>BSBN01000888.1:7443333-8675000 GCA_027924645.1 Cunninghamia lanceolata
ATGGTTGGAATAACATCTACACTTGCTAATACACTTTCCTATTTCATTAAAATAATCCAATTCATGTCAGTTTCATATTTTTGTGATTTATGTTTGACTATTACTTGTATTTATATAAATTTGTTACTTTATGTCAGTTTTATTATTATGTCTATTAATTTAATAAAACTATGGTGGTTATATATTTTAAATTTAATTTTTCTGTGCCTTCATGTAAAAAATATGTGGAATATATATTTTTTAAATATAAAATAGTTACTTTTATAATCTTTAGGTGCATTCATTGATGATTGATGATTGGAATGGTTGGAGTTTGGTTAATGAATAGATTGAATTTGATTGATGATTGGATTGATTGAAGTTTATTGATGATTGGATTTGATCAAAGTTGATTAATGATTGATTGATTGAAGTAGATTGGTCATTGGTTTTGATACTTCAATGCTTGGAGGGATTATTTGGATTCAAAATATTGATCTTGATTTTGGATGATTATCTAAAGGGATGCCCCACCAAAAGGATATGCAAGTTTCAATAATATTGGTGTGCTCTCAAAATGGATGAAAAAAATAGTAAAGATGTGAGGGATGAATGAAAAAGATAGAAGTTAAGAGGGTTAGTTGTGGATGATGGATGAGATTAATGATGATAAAGAGAGTTGGTTAGTGTAATGTGGAAGATGCAACATACCCTCACAATTTCAAACTATGTGTAGTAACCAGTTTTGGTGTTTGCATCTTCTCTCTGCATAATAGGCTAGGATTGCGTGATTTTGGTCTATTTCTTTTACTCTTATTAAAAATTCATTATGATGCTTAATTGCTTACATGGTCCTAAGGTGGCTTGTCTGACCAAGAGCTAGTTTTACTTGGACCCAGGTGCTTACTTTCCATTTTAGGACTTTTTTTTCCCTCTTGGAGGTTTATTGGAAAGATTTTGGAAAACACATCCAATCTCTCTCTCTCTCTCTCAACTTTAGATGTATTAGAAATACTTCTTTCTCTTAGCTATACTTTTCTACTTTCTTATGTGAACTAGACTTCTACAAAATTACATGTGATTTTAGTGCTCCTTCACATTACGAGATCACTTCCATTTGGTCTTGGAGGTTTTGTTCTATTTGGCATTGTAAGCACCTAAAATTGACCATGTCTTGTGACATCATGTTCTTGACACCTCTTGTGACACCTTGCAACACATTTAGTCCTAGGACCCTTTCATGACCCCTTCAATCATTCCCTTAGTTAAATAAATTATACTTGCTTAACTAATCCCTTTTTATTCATTTATCCTCTCTAACCAATTAATTAAATAAATTGTATTTACTTAATTAATTCACACTTTCTTCAATCATCCAATTTAAATAAATTAAATATTTATTTAAATTAACACTCAAAATCATTTAAATTATTTAACCCTTGTCCTTATCCTCACTCATGTCTCTCATAAATTAAATAATATTATTACTTATTTAAGTATTTGTCCCACGCTTGTTCTCATCCTCAACCACTTTCCACCTTCATTAAATGAGTGTTTGCAAAATTAAATTAACCTTTTCATCATAGTCATCCACATTACACTACATCTTATAATCTTAGACATTCAAATAAGGATAAACTATAGAAGCTTCCTTTGAAACCCTAGAAATCCTTATCCTTGCCCTAATCTTGTCTCAATCAATTCTAGCCATTGGTGGACTAATCTATAATCTTAGCCATCCATCATATCTCTAACTTCCTATAAATCAAGTCTCAACCAAATCATCTCAAAATCCTCCATTAGCACTTCAAAATTCATCATCATCAAACACAAATGCCACCCTTCCAAAGAATAATCCTATACAAGGATTAAGACCTAGACGTAAATTCACAAACTTGGGAGAACCTATGGAATCCATAGAAATATCTGTCCAAATCCGTGTAGGGATGGGCAAGGGTTCGAGCAATCCAAGAAGGTGTGTCGTTTCACCCTTGTTACATTGGCAAGTATCACATTCAGCCACCATCTATTGAATTGCCCTTTTCATTCCCTTCGAAAAGAAGTTACGCCGTGCCCGCTCATAAGTTTTGAGGAACTGAGAGTGCCCTACTAATGGAGAAACATGGAGTTCATAGAAGATAGCCTATTGAAGATCTGTGTTCTGGGGAAGCACTAGATGACCCTTGTATCTTAGAGAAGCACCATCCTAAGAGTAATGCGGTACAGTAGAAGGGTTATTGGCCAATTGTTGGATGATTTGAGATAATGAAGAGTTATGAACATCGGTGTGCTCTCTAAATGGATGAAAAAAATAGTAAAGATGTGTGGGATGAATGAAAAAGATAGTAGTTAAGAGGGTTAGTTGTGGATGATGAATGAGATTAATTATGATAAAGAGATGTGGTTAATGTAATGTGGAAGATTGCATACCCTCACAATTTCACACTATGTGTAGTAACCAGTTTTGGTGTTTGCATCTTCTCTATACATAATAGGCTAGGTTTGCGTGATTTTGGTCTATTTCTTTTACTCTTATTAAAAATTCATTATGATGCTTCATTGCTTACATGGTCCTAAGGTGGCTTATATGACCAGGAGCTAGTTTTACCTAGACCCAAGTGCTTACTTTCCATTTTAGGATATTTTTTCCCTCTTGGAGGTTTATTGGAAAGATTTTGGAAAACACATTCAATCTCTCTCCCTCTCTCTCAACTTTGGATGCATTTGAAATACTTTTTTCTCTTGGTTATACTTTGCTACTTTCTTATGTGAACTAGACTTCTACAACAACTACATGTGATTTTAGTGCTCCTTCACATTACGAGATCACTTCCATTGGGTATTAGAGGTTTTGTTCTATTTGGCATTGTAGACACCTAAAATTTACCATGTCTTGTGACATCATGTTCTCGACACCTCTCATGACACCTTGCAACACATTTAGTCCTAGGACCCTTTCATGACCCCTTCAATCATTCCCTTAGTTAAATAAATTATATTTACTTAACTAATCCCTTTTTATTCATTTATCCTCTCTAACCAATTAATTAAATAAATTGTATTTATTTAATTAATTCACACTTTCCTCCATCATCCAATTTAAATAAATTAAATATTTATTTAAATTAAGCCTCAAAATCATTTAAATTATTTTACCCTTGTCCTTATCCTCACTCATGTCTCTCATAAATTAAATAATATTATTATTTAAAGTATTTGTCCCATGCTTGTGCTCATCCTCAACCACTTGCCACCTTCATTAAATGACTGTCTCCAAAATTAAATTATCCTTTTCATCCTAGTCATCCACATTATACTACATCTTTTAATCTTAGTCATTCAAATAAGGATAAACTATAGAAGCTTCCTTCGAAACCCAAGAAATCCTTATCCTTGCCCTAATCTTGTCTCAATCAATTCTAGCCATTGGTGGACTAATCTCTAATCCTAGCCATCCATCATATCTTTAACTTCCTATAAATCAAGTCTCAACCAAATCATTTCAAAATCCTCCATTAGAACTTTAAACATCATCATCATCAAACGCAAATGCTACCCTTCCCAAGAATAATCCTATAAAAGGATTAAGACCTAGACATAAATTCACAAACTTGGGAGAACCTATGGAATCCATTTTTAAAAACTTTTAAACCATGACCTCATTAAGCTCCTTGAGATCAAACCTTATGAAGAGAATGTCACTAAACCCCATTGGTTTAATGACAATGAATATTGTGAATACCATAGGATCAAGGGTCACAAAGTCATGGTGCTCCTTTAATCTAGATCAAATGGAGATGGCATCAAGGAACAGAGACTATTGGCTTTTCTGGGAGAGAGGAGGAAGAGGATGGAATGGTGAAGCAGGCTTTCAATTAGATTCAAAGAAGATTTTGAAAGATAAAGTAGAAATTTGGAAAGAGAATGGAGAGGATAATACAACAATTAGTATTTCAATGGGTGGAGGAAGGGAGAATACCCTATATGGCAATCGAAAGAGAAAGCGGAAAGGGAACAGGTCAGACAAAGAGGTCAAAACAAAATGGTAAAAGGTAAGGAAATGTTCTTTTTTCAAAAACCCTAAGAAGAATTAGAGATTGAAAGGAATATGGAGGATAAAATTATGGAATTTCTATCTGGTGTAAATAAAATACCATTAGGAGATAAAAAATCCCAAAAATTTTTGAAGTTAAAAAATTCCAAAACTCTAGATTCTTCTATAAAATCCTTAAAAGGAAAATATTTCATTATCAAATGGGCAAATCTGTCGTCTATATAGGGAAAGAATAAGTAAATGGTGTAAATATAAATGGGGAGAATTGGTGATTGCTAGAAATTTTCCTAAAGGCTTTTTCTTTGTAATATGTGAATCAAAAGGGAAGAAAGATAGCATCATGCAGGGTGGACCATGGATAATGGATAGAGTTCATTTTTACATGAAAGAATGGGAACCAAATTTTGATCCCTTGAATCACAACATTCAAATAGGCCCTATGTGGGTCAGGCTAATAATCTCTCGACAGAATACTAGGTGGAAAACATCTTGAAAGAAATTGGAAATTGTTTAGGGGATTTCATTAAATTGGATGATTCCACCACTAAAGGAGCCTTTGGAATATACACAAGTCTTTGTGTAAAAATCAATCTGGCCGCTATTATCCCAAATAGAATAGATCTAGTCTCAAAATTCAAGGATTGGGGACAAAAGATAGAGATTGAGAGGCCATCAAAGTCTCTATCAAAGTATAGCTTAGAAAAAGATGGGCAATCAGATTCTTTTGAAGAAGAGAATTCTCAACAAGATTATACAGTAGAAATAGAAAAAAAATGAAAAGGAGTTTTGCAGGGAAGATCCAGAGGAGGAAGACGGAGAAATTAGAGTGCAAGGTAGGATGGAAGAATCAGAAAATAAAGGGGTTGAAATAAAAGATAAAATATAGGATGATACAACAGATGATATTATGGAAAAATCAGAAAAAAATCTCTTTTGAATTGGCTCTAGAACTATTTGGCTTCGAAGAGGAGAACAAAAATCAGTTTCCAATATCAGATTTTGAAGTTCAGGATGAAAATAAGGAGTTAGAAGAATTGAAAAAGATCATAGACACTCGGTCAAATACAAAATGTGTACAAGAAACAATATTTTTGGGGGAGATGGAGGATACTACAAGGGAGACCCCTCACGAAAAGGAAAGGGAGATGGAGGATACTACAAGGGATTTATGCTCTAAGGAGTGAGATATTACTAAAAAAAAAGGAATTTAGATTAGATAAGTGTATTTATATATATATTTTGTATCACGAGATCTTTGGTGGTGGTTTTCTTCTTTAAAGGGTTTCCAATGTTACATAGTATGCCAATATTTTTATGGTATTCTCATTACTTTGATTTCACATATAATTTTCAATTTGATATCTTTATTAGTTCTTATTTATATTAGTCATTAAAATTAGATTTATATTAGTCATTTAACTCAGATTTATATTATATTTATTATTCCCAAATAAAGGATTAACCTATGAACATGAAGGAGATTGGGAGTCTATATAACTCTTCTTCCCTTATTATGAACACCATAGTAGACAAAAAAAAAAAAACTAATACAAAATTCATTTTAAGGTACCCTTTAGTGATTGTAGGGGTCCAAGATAAGAATATAATTGTTGATTGTTGTAATTATACATCAGATCATGTTTGAATTCTTGATGTCTTGATGGTTCCAGTGTAAAATAAAGTAAGAAAATATGTATAATATCTAATATTTACTTCCATAGGAAAATTTTCCCACTCTTCATGCATTTGATCAATTGTTTAGCTTTCAATTTTTTCAACATAGGATCATGGGACATTGAATACTTAATCCCATAATGTAAAATAAATTGTTGCGATACAATTCTTATCATGGTCATGACTAAAAATGTGCGCAATGGTATTATTATATATTACACCTTATATTTAAGTTTACTTAGGTAATTTATCTTGTTTACTTAGGTAAATTAAGAAATAATCTAGCATATGTAAATTGCTTGATTGATGGAAGTACTTGTCACATCTACCTCGTTCGCTCCTTGATTGACAATAGTTAGGTGCCACCACTTCCTCAATGGGTTGAGTTTACTTGACACATTTTCTCCTATATGTTAAGTCAATCAACTAGTTCATTATGGCTAACTCAACTCCTTAGGGACACTTTTTACCTTGACTTGTCCATCCTAAAGCCTATATATTTGTAGTCATTTGCTTTGTTTTTTATATCATTGAACCATGAATTTAAGTATTGGAATGTTGTTATTCTCATCTTGTTTCTTGTTTGCATTTAAATTTATGTCATCCTTGTTTTTTTTTCGCTAGAATAGATTTACTATTATGACTGATTCTTCATTAAGTCTAACATGGTGTTAGATTAGGGCATTTAAAAAGTACCAATTCATGAAATTTTCTTAAGGGGCTTAATAGATGGATATTTTGTACTCCATGAGTATAAATAAAGTTCCAAATCTTGGGGATATAATTTGAGAAAATGTTTCCAAGTAAAATATAGGTATTTCACTTCATAGTTTTTGTCATCACCTTGAATATATTGAACTATAAATCTTGGCAAGACAAAATTCTAAAGCACTATAATTTGATCCACCTATTATCCCATCTCTCTATGGAGTTGGTCATAAACTTGATACTTATTGGTGGAAGAAATTATGTAGGCTGATATGAATGGTAAACATCTAGGATTGATTGGTTTCAATATTGATAACTACACATCATGGGTAATTGCACACATTGAATTTTCTCACACTCTTTAGACCAAAATTCAAGAAATGTAAGGAGATCCCAATGAACCTCCATTCTCATATGATCTTACTACGGACTATCTTATACCACTAGATGATTATAATAATCGTCCATATGATAATACAATTGATGATATTTCTAAGATATTGAATATTGTGATGACAAATAGACTTTTCCTAATGCCCCATCTCCTCCTATAAAGACTCCTCCTGGTACTAACACTCTAGATATTGGAGTCATTTCACTTGATAATGAATGAGGTTAAACTTGAGTTTTTATATTTGTTAAAAATGAAAATGTTATGTTTAGGTATGGGCGTGACTAAGATTCTTTCATATGAAAGTAGGCAAAGGTTTGGAGGATCAACAATCATAGTCTGATTTATAATGATTTGTTATGTAAACTGTAGGGCAGCGTCGTCCTCAACTATGTAATATGGTTCAAAGCTAGTGTGTGTGAGTGATTTGCTTCTCTTGGGAATAGTTATCATTGAAGAAGCCCGAACACTTGTATACTGGCTAGAAAATGATGCTGGATTTAGCAAGACAGGCGTCTATGGTCTGAGCATGGGCAAGAGGATTTCATTTTCTTTGTTTACCTGTTATATTTCGATGCAGATTTAAGTTATTTATTTTAATCAATCACCAGAGATATCTAACTAAAGGAATGTTTTCTGCGAATTGTCTATCCAACCCTCTGGATGCACATTTGACCATATTTATTAATTAAATGAAATTCAGAATACAACAGTATTCTGAATTTCATTTAATTAATAAATATGGTCAAATGTGCATCCAGAGGGTTGGATAGACGTTGCCTATTTTTTATTTATCATAGGTGCAACTCCAGTTGCTACTTTTCCTTTTCTAGCCCCACACTCTGTTGTTGTAGCCATGGTAAGTAACACATGATGACCTCTGAGGATTTTTTATTTACAACTTTGACACCAGTATACACTTAAAAGACATGGCAAATAACACTGTGGACACGTTAAGCATATGTTTTATGTACAGATTTTGTACCCGTAAAAAAATACAAGGATATGAATACAAAACTGTGTCGCAACATAGTAAACATAAAAAAATATGGCCGTGAATTTTTAAACCTCTGATCGTTACAGTCTGTAGAAAAAAACAAATCTTAATCGCTCATATTTTAATTTAATATGTGCAACTGGGAGTAGATGTACAAAGAGACATTATTCGATAGGCCTTCCAAAAATGTGAATGCAAGTAATAGTGCAAGTAAGGCTATTTAACATCACTTCTCAAATTTACCCTAAAGCGTGAGAACATCTTATGAAAACTCTCTAAGTTAAAATTATAGCAAAATTGATAAAAAGCTAGGTCAAAGGTAAATTGCTTAGCAATTGGAACTTACTTGCTAGAAGCCACACGAACAAGCCTCATTGAATAGCATTCAAAAACTTTTTTTTGTCTGTTATATTAATCTGATTCTTGGTTCTTTTCTTAGTTTCTTTTGTTCACTCAGATAGTGGTAGATAGTGGCAGATTAGTGGGCACATTAAGATTGAGACACAAGCCATGGTACACACTGGAAGCAAGGTCTTTGAAGTGAGGCTCAACCCACAAGTCATGGTGCGGCCATCATTCAAAATACTCAACCATTTTAATCAAGAGACTCCACCATAGATAGAGGCACCTTCATATTCAGTTTGTGGCACGCCAAACTCGATGCATCCTCTCAAACTCAGAGTCTTGGCCTTTGAAGATTAAATGCTGCCTAAAGGCAACGCACCATTTCCAAGTGGTGTCACATTTAATAGACGCAACCTTTATATCACAAGCTCAGCGTTGCAAAAGATGAGCAATCTATCAAATGAAAGTACAGTTAAAATCAAATATTGTCACTGTAACAATGTCTCAGCATTATAGAAAGGCAGTTACTCAAAATGAGATGGTGCTGTCATTATAGCATGGTGTGGCCTGAAGAATCAACTCTAGGTAGCCTTAGCATCCAAATGAAGGCATCAACAAACAATAATGGCGCAGGTTTTATCTAAACAAGGCACAAAGTTTCAGTTATCCTCAATAATCATCACCCAATCCATACAAAATGATGGTACATCATATGAAGCATAGCGCATAATTAAGTAAATCTCCAGCACCATAGTATGGATGGCGCAACAATAAAGAAGGATGGCGCATTTCTCTCATGATATTAGCATGGTTATATGAAAAATAGAGGCGCAAGCCAAAGAAACATGGTGCAACCATTCTAAAAAGGGCGCATCCATGAGAATCAAGTGCAGTCCAAAGTCACCAATGCATGAGCCACAATTATCAGATGAGTTTCAACTGAAGTGCAGGTTTATGATCTCAAGTCACAGCAACCGTCGATGGAGAGAATAGATCAACGGCTCTAGTAAGAAGTAAAAGCAAGACACTGGAGTCAGCCAGGTGTCAGCACCATGGGAATTTATAATAGAAGTAAAAAGATGCACTTCTCAAACACCTGCCAGCTCTCCACGTGGCTGAAGCGGAAGGAAGAAAAATGAGACTTATTTCATTTTTTATAAAATTCATAAAATGCAAAGGTCACGATAACTTTAGAGGAAGCTATGCCATATTACTTTAATAAGAATTTCTTATTAAATATGTGGGGTCCTCTATTAAAGAAATTAGTTTCAAATAAAAGGTTCTATTTTCTTATGACTATGACTCACGGGAGCTTTTAAAAAGGCAGATTTAAATAATGATAAAGTCCATTTTGTGACACGTAGTGGATCCCTCCAAGGAGTAAATTGAAGCTCTATTAAAAGGATAACATGTATCATTTGACTCCTCACACAAAATGAAGATGCAACCCTAATATTTTTTACGAGAAGTAAAATGGAGAATAAGTGGGAATTATTTTCTCACACAGGCCAAAGAGGATGGAGGTGGGAATATTTTCCAGCCATGAAGATGAAACGGAACAGCTAGTTGTTGCTACATAGCCAGTTGCAGTTGCCAGATTTTGGGGGATTTTTAGTTGAGATTTTGTGGGCAGTTACAAAATATTTTGCTTTGGTTTTCTGGGTTATAAATACACAGGTCTGGGTCAGAGATATGGACAGTTAGAGAGTTTCATGGATGAGGGAAGATAGTGTTAAAACAATGGAACAGCGAAAGCAAAGTGAAACAGAACACATAACAAATGACACACACACAAGACAACAGATTTAACGTGGTTCACCATGAATTGGCTACATCCACAGGAGCAAGGGAACAATTCTATTATCTATGTATGAAGTGTGAATACAATATGCTTGATAGCAGCAATACATCTCTCTTTAATAGAGCAATATCCATAATGGATAAGGAAGATCAAGAGACACATGTTTTGGCGGGAGAATAGAGTGTCTGTTGGACTTCACAATCCAACAATCTCCCACTTGAAGTCCACTGATTGCTGCTCACTCCCCTACTCCAGTCTCAATGTCACATCTTGACAATGCCAAGAGAAGCGCAACAGAATTCAAACTTCTCTTGAGGTACAACCTTGGTCAATGCATCAGCTGGATTGATCTTGGTGTCGATCTTTTGAACTTGCAACTTGCCTTCTTCAATCATGCTACGAATGAAATGATACCTCAGCTCAATGTGTTTGGTTTTGTTGTGGAATGCCGTATTCTTAGCCAAATGAATAGCGTTGTTATTGTCACAAAAGAGTGTGAAAGCTTGCTATTTGGAACCCAATTCAGTAAACAAACGCTGCAACCAAACCATTTCTTTTGCTCCTTCAGTGAGGGCAATGTACTCAGCCTCAGTAGTAGAAAGAGCAACTACTTGTTGCAATCTTGAGACCTAGTGGATAGCTACCCCGACAAAGTTGAAAACATAGCCAGATGTAGACCTTCTTTTATCCAAGTCACCCATCATATCAAAATCAACGAAGCCTTGTAGCTGTGCCACTTTCCCACCAAAGCATAAGGCATAAATTGAGGTGCCTTTTAGATACCTCAATATCCACTTCACAGCTTCCCAATGAGTTTTTCCGGGATTACTCATGAACCGGCTCACAACTCCCACTGCTTGGGAAATATTAGGACGGGTGCATATCATTGCATGCATAAGACTTCCCATGGCTGAAGAATATGGAATGTTCTTCATGTAGTCTTGTTCTTCTTGTGTCTTGGGGCACAATGCTAAAGATAAGTGAAAATGATTGGCAAGTGGAATGCTAACTGGCTTAGCACTTCTCATATTGAATCTGTCCAAAACTTTTTCAATATATTTTTGTTGAGACAATCTAATTTCTTTCTTCTTTCTATCTTGAATGATGGTCATGCCAAGGATCTTCTTTGCTACCCCGAGGTCCTTCATTGCAAGTTTGTTTCCCAAGAGTTTCTTTAAATCAGCAATGACTCTCATGTTAGTGCCGGTAATGAGCATGTCGTCAACATAGAGTAGCAATAAAACAAATTCACCACTTGGCAAGACCTTGTAGTACAGACATGGATCAGATTTAGAATGTATGAACTTATTTTCCATCATGAAGTTATCAAACTTGATGTACCACTGCCTTGGGGTTTATTTCAGCCCGTATAAACTCCTCCTTAATCTGTAAAACAAATTTTCATGTCCTTGCTTGACAAAACCTTCTGGCTGATGCATGTACAATTCCTCTTCTATATCACCGTGGAGAAAAGTGGTTTTGACGTCGAGTTGCTCAAGCTCAGGGTCATAAACTGCTGTCAAACCCAAAACAGCTCGAATTGTGTTCATCCTCACGACTGGTGAGAAAATCTCATTGAAGTCCACTCCCTTTTGTTGATCATATCCTTTCACAACAAGTCTGGCCCTGTAGTGTTTTGTACCGCCCTCTTCCTCTTTGATTCTATAGACCCACCAATTCTTCAAAGCTTTGCGATCAGGTGGAAGCCGGACCAGATCCCATGTATGGTTTGCCATTAGTGACTCCATATCATCCTTCATTGCAGCCATCCACTTCTCACTGTCTCTATCATTGCAAGCCTCTTGAAATGTATTTGGTTCTGATAGATCAGCAACGAGCAATTGGTAGTCATCAAATTTTGGAGGAGGTTTCCTCTCCCTAGCAGACCTCCTCAATGGAGGAATTTGTCCCTGCAGATTGCCCTGTTCTTGTGCAATATTCCTTTGTTGTTGATTATGCTGTTCAACATCAATTTTCTGTATGCCCTTTTCCCTCTGTATTTCTTGTGAATTCCTTATTGTTGGCGTAGGCTGTGAAGACAAATGCTCTGCCTTTTGATTCCATGTAGAATCATAGCCAGTACAAACTAGGAACCCATAGCATTTTCAAACTCCTTTGACCTCCTTCTTAAGGCCGCAGGTGAGGGAAGCCAGGCGGTTGATGGAACGATAATGGCAAGACATTTAGAGGGGCGTTTGATCTCTGTGGACCATCCTCAGCCCGCGTGGGAGTAATTTCCCCTATATTTTGTTTGCCAATATATGTAGTCTGTATTAAGCTTTCAACTGGCACTGTTGAACATTCTACAAGCTATGTTGGGGGAAGACTTGGATATGGAAGGGAAGTCGTTTGTGTTGAAAAGGATTCCACAGTCTTCTTA
Source organism: Cunninghamia lanceolata (assembly GCA_027924645.1). Taxonomy (NCBI): domain Eukaryota; kingdom Viridiplantae; phylum Streptophyta; class Pinopsida; order Cupressales; family Cupressaceae; genus Cunninghamia; species Cunninghamia lanceolata. The sequence continues at coordinate 7,455,663 of BSBN01000888.1, forward strand.
AAACAGTCACCTTCTTCCTGAGACCGCTGACCATAAGGAATGTAGTGCAGGTCTTGTGACTTGCTCGTATCAAAAGGAGCTTGTCTATGAGAGCGCTATCCCATAGAGGATGTCTCTACTTCACCAGCCTATGTGGGAATTGCTCCCACTGAATGTGGTGATTGGAAATTCAATGGCATATACTATGTAATGTCATCATTTCCAAAAATTGAGCTTACATTTCCTTGTGCATCTCTGTTCAGGCGAAGTGACGGAGTAGGCACTAATGCTGAATTTGAAATTCCATCTGTATCTGATGTCAGTTTTGGATGTGAAAACTGCATACCACACCCAATATCATCAACTGATATATACTCTTTATTTTGTGTTTGTTGTGCTTGCAGGGCTGGGAACACTTTTTCGTTGAATACCACATCACGACTGCAAATGATTTGCTTTGCTATAGGATCCCACAACTTGAAACTATATTGCTCTTCCCCATAACCGACGAAGATGCATCGTTTGCATTTGAAATCCAATTTTGTTCGCTTTTCTTTTGGAATGTGAGCGAGCGCTTCGCAGCCAAAGACTCGAAGGTGATTGTAGCAGATCTTCCTTTCAAACCATTCTTCTTCTGGAATATCAAAGTCAAGTTTGGTGGAAGGACTTCAGTTGATTAAATAAACCACCATGTTAACTGCCTCAACCCAGAATTCTTTACTCAAACTAGCATTTGAGAGCATACTACGTGCCCTCTCTAGAATTGTGCGATTCATCCTTTCAGCTGCACCATTTTCCTGAGGTGTAAATGGCAGAACCTTAATGTGCTGAATGCCATTGTCTACACAAAAAGCATCAAAATCTAAAGAGCAAAACTCCCCCCATTGTCAGTTTTAAGACATTTAAGTTTGCTCCCAATTTGATTTTCAACAACAGCCTTAAAAATTTTAAATTTTGCAAACACTTCTGATTTTCTGTTGAGCATATAGACCCAAAGTTTATGAGTGCAATCATCTAAAAAAGTTACAAAATAGTTTGCTCCTCCAATGGAGGTTACCTCTATCAGACCGAAGACATCCGAATGCACGAGTTCCAAGGGTTTTGCCTTCTTGTCGTGTCTGATTTTGGAGAAGCTGGCCCGCCCTTGTTTCCCATAAATGCAATGCTCACATAGTTCTAAATTTTCTAATTGTAAACCAGAAAGTTAGCCTCTTTTGAGCAATACTTCCATTCCTTTTTTGCTCATGTGGCCAAGTCTTCTATGCCACAGTTCTGTCCCACTGTCAACTACGGCCATCATCGCTCCCACTTCAGCGGTACATTCGAGCACATAAAGAGATCCTGATTTACTACCTTTTACAACAACTAAAGCGCCTTTAGTTACTTTCCAAATGTTGGAAGAGAAAGTGATGCTACAGCCTTGCGCATCAAGTTGTCTAGCTGAAATTAAGTTCCTCTTAAGTTTAGGAACATGTCTGACATCATTTAGTAGCCACTTGCTTCCATTCTTTAGTTGCAGCAATATGTCACCTTTTTCGACAATCTCGCATGGCTCATTGTCTCTGAGATAAACTTTTCCAAAATTTCCTTCTTGATATGTTTGGAAGGCATCCCAGTTTGAAGTTGCGTGAAAGGAGGCACCAAAGTCTAAAATCCATGAGTTGGTTTTAGCTTCACTTGCTGCCAAGACAAGAGCTTCTCCATCATCTTCAAGAGTTGTGTTAAGTTGTTTTTGGGCTTTCTTGTAACACCAACAATCCTTCTTGACATGTCCATCTTATCTGCAAAACCAGCAACCTTCTTTCCATCCTGTTGACTTTGATCTCTTCGCTGATTTAGATCTTCTCCTATTTTGTTTTCCTTGATCTTGGGTTTTTCCCCTATTGCCTAGAACCAAGGCTTCACCGGATATTTTATTTTGTCCTCTCCTCATGTCTTTGTTGAGGAGGGTGGCAATGACATCGTCAAATCTTAACATTGCTTTCTTTTCCTTGTCTCTGGATCTTTTTCTCCTAGGTGCTGAATTGCTAATTGTTATCACGACATTATCCCAGTTGTCGGGAAGCGAGCACAGGAGTAGCATAGCCTTCATCTCATCATCAAAATTGATTTCTACAGAAACTAGTTGGCTGATTGCAATGTTAAATTCATTCAAGTGATTTGAAAATCCTTTTCCCTCTTTTATTTTTAGATTGAATAACTTCTTTAACAAGAAGACCCTATTGGTTGCAGATGCCGTCTCATACATGTTGAAAAGCTTATCCCAAATCTATTTTGCCGAAGTTTCTGTTGCAACATTAAATAAGACATTGCTGGATAGCGAGAGGATAATTGTAGTAGTTGCTTTTTGATCCATCACATCCCATTCGTCATCTGTCATCTTCTCTGGTTTTGCTATTTTTCCTTTCAGCGTGATAGCTAAGTCTTTTTTGATTAGCACAGCATGAATTTGCAGCTTCCAAAGCCCAAAATTCTGTCCCGAAAACTTCTCTATTCTCCACTTGTCTGCTTCTTCCATTTCTTCAAAATTCGTCACAAATTTCTCAACCAGCTCCTTACCCGAGCTCTGATACCAATTGTTAAATCAATGGAACAGTGAAAGCAAAGTGAAACAGAACACAGAACAGATGACACACAAACGAGACAACAGATTTAACGTGGTTCACCATGAATTGGCTACATCCACAGGAGCAAGGGAACAATTCTATTATCTCTGTATGAAGTGTGAATACAATATGCTTGATAGCAGCAATACATCTCTCTTTAAGAGAGCAATATCCATAATGGATAAGGAAGATCAAGAGACACATGTTTTGGCAGGAGAATAAAGTGTCTGTTGGACTTCACAATCCAACAGATAGCAGTAGACCAGAGATATTCTTTGCCTTAGCAGTGCCTCTTCAATGAGGATCTAACATTTTATTTTGTGCATATTTGCCTCTATAAATTTGTTATTCATTTAAATAAAGAGTCAGTGTTCTGTGCTGATATGAGTGTCTCTATTTCTCATTTCTTTAATTTTCTATTTCCTTGCCTTTGTTAAGATCTGTTTATCATGCTCGATAATCAATCATGCATCATGCTCTTTGGTTTTTTAGTTAAATCATTTAGGATTTGGCATTGTGCTTTTTGGATAGTTGTTTGAATCTGGCGCATCGCCATAGGGTAGTTTAATATTGTATCTGCAAACTTGTTTCTTCTTCCCCTTTTTCCAAAACCCCCTTTGAAAAAGGAAGAGCTAGCTTCCCTAAAATCTAGAGGTCATTTCTGGGGTCAATCCCACATCTCTAAAACTTCCCATTTTGTTGTTAGATTAGGCCCACAAATTTATACATCAACAGTTTTGGCACACCTTGTGGGACTGGATTCAAAGATTTGGGTCTTTGTTTTCACTAAATCTTTGCTCTATATTTTGTGGTTTTGGTGGTAAATCACAAAAATATCTGCTTGTTGGAGCATGAATCTTCCATCTAGCAACTCTACTGAGGGTTCTTTCTTAGATCTTTGCCTCTGCAGACCATGTCAGCCCCTGGTATCTATGCGCATCTACATATTCTTGCAAGAGATCTACCTTTTGTGACTTGGGATTAAGTCCTCTTGTTCTTCAGTAATAGGGTGAAGTTCTTGACATGGCATGGAAGGCACTGCCTCGCTTTATTGGAGATGGCTCAATCTCTCCTGTAGATCACATTCAAGATGAAGCCAGTTTATGTTGCATTCACAATGTCACAACTGAGAATCATACCCTATTGTCGATGGCATCTTCCCTCAAAGGCAAAGAAAAAGAATGGTACAGAGGTTTGCAGCCCATTTCAATCACTAGATGGAATCAGCTAGGAGGACTCATCTATAACCAGTTCAATGAGAGGATAGATGTTGGCACTCTTACCCAAAATCTCATTACGTTCAACAGGCATCCCTTGGAGAGTATTTGTGACTTTAATTCAAGATTTGATAAGGTATGGAAAAAATTTTCTGTTGATATCAGACCTCCTCCAGTCTTTGCATTCTTGTATTATTTAAAGGCTTTAGACCCTGAAATCTCTGTCATGATATAAGCCCTAGGAGGTGAAAGTTTGCCCCAATCATATGATCTTACCATTAAGGCTGAAAGTAACATCATAGAGGCTGGTAAATTGCCTCCTCTGCCCTTAAAACAACTGATGCCTCATGTAGATAAGCTATCTCAACTTCTTTCTTGTAGTCAAATGTATACCTATTCTAATCCATCCACCCTCCCTGTTGATTTGCCAAATCATGAGGAGATGAGTGTAGTAAAAGAACTTATAAAGACCCTCTCCCGTGAGATCAATGAGTTACAACATCAAGCCTTGTATCAAGTTGATCTGAATGTCATGCCTCAAGATCCTTATGAACAACAATACCAATGTGGTCAGTTTGTAGAAGAAACCCTCCCTTAGGGATAGAAGAGACCCCATTATCTTGATAAGTATGCATTACAAGGTTTTGTCACTGCAAATTAGTCCATAGAGGTCATAGATCAGGTTCTTTGCCACTTTGATGTTAAAGAAAATCTGAGTCTCAAAGATCAAGATACAAGCAAAGAAGTGGCTCCTATCTATTTAGTGTGTCCTTCTAGTTATCAGCATCAGGCATATGTGGCAAGGTGTGATTCAAAGATTCTATCCAATCATGAAGAAGATTCAGAAGTTGATTATGAAGTGACACTTCTAGAAATTGAAAAGTACTTCATGAGGGACTTTGAAGCTAAAAAGTACTAGGTAAACAGTGATGCAAAGTCTGTGCCTCATCTTGAGGAAGAAGTTGTAGAGGAAATGTCTGAATTTGTAAATATAAAGTGTCTTTATTTCTGTCATGAGGTTTCACATTTTGAAGAAGATGGCATGGAGATGCATGAGGGGCAGCATGATGAGGATTTGTTCTCACTTTTTCAACAAGGCTATCAGCTACTAGATGGAGAAGATCCTACTATTGAATATGTGAATGACTATTTTGCAAAGCCTCTTATGGCAGATTTTGAGGAAAATTTTGAAATAGAGGAAGATGTAAGAACAAATATGTTTTCTATTTTTGAAAATGGTTATACTCTTCTTTTTGATGAAGATTCATAGCTACAAGATGATGAGAACCAAAGAGATATCAGAAAAATTCAAGAGTCACACACTGAACCCCACTATACACCTTTCTTCTGGCACGAGGGGATTCCAATAAGATTCAAGACTATTCTTGGCTGTTCTGTCACCTGCACACCTAGTTTTGATACTATCATGGGGCATGAACCTATTGAAGAGCCTACAAAAGAGGTTATTGATGAAATATTATTGACAGAAGCTTTCAAATGTAACCAGAAGAATGAGTTTCAATGCTTGATTTTCCCTTCCCACCCTCCGCTAAAGTATGAGCAGCATGTAGATCAACTTGTAAGGTACTTTGATGCGAAGAAAGACTCTCCAAAATGTACGAAAATAGAAAGGTACCAGTTCTTACTTTATTTCTTTATGCAGTTTGTCTGGTCCATTATTAGTTCAATGTCGGTCAACCGGAGAAACATTATGAGACATGGCAGTTACTTTGCTGTCCTGGTGAATGGGCATATCCCTGTATATTTCAATTGTCAATAGTATAGTTTCAGTGTTCAAAATAAGCTACAACAATAGCATTAGTTTTGGATTCAGTTAGTTTGCTTTCAATAAGTCTCTACTGCGGTACAAAATGAATGGTCAGTTTCAGTGTTCATATCAATTGTGGGTTATTGTATCCTTTTAGCCCATCAGTGGTTCACTTTCAGATCGTCATATGTTTGATAATTTGTATTAGCAGTTTTGTGTTCAGAGGGTGGTTTCTACCTATATTTTGACTCTATTCCCAATGGACAAGGCATTATTTTCTCTGCGTTCTCAATGAGTAGGCTCACTCTCCTAGCCCATTGCCAAGAACTGTTATGAAAATTTTGCAAACCATTTAGAAACTTTTTATTATGTGTTAGATTAATCTAATTCTTGGTTCTTTTCTTTGTTTGTTTTGTTCACTCAGATAGTGGCAGATTAGTGACCACATTAAGATTGAGACACAAGTCATGGTACACATTGGAAGTAAGGTCTTTGAAGTGAGGCTCAACCCACAAGTCATGGTGTGGCCATCATTCAAAATACTCAACCATTTTAATCAAGAGACTCCACCATAGATAGAGGCACCTTGATATTTAGTTTGTGGCACACCAAACTCGATGCATCCTTTCAAACTCAGAGTCCCGACCTTTAAAGATGAAATGTTACCTAAATGTAGCGTGCCATTTCTAAGTGGTGTCACATTCAATAGACGTAACCTTTATATCGCAAGCGCATCATTGCAAAAGATGAGCAATCTATCAAATGAAACTGCAATTAAAATCAAATATTGTCACTATAACAAACGCTCAACATTATAGAAAGGTAGTTACTCAAAATGAGATGGCACTGTCATTATAGCATGGCATGGCCTGAAGAATCAACTCTAGGCAACCTTAGCATCCAAATGAAGGCATCAACAAACAATAATGGCAAAGGTTTTATCTAAACAAGGCACAAAGTTTTAGTTATGCATAGCCCTCAAGAATCATCACCCAACCCATACAAAATGATGGTGCATCATATGTAGCATAGCGCATAATTAAGTAAATCTCTAGCACCGTAGTATGGATGGTGCAATATTAAAGAAGGATGGCATATTTCTCTCAGAGGTGCAGTTTATGATATTAGCACGGTTATATGAAAAATAGAGGCACAAGCCAAAGAAACGTGGTGCAACCATTCTAAAAAGATAGGTGCATCCATGAGAATCAAGTGCAATCCAAAGTCACCAATGCATGAGCCATTTCTAATGAGCCACAATTATCAGATGAGTTTCAACTGAAGCACAGGTTTATGATATCAAGTCACAACAACTATCAATGTAGAGAATAGATCAACAGCCAGTAAGAAGTAAAAGCAAGACACCAGAGTCAGCTAGGTGTCAGTACCACAGGAATTTGTAATAGAAGTAAAAAGATGCACTTCTTAAACACCCGCCAGCTCTCCACGTGGCTGAAGCAAAACGAAGAAAAATGAGATTTATTTGATTTTTTTATAAAATTCATAAAATGCAAAGGTCACGATAACTTTCAAAGGAAGCTATGCGACATTACTTTAATAAGAATTTATTATTAAATATGTGGGGCCATCTATTAAAGAAATTAGTTTCAAATAAAAGGTCCTATTTTCTTATGACTATGACTCACGGGAGCTTTTAAAAAGGCAAATTTAAATAATGTAAAGTCTGCTTTGTGAGACACGGTGGGTCCCTCCAAGGAGTAAATTGAAGCTTTATTAAAAGGATAACATGTATCATTTGACTCCTCACACAAAATGAAGATGCAGCCCAAAGCTTTTTACGGCAAGTAAAATGGAGAATGAGTGGGAATTATATTCTCACGTAGGCCAAAGATTATGGAGGTGGGAATATTTTCCAGCCATGAAGATGAAATAGAATAGCTAGTTGTAGTTACACAACTAGTTGCATTTGCCAGATTTTGGGGGATTTTTAGTTGAGATTCTGTGGGCAGTTACAACATATTTTGCTTTGGTTTTCTGGGTTATAAATGCTTAGGTCCAGGTCATAGATATGGATAGTTAGAGAGTTTCACGAATGAGAGAAGATAGTAGCAGACCAGAGATATTCTTTTCCTTAGTAGTGCCTCTTTCATGAGGATGTAATATTTTATTTTGTGCATATTCGCCTCTGTAAATTTGTTATTCATTCAAATAAAGAGTCAGTGTTCTGTGCAAATATGAGTGTCTCTATTTCTCGTTTCTTTAATTTTTTGTTTTCTTGCCTTTGTTAAAATCTATTTATCAAGATGGATAATCAATCATGCATCATGCTCTTTGGTTTTTTAGTTAAATCATTTAGGATTTGACACTATTCTTTCTGGGTAGTTGTTTGAATCTGGCGCATCGCCATAGGGTAGCTTAATATTGTATTCGTGATCTTGTTTCTTCTTCCCCTTTTTCTAAAACTCCCTTTGAAACTGGAAGAGCCAACTTCCCTAAAATCTAGAGGTCATTTCTGGGGTCAATCCCACATCTCTGAAACTTTCCATGTTGGATTAGGCCCACAAATTTATACATCAACACCATGATCACAACTTATGTACAAAATGCAATTGCCAAATGCAAAGCCAAATTTCACAAACATTATCTCCACCCAACAAATGTAATTGGCAAATGTAAAACCAAACTCCACAAATTTTATTGACAAATGTAAAGCCATACTCCACAAATTTTATTTATCAATTACCTACCTGCCTACAACAAAATTTGATCTTTGGAATAGGGCATGGACATCTATCAAAGCATAAAGCAAAATTGTATTCACATACTTGAAATTCTTCAATCCAAAGTTTATGTCTGATGATGGATTCTCAAGACACCACACTCCCACTCATATCCAACAGCATGGAAGCAGACCCAAAATAGACAATGCTCTTTCTCACCATTGTCTTTACCTCAACTTTGATTTTCCTTTCTTTACCCACTTATTTGTATTTAAAACCAGTGGAATGTCATTAAAAAAATGACTCTTCTTCCACCATTATACTGGATGCAGATAGGATTGTCCCTCTCACCGCTATGATGGTAGAGGAGCTACACTCATTGGAGGGGCTTAGCAAATCAGAAAATCACGTTTTGGGAATTTCTGCAATAAAAAAATCATTGAAAAAGAAATGCAATTTTTTTCCCTCTACACGAAGTTTAACGTTAAGGAAATACTTTGAAATGAAAACAACAATATAAGTCACTTAACAAAAAATATTCCCTCTGCATGAATTTTAAGACTAAGGAAATACTTTGAAATGAAAACAATAGTATAAGTCAGTTAAGTATTCTAAGATGAATAAATAAATACAAACAAATAACACAATTAACTTACATTAATTTTTTGGGCTTGGATGATAAACACACAATGAAAATTCTAAAATTAAACTAAAATTAAATGAGGATAGATTATTTCACTTTGGGAATAATAACGTAGAATTTATGTTGACATCAAGGTAGTTGCCATGGAATAAAACATTAATTTTTATGGTCTCTGAGAGAAACCTCCTGCAACAATATAATGCACAAAAGAATAGATATATATAAATAGTAGAAACACAGAAGGAATTTATTGATCACAGGCCACTTCGAGGGGGCAACCTCCTTTGAGAAAGCTCAATACAATAAATTCATGGATGCCTTCATTGGCCTCAACATGTACTTATATACTAAGTCTAATCTAAACAAATATTACTTCCCATGAATGTGGGATAATACAATATACTCACGGGACGACTTACAAAGCATATGCCTCCAACAACAATATACTAACAAAGTAAAGAGAAGGGTTAAACATAGGTCCCTAGCATCCCCTCCCTCTTAAAAAAAGTTTTGTCCTCAAAGCTTAAGATGTGGAAATTATTGCTGAATCTGAAGGAGTGGTTCCCATGTAGCATCCTCTGGTTGCATTCCATGCCACTGAATTAATACCTCTGTGATGGATTGAGAGAGAAGCTGACAAGTGCGCTTGTTGAGGATTGCCTCCAGCTCCAAAATGATGGATCCTTCATTATCCAGTTCTAGTAAAATAGTTTGTGCTCTGATGTTGGTGCCAAGAACTTTCTTTAGACAAGAGACATGAAATACTAGATGAACACGAGAAGAAGGAAGAAGCTCCAATTTATAAGCAACTGAACCGATCTTCTGAAGAACCTTATATGGCTCATAGAACTTTGGAGCCTGCTTATGACGCCCTTTGAGTTTTAGGGATGATTGCTTGTATGTCTATAGACAAAGAAAAACCATATCATCAACTTGAAAAGTGCCCTCAGAACAGTGCTGATCGGCTTGTTGTTTCATTCGATTTCTTGCCATGTGAAGATTGTCCTACAAGATGTGAAGAATCTGATCCCGGGTTTAGAGAACCGTGTTGACTACTTGAATTGGTGTACTACTGGGGGTGTAGGGAAGGAGTACTGGTAGTTCCCAACCATAGACTGCTTCATATGGAGTCATTTTAGATGTAATGTGGTAAGAGGTATTGTACCACCATTTAGCGAGAGGGAGCCACTTTTCCAACTAATGTTGTTGTTCTAAGGTGAAGCAACGAAGATAAGTTTCCAAACATTTGTTGATAAATTCAATCTGACCATCTGTTTGTGGGTGATACCTTGAACTCATCTTCAGCTTGGTGCCACTGTGTCGAAATAGTTCTATCCAAAAATGACTGGTGAAAGTTGCATCATGATATGAGACAATGGAAGAAAGGATGCCATGAAGATGGAAGATCTGTTCCATGAAAATTTGTGTGACTGAGGAGGCGGTATAGGGATGGCTAAGGGCACAAAAATGACTATATTTGGAGAGGCGATCAACCACAACCAAGATCATTGTCTTCCCTCCAGATTTAGGGATCTCCACAATGAAATCCATAAAAATATCTATCTAAATCTATGTAGGGATGGGCAAGGGTTTGAGCAATCTAGGAAGGAGTGTCATTTCACACTTGTTACGTTGGCAAGTATCACATTCAGCCACCATCTGTTGAATTGCCCTTTTCATTCCCTTCCAAATGAAGTTACGCCATGCCCGCTCATAAGTTTTGAGGAACCAAGAGTACCCTACTGATGGAGAAGCATGGAGTTCATAGAAGATAGCCTATGGAAGATTTGTGCTCTGGGGAAGCACCAGACGACCCTTGTATCTTAGAGAAGCACCATCCCAAGAGTAATGTAGTAAAATAGAAGGGTTATTGGCCAACTATTGGATGATTTGAGATAATGAAGAGTCATTAACATAGCCCTGCTAGACAGATTCCAACCAATTTGGAATAGGCATAGAAATAGTTGAAAGAGAAGCTTGGTCATCAAATGTGCAAGAAAGAGCATCCACCACAATATTGTCCTTACCCTTTTTGTAAGTGATCTCATAGTCATAACCTCTGAGTTTGCTAACCCATTTCTATTGTGCTAGGGAGGAGACCCATTGTTCCAAGAAATATTTTAGACTCTAGTGATTAGTCTTGATACAGAAATAATTCCCTAGTAGGTATGGCCTCCACTTCTATACTGCATGCAAAATAACCATCATTTCCTTTTCATATGTAGAGAGTACTAAATTCTTACCAGAAAGAGCTTTTCTGGTGAATGCAATGGGATGTTCATCTTGAAGGAAAACAACACCAAGTCCATTGCTACAAGCATCACTCTCAATAGTGAAGGTCTTAGAAAAATCTGGCATAGCTAGAATAGGTGTAGTATACAACTTGTTTTAGTTTTTCAAATGCACACTCAGCAGCATGTGTCCACGTAAAAGCATCCTTTTTCAACATAACTATTAATGGAGCAACAATCTTCCCATAGTCCTTAACAAAGTTGTGATAGTAGTCAGTCAGTCCCAAAAAACTACAGAGGCTCTTGAGTGTTTGAGGATGCGGCCAATTTTTCATGGCATCTAGTTTTGCAGGATCCACTCAAACCCCTTGGGCTGAAACAATATGCCCGAGATACTCCACTTCTCTCTGGCCAAAAATACATTTAGACTATTTTGCATAGAGATGATGATTAGAGAGAAGTTGCAGTATGAGATCTAGATGTTGGAGATGTTCAGCCCATGTTTTACTATAGATGAGAATATCATCGAAGAAGACCAGAATGAATTTCTGCAGGTAGGGCTAGAATATTTTATTCATCAATGCCTAGAATGTTGAAGGAGCATTAGTGAGGCCAAAGGGCATGACCAAAAATTCATAGTGGCCATCATGTGTACAAAAAACCATTTTAGGGATATCATCCTCATGAACCTGAATTTGGTGATACCCAGAACAAAGATCCAACTTGGAGAAAAATGAGTGCCATGAAGCTCATCAACAATAGGAATCAGAAACTTATCCTTGATTGTGATGTGATTAAGTGCTCAGAAGTCAATGCAGAGGTGCCATGACGCATCTTTTTTCTAGACAAGAAGAATTGGTGAAGAAAAAGAACTAGTACTAGGGCAAATAATACCTTGCTTTAGTAAGTCTCAAATGAGCATCTCAATCTCTGTCTTTTGGTGAAATGGGTAGCAGTAGGGCTTGATGTTGGGAGGAACGCTTCCAAGAAGGAGGTCAATATGGTGGTCCTCTAGTCATGAAGGTGTTAATCCCACTGGTTTGGCAGACACATGCATACCTATCCAAAATTCATTTCAGATCCGAAGGAGTAGTGGAGACTGTTGATGGTTGCATTTGAATGGAATGGAGCTGAGCGATGACACCATCTCAATTCTTCTTAAGAAGCTTCTCCATGCAATTTGAACTTATGATGTTGAGAGACCGTGGTTGTAATCCCTTCAATGTGTGTTTTTGCCCATTGTCTGAAAACTGCATCCAAAGTTCAGCAAAATCCTATAAGATGGGTCCAAGTGTGCATAACCATTGAGCGTCAAAAACCACATCACATCCGCCTAAGGGCAAGGAAAACATGTCAGAGTGCAAGTTATAATGTCCAATAGAGATATGCACATTGTGACACTTCCCTTTGCAAGGTAATGTGCCCCCATTGGCAATCATGACTTCAAAGATGGAGCAAGGATGGACAAAACAATCAGCCTATTTGGCGATCTGACGGTGAATGAAGTTATGAGTGCTACCAAAATCAATGAGTATTGTAAGAGGGAGCTTCTTGAAGTAACCCTTGACACACATGGTTTGTGGGGTGGTGACTCCTGCTAAAGCATGGAGAGAGATCTCTGGGTGGTCTTCCTGAGAAGTAGGGTTAACATGCGGTTGTTGAGTTTTGACCTGATCATCTATTGTATCCTAAGCATCTTCATAAACTTCAGTTGTAGGTAGAGAATCCACATCCAAGAGATAGATCTTTTGCTCAACACATCTATCTCCCTGAGTGAATTTCTCATCACAATTATAACAAATCCCTTTTTCTCTACGTCCCCGCATCTCTGCTTCAGTCAAATGCTTGATAGGAGTTGTTCTAGGAGCTAGTGTGATTAGAGGTCTTTGGGAAACCACATTTGTGAATAGAAAAAAATTGGATTTGGAGAGCTGTTGATCTGTGATCTTGTCCTCTGCCAACTTAGCCAACCCTAGGGCTTCCATCATTATGCTGGGATGAAACATTTTAACCTCAGATTGGCTTACATCCTTCAGACAACTGACAAAACAACTCCTAAAGAATTCATCAGACAATCCCTCTATGTGATTGGCCAGTTTTTCAAATTTTGTCTAATATTATCTCACAGTGCCTATTTTAAGAAGTATAGTGAGTGCCCCTATGAAGTCATCAAAAGCACTAGGGTCAAATCATTGCAAAATGAGTTTGCAAAAACCTATCCATTTTGGCTCTTCATGAGCCTTGATGTACCAACAGAACCATTGAAGGGCTTCATGGTCCAAATGAAAGGATGCAAGTGGGACTTTGTTGACATCAAAAGTATTATGTAAACTAAAATATTGTTCTACCTGGTATATCCATCCAATCGAATCATCACCATTGAAGTGAGGAAAATCAAGCTTCAGCCTGCGAAAATTGATGGAAGAAGAGAACCCAGTGTCTGCAAAAGACTCTGGCTGCCATCTATTGTTCATGGTTGAATGCCAAAGATTGAGGCTGAGAATATTTTCATCCAAATCTTGGAGTTTGGTCTTAAGGGTTACAAGTTCATCCTCCATGTTTTTTTCTCCTGTACAGGTGACAACCATAGCCAGGAGATTTTTTTTTTTGTTCTTTTGGGAATGGGTAGAAAAATAAAAATAGAAACTTTGTTAGTAAAGGAAAATTTGGATTTGGGAAAAACTCTGATGGGTAATTGGGGTTTGACTAGGTTTTGGACACTTTCTAAGGGACAGGGAAGTAAAAAATGTGGATTTCAGAAGCAGGGTGAAAGAATGGGAAAATATGTCCAAGAGGGACAAAGGAGCAAGAATAGGAAATGAACACTGTGAAAATTTTTTAAGGCTATTGGGTGAGAATCGAAGAAGTTATGGCAAACCCTAAAAATAGACAACTGTGGGATTTTTGGCTTCGATAAGTGGAATTTGGGGTAGGGTCCTCAAGGAAGGAAATATGTAGAATGAAATTCCAAGGGTTTCAGTGAATTTTGAGATGAAACAGAGCTAAAGCAAGGAAGATATGGTGAAAAAATAGAAATTTTTTTGAAGAAAATGGGCAATCAGATTCTTTTGAAGAAGAAAGTTCTCAAAAAGATTATAGAGTAGAAATAGAAAAAGAGGACAAGGAGTTTTGCAGGGAAGATCTAGAGGAGGAAGAGGGAGAAATTAGAGAGCAAGGTAGGATGGAAGAATCAGAAGATAAAGGATTTGAAATAAAAGATAAAATAGAGGATGATACAAGAGATGATATTATAGAAAAAATAGAAAAAAAACTCTTTTGAATTGGCTCTAGAACTATTTGTCTTGGAAGAGGAGAACAAAAATCAGTTTTGAATATCGGATTTTGAAGTTTGGGGTGAAAATAAGGAGTCAGAAGAAGTGAAAAAGATCATAGACACTCGATAAAATACAAAATGTGTACAAGAAACAATATTTTTGGGGGAGATGGAGGATACTACAAGGGAGATCCCTCAGGAAAAGGAAAGGGAAATGGAGGATACTACAAGGGATTTATGCTCTAAGGAGTGAGATGTTACTAAAAAAAAGGAATTAGATTAGATAAGTGTATTTGTATATGTATTGTGTATCACTAGATCTTTGGTGGTGGTTTTCTTCTTTAAAGGATTTCCAATGTTACATACTATGCCAATATTTTTATGGTATTCTCACTACTTTGATTTCACATATAATTTTCAATTTGATATCTTTATTATTTCTTATTTATATTAGTCATTAAAATCAGATTTATATTATATTTATTATTCGCAAATAAAGGATTAACGTATGAACATGAAGGAGATTGGGAGTCTATATGACTCTTCTTCCCTTATTATGAACACCATAGTAGACAAAAAAAAACTAATACAAAATTCATTTTAAGGTACCCTTTAGTGATTGTAGGGGTCAAAGATAAGAATACAATTGTTAATTGTTGTCATTATACATCAGATCATGTTTCAAATTCTTGATGTCTTGATAGTTCCGGTGTAAAATCAAGTAAGAAAATATGTATAATATCTAATATTTAGTCCCATAGGAAAATTTTCCAACTCTTCATGCATTTGATCAATTGTTTATGTTTCAATTTTTTTAAATAGGATCATGGGACTTTGAATACTTAATCCCAGAATGTAAAATAAATTGTTGGGATACAATTCTTATCATGGTCATGACTAAAAATGTATGCAATGTTATTATTATATATTACACCTTATATTTAAGTTCACTTAGGTAATTTATCTTGTTTACTTAGGTAAATTAAGAAATAAGAGCATATGTAATTTGCTTGATTGATGGAAGCACTTGTCACATCTACCTTGTTCGCTTCTTGATTGATAATAGTTAGGTGCCACCACTTCCTCATTGGGTTGAGTTTACTTGACACATTTTCTCCTATATGTTAAGTCAATCAATCAGTTCATTGTGCCTAACTCAACTCCTTAGGGACACTTTTCACCTTGACTTGTCCATCCTAAAACCTATATATTTGTAGTCATTTGCTTTGTTTTTTTATATCATTGAACCATGAATTTAAGTATTGGAATGTTGTTATTCTCAGCTTGTTTCTTGTTTGAATTTAAATTTTGTCATCATTGTTGTTTTTCCCTAGAATAGATTTACTATTATGATTGATTCTTCATTAATTCTAGGCCATTTAAAAAGTACCAATTCATGAAATTTTCATAAAGGGAATTAATAAATGGATATTTTGTGCTCCATGAGTTGAAATAAAGTTCGAAATCTTGGGGATATAATTTGAGAAAATGTTTCCAAGTAAAATATAGGTATTTCACTTCATACTTTTTGTCATCACCTTGAATATATTGAACTGTAAATCTTGGAAAGACAAAATTCTAAAGCACTACAATTTGATCCACCTATTGCCCAATCTCTCTGTGGACTTGTTCATAAACTTGATACTTATTGGTGGAAGAAAGTATCTAGGCTAATATGAATGGTAACATCTAGGATTTATTGGTTTCAATATTGATGACTACACATCATGGGTAATTGCACACATTAAATGCTCTCACTCTTTAGACCAAAATTCAAGAAATGTATGGAGATCCCAATGAACCTCCATTCTCATACATTCTTACTACAAACTATCTTATACCACTAGATGATTATAATAATCGTCCATATGATGATACAATTGAGGATATTGCTAAGATATTGAATATTGTGATGATAAATAGACTTTTCCTAATGCCCCATCTCCTCCTATAGAGACTCCTCCTAATACTAACACTCTAGATATTAGAGTCATTTCACTTGATAATGAATGAGGTTAAACTTGAGTTTTGATATTTCTTAAAAATGAAAATGGTATGTTTAGGTATGGGTGCGACTAAGATTTTTTCATGTGAAAGTAGGCAAAGGTTTGGAGGATCAACAATCATAGTCTGATTTATAATGATTTACTGTAGGGTAGCTTCGTCCTCAACTACAATATGTTTCAAAGCTGGTGTGTGTGAGTGATTTTCTTCTCTTGGGAATAGCTATCGTTGAAGAAGCCCGAACACTTGTATACTGGATAGAAAATGATGCTGGCTTTAGCAAGACAGGTGCCTATGGTGTGAGCATGGGCAAGAGGATTTCATTGTCTTTGTTTACCCGTTATATTTTGATGCAGCTTTAAGTTATTTATTTTAATCAATCACCAGAGATATCTAACTAAAGGAATGTTTTCTGTTTATCATAGGTCCAACTCCAGTTGCTACTTTTCCTTTTCTAGCCCCACACTCTGTTATTGTAGCCATGGTAAGTAACACATAATGACCTCTGAGGATTTTTTATGTACAATTTTGACACCAGTATACACTAAAAAGACATGGCAAATAACATTGTGGACACCTTAAGCATATGTTTTATGTACAATTTTTGTACCCGTAAAAAAATACAAGGGTATGAATACAAAATTGTATCAACATAGTAAACATAAAAAAATATGGCTGTGAATTTTTAAACCTCTGATCATTACAGTCTATAGAAAAAAAAACAAATCCTAACTGCTCATATTTTAAGTTAATATGTGCAACTGGGAGTAGATGTACAAAGATACATTATTCAATAGGCCTTCCAAAAATGTGAATGCAAGTAATAGTGCAAGTAAGGCTATTTAACATTACTTCTCAAATTTACCCTAAAGCGTGAGCACAACATCTTATAAAAACTCTCTAATTTAAAAATTATATCAAAATCGTTAAAAACCTAGGTCAAAGGTAAATTGCTGAGCAATTGGAACTTACTTGCTAGAAGCCACACGAACAAGCCTCATTGAATATCTTGATCCAAGGGATTGAGCCATTCAATTATATTTACTACATGCACTGCAATGAAGAGAATGTAAGCCACAACTCAAAAATGGTATTCACTAGTCCACAAAAAGTAGATAACAATACAAAGTATTCACAGATACTTTCAACGGGAATGGTTGAATAAAGCCAAAAAAAACACACAATTTTGAGGAGAGCTAGCACAATGTTCTTTGGTGGAAGATGAAGGGTGACCTCAGTTGTTTTATGGAATGCCATGATCACAACATATGCACAAAATGCGATTGCCAGATGCAAAGCCAAACTCCACAAACATTATCCCCGCCCAACAAATTCAATTGGCAAATGTAAAACCAAACTTCACAAATTTTATTGACAAATGTAAATCCAAACTCCACAAATTTTATTTATCAATGCCCTACCTGCCTGCAACAAAATTCGATCTCTGGAACAGGGCATGGACATCTATCAAAGCATAAAGCAAAATTGTATTCACATACTTGAAATTTTTCAATCCAAAGTTTCTATCCGATGGCTTCTCAAGACACCACACTCCCACTGGTATCCAACAACACGGAAGCAGACCCGAAATAGACAATTCTCTTGCTTACCATTGTCTTTACCTTAACTTTGGTTTTCCTTTCTTTACCCACTTATTTGTATTTAAACCTAGTGGAATGTCATTAAAAAAATGACTCTTCTTCAACCATTATACCAGATGCAGACAAGATTGTCCCTCTCACTGCTATGATGGCAGAGGAGCTACACTCATTGGAGGGGCTTAACAAATTAGAAAATCATGTTTTGGGAATTTTTGCAATACAAAAATCATTGAAAAAAGAAATGCAAATTTTTTTCCCTCTACACAAAGTTTAAAACCGAGGAAATACTTTGAAATGAAAACAACAATATAAGTCACTTAACAAAAAATATTCCCTCTGCAAGAAATTTAAGACTAAGGAAATACTTTGATATGAAAACAACAATATAAGTCACTTAAATAATCTAAGATGAATAAATAAATGCAAACAAATAACACAATTAACTTACATTATTTTTTTGGGCTTGGATGATAAACATGCAATGAACATTCTAAAATTAAACTAAAATTAAATGAGGATAGATTATTTAACTTTGGGAATAATAATGTAGAATTTATGTTGACATCATATAGAATGTAGTTTCCATGGAATAAAACATTAATTTTATTCCCTCTAGACAAGATGGAATAGCTGCAATCCATCTTAGGTTATTGTATTTTACTTTATCCATGATTGTATTTTACTCCCTCAGGTTCTTCACATTTATTTGAGGTATCATCATCGGCTAGTCATTAGGTTCTTCACATTTATTTGTTTTGTAATTGTGTTGTTTTCTGCCCATTCTTAAAAAAATTAAAGTTCCTATAATGTGTGCGGCAGCATTTTTCACCGCCCATACACAACAAATTACTTTAAGTTCTACCCTACTCCCCTAATGCATGGATGATGTTTCTGCCTGCCAATGTATATTTGTGAATGCTACCCAAGTGTAATAGTGGTAATTCTCCCCGCTATTACACCTTGTAAAACGCTGTCACAACAAGTTTTGCCTTCACATGTAGGGGCGGCAATTTTTTCTTCCCTTACATCAAATTATAATTCCACCTGCATGCAGAGGCGGCAATTTTTTTTGCCCATGCATCACCTTCCCAAAATTCTCTAACTCTGGGGAATTTCTGCATTTGTCAACTTTAGCCCGCTTCCACTCCATTGCTCACTTTTATTTCTCTCTTGCCGTTCTAAGCTCGTGCCGTTAATTATGATTTTCAACACTGCAGTTTCCCCATGTGCCATATTTTTCTGAACACTACAAAATCTTGCCTTTTATTGTTGCAATTGCTTCCGCAAGACTGTCGAGATCTTTTTCTCAACCAAGGGAGTTCATTTCTCATATGACCGATCCTTCTCCAAAGAAAGATAAATCTATGAAGTACAAATACAATGGTGTGTTTCCCGTAACCTCAGTCACATCTAATGTAGATGAAATACGGGATACATAAATTAGTCATGTGGATATGGCAGAGTTCATAGAAAGGACAAAGCAATAGAATCCAAATCATTAAATAAAAAGGATTGTAGAGAGTAATATCCATGATTGTATTTCAACGGTCTTCACATGTAATACTATGATGTAATCCCCAATAGAAAGAAATATGTAGAGTACAGAGAGGCCATGATTCACAAGAAAAAAATCATTGAAGGCCTAATTCAAGATTTGAACAAAGATATAGAAAATAGAGAAAGTAAAGCTCTAGATATTTAAGATGAGCTAGCTGAGCTTCCATGCCATAAGCTAGATGATAACAAGCAAACACTCCTAGAAGATGCAATCATTCAAGAGTTTTCCAACCTAATATAAACAGAGGTAGAAAAAGATATCTTCACATTGGCTTCAATTGATAGGTTGGAAGAATTCTAGACAACTCTGAATAGGCTACATAAGATATTGAATAAGCATAAGAGCATGCCTGACACACTCGCAGATTCCATCACCCAATTGCTTACCATCTCCGAACATACACCGAGGCCTGACAGTAATGAAGTCCAGACCACCATGAAGAGATATGAAGATTTTTGGAAAATCATGAAGATGATGAAGTAGTACCTAAGGATAGTTATTTTCCCATGCTTTAGTTATGTTCTTTGTAATATGTAGATGACAAACTCCATGTCTTTTTGTAAAATTAGATTACATGAAGTTGTGAGACAGAGTCCTATGTCAATTGGAACTCTAATTTTGAATAAGTCAAATTATTTGTAATTTCCCTATTTTTGCCCTTAGCCTCTCCCTATAAATAAAGAGGGGCTCTTATGTAAATATTATCTTTTATTTATTGAAGTGAAACACTGTCTAATCGAAGAGCATTTTGAAACTTTGTGTTCAACTTGTAAATCATATTTTATCATTAATGAGAAAAGCAAGTGGGCATTCAATCTTTGTTTTGAAGCAAACTTGTGGTGCATTGGAGATGTTCCTATGTCTTTTCCCTTGTACTTTCTTATGCATTTGATCAAATCATAGTGTGGTTTTGGATAATCTGGGAGATGTTATGAAGTTGATTTTGGAGACTTTGTGCTACAACATTATCTTTGGGTTTATGTTTTATGTTCGTGAGTAGAAGATATTGCAAGACTTTGAGCTACTAGTTATCTTCTGTGTTCATTAATCTCATTATAGCATATACTAGAGACTTTGGGCTGCACCTTATTCTATATGTTTTCAACTTCAAAGCAGAAAAGGAAGGAGCAAAAGACTTTTAGATTTTGTGTGTTTCTGGGTATTAACTCATTCTGGTATCGCTTTGAATATTCTTACATTTATTCAATTTTGATATTTGTTATTATTGTTCCAACAAGTAGTTTTTAGCTTATCACACTTTGTAAGAATCGAGGATTTGATATTGAAAGTTTATAAGTGAACATCTTTTTTGAAATAAGAGAAATAGAGTAGGATTAACATGTCATCAACCTTGTAAATCCTATGTAATTAATTACTCCTAATATTGTTTGTAAATCACCTGTAAGGGATGAAAGGTTTCACTAGAAACAATATTGTTTCTACCCTAGAAGGCAACTCCCTTTTATAAGGATATTTGTACTACATTTTTATCATATTGGAGAGTTACAGGTAGTGCTTTATTGAATACTAAAGAAGAGAGGAAGTGCATGTATTGTAATCTCATATTTGAAGATAATACAAGTTGGAACCTCTTTTCTTGGTGGAGTTTTTTACCCAAAAGGGTTTTCTCCACCTTACATACTATGTTATGTGTTCAATTCTTAGTGCATGTTATTATTGTGTAATGGGTTTTGATTTCTGTTGCAATCTCCATTGATTCTACATTGTTTAGAGGATAATAAGGTTTGAAGCAGATTTATGTTGTGTGGTTTACACCTTCATTTCTAACATAGATGATATGGAAACATCCATAGGTTAGATTTAGTGTAAATAATCATAGTTAAGTCATTATTGATTGTAAAGGGTAATAAGAAGGGAGCCTCTCCTTTATGAGAGGAGTGATTATATCTCATCACACTGTGGTTGATATAACCATTTTGTTATCAGTAAAGTTGATAACAAAATATTCACCCAACAATTTTTGGTGACTCTACTGGGGAGAGAATACGCAACCAAGAGTCTCTCCATTTGGTTGAAGTATACTAGTCTTATTGTGTTTAATTGTTTTGTGGTTACTAATCTATCTTTCTTGTCAAGTTTGCACTCTAGTAGAATAAAGTTATACACATGGTAGAAGAGTTCAAGGAATCATTGATCCTACTTTTGAGTTGTTGCTAAAACATAACTTTCATTTTTTGCCTGTACGACCAAGGACACCTCTTCAATGTACAAGGAGTTTTCCTCCCGCCAACGTAAGGTCTTCTATATCAAGCAAAGCTTCAAGTGCTCATAGAGTTCTAGCTATCACACCAGTTCAAGGGTTTGTTATCCCTCATGTCAACCTAGGTAGAATGGTTGTTCTAGATCCATAGGGAAATGCCTTTGGGTCACTAAATTTGGTTGCACCATCACGTGAACTACCTCGTAGTTCATGCAAGGACTTTCCCAAGTTCTACGGGGATGGTAAACAACATCCTAATGAACACATAGCTGTGTTCTACATGGCATGCGGTGTTCTTGGAGTAGAACAAGAGGATGTATCAGTGAGGTTGTTTGTTGAAACACTTCAAGGAGTGTTTGCTAATTGGTTCTATCATCTCCCAACAAGAAGTATTGTTGGCTGGGATACACTTCGAACCAAATTTGAAGCAAAGTTTAAACCAGATGAAGATGCTTATGCTTTGTTGGCTCAGCTTACATAGATGAAAAAAGAACCACAAGAACCCATGCGTGAGTTTGAGGATATGTTTAATAAGACAAAAAATAGAATTATAACTATTGCTCAACCAATAGTTGAAAATATGAAATGTTTCATTATAAACACCCAATTGCCAAAGGTGAATTTTATTCTATGAAGGGTAGACCCAACTGATCTTGCAAATCCTCAAAATATGGGTACCGAGATTGAGGATGATTTTATCCTTATTGGGAAGATAAGGAAAGATCCAAATAGATCTAGAGGGAAACCTTCTTCAACTGCACCTCTACTAGCACCAGGAATCCCATGGTACAAAAGCTAGCCAATGAGCTACTAGCTCTCAAGAAGTAGATGTCTCAAATTTTGTCTATTCCCTCTTACAAAGACATTTCGATGAGAACCTACCCAAATTCTTCTAACTACCCAATCAATGCTACAAGGAATCAAAACTAGAATAGACTTCCCCCACCACATGGAAGGCTTGCACTAGAAGCACCACCTGTAAATGCAACAATAGGTTTTTACAAAACAAAATAAAATAATTTTCCACAATCTGAATATGCTCAGGAAGATGATGCTAACCTCTTCACGAAGGGTGAAGAAGAGTTAGCTGACAACTCTAATATCGGGTTTCTCAATTATGAAGAAGAGGTTGAACAAGAAGAAAATGCATATGGTGAGTCTTATGTTGTTTTCATCTATTCTCAAAATTAGTTCAATCATCCTCATGAGGTTGATAGAGCCAAGTAAAAGGATGATCCACGTCCGGCAATCACAATTACCAAAAAGGTGACTCCATTACTAGTTCAACCAAAAGACTTGGCCGGAAACAAGAAAGTAAGTACACCAAATCCTCTTATTTCTTCTTCTACATCAAACCCAGTGTATCTAGTCCAAAACCACAAGCTGAAATTCTGACATCTTCTTTAGAGAATTCCTATCAAGCCTTTGATATTACAGACCATGCTAAGAAGACCAAAATTCAAATGTCAGAGGTTGAGTATCTTCAAGCTAACCCCAAACAGAAATGAAGTTGCTCATGTTAGCCAAGATACTTCCAAAACTACCCCCGTTGCTACTAAAGCAAGATCTACCCAAAGAAAACTAGTTGCCACTCCTTCATCTACTACTGGGAAAATAGAACAATTCTATATTTCCTTACTTCTTAGTGGCCATAAACTCAGTAATTGTGTCGGACTCTGTTGGTTATTTTTCACGAATCAGCAGAGGGTTTGCCAGTTCCTATACACAGGCTGATTCGGCCAACAGATACGGGAGGTTGCGTGAGCTACCTCTCCTTCACTTCTAGTTCTGCCGCACCAAGGGGGGTGTCCCTATAAATAAAGATGTAACATTGACTAGCTCAATGACATGAAGATTTAGCTTGACAGCAACATGCAGAATACTCTCATGTGTGGACCAAGATTTGTGTGACAAATCACAAGGTTAGCAACATTCTTGGACATATGTGTCTGGTAATGGTTGAGAGTATGTAGGGGCTCCTAATCCTACTCCTACAACTAACAGGTTTTAGATGGTTTAAATTTGATGGTTTGGATGCAAGACAGGGGCTTTGGATCATAACTACTTCACAGGAACAGACCGGTGCCTATCTCAAGGCAAGGAGTCAACTAGACGTATACATAAGAATGGCTTACAACTGGCATTCGAGTTTCAAGGGGTTAGGACTGGTATTTTCCTTACAAACACCACCCAAGGATAAGTATTTAACTATCCATACTTATAGATATCCCAGTTGACATACATTCTTTTCCATACCTTAACCTAAAACAATTCAATCCACTCCTTGAATGGAAGTTAAAGATTAGGCATGTGGTATAGCAAAACTATACCCTAGAATTTGAGAAACCCTTAGCAGCCAGATTCAAAAGAAGAAAATGCATACAACAAGTGGAGACAAACAGATAAACACATGCAATAACATATTTTTCATATACAATGACAAGAAACTGAATATATGTGCAAGATATAACTCAGATGCAACACATAAACTCCACAGAGATAAAAACAGACAGGAAATGCTCTGTATTTTATTATTCACACAAAAAAATTGCCCAAGTCTCCAACAACCAAAAATGAGTAACACAGTCCTCCTTATACAACAAGGAAGTGTACTCAACACATTAATTACAAGGCAAATCAAAAATTTGCCAGATACAATGCATGATCAGATTGGTGCTCAAAATAGTTAATGCAGCAGAGGGACAAGGAGAAAGGAGCAGACGGAATCGGGATCTAGGCCGCCGCCTAAAGGTTCTCTTCGTAAGCCTGGTAGTTCACATGTCGCCTCAACCATACTTCCCTGCACAAGCTGCCATCAATGCTTCATCTACCCATGGGATGCAACAAAAGATGCATTTGGGGATTTTCTGACTCAAAAATGGCCACACTCGCCTAGAAAAAACCATCGCTGAAGGTTCAAAACAAGGCCGTCGATCCAAAATCCATCACTAGAATCAATGGTCCCAAAATATGGATGAAGAGCTGCCAGCCAATGATATCGTGCCACGTAGGCACCTTAACTTTCTATCGCTAACCTTTTCTTCCTTCATTTTGCCTTTTCACCCTTGTATGTGCATATACAATCGCCACTGTTCACCTTTCGAAAATCCTTTGTATATGCAAAATACATATACATGCAACAATTTAATATACAAGGTGGACCCCAAAATATTATGAAGCAGATTGGAAACTTATTCGGGTCCGGCTTGCATCTTGACCTTTGTATCTTCCGAATATACACTGGCACATACAAGTGCCCAATATACATGCTGCGGACCTGAAACATTATTCACTGCATTTGATTTTCAATCGGGTCTAGAATGTATGCCTTTGTTTTGTATATTTTGAATGTATACTTCACATACATTCGCCTTTGTATGTCCTATCCATGGGCCCCACCACTTGTATATCGGTCATTGTACATCATTCCTTTGCACATTTTTGAATGTATATAGCCGATGTATATTCTGCTTTGCATATCTGCAGGCCCCACCAATTGCACCTCCACTTCTTTGTATGTTGCCGAACATACAAAGCCCCTTGTATGTTTTGTTTTGCATATGACCTGACATACAAAGCGGGAATATTCTCAGGAATCTACAAAGGATTCCCCCTTGTATATGCAACCCGATATGCATTTAAAAATGCATACAACTAATTTTTCACCATTTTTGAAGGCCGATGAAGATATTTTCAAGCCCGCCAATGTACATTTTGACCTGCAACTTAATTTCAAAGCCCTAAACCTAATTGATCACCACTAGTGGCTCTCTCTGGGGATGCATGCCTCTTGCAGGCATGGCGAGAACCTTAGAATATCTAGGATGCAGACCAGGCCTTATCCATTGGGCAATAGAGTCATGAAGTCACAATGATCTGCATCACAAAACATATTTATTTAAAATTTACTTGGCGGCCTACGACCACCAAAAATGAAAAACTAGAGTTTTCCTTTGTCAAACACTTGATTCTATTTTAATTTCTTCAAATGAAGCCTGAAAGTATTTAACCACTTGCAGCACTCAGCATTGCAATTGTTTGTACTGCTGCTCCGTTCTTTTTCATTGACAAATCTACAACGAGCCTCATCAGCGTACATTAGCATGAGTTGTAGAATGTCATCATCATATGAGTCATTGATGTTGCTTAGAAAAATGACAGACTCACATGAAACAAATGAATCCACATCAGAATTTTGCCCTTCTTAAAAAAATAAGAGCTCCTCTGTATCAAACAAACAATATTCAGGCACAAACAACATCTCATAATCAAATTTATCTTTATAGACATGCACATATTCATCATTACTATTCTCAGCAATCTCATCATCAATGTCCACCTAGAATCTCTCAAAAGAAGGCAGAAATAACTCAGAATGTAGCCCTACACTTAAAGCTTCATAGTCACCCCTGCAACCATCACTATCCCCAATTGTATGAGCACACACATCTACAATCTGTCCATTCACCTCTAAATAGTGACCATGTTTTTCCTTTTCAGCAAGGCCTTGATAATCAAAATCAAAATTTTCAACCTCTACACTGTGAAGGTGGTCGGAATCTTCAAGGAAACACTCATATTCAGCATCCATATATATTTCATCATCTGAAAGGCTCACATATGCATCTGAATGCTGACAATCATTATCATATTCACTATCATTCCTTGAAGCAGCATCTTTTACATTCAGAGAGAAGCTTTGCATATCCATTTTATACAAATAATCAAGCATAACTGGGATATGCATACTGCTGCAGGACACAACCTCATGTATGTCTTTCATTTGATCAATTGGAGGGCATCTTGTGTTTGCAGGCTTGTCTTCTAGAGGCTGATAACAATCTTTGTTTTCATTATTATAGGATGTACCTATATTTTCTACAACATTTTCTTCATGTATCACATCATAGCTGCACATATTATTCTAAAATATATTTCCCTCTAAACAATCATTTATCAATGAACATACTAGGACAGCAAAAATATATTCACTTTGATAACTATTTTTACAACTTGCAGCCATGAAACCCACTGGCATTCCATATTTCTCATTGTTTTCAATATCCATAGCAAATTGGTAAGCCTGGTGAAGTCTGACTGGTTCTTTATCTCTCAATGAATAACTCATTTCTTCATCAAATGCAGCCAAATAAATTGCTAAGCACAATGGATTATTGGGTCTCATATATTCAGGGATTTGCTTAAGCAACTTAATAAATCTAAGATTAAAAGCTGGAACCAATTCCTCATCTTCCTTTTGGATATTCATAAAATGTACGATCAATGAGGCCACATCAAATCTTTCACCAAACTGCTCTAGGAATGCAATTTCTAAATCTATC
Organism: Cunninghamia lanceolata; assembly: GCA_027924645.1. Lineage (NCBI taxonomy): Eukaryota > Viridiplantae > Streptophyta > Pinopsida > Cupressales > Cupressaceae > Cunninghamia > Cunninghamia lanceolata. Next base: position 7,482,788 of record BSBN01000888.1, read on the forward strand.
CATGAAGAAACTAAACATACAGGTAGGTTTGAAAACCAAACTCTAGCATCATCTTCTAATGACTGAACAAAGAGCCTCATTACAACATCTTCATCCTCTACCGCATAATCTTCTATTAAATTACAAAATTTTTGCAGATGTTTGTTTGGCATTTCAGAATTTGATCGACTATATTTTGGCAAACATTTTCTAATTTCATTGGGAATAATGTTTGGGAAACCACATATTCCTTTAAAATTTAGGGCTTTATATCTTTCAATAAAAAATGGTCTTCTTTGAGAGCACATCCGGGATTGCTTCTCTAAACTCATCATTTTTAAAAGGATGGAATACCTGGAAATATGTTGCAGCTTTGATAAGTTCAATCAACGGACAGAAAATCAACAAGGCTCTGATGTTTTCTAGATTCACCACACCAGCAGAGTACCACATGGTCATTTTTGGATCCTGCTACAACTTCACTGGAAACTAGATTTTCTAGCCTTTAAATCACTTGACTCTCTCTCTCCCCAGCAGAGTTGCCAAAATCTGTTGGTGACTCGGATGGATAAAAATAAATTCTGTTTTCATCAAATCGTCCCCAGCAGAGTTGCCAAAATCTGTTGGTTATTTTTTTGAATCGGCAGAGGGTTTACCAGTTCCTATGCACAGGATGATTCGGCCAACAGATACAAGAGGTTGCATGAGCTGCCTCCCCTTCACTTCTGGTTCTGCTGCACCAAGGGGGGTGTCCCTATAACTAAAGATGTAACATTGACTAGCTCAATGACAGGAAGATTTAACTTGACAGCAACAGGCAGAATACTCTCATGTGTGGACAAAGATTTGTGTAACAAATCACAAGGTTAGCAACATTCTTGGACATATGTGTCTGGTTATGGATGAGAGTATGCAGGGGCTCGTAATCCTACTCCTACAACTAACGGGTTTTGGATGGTTTAAATTTGATGGTTTGGATGCAAGACAGGGGCTTTAAATCATAACTACTTCACAAGAACAGACCGGTGCCTATCTCAGGGCAAGGAGTCAACTAGACGTATACATAAGAATGGCTTGCAACTAGCATTCGAGTTTCAAGGGGTTAGGACTGGTATTTTCCTTACAAAAACCACCCAAGGATAAGTATTTAACTATCCATACTTACAGATATCCTAGTTGACATACATTCTTCTCCATACCTTAACTTAAAACAATTTAATACACTCCTTGAATGGAAGTTACAGATTAGGCATGTGGTACAGCAAAACTATACCCTAGAATCTGAGAAACCCTTAGTAGCCAGATTCAAAAGAAGAAAATGCATACAACAAGTGGAGACAAATAGATAAACACATGTAATAATGCATTTTTCATATACAATGACAAGAAACTGAATATATGTGTAAGATACAACTCAGATGCAACACATAAACTCCATAGAGATAAAAACAGATAGGAAATGCTCTGTATTTCATTATTCACACAAAAAATTTGCCCAAGTCTCCAACAACCAAAAATGAGTAACACAATCCTCCTTATACATCAAGGAAGTGTACTCAACACATGAATTACAAGGCAAATAAAAAATTTGCCAGATACAATGCATGATTAGATTGGTGCTCAAAATAGTTAATGCAGCAGAGGGACAAGGAGAAAGGAGCAAACGAAATCGAAATCTGGGCTGCCACCTGAAGGTTCTCTTCGTAAGCCTGGTAGTTCACCTGTCGCCTCACCCATACTTCCCTGCACAATCTGCCATCAATGCTTCATCTACCCACGAGATGCAATAGCATTTTCCCGCTAAAAAATGGCTGCACTCGCCTAGAAAAAACCATTGCTGAAGGTTCAAAACAAGGCCGTCGATCCAAAATCCATCGCTGGAATCAACGGTCCCAAAATATGGATGAAGAGCTACCAACCAATGATATCGTGCCACGTAGGCACCTTAACTTTCTATCGCTAACCTTTTCTTCCTTTATTTTGCCTTTTTGCCCTTGTATATTCAAAAAACATATGCATATATAATTGCCATTGTTCACCTTTCGAAAATCCTTTGTATATGCAAAATGCATATACATGCAACAGTTTAATATACAAGGTGGACCCCAAAATATTATGAAGTAGATTGGAAACTTATTCGAGTCCGGCTTGTATCTTGACCTTTGTATCTTCTGAATATACACTGGCACATACAAGCGTCCAATATACATGCTGCAGACCTGAAACATTATTCACTGCATTTGATTTTCAATCGGGTCCAGAATGTTTGCCTTTGTTTTGTATATTTTGAATGTATACTTCACATACATTCGCCTTTGTATGTCCTATCCGTAGCCCCCACCACTTGTATATCGGTCATTGTACATCATTCCTTTGCACATTTTTGAATGTATATAGCCGATGTATATTCTACTTTGCATATCCGCGGGCCCCACCAATTGCACCTTCGCTTCTTTGTATGTTGTCGAACATACAAAGCCCCTTGTATGTTTTGTTTTGTATATGACCTGACATACAAAGCGGGAATATTCTTGGGAATCTACAAAAGATTCCCCCTTGTATATGCAACCCGATATGCATTTAAAAATGCATAGAACTCATTTTTCACCATTTTCGAAGGCTGGGGAAGATTTTTGCAAGCCCACCAATGTACATTTTGACCTGCAACTTAATTTCAAAGCCCTAAACCTAGGTGATCACCACCAGTGGCTCTCTCTAGGGATGCATGCCTCTTGCAGTCATGGCGAGAACCTTAGAATCTCTGGGATGCAGACCAGGCCTTATCCATTGGGCAATAGAGTCATGAAGTCACAATGATCTGCATCACAAAACATATTTATTTAAAATTTATTTGGTGGCCCAGGGCCACCAAAAAATAAAAACCAGAGTTTTCCTTTGTCAAACACTTGATTCTGTTTTGATTTCTTCAAATGAAGCCTGAAAGTATTTAACCACTTGCAGCACTTAGCATTGCAATTGTTTGTGTTGTTGCTCCTTTCGTTTTCATTGACAAATCTACAACAAGCCTCATCAGCGTACATTATCATGAGTTGTAGAATATTATCATCATATGAGTCATTGATGTTGCTTGGGAAAATGACAGACTCACATGAAACAAATGAATCCACATCAGAATTTTGCCCTTCCTCAAAAAATAAGAGCTCCTGTGTATCAAACAAACAATATTCAGGCACAAACAACATCTCATAATCAAATTTATCTTTATAGACATGCACATATTCATAATTACTATGCTCAACAATCTCATCATCAATCTCCACCTGGAATGTATCAAAAGAAGATAGAAATAACTCAGAATGCAGCCCTACACTAAAAGCTTCATAGTCACCCCTGCAACCAACACTATCCCCAACTGTATGAGCACACACATCTGTAATCTATCCATTCACCTCTAAATAGTGACCCTATTTTTCCTCTTCACCAATGCCTTGATAATCAAAATCAAAATTTTCAACCTCTACACTGTGAAGGTGGTCAGAATCTTCAAGGAAACACTCATGTTTAGCATCCATATATATTTCATCATCTAAAAGGCTCACATATGCATCTGAATGCTGACAATCATTATCATATTCACTGTCATTCCTTGAAGCAACATCTTTTACATTCAGAGTGAAGCTTTGCATATCCATTTTATACAAATAATCATGCATAACTGGGATATGCATACTGCTACAGGACACAACCTCATGTATGTCTTTCATTTGAGCAATTGGAGGGCATCTTGTGTCTGCAGGCTTGTCTTCTAGAGGCTGATAACAATCGTTGTTTTCATTATTATAGGATGTGCCTACATTTTCTACAACATTTTATTCATGTATCACATCATGGCTGCACACATTATTCTGAAATATATTTCCCTCTACACAATCATTTATTAATGAACATACCAGATAGCAGAAATATATTCACTTTGATAACTATTTTTACAACTTGCAGTCATGAAACCCATGGCATTCCATATTTCTCATTGTTTTCAATATCCATAGGAAATTGGTAAGCCTAGTGAAGTGTGACTAGTTCTTTATCTCTCAATGAATAACTTATTTCTTCATCAAATGCAGCCAAATAAATTACTAAGCACAATGGATTATTGGGTCTCATATATTCAGGGATTTTCTTAAGCAACTTAATAAATCTAAGATTAAAAGCTGGAACCAATTCCTCGTCTTCCTTTTGGATATTCATAAAATGTATGATCAATGAGGCCACATCAAATCTTTCACCAAACTGCTCTAGGAATGCAATTTCTAAATCTATCCATGAAGAAACTGAACATACAAGCAAGTCTGAAAACCAAACACTAGCATCATCTTCTAATGACTGAACAAAGAGCCTCATTACAACATCTTCATCCTCTACCTCATAATCTTCTATTAAATTACAAAAATTTTGCAGATGTTTATTTTCTGATTTAGAATCTGATCCACTATATTTTGGCAAACATTTTCTAATTTCATTGGGAATAATGTTTGGCTAACCACATATTCCTTTAAAATTTAGGGCTTTATATCTTTCAATAACAAATGGTCTTCTTTGAGAGCACAACCAGGATTGTTGCTCTAAACTCATCATTTTTAAAAGGATGGAATACCTGGAAATATGTTGCAGCTTTGATAGGTTTAATCAACTGAGTCACCACCTCACACAAAGAGGACAAAAAATCAACAAGGCTCTTATGTTTTCTGGATTCACCACACCAGCAGAGCACCACATGGTCGTTTTTGGATCCTGCTGCAACAACTTCACTGGAAACTAGATTTTCCAGCCTTCAAATCACTTGACTCTCTCTCCCCAGCGGAGTCACCAAAATATGTTGGTGACTCGGATGGATAAAAATAAATTCTATTTTCATCAAATCGTCCCCAGCAGAGTCACCAAAATTTGTTGGTTATTTTTCTCGAATCGACAGAGGGTTTGCTAGTTCCTATGCATAGGTTGATTCAGCCAACAGATACGGGAGATTGCGTGAGCTGCCTCCCCTTCACTTCTAGTTCTGCCGCGCCAAGGGGGTGTCCCTATAACTAAAGATGTAACATTGACTAGCTCAATGACAGGAAGATTTAGCTTGACAACAATAGGCAAAATACTCTGATGTGTGGACCAGGATTTGTGTGACAAATCACAAGGTTAGCAACATTCTTGGACATATGTGTCTGGTTATGGATGAGAGTATGCAGGGGCTCCCAATCCTAGTCCTATAACTAATAGGTTTTGGATGGTTTAAATTTGATGGTTTAGATGCAAGACAGGGGCTTTAGATCATAACTACTTCACAAGAACAGACCAATGCCTATCTCAGGGCAAGGAGTCAACTAGACATATACATAAGAATGGCTTCCAACTGGCATTCGAGTTTCAAGGGGTTAGGACTGGTATTTTCCTTACAAACACCACCCAAGGATAAGTATTTAACTACCCATACTTACAGATATCCCAGTTGACATACATTCTTCTCCATACCTTAACCTAAAATAATTTAATCCACTCCTTGAATGGAAGTTACAGATTAGGCATGTGGTACAGCAAAACTATACCCTAGAATCTAAGAAACCCTTAGCAGCTAGATTCAAAAGAAGAAAATGCATACAACAAGTGGAGACAAATAGATAAACACATGCAATAACATATTTTTCATATACAATGACAAGAAACTGAATATATGTGCAAGATACAACTCAAATGCAACATATAAACTCCATAGAGATAAAAACAGACAGGAAATGCTCTGTATTTCATTATTCACACAAAAAAATTGCCCAAGTCTCCAACAACCAAAAATGAGTAACATAGTTCTCCTTATACAACAAGGAAGTGTACTCAACACATTAATTACAAGGCAAATAAAAAATTCACCAGATACAATGCATGATCAGATTGGCACTCAAAAGAGTTAATGAAGTAGAGGGATAAGGAGAAAGGAGCAGATGGAATCGGGATCTGGGCCGCCGCCTGAAGGTTCTCTTCGTAAGCCTGGTAGTTCACCTGTCACCTCACCCATACTTCCTTGCACAATCTACCATCAATGCTTCATCTACCCGTGGGATGCAACAGCAAATGCATTTAGGGATTTTTCCACTCAAAAATGGCCACACTCACCCAGAAAAAACCATCGCTGAAGGCTCAAAACAAGGCCGTTGATCCAAAATCCATCGCTGGAATTAATGGTCCAAAAATATGGATGAAGAGCTTCCAGCCAATGATATCATGCCACGTAGGCACCTTAACTTTCTATCGCTGACCTTTTCTTCCTTCATTTTGCCTTTTCACCCTTATATATGCAAAAAACATATGGATATACAATCGCCACTGTTCACCTTTCAAAAATCCTTTGTATATGCAAAATACATATACATGCAATAGTTTAATATACAAGGCGGACCCCAAAATATTATGAAGCAGATTAGAAACTTATTCGGGTCTAGCTTGCATCTTGACCTTTATATCTTTCGAATATACGCTGGCACATACAAGCGCCCAATATACATGTTGCGGACCTGAAACATTATTCACTGCATTTGATTTTCAATTTGGTCTGGAATGTATGCCTTTATTTTATATATTTCGAATGTATACTTCACATACATTTGCCTTTGTATGTCTTATCCGCGGGCCCCACCACTTGTTTATTGGTCATTGTACATCATTTCTTTGCACATTTTTGAATGTATATAGCCGATGTATATTCTACTTTGCATATCTGCGGGCCCCACCAATTGCACCTCCGCTTCTTTGTATGTTGCCGAACATACAAAGCCCCTTGTATGTTTTGTTTTGTATATGACCTGACATACAAATCGGGAATATTCTCAAGAATCTACAAAAGATTCCCCCTTGTATATGCAACCCAATATGCATTTAAAAATGCATACAACTCATTTTTCACCATTTTCGAAGGCCGGTGAAGATTTTTGCAAGCCCGCCAATGTACATTTTGACCTGCAACTTAATTTCAAAGCCCTAAACCTAGGTGATCACCAAGAGACTCTTGTGCTTCTAATAATGTGATGCCCACCAAAGTAGCTAATGCTTTGGCGTTAACATTGCCAAAAACTTTTGGCTGTTGTCTCTCCATGGAAACTAAGCAAGTGCCCCTTATAGTGTAAATTAAGGATGCCCAGTTTGCATTTGCTACTTTGCTAGAAAGTAGGAATAAAATGACAGTCTTGGTAGCTGATGTCCCTGCTTCATATGGGATATTGCTGGGGCAGAATTTCTGTAAGAATGTTGGTGGTGAGTGTTGAACAGAAAGAATGCTGAGAGGGGGGTTGAATCAGTATTTGATAAAACTAATTCTTGTGTTGTTCTTTAATCCAATTACTAAATTCAATAATATTAAAGTAGAATAAAAATAAGAACAACAACCATAAAGACATAACACATAGACACCGGGATTTTTACGTGGAAAACCCAAAAAGAGAAAAACCACGGTGAGCATTAGCTCACAATATATTATGATAACAATACTAAATTACACGAAGGCTCGCTTCCCAAGGACTCACTATCCAATGAAATGTTCACTGCATGAGGCTCATTGCCAAATAGAAGAGAAGATAGAAGAAGGATTGGCTCATTGCCAAGAGATGACTACTATTGGTGCATCTATGGAATGCTGAGGTGTAGTACCAATTATCTTAGTATATAGATTCAAAGGACTTCATACTACTTGCCTTTCTTTTCTACTCTACTTCACATATGTTTTTCTTTTCTGCCCTTATTATCCTTTACTACTCTAAAAACTACCTTAGATTATGCACATATCGAATTTGCACACTTTTCCATCTGTTCCTTTCTTCAACACTAAAATTCATTGAATATATATATTCTCAATAAGATTCATCTCATAGTCAGGTCAACAAGCCAAACATGAAACGCGTGTACACATGTTATACTTGGTCAGCTCGACCTTGTGCACAAATAGTAATGTGGATCCAAAAATACATACAATATTCTTCATATAGGTCAGTAGCAATCATTGAACTAGTTAGATTGATTGTTCAAACAATATATCTTCTCCTCATATAGATCTAACACACCTGTTGGCTTGTTCCTTAAGAACACACTTGACCAATTCAACTGTCACATCATAACTTTCATTGCAAACCATAGGATACTCTAAGATTCATAAATAATATTCATCATCATCCTCTTGACACACCTTCAGAACTACAGTAAATAAAAATCCTTTGTATCAAAATGTAGATCTTCGAATTGTTGCTCTGTCTAAGTGAAATACTATCAAGCTGGAAGTCGATGCTAGAGAACTTATAGAATGTGATATGGTAAACTTCAAGGGCTGTAACTTTGGATCTAGGTAGTCATAGTATGTGTCTTTCTTCCTCAATACCGCAAGACAAAAGGTACAATAGCAGAGGAATGTAGACTCTTTTACTTTAGTACTATGCATATTCTTGACTTAACTCTGTTCACCCGGACTAAGATATTTTACCATATGACTTCTGGAAAAAGTTAGGACTTGAACATTGGAACAAATGATCATCAAATAGCTATGAACAACATACCTAAACTATATATAATGATCTTCAACTGTGGAGGCATACTGACCCAAACACTGTCATTTACACTATATAATGTATACTACCCACACTTAGTCATTTATCCTTCTAGACTAAAGTCTCTTTGCTATGCCGGTGGAAGCCCTTTTGCTTGTTGCCATCAATGACAAAATTCAACATTCATCAGAGTAGTGTCTCTTTCCAACAATCTCCCCCTTTGGCATTGATGGAAACACTTAGTGAAAAATGCTCATCTGTTCCCCCTTACTATATGAGCTCTGTTTTTCTACTCGCCCTTAGGTGTTTGCCCATTTTTCACTAGTTTTCTTCTCCCCCTTTGACATCAATGGCAAAGGTGTGTGTACAAGAGTCAAAATTGTGTTAAAACTACAAAACTATCATACTCTGCCACATATGTACCAATACAATTAGAAACTTACTAAAAAGTTGAGAGAGTGTCAGAGTATATGGCTTTTAACTATACTATTTCTCCATCCCACTTAGTTTTGGCATTGTCTAAGATGTGAATGATCCCCTTCAAATGAAGTACCAATTCCTTAGCCTTATCAATAGTTGTAGGCACATATGTTATGCCCTTCACCTTTTCAGCTTCTACTAGAAAAATAGTCATAGAATCAATTTTAGGGCTTATCAACCCTCTCAACTGGCACATTCTACTTTTCATTTCTTCCTTTCTACTCAGCAGGCTACCTATGTTGTTTTGAATATTTTCAACTTGTATTTTCATACTGCTAATAGAGTCAACTGTTGGATCAAAGGTCTTGGAAATATTTGCTAATTGAAGTTCCATGCTTTTGACCTTTTCTTCTATTTCCTTAGTGGTCTTAGGCCATGACAAACAAAATTTGTATATATCACAAGCTTCCTTGATTACATTCTCCAAATTCTTGATGCTACTTTCTAACAAAATTTTGTCACTGTCTAACTTCGTTTGTAACTCTGCTAATCTATCTTCAAATTCTTTTCTAACCTTAGTATCAACAGACTTCTCAAAGGATTCAAAATGTGTACTTACAGAATTTATTAGACCTTTGAGTTGAATAGTTGATGACACTGATGTATCTTTCTAGTATGAGGGCATGAACTTCTCCAGAATACCGAATACTTCATGAATGAGTTCATTGTCCTATAAATGTGTTGTCAGCATTTCTTCCTAAGCCTTAGCTTGCACAACTGATACTAGTTTGAATTTATGCATAGGAGACAAAGAATCCAAACTTATTTGTTCTTGTTGAAATTTGGTTAAGTCTAAGACCTATGTTCTTTGTTGCTTTTCCAAAAAAATTCTAGCATGCTCAGTCAAAACTTGATTTACAGCAATGTCACTTGCCACTTGTTCTCCACTAAGTGTGACTTTCTTTCTTTTCTTCTCTTTTGTTGGGTTTTCTTTCTCTACTTCAGTGGTGGCTCCTGCGAAGGATGAGGTCCTTGATCTTTTTCTAGGGCTCTAATGTAGGTTTTCCTTTTCAGATCTCTCATCTCTCCTTTCTGGAGTATTTGATGTCCATTCTACCAGAGCACTTATGGATTTTGATTCTTCTTCTTTGGTTTTTGCCTCACTTATTTGTTCATCTAATGTTTTCTCTGATTTCTCATGTTCCATAGTGATTCTGGAGGATAATTCCTTGAATGTCCCAAATCTTTCTTCTTTGAGATCTTTCGGTTTACTCAGTAGTACATCAGCTAATTCAGTCAAAACATCTTCGGCAACTTCACACCCTAATGCAGGGACCCATATAGTTCTTGGTTCCATAGCTTCCATAAAGCTTTTGTCTTTATCTACCATGAATACAATGTCCTTTTCATACTTCATCACTACATTTCCAAGTATCCAGATTCTACATAACATTTTACTTTGAAACTTCATGAAGTATCTCCATAAGATTTCATTATGCTTGTCTGCATTTCCCAAACTCAGCAAGTTATTTCTTATTTGAGTGGCTACTGGTGTGTGATCAAGCTAGACAATCTTTCCCAACCTAGGTACCTCTCTCAGGAAGTAGAGGAGTAGACAAGTGATCAATGTTCCAGATTTCAAAGGATGATTAGTCTCTTTTATTCTTTTCCAGTTTTCCATTAGTTCACTCCAGAGCAATTCACATAGGTCATAATTTGTATTATTTTTTATCATGTCATATGTTGTGTATATAGTTGGTGGAGATAGAATTTTCCCTGTTGGAAAAGTATATTTTGTATTGAATAATCATTGATGTAAAATTGACAACCAGATCCCTAACATCATTCACCATGAGAGCATTCTTATCAAATTTGGCCCCTGTTAGCTGCATTATCACATTGTTCTTCATTTTCTTTAAACTTGGAGTTCTTCTAGTGGAACTAATACCAGTTACCACCTTGATAGATTATTTTGTTATCTTGTATGGTTCATCAAGCCATAGAAACTCATCAATAAGCCTTCTTAGAATATACCTAACCTAGGTACCATTTTGGATCGTGGGAAAATCTAACCACGTGTCTAATTTCTTTTCTCCTAGAAATTTATATTCATTTTTCAAGATGACATCAACAATGGTCAGTTCATCCAAGTACAATTTTCCTAGACTCATGTGATCATATTCCTCTAGATTGGTATGAATATATGCCCTAACATCTTCCATAAGCATGAATCCATGTGGAGTGACTGAGAATGCCCCAACAGGATCACTTTTCAGTGGATTGATGAAATGTTTCTTTTAGGAATTACTTTCAAAAGATCTATCATATGAATCTTTACATCACATCTTCATGCCAGATCCCAACACTAACAATCTGGCTAGGGAATTAGGATTTTCATTACAGTTCCCCCTGAGCCAGAGCTCTCCATCTACTTCCCAGAGGAAGTATCTGCACCAAAAACTAGTGTGGATTCATTCCTGGCCTCATTTACATCCTTCTTAATCCAGACCTTGCTCATTTCCTTCTTAATTTCCACTGGATCAATCTTGTTCTTGCCTTTATCTTCTCTCTACTCTGTTTTCCTCTTCTCTATAGGATAGTCTCTCTTCTCATTCTTGCTTCTAAAGAATCTTACAACATGTCGAAACTTATTATAATTGTAGCATACCACATTCCTTTGGACCCTTGATTTCTTCTATTGATTGGATTCATTCTTGATCTGCATTGATTAGCCATATGTCCAAATCTATTGCATGCAAAACACTTCCCATTGAAGTATTGAGTATTCCTTGCATTATAAAAACCATTTCTTACCAAACTTTTGCATTCATTTGCTCTATGACCAATTTTCTTGTAATTGAAACATTGACCAAAGGATGATGGAACATTCCGATTCATTCTACTCCTACACTAAGTAGCCTTATGACCAAACTTATTGTAGTTAAAACAATAGCCATTGAAAGATGGGTACCTCTGAGCATTTGGTTGCTTGATCGGAGGTCTTCTAGGTCTTCTTCTCTAATTTTGGAAATGGTTGCCTTTGTTTTGCTTAAAATCAGTGTTTACTTGGCCCAATTTTGAACTTTCTCCTTTTTCAAATCCCAAGCCTTGCTTGTCATCTGGACTCTTCTAACTTTCAATTAGTTCCTCAAGCTTTGCAGAGCTTATTTTGAACTTTTCTTCATAGCTATTAGTCTTTTCTAAATCTGATTTCAGAGTCACTTATTTTTCAAGTTTAACACATTCTTCCAACTTGCCTTTTACCAATAGATTTAGATCTTCTTCTGCTTTAGCTCTTTCTACAACTTCAACTTTCAAATCATCCAAGGTTTCATTGGCTGATATCAAATGTTCACTAACCTCCTTGTATTTTTATTTGAACTTCTTGACTTGTTCCTTTAGCTTTAGAATTCATTCATCAACTTCTTGTATCTTCTCCTTTAGATCCCTGATTTGTGCTTCAAATTTTTCAAGATCTTCAAGAGCAGCTTGTAATTCATCATTGCTTTCATATGAGGCTTCAAGAGAAGTGAGATATCTTCTATCTACCATGTGTACACCTTCCCAGATCTTCCTCAAGTTGTTAAGCTTCTTCCAAGGAACTTGGCACTGATACTAATTGTTCAACACAAATAATACTGAGAGGGGGGTGAATCAGTATTCTACAAAACCACTTCTTGTGTTGTTTAATCCAATTACCAAATTCAATAACATGAAAGAAGAATAAACATAAGAACAACAATCATAAAGACATAACACATAGACACTATGATTTTTACATGGAAAATCTAAAAAGGGAAAAACTACGGTGAGTGTTAGCTCACAATATATTATGATAACAATACTGAATTACATGAAGGCTCACTACCCAAGGACTCACTGTCTAAAGAAATGCTCACTGCCAAATAGAAGAGAAGATAGAAGAAGGATTGGCTCACTTCCAAGAGATGACTGCTACTGGTGCATCTATAGAATGTTGAGGTGCAATACCTATTAGCTCTGTATACAGATTCAAAGGACTTCATACTACCTGTCCTACTTTTCTGCTTTGCTTCACATATGCTTTTGTTTTTTGCTCGTATTATCCTTTACTGCTCTACAAACTACCTTAGATTATGTACATATCGAATTTGCACACTTTTCCATCTGTTCCTTGCTTCAACACCAAAATTCATTGTTTTTATATATTCACAATAAGATTCATCTCACATTCAGGTTGGCAAGCCAAACATGAAACATGTGTACACATGTTATACATAGTAGGCTTGACCTTGTGCACAACATCAATGTGGATCCAAAAATACATACAATAGTCTTCATATAAGTCGGCACCATTCATTCAACCACTTAGATTGATTGTTGAAACAATATATCTTCTCTGCGTATAGATCTAACATGCTTGTCAGCTTGTCCCTTAAGAACACACTTGACCAATTCAACTGTCACATCATAACTTTCACTAAGGACCATAGGAGACTCTAAGATTCATAAATAACATTCATCATTGTCCTCTTGACATACCTTCAAAACTGCAACACATAATAATCCTTCGTATCAAAATGTGGATCTTGGAACTATTGCTTTGTCTCAGTGAAATACTGTCAAGATGGAAGCCGATGCTAGAGAACTTATAGAATGTGATCCAGTAAACTTCAAGGGCTATAACTTTTGATCTAGTCAGTCATAGTATGTATCTTTTTTGCCTCAAAACTGCAACACAAAAGGGTCAACAATGGAGGAATGCAGACTCTTTTACTCTGGTACTATGCATTGTTCCTGACTTAACTCTATTCACCCGGACTAGGATATTTTACCATGACTTCCAGAGGAAGTCAAGACTTGAACATTGGAACAAATGATCATCAAATAGCTATGAACAACATACCTGAACTATATATAATGATCTTCAACTACGGAGGCATACTAACCCAAACACTGTCATTTACACTATATAATGTCTACCGCCCATACTTAGTCATTTATCCTTTCGGAGTAAAGTCTCTTTGCCATGCTAGTGGAAGCCCTTTTCCTTGTTTCCATCAATGACAACATTCAACATTCATCAAAGCAGTGTCTCTTGCCAATAGTGAGATCAACATGGATTGGTCAGAAGCTAGGATACTTATCAAAGGTGTCATGCAGAAGCTTCTTCCAGAAAGAGAGGCTAAGTACACTGTAAAAAAATCTTAAGATCCAAAATCTCAAATTCCTTTTGATTCATCAGGTATGGGTACTTATTTCTTGACTACCGATGAGATTTATAAGTCATCAGATGATGATTTAACTATAGGCCAGGTAATTGAAGATTCATAATCTTCAAGTGAAGAGAACTTAGACTTTGAAACTGCCAAGGTAGAGGGTTCAAGTGATATTTGGACTTTGGAATTTGATGGCATTTGTTCTTCCACTAGATCCAAAGAAGGTATAGTCCTCATATCCCCTGAAGGAAATATCTTGCCCTTTTCTTTCAAGTTGCAGTTTGACAACACTAACAACACTGCTTAGTATGAAGCTCTTCTGTTAGGGAAGGATGTTGCTCACAACAAGGGAATAAAGAATCTTCATGTGCAGGGTGATGCCGAGCTGATTGTTTGTTAGGTAAGAAACCTATACAAGACAAAGAATGAAAGATTGAGGCATTACCATAATCGTGTCTAGGATTGCATAGAAGATTTTAATGCTTCTAACATCTCTATGGTTCTAAGGGAATACAATGAAAGAGTAGATTCTTTTGCTGTATCGGCCACACTCATAGTTCTACATAAGGATTTCAATGGGAGTAAGTATACCATTGAATTGGTTTTTCTACCAAGTGTTCCTGACAATTCTAATCATTGGCAAATCTTCAATGATGATAACCAAATTATTGCCTTCTTGGAAAAGGCAGAGAATTTCAATGAGTTGTACTTTGAAGGGAGTGATTCACCTCCTTGAGAATGCTTTTCCAAAATGAATCAAGAAACCAGGGAAGAAATACTACACCTAAAATGGAATAAGATTCCGAAGGGGTTGGTCTCTCTGGAAAAATTGTTTGATAAGCGTGATCACTATATCAAACGAGGATCAAATTCATCAACTAAGGTTGAGCAAGTTAATCTAAGTATGGAAAGTGATCCCAAAATAACTTGAATATTGGGAAATGCTACACATTGGAGGAAAAGAAAAAGTTTGTGACACTTTTGCAACAATACATTGATGTGTTTGTATATTCATATGATGACTTGAAGTCTTTCTATGCAAAAGAAGTTCAACATGAGATTCTTATCAAGTTAGGATCTTTGCCATAGAAGCAAAGGTAGTATAACCCAAAAATCTCAAGTACCATTCTTTTTGGGATTCAAAAAATGTTGAATGCTAGAATCATCTTTCCTATCCATCACTCAACATTCCAGTAAGAAAGAAAAATGGGGAAATCTGCATTTGTGTGGATTTTCATAATCTGAACCAGTCATCACTAAAAGATAATTACCGTTTGCCGGTAATGGATCAAGTTATACAAACAGTGACAAGTTTAGAAATGATGTCTATGTTAGATGGTTTCTTGAGATACAATCACATGGAAGTCGGTGAAGAACATCAGCATAAGAATGCTTTCACGACTCCATGGGGTACTTTTGCATATAACAAAATACCTTTTAGGTTGATCAATGCTAGTGCTACTTTTCAGAGAGCAATGGATCTGCCTTTCCATGATGAAATGGGTAAGTTCATTATTGTTTACCTAGATGATTTGACTAGCTTTTCTAAAAACCATCAGGATCATTCTCATCAGTTACGACAAGTTTTGGAGAGGTGCCACTAGCATGGTATCTCACTAAATCCTAAAAATTTTATCTTTAGGGTTACAGAGGGTAAGCTTCTTGGACACACTCTATCTAAAGAAGGTACAAAGATTGATCCTGAGTGGGTCAAATCCATCCAGAGTCTTAATTTTCCTTCAAGTAAGACAACAATACATTCCTTCTTTGGGAAGGTGAATTTCCTGCAAAGGTTTGTTCCAGATTTTGCAGAAAAGACTCGTCATATTGTGGATATGATGAAGGAAAAGTCTACTTTCCCTTGGACTACGGAAGATAAAGAGGACTTCAATGATATAAAAGAAGCAATTGCACATGCTCTAGTCTTGGTCTATTAAGATTACACCAAAGATTTTATCATGTACAACTATGCTTCTGACCATACCCTATCTGCCATCCTAGTGTAGAAAAATAAGGAAGGAATCGACTCTCATATAGCATACATGAGTTGTCCTTTAAAGACTCATTAGCGCAAGTACTCACCTATGAAGAAGCATGCTTATGTTGTGGTAAAAGTAGTTAAGCATTTTAGGTACTATATTCTTAACTCTCATACTAGTGCATTGATTCTTGATTCAACAATCAAGTCTATCTTGACTCAGTAGGAGTTTGGGAGTAAAAGAGGTAATTAGATTGCTAAGATCTAAGAGTATGATATCGAGATTAGGCCCACCAAGCTGGTTCTTGGGAAAGGTTTATGTCATTTGATCACTAACAACATACCCAAAGAGATATCTGATAATGAGGAAGAGAATACTGAGAGACTTCCCACAGTCTTGTTTGTGAGAACAACGGACAAATGGTATTTGAATATTGCACACCCTCACATATAGAGAATGTCCAGAGCATTTTTTATATAAGGAGAAAAGGACAATCAAACTAAAGGCTGCAAATTTTGTCCTATGGGACAATGGTTTGTACATGAGTTGTATTGACAAAAATTTTCTTTAGTGTGTCAACAAAGCATAACAAGGTAAGTTATTGGAATCCTTTCACAACTTGGCATGCAGAGGACATTTTTTAGATCCAGTTACTGCTCAAAAAATTTTGAGAGGAAGGTACTATTGGCCCACACTCTTTCAAGATGCTTACAACTGCGTGCATAAGTGTGAATTGTGTCAGCAGTTTGTGGGGAAAACCAAGTTGGCAGCTCTACCCCTCAAGCCAGTGGTGATTGGAGAACCCTTTCAATAATGGGGTATTGATTTCATTAGAGTAGTTAATCGACAATCAAGTGTAGGGCATAGTTATGTCCTCACAACTATAGATTACTTCACCAAGTGGGTGGAAGCCATTCCTATGACGCATGCTACTTCCAAAGTGGTTTGCAACTTCCTCAAGGAGAATATTATCTCGAGGTTTGGACTGCCAAACAAGAGTAGCATATAATGCTACCTATTTTTCATTTCATGAGATAATTGAATTATGTTTTGAGTATGGGATCATTCTTACTCATTCTTCAGACTATTATCCCCAAGGAAATGGTCAGGACGAATCAATAAATAAGAATTTGGTTACCATAATCAAGAACTTGGTTGATGAGAATCAAAGAACCTGGCACAAGGTATTGTATGATGCATTGTGGGAAGATCGTATTACCCTCAAACGAGCAATTGATATGTCTCCATTTCAGATTTTGTATGGTTTGAATGTTAAAATATTGATCACATTGTAGTTGTCAAATTTAAAGTTGGCTAAGGCAATAGAAGATGAGATTTTTGATAGTTCCATTGATAAACGTGTTATGTTCCTTGTTGAACTTGAGGAACAATGCATGAAAGTTGCGGATCGCATTGCAGAACATCAAACTCAAGTAAAGAAGCTCTTTGACAAGAAGGTAAAATCCCAGAGTTTCCAAATCGACAATCAAGTCGTATTATGGGACAAAAGAAGAGAGCCGAAAGGGATGCATGGAAAGTTTGATTCTTTGTGGAGAGGTCCTTTTTTGATTCATTAGTTTAGTGGTGAAAATAGTTTTCTTCTAGAATATCAAGATGGAACACCTTTTCTATTGCCTCATAGTAGACAACATATGAAGCTTTTCTCTCAGTGAAGTTACAGATAAGTTTGTACTTTTTGTATAGTTTTGTGGTCTTTTCACTCTATTGTTTCATGTTGTGTTTTTTTGCCTGACTCTATAGCCCAATGGTTGGATAAAGGAACTTAGAGTTCTAGGATTCTTCTCCCTTTGATCCTTTCAATGGATGATCGAAGGAATCTCCCCAGTTAGAGCTAGTTGTTATCCTCGAATTCTATCTCACTCAATTTGTGGGATAACTCATATGAAGCTTGTCCATTTTGTAACCCACACCCTCTAAGCATGCAAATTGAGATATTTCTAGGTCATCTCATGCGTGGTCTGATCCCTCAAAGAATCTCTTTGCTTCAAGTCATGTTTCATTTCTAATAATTTGTGAGAGTTTGTTTTTTCAGTGTTTGTCATTTCTTAAGGTTTTAGTGTAATTGTGTCGAATTTATGCGCATTTGTATATGGGATGTAATTGCGGTAAAATTGTTCGCAATTACATGAAGGATGTAACTGCGGAAAAAAATTCTACAATTACACTCCTGCTACAACATGATTGAGCATTAATGTTAATTTAATGAAATATTTCAAAAATCATTTTTCCCCCATATCTTTGCATTTCAATTTATTTTTTTCATTATTGTTGTTGTTACTGCATTGCTTCTCATTCCTCTATGCCCCAAGCAAGGTTACTTCTTTGATTTGTTGTGTCACTTTCAGATCAAAGTTCATTTTTTTGGTATGTATTTGTTGACTCTCTATTATATTATTGTTTGCCAATTGTTTTCATCAAAGCCCTATTTCTGTATGTATTTGAAGCTAGGGTTTTATTATGTCATTTCACTGTATGTTGTTTTCTTTTCAACATGTTTCATTTTAGATAACATTTGTTTCATTCTATGATTTTTCCTGAAACCCTAGGTTTCATTACTAAGACTTACCTTGCTTCTTAGTGTCGTTGCTTTTAGTTTTGATCATGGTTGTTCAAAGTTTAATCTATGAAAAACATGATCAAAAGATCATATGTTGTTCAGAGATTAAACTCCAAACAACCATATAATCTATGTGCCTTACCATAACAACATTCGTTAACAAGATGTCATGCGAAGTTTGATCTCTGTACATCCAAGTAGGATGTTGTGTGGAGTTTAAACTTTGCACAACATCATAAGGAGTTTCTTAAATGTTGCATTTCATCCCGGAGGGTGTAGTGCAGAGTTTAAACTCTACACAACATCTAGTTTAGGATGTTGTGTAGAGTTTAAACTTGATGCTACATCCTAAAGACTTACCACGTAACAATCAAAAGATTGTTTTGTGGAGTTTAAACTCCACACAACACTCTTAAGTGAGTTGTTGTGCGGAGTTTAAACCCCACACAAAAAACTCTAAACCTTTGACATACATCTTTTAAGTGTAGATGTCATGCAGACTTTAAACTCTGCACGACAGCTACTTTTAGATCTTGTGCGGAGTTTAAAGCCCGCATGACATCTCATGATTTATTTTCACACAACTAAGTGTTGTACAAACTTTACACTCTGTACAACATAGAGTAATATGTTATTCAGAGTTTAAAGTCCACATAACATATTTTGACCTACTCCTCATAAGAAACTAAGTCATACCCTTTATATTGTGAGATGTAGATTAGAGTTTTTTCTCTGATGTGCATCTAATCTACCTAGAATTTTTGAACTCTGGGAATAACTCAAAGTACTCAAATGGGAGATTTTTTCTAGTGTTGCACATGAATGTTTTTGAGTGTAGAAGTGTTGTTTTCTCCTACAATTGCACAAAAGAAGAATGCATGAAATTTTTCTGACACTGAGAAATTTCTAAAAAGTCAATTTTAGCAGTTGTTTGTCAAATGTCTAAATCCTCTCCAAAGAAGAAGGTGAAGTACGAATTCCAAGGCATCGCTCAAGGGACTTCTGTTGAATCAAATATTGATGGCATTAAGGATAGAGAGATTGGACATGTGGATATGTCTGAGTTCATGGAGAGGGTGAATGAGCAGCCAGTACCAGCACACATGCAATGCATCTTGAATAGTGATATCCACTTGATCTCCACAATTCAAGTGTCTGCACAGAACCTTGATTTCGTATTGGCTATGGTAGGGAAGTTTGACAAAGATACCAAAAGCATATCTGATGTAGATGGTAATGTTATCATACAATTGGATGGCAATTTCTTTGACACAATTTTTAGGTGTCTAGATATTGAGGATTATGCTGATATTACAATTGAGGAGGTACAAAAGCACTATGAGACCCATACAGACAAGTGCAAGAGAATCATCAATACAAGATAGCCTAAGAACATCTTTAGGAGTGAGTTTATCGAAGAGGTGGGTGATCTCATAACACTCCTCAGCAGGGTAAAAGACCTTCCTACATCAAATACTTCTTAGGAATAGATGTTTGAATACATTGATGTCATTAAGAAGGGGAATCAGAAGATTTGGTGGGGTCAACAGATTAGTGATTCCATCTATGAACAATTGTCAATAGTATCAACAACATTGAAGTTCTACATGACCTCATACTTGGTGTATCTTGCTACAGTAATGAAACACTTCCTAGGGCTTACATTAGAAGGAGACATGAGGGTGATTCCTGTATATGAATATTACCCCCAACTAACCCTGAAAGAGAGTATCAACCATTTTAGGAGGGTGAATGATGCCTTCTTCTATAATTAAATCTACATGTTGGAGAAAGACCTTGAGAAGAAAAGGGTTTTAGACGAAGTATGGGAGTAGGTAAAGAAGTTTGGGTGTATCATTTTACAATTCCCAACCTTCACTTACATTAGAGCTAGTTGTTTTAGTGGACAACCATACATTCTTCCCAGATATCCAAGAGATAGATTGGTTTTGATAGAATTGTGCAGACAAGTTATGGATGTACATATCAAGCAAGTTGGATCTCATAGACGTGGCATTAAGTTTCAATTACAAATTGGTAGATATGGTATTTCTACAACTACCAAAGCCAAAGAAATGGAGACAAATTGTAGTGGATTACCTTAAAGAGATACAGAAAAAGACTGGATTTTGATTATCGAGGGATGAAGGACAAGTTGAAAGGTAATTACATTCATGTCCATAGGGCTGAAGATGTTTGGGCCGAATACACAACTAAGGAGGATGTAAGGAGGATGGACTATAGTCGTCTCTCTTTGGATCAAGTGAGGAATTTTCAATTAGTTGATATTTTAGAGTATATGCAGGATGATTGTGATATAGTTGAAGGTGTGCATACAAGAAACAAGATTGATGATACTCCTATTCCTACCATTTAATGATCGTAAAAGGAGATGGTCTCGATAAGATATAGATTTCAGAAAGTTCTTGCTAATACAAACGTTTGACTACAAAAGAAAGGTATAAAGTTGAAACCTTTTAAAACAGGTCCAAAGGAGGAACAGATAGAGGGACCTCTATGGAAGAGAGAGGATCTAAGGACAAAGAATAAATAAGGTACTCTTGATAGTGATAAGAGGA
The DNA here is from genome assembly GCA_027924645.1 of Cunninghamia lanceolata. Lineage (NCBI taxonomy): Eukaryota > Viridiplantae > Streptophyta > Pinopsida > Cupressales > Cupressaceae > Cunninghamia > Cunninghamia lanceolata. The sequence goes on from BSBN01000888.1 coordinate 7,504,055, forward strand.
TTAAGTTTGTTTTAAAAATAGGGTAGAAAGGAAAAAGAAAGGAAAAGTAAGGAATATCTACACAACCAAATGTTGATGAAGAGGAGATAGTTGCATAGGAGAATCACAAGAGCCTCCTATCATTTCTCAAGATGAATCTACATAGGTGACATCTCCTCAATCCTCTCCTTTAGATTTAAAAATTGGCTGAGCAGATTTATCATTTTCTCATTTTTGAGTGAGGTTTGATTTATTTCTGTTATGTGCTAGTAGCATGGTTATTATGACAAATGTAGTTTAGTTGTTTAGATGCAAATAAGGAAAGTTTCAATCATTCATTGCATTGTAGAGTAGTAAAATGAGATAAGTATTCATTCACCACAATGGTTATTCATTTATAAGTTTGGATACATAAGAGAATAAACATTGCATTGAAGGAAACTAAGAAATATCAGATGTCCCACACAAGCTATGGGTTATAGCTGAACTCATGCAAATACAAATAAAATATTATGCATCTAATGAAGAAGAGGGAAATACATAGCCATCATTGCCTTGTTTTGGTTGATCTTCATAGTAGCCTCAAGCCCTGTTCCCGACCTCAGCATATACCTAAAAAAATGTGAGAACGTCCTGTTAGAATCTCCAGTTATGAAAATCCTACATCAATCAAGAAAGACATAATACTTTGGTTGTAATGCATTGATCAAATGAGAACATCCATGTGCAGAAAGAACTGAAGAGAAGAAAATATAAGAACATCAATGTTTTATTCTAATCTGTTTGTTTCATGTGCAGGTATAGAACAAATCATGAAGCTGATTGAAGACATTCAGCATGTGGTATCAAATGGGCTCCCACAAGGGTTGAGACCAGCATGCTACTACCCCTTGATCTCAGAAGGGATGAATAGAAGAGGAAGATCATTGATGACATTCACATGACAAGATGAAGGAATAGCAAGACAATCATATGCATCAATCCCATTTCAAGACATGACCATGATTTCACTTCAAAGTATGAAATGCAACCAAGAGCATGACCTGAGTAGATGGAGGACAAAATTCAATGCATATAATAGCTTATACACTACTCCAACTGTTATGAAGATGAAATTCTCAAGTATGATAATAATCAAGAGTACACAATGTATTTGTAATCATTAGATAGATAAAGAAGTAAGTGTTCACAAATATTGACTATCTGAAGGTTACCTACTCATCCATGATCAATAATCCAATTCGAGTATCCATTATAAACTAGTAAGTAATTGCAAAGATAGGTGAGTACCAAGCTTCATACTTTCTCATTTAAGTGGAGTGGCAGAATCAAAATTAGAATTCAATTACATAAGATGCCTTTTAAATGATGAAATATATCCAATTATGCCTCACATTTTGCTACTGATAAGTTGAGCATCAGAATAGTGTTTATCACATGGCATATTCATTACATATCTATAAAAGAAAGCATGATAGCATTGCAGATCTGCAGCAGAATAATACAAGACGGCCAATCCAAATGGCCCATTTTGTCTTTGACAAACTTCAAAGGATCAAAAAGAACATTTCATTACATGTGTGTAATAGAGTATCATTATCATGTGAGGAAGGAGTAGTTATACTGGTATGATCATCATCCTTATGCTACAGGATATCATTTTGTGTCAAAATGAAATGTATAAGTGCATGGCTGCATCTGGTCATGAATGAGTTCAAATAAAGTTTTCATTATAAGAAGTGATCTACCAAAATTGGTGACATCAGATACAGTGGACTTGATTGATGTCCTACAGGACATCTCATATAATGCATTTGATATGATAAAATATAGTAAAGAGGAAAAAAAGAAGGTTCATGTTGTTACAGTTTATACAAAACAAGTAAGTGTTGTCTTCATTTGTTACAATGCCTCAATGTCATGACACAGCCATGTTCATCATCATATATGAAAAGTCTAATTGCTACAATCCACTGAATGGACAAGTAAAGTTACAGAAATGAAGACTACAGGAAGAAGAAAGGTTCTAAGTTCAAAAGTGACAGTATACATTCTATATGCAAAGTCTATGAAAGAGTAAGTGAAGCTACAAAGGTAGATAATGGTGTATGCAATCATCACTTCTTTTGAAGAGTAATAGTGATTATAACATGATAGGGACAGCATAAGGAAGAAAAAGATACCATATGCCAGTGTTTGCAGAAAGAGGACCTTGTGCTCATAAAGATAAAAACATTGTTTTAGCTTCAAATATGAGTTTATACAGTGAAGAAAAAATGCAGAGATACATTCATAGTGAAACTGTGGCACATAATGTCATTTACATTCATCAGCAAAATACCCATATCAAGTTTCAGAACCTAATGCATTTTGTAGTGTTAAAGAGAAAGGAAAATGGTAAGTAAAGCTATCCAGAGAAAGCCGTAGTTGATTATATTGTTTACACAATAGAAACATGAAACCCTTGTCAGGTTTAAAAAGGTTTCCTTTCTTCTCACAATATATAGTCAAGCAGGTTGAAAGTAAAGTATTGAAGACATGGCTGCAGAGAGAAAAGAGGTTATGTGAAGTATAGAATGAAACCCTCAATTTGAACACAAGAAACTTCATATTTTTTACATCAAAAGACAAAGAGTGAAGCTACTGAATGTGTTACATGCCATGGCCATGCCATATGAGAAGATATTTCACATACCCAGTAAATAGGAATGAAACCCTTATCACAGCTTCATATAGATAGAGATAAAAGAAACCAAAGTGGAAGCAATGATGGAGAGGAATAGTGAACTCATCGTATGACTGTAGCAGAGAAGGAGATTATGGCCGCGGCCCAGCTAAAGACCCTTGTCATTTTTTCCATTTTTTACAAAGTCTGACAAAGAGAAACCAAATATATATCAAAGCAAATAAGCTGGAGAAAGAGCTATAAGGCCGCGGTCATTTTAAGATATATAAGCCATTAAAATAGAGTAAAATGACATTGAAAGTTTCAGATTCTAACTTACCAGGTGCGACCTGTCATTTTGGCCAAAGAGATGTAGTGTTTTCAACCTCAAAAGACCATCAAATGGAGCAAAATGCATAGAGCATGAAACCCCAAGTCAGTGGCCACAATTGTAGAGCCAAACTCAATGTCAACCAAATGAAAATGACTGATGTTTTAGGGTTCCATTTTTGCTTTTGTTTCGACGTCCCTTTCATTTTGACCATGCAAACAATATAATCATTTTTATCCAAATGAGATCGGGGTCAACACTTTGTGTTGGATGATACCTAGTAATCATAAGGAGAAGTGGCCAACAACACAAAGAATATGGCTTGTTTTGTTAAGTCAAAGGTGGACATTATCATGAGTAAGCAAGGCTGGGGCCTTTTGAATCTTTGCAAGACCTTGATCTCATTTGTGGTCAACTCACATTGGAATCCAAGTATCATTTGACAATGCATGTGGTCGAGTGTCTTTGACCTCCCACTTATGCATTATTTTTTTATTCCTTCACATATTTTAGTTTATGCCTAAAGATCACACAAGAACCTTGGAAATGTGAAGAGTATGCAAGATGAAGACATGGTCAAAGGGGTCAATGCGACATGGTCACACTATAGAGGTAGTGAGTTGGCATATTTCAAACCCTATCGATAGACGTGAGATGGAAGGATATCAACACATGGAGGCCATGATGTCAAGCCTTTTAATGATTTTATTTATTTTTGCAAATATGTGTAGTATTTCCTTCTTTTTATGATTTTTATAGAAAATCATTTGTGATATCTTGTAAATATCTTGGTGAAATTATAAACCAGATATCATTTTATTTTTGCAAAAAACATATCAATAGGATATTGATTAAAATTGCCATATCATTGTAAAGTTACCTTTAAAGCAATGAAATTATGAATTACTTTTAAAGTTTAACTATTTTTAGGCAATTTATAGGCTAATAAGACAGATCAAATATTCCATTTTGATTTGTTTTATTTATAGTCATGTAGGACAAATTTTGCAGCTTTCATGAGCAGAGACAAGCAGTTCTATGGTGGGACCACACAAGAGGGCAATTTTGTAGCTTTATTTCATAGATTGGTGGCAGATTCAGTGCTTTATTTTTGGCTTTCATAAGTAGCTCGAAAATGGACTTAGGGTCTATTTTTAGGAGCTTTTTCATCTTTCTTCAGAGGAGATCATTTGGAGACATTTATAGGATAAAAACATAGTTTTTTCGCAGTCAGTTAACATTAGTTTCTTCTCTCTTGCAGAGTTGTATACAGGCAATTGGCTCACACATTTTTATTTTTTACATGCATTGTACTCCTAATTCTAATTGCAAATCATCCTGTTTCACATATTTTTGGAGTATTGATCTAATGTTATATTGTGAATTTTTCTGTCCTTTATTATATCTCAATAATGTTAAAACTTAGTTTCTTCCTGGTTACAGTTTGTGTTTGACAACCTTGTTGCAAATTACTTAAGGAATAACTATGAGTGAAATTGTGAGGATTCAGGTTAGAGGATCTATTTGTGAGTGATAAAATTTCATCTAGTTTAGATTTTAGAACTAGTTTGCATTTCAGTTACATCCTTCTATCCCTTTTCCCCTCAAGTCAATAGTTTAGAAGTTACAAGAGAACCAACTCACTCTAGAGATTCGTTCTCATCAAAGGAGACCCACATTTGAGAATGATCGCCTGTTTCAACAGGTAGTTAAGTTTTTGCAAGACTTAACAAGGGTGCATACTTGAATTGACAATAGTTTTTGGCATGCCCGATGGGACTCTGGAAGTAATTTTAGAGAGATTTATACCCTCATAGCTGTTGTTCTGGTTTATGCAGCAGTTTTACTAGCCTTTGGAGGCTTTTAATATACCTAGTGACTCATTCCCTTTAGTTTGGATGTAGATTAGTGCTTGCAGCTTATGAAAACCAGGTCTAATCCACACCCATTTGACTACTTACAGCTGTCTACACCTAGAAGGAGAGGCAGATTAGTAAGCAAAATAGCTAAGTCATCAAGAAGATCAAAGTCTACACCTTCCCGATTTAGATCTACAAGCTCGCTCAAAAGAAGTAGAAGTCTATTGCTAATAGTCCAAATACTGATAATGGCTAGGCAATATGCATTTACTACTTTCAATGGAGGTAACCCATTACAACTTACCCAAAGAGATGATATTCTAATGGAAGCCCTTAAAGGTTTGCATTATTTCACTGGAGAAGATCATACTACTGTTGCTTAACATATTCAGGATTTAGCAACCTTGTGTTCCATGCACAATGTCACTCAAGAAAATGTGGCAATTAGGCTTTTAGCTACTTTATTAAAAGGAAAGGCCTTACAGTGGTTCAGGGGACTTGCTAAAAATTTAATAACATCTTGGGACTTACTAGGAGATGGATTACACAAAGGCTTCGAGAACAAGTCTGGTCATCTCTCACTGCTAGAGCAACTAAGCTCCATCAAAAGGGCACCCCACGAACACATGGCTGATTTCAACTACCGATTTCAGAGAACCTAGGATAAGATTACCACAACGGTAAAACCTTTGCCAAGACATGCTTTTCTATTTTATCTTATAGCTTTGAACAGTGAAATTTCTGTAATGATATAGTCTATGGGAGGGAACACCCTTCCAAATTCTTTTGAGACCATTGTTAGAGCAGAGAACTGCCTTATTTAGGTAGGGAAGATAGCCCCTAGGCCCCCTTTACCCATTTTCCCTGAAATGTAGCCATCAATGCCTATGATAGTGCCTCCTCTAGTTGTTGTCCCACATGTTCCAGCAATAGGATACCAAATATCCCAACAAACTGCTACCCAGTTGAAACCCAAAGTACCCCAGAGTTGGAAAATACTTTAAGGACAATTGTAAATAAGCTAGTAAATATGGAGAAACATTTGCCCTATCAGAATCAGTATCATCCTAATCAGCAAAATACTCAATATCAGTCGAATTAGCAATATAGGCAACCCTTTCAGGCTAATCCTCAGGGGCAAAGAAAAAAATATAACCCTTGATCTTTTCAGGCTTATAATCCAAATACTAGTAGTACCTCAAGAGAGCTTGTACCCACATAGAATAATCTAGTTCAGGTTAGTGACTGGTGTTATCCATGTCACCAACCACATAGTCAAGCCATTTGCATGAATGGAGTGAGAAATCATGCACTCATGGTTCAGAACAGCTATGCAAGTTCAGAGGGGGTTAATGGTGAAGTTTCAACTTAGCAGAACAAGGCTGATGTAGTTTTAATGAATTGGGAAGTATCTAATTTTTGTAGTGTAAATTGTTTCCAAGGTCAGAATTAGCAAAGTACAAATGTTTCAGCCAACACAAGGTCAAAACTAAGGGCTGCAAATGTAAATTAGCAAGCTACTATAGTACAACAGCACGCTGTAAGGGATAAAGACCAAGTTTATCCATCACAAACTACCCCTATACCACAACAGAAAGTGCAAATTTTGCAAAGGGACTAAACAGTACCAGTGAAAGAATAGCCCAAAATGCAATAGCAGCCTTCACAAGGTCAGATGGATGCATTTGCAGCAAGAGGATAGCATAAGGTAACCCCTGTTGCTTTTAATATAGTTGATCATCTTAAGAAAGTGACAGTGAGCATGTCAGTTATGGATACTTTATGCATCCCTGACCAGAAAAATTTGTTGCAAGAAGCATTGACTGAAGTCTAACTTTCCAAGCGTTCTAGTCAAGAGAAGGCCAAGGTTTTACTTGCCAATAGTTCTGAGATCAAAAGTGGACAGCCAGCAGATGAGGTAAAACCACCCTCTTTTTATCTAAGTCTCATTATTGGTGATAAATTGGTTCATAATTGTATAGTAGACTTAGGGGCAAGTAGTTCAGTTATGCCCAAAAGTGTAGCTGACTCATTAGGATTGGTTTATGAGCCCCTTGCAAAAGGAGTAGTATAGTTAGATGGGTCTACACTTAGTACTATGGGGATTATAAAAAATCTACCTCTCACATTGCATGCTTGTCCTAATTTTGCCATCCATCAAGACATCTACATCATTGACCTTCCACCTAGTTTTGCAATCTGCCTTTCTAGTGAGTTCACATCCAAATTGGTTGGGTTTCTTTCATCGGACTCGACTCACTTGTTCTTTAAAATGAGATATGTTACAAAAGTGACAATACAGTCTGAACCACTTGCAAAAGACCATATTGATCTCTATGTTCCCAGCCCAATAAATGCTAATCTCTACATCACCCTCAGGCAACAGGATGAACCCATGAGCCTAGATCCCAATGCACCTATAGAAGACATAAATTTACATAATTGGGTAGCTGAAGATCATGAAAGTGACCCTTTCCATCACATGGATGAGGCAGGATTAGGCATCTATATGATACAGGAACTAGATGCAATGATTCCTAATCTGATTAAGGATCAAAATCAGTTAGAACAGCAAGAAGATCATCTTTGGAAGCTGTACTTTGACGGATCAAGGACTAAGACGGGTGCCGGTGGAGGTAATATGTTAATTTCACCTCAAGGAGACAAGTATTATGCTGCTTTAAGGTTTACTTTCAGCTGCACAAATAATGTGGTTGAGTATGAGGCCTTGATCCATGGTTTAGAATGGGCTCAGAAAAAAGGTATCAAATCTATTCAAGTTTATGGAGATTCTAAGTTGATTGTTAACTAGGTTAGGAATCTAAATGTTATTAAAAATGATCTGCTCAAAAAGTACAAGCATAGAGTGTTGGATTCAATTGAAAAATTTTATGCTTTTAGTATGATTTTAGTTCCTAGGGATCAAAATAAGTATGCAGATAGGTTGGCAGCCTTGGGATCCCAATTTGAGATTCCTGATCAGATTTAGAATGTTGAGGTACAGCCATATGTTAAGATAGTTGTTAGACTTTCTTTACCCAAAAAGATTAGATTGTTCAGTTGAGGACCAACAAGTTGTTCAAGGGATTAGTCACATTAGAATTAGTATTTAACATTGATGATCAGTTCAGAAAGGACAAGTGCAGCATGACAGTGAAGCAAGAACATTATCAAACCATAGAAATTTTCAAAGATAAATTGCTGAAACTTGGAAAGGTATGTACTAGAGAAGAACAACAGTCTTTTATTCAATTATGTCAAGATTTTTCTGATATCTTTGGATGGGAGTATAAGGACTTGAGAGGTTTTGATCCCAGTTTGGCCCAGTACACCATAGAGTTAGAGCCTAATGCCAAGCCTATTAGGCAAAAGAAAAGACCCTTCAATCCCAAACTTGAGCATTTAATGAAGGTTGAGCTGAATAAACTGATTCTCATTTTTCCAATAAAACATACTTCCTGGGTTTCCAATTTGGTCCCAGTTAGGAAGAAGAATGGTGAAATCTAACTTTGTGTTGATTTTCATGATCTAAATCAGGCCTCATTGAAAGACCATTACCCTTTTCCTTCCATGGAACAAATACTGCAAGTTGTTTCAGGTTCTGACAGGTACTCTTTGTTAGATGGATACTCTTGATATAATCAAATCCTAGTCAAAGAAGAGGACCAATACAAAAATGCATTCACAACTAAGTGGGGTACCATGGCCTATCAAAAGATGCCATTTGGTCTATCCAATGCAGGGGAACCTTTTAGAGGGCAATGGATATGGCCTTCCATGGTCTTATGAACAGAATAGTACTAGTCTATTTAGATGATATAACTATTTTTTTAAAAAATTCTAATGATCATTTTGACCACTTGAAGTAGATTTTTCAAAGGTGTAGGGAGTTTGGAGTTTTATTGAACCCCTAAAAATGTATATTCTTAGTCCATGAAGGAAGACTTCTTGGTCATATTGTTTCAAGAGAAGGTATTACTATTGACCATGAGAGAGTTTCAACTATTCTAGATTTACCACTACCTGCACATAAGAAATGCTTTGCAGAGCTTTCTTGGTAGAATTAATTTTGTTAGGAAGTTTATTCCAAATATTGCATCTTTGTTACAACCTCTTACTGCCATGTTGAAAAAGAATGTGCCATTCAACTGAACTAAGGAAGGAAAATGAAGCTTTGAGCAAATAAAGGAAGCCCTTGCTGCTGCCCCTACCCTCATCAATCCTAATTATGAGAAGGATTTCATTTTATATGCTTTTGGAGGAACTAACACTATTTCTACAATGTTATGTCAGCAAAACAATGAAGGATTAGAGTAGCTAATTGTATTTTTCAGCCAAGTGTTGTACAAGTATGAGGTAAAGTACTCTTTTGTTGAAAAATGTGTTTTTGCTATTGTAAGGAGCCTCAAGAAGTTTAGACAAATGTTGTCTAATAATAAAATTCACTTAAAAGTTGCTCATCCCACCATTAAGAGTTTTTTACTAAACAGAGATATAAATGACAAGAGAGATGGTTGGATAACCAAGGTTATGGAATTTGATGTTGACATCCAAGCAACCAAGATGATTAGAGGTAAGGGTTTATGCGAGTAGCTTGCTGAAAGTGAAGAGTTTGAGTAAAAACAGCAAGAGGACAAAGAAATACTACTTAATAATAATGAACTAGCCAATACATTAGCTCAAATAGATAGTTAGGTGCATTAGATGATGCTTTATTTACAGACCTGTGAGTGCCCAATTGGTTTAGATAGTGCATGAAGAAGGTATTTTTTATTGCAAGCTACTCCTGCTATTATTGATGGTATTTTATATAGGAGAGACTTTAATAGTGCATTTCTGAGGTGTGTTGGACCTGATCAAGTTGATAGACTGTTAGAAGAGTTTCACAATGGACCTTCAGGAGGTCACTTTGCAGCTAGAACAACTACCTTGAAGATTATGTAGGCTGGTTATTACTGGTCTGACTTGTTTAAAGATGGCTTTTTCTTGGGTGAGAAGATGTGAGAAATGTTCCTTATTTGCAAGTAAGCAAAGACTTTCTGCCTTACCCCTACATCCTTTTAAAATTGAACAACCATTTGTAAAATGGGGATTGGATTTCATAGGACCAATAAATCCACCTTCAAGTACAAGCCACAAGTGGATTTTGACTGCCACAGATTATTTTACCAAGTGGACCGAGGCTATTACCTTAAAAGAGGCAAATGAATCTTCTATCCTAAGTTTTGATCAGGACCTAGTGTCAAGATTTAGTACACTAGATTCAATCATCTCTGATAATGGTCTATCCTTTTTAGGATTACAAATTTTAGATTGGTCTATCAGAAACAATATCTATTTGAATACTTCATCTAGATATTACCCACAGGGTAATGGGCAGGCTGAACCTACCAACAAAAATTTGATAAGGATCATCAAGAAGACTATTCAGGACAATTAGAAAACTTGGTATGAAATGTTAAAATTAGCTCTATGGGCTGACAGAATTACACCTAAGAGGGCTACTAGTTGTTCTCCATATCTACTTACTTATGGAAAAGAGGCTCGGTTACCTATTTCAGTTGAATTATCTACATTGGCTTTTATCAAAGAATTTGAGCTGCTAGAGGAGCAGCCTCTTGTAATCAGACTTGCTCAGCTCATGGAGCTAGAAAAGACAAGAAAAGAGGCATTAAGAAATCTTGATATGCATCAAACCCAAATGAAGAATGCATTTGATAAGAGAGAAAGACCAAGGAGTTTTACTGTCAGAGATTTGGTGTTCAAGTGGAATGAACTAAGGAGCAGGCCAGGTAAGCATTCTAAATTTGATGCCATTTGGGATGGGTGTTATGTTATCATAGAGTGCAATGAAAACAATGCATTTCAGTTGTCCAAGTTGAGTGGAGAGGTGTTGTCTATCCCAGTTAGTGGGGTCCACCTCAAACATTGCCTCTAAGGATAAGAGACTTCTTTTGTATATAGTAGAGTAGTTTGGTAGTAAATAAGTGCTCATGTACCTTTGTTTCAGCATTTTGTTTTGGCCATCAAGGCCGGTTAGTTTGCTTTCAGTAGAGTTTGTTTTCAGTTTTATGTTGTTGTTTCAACTGTTGGAGAGCTAAAGTATAGTGTTTTCTGAGTTTCTGAGAAGGATAGAGTATAACTCTATGCCCAATGGATGTTAAGGCAGCTGGTTAGATGTTTAGCAGGCAAGCATATAGCAGAAGTCACCAGAAATGTTACCATTTTTGACCACAGATCAAAAATTGGCTGAGCAGATTTATCATTTTATCATTTTTGAGTGAGGTTTGATTTATTTCTATTATGTGTTAGTTGTATAGTTGTTATGACAAATGCAGTTCAGTTGTTTAGATGTAGAAAATAAAAGTTTCAATCATTCATTGCATTACAGAGTAGTAAAATGAAATAAGTATTCATTCACCATAATGGTTATTCATTTATAAGTTTGGATTCATAAGAGAATAAACATTGCATTGAAGGAAACTAAGACATATCAAATGTCTCACACAAGCCATGGGTTATAGCTAAACTCATGCAAATACAAATAAAATATTATGCATCTAATGAAGAAGAGGGAAAGACATAGCCATCATTGCCTTGTTTTGGTTGATTTTCATAGTAGCCTCTAGTCCTGCTCTTGACCTTGGCATGTACCTGAAAAAAAGTGGGAAGGTCCCGTTAGAAGCTCCGGTTATGAAAATCCTTCATCAATCAAGAGAGACATAATACTTTGGTTGCAATGCATTGATGAAATGAGAACATCCATGTGCAGAAGGAACTAAAGAGAAGCAAATATAAGAACATCATTGTTTTATTCTAATCTATTTGTTTCATGTGAAGGTATAGGACAAATCATGAAGCTGATTGAAGACATTCAGTATGTGGTATCAAATGAGCTGCCACAAGGCTTGATCCTAGCATGTTGTTGCACCTTGATCTCAGAAGGGATGAATAGAAGAGGAAGATCATTGATGACATTCACATGACAAGCTGAAGGAATAGCAAGACAATCATATGCATCAGTCCCATTTCAAGACATGACCATGATTTCACTTCAAAGTATGAAATGCAACCAAGAGCATGACCTGAGCAGATGGAGGACAAAATTTAATGCATATAACAACTTATACACTACTCCAACTATTATGAAAATGACATTCTCAGGTATGATAATAATCAGGAGTACACAATGCATTTGTAATCATTAGACTAATAAAGGAGTAAGTGTTCACAAATATTGACTATCTAAAGGTTGCTTACTTATCCATGATCAATAATCCAATTGGAGTATCCATTATAAACCAGTAAGTAATTGCAAAGACAGGTGAGTACCAAGCTTCATACTTTCTCATTTAAGTGGAGTGGCAGAATCAAAATTAGAATTCAATTACATAAGATGCCTTTTAAATGATGAAATATATCCAATTATGCCTCACCTTTTGCTACTGATAAGTTAAGCATCAGAACAATGTTTATCACATGGTATATCCATTGCATATCTATAAAAGAAAGCATGACAGCATTACAGATCTGTAGTAGAATAATACAAGATAGCCAATCTAGATGGCCCATTGTCTTTAACAAACTTCAAAGGATCAAAATGAAAATTTCATTATGCATGTGTGTAATAGAGTATCATTATCATGTGACAAAAGAGTAGTTAAACTAGTATGATCATCATCCCTATGCTACAGGATATCATTTTGTGTCAAAATGAAATGTATAAGTGCATGGCTGCATCTGGTCATGAATGAGTTCAAATAAAGTTTTCATTATAATAAGTGATCTACCATAACTGGTGACATCAGATACAGTGGACCTGATTGATGTCCTACAGGACATCTCATATAATGCATTTGATATGATAAAATACAATAAAGAGGAATAGCAGAAGGTTCATGTTGTTACAGTGTATACAAAACAAGTAAGTGTTGCCTTCATTTGTTACAATGCCTCAATGTCATGACACGACCATGTTCATCGTCATCTATAAAAATTCTAATTGCTATAGTCCACTGAATGGACAAGTAAAGTTACAGAAATGAAGACATATATGCTTCTACAGGAAGAAGAAGGGTTCTAAGTTCAAAACCAATAATATACATTATATATGCAAAGCCTATGAAAGAGTAAGTGAAGCTATAGAGCTAGATAATGGTGTATGCAATCATCACTTCTTTTGAAGAGTAACAGTGATTATAACATGACAGTGATAGCATAAGGAAGAAAAAGATACCATATGCCAGTGTTTGCAGAAAGAGGACCTTGTGCTCATAAAGATAAAAACATTGTTTCAGTTTCAAATATGAGTTTATACAGTGAAGAAAAAATTCAGAGATACATTCATAGTGAAGCCATGGCACATAATGTCATTTACATTCATTGGCAAAATACCCATATCGAGTTTCATAACCTAATGCATTTTGTAGTGTTAAAGAGAAAGGAAAATGGCAAGTAAAGTTGTCCAGACAAAGCCGTAGTTGATTATATTGTTTACACAGTAGAAACATGAAACCCTTGTCAGGTTTAAAAAGGTTTCCTTTCTTCTCACAATATACAGTCGAGTAGGGTGAAAGTAAAGTATTGAAGACATGGTTGTAGAGAGAAAAGAGGTTCTGTGAAGTATAGAATGAAACCCTCCCTTCGAACAGAAGAAACTTCATATTTTTTACATCAAAAGACAAAGAGTGAAGCTACATAATGTGTTACATGCCATGGTCATGCCATATGAGAAGATATTTCACATACCCAGCAAACAGAAATGAAACCCTCATCACAGCTTCATATAGAGAGAGATAAAAGAAACCACAATGGAAGCAATGATGGATAGGAACAGTGACCTCAGCATATGACTGTAGTAGAGAAGGAGATTATGGCTATGGCCCAGCTGAAGACGCTTGTCATTTTTGCCATTTTTTACAATGTTGGACACAGAGAAACCAAACAATAGATATCAAAGCAGAGAAACTGGAGAAAGAGCTATATGGGCATGGCCGTTTTAAGAGATATAAGCCATTAAAATACAGTAAAATGCCATTGAAAGTTTTAGATTCTAACTTACCAGGTGCAGCTTGTCATTTTGGCCAAAGAGGTGCAGTGATTTCAACCTCAAAAGACCATCAAATGGAGTAAAATACACAAAGCATGAAACCCCAAGTTGGTGGCCACGGTTGCAGAGCCAAACTCAACGTCAACCAAATGAAAATGACCAATGTTTTAGGGTTCCATATTTGCTTTTGTTTCGACTTCCCTTTCATTTTGACCATGCAAACAATATAATCATTTTTATCCAAATGAGATCGAGGTTAACACTTTCTATTGGATAATACCTAGTAATCATAAGGAGAAGTGGCCAACAACACAAAGAATATGGCTTCTTTTATTAAGTCGAAGGTGGACATTATCATGAGTAAGCAAGGCTGGTGCCTTTGAATCTTTGCAAGACCTTGATCTCATTTGTGGTTGACTCACATTGGAGTCCAAGTATCATTTGACAATGCATGTGGTCGAGTGTCTTTGACCTCCCACTTATGCATTATTTTTTTATTCCTTCACATATTTCAGTTTATGTATAAAGATCACACAAGAACCTTGGAAATGTGAAGAGTATGCAAGATGAAGACATGGTCAAAGGGGTCAATGCAACATGGTGGCACTATAGAGGCAGTGAGTTGGCATTTTTCAAGCCATATGGAGAGGTGAGATGGTAGGATATCGACACATAGAGGCCATGGTGTCAAGCCTTTTAAGGCTTTTATTTATTTTGGCAAATATGTGTAGTATTTCTTTCTTTTTATGATTTTTATAGAAAATCATTTGTGATATCTTGTAAATATCTTGGTGAAATTATAAATTAGATATCATTTTATTTTTGCAAAAGATCATATCGGTAGGATATTGATTAAAATTGCCATATCATTGTAAAGTTAACTTTAAAGTAATGAAATTATGAATTGCTTTTAAAGTTTAACTATTTTTAGGCAATTTATATTCTAATAAGATAGATCAAATATTCCATTTTGATTTGTTTTGTTTAGAGTCATATAGGATGAATTTTAGAGCTTTCATGAGCAAAGAAAAGCAGTTTTATGGTGGGACCATGTGAGAGGGAAATTTTACAGTGTTATTTCACAGATTGGTGGCAGATTCGGTGCTTTATTTTTTGGCTTTCATACGTAGCTCAAAAATGGACTTAGGGTCTATTTTTAGGAGATTTTTCAACTTTCTTCAGAGGAGATCATTTCGAGACATTTATAGAAGAAAAAATTAGTTTTTTCTTAGTCAGTTAGCATTAGTTTCTTCTCTCTTGCAGAGTTGTATACAGGTAGTTGGCTCACACATTTTTATTTTTTACATGCATTGTACTCCTTCCAGTTCTAATAGGAAATCATCCTATTTCACATATTTTTGCAGTATTGATCTGATGTTATATTGTGACTTTTTCTATCCTTTATTATGTCTCAATATTGTTAAAACTTAGTTTCTTCCTACTTGCAATTTGTGTTTGACACCAAACCTTGTTGCAAATTACTTAAGGAATAACTATCAGTGAAATTGTGAGGATTCAGGTTAGAGGATCTGTTTGTGATTGATAGAATTTCATCCAGTTTAGATTTTAGAATTAGTTTGCATTTCAATTACATCCTTCTATCCCTTTTCCCCTTAATTTAGTAGTTTAGAAGTTACAAGAGAACTAGCTCACTCTAGAGATTCATTCTGATGAAAGGAAACCCACATCTGAGAATGATTCCATGTTTCAACAGGTAGTTAAGTTTTTGCAAGACTTAACAAGGGTGCATACATGAATTGACAAGAAAAAGAGTGTCATAGAAGTTCAAGATGAATATTACACTACAACAAGAGTTGATCTTGGCAAGAAAACACATGAAAGTGCAAAGGAAGATTTGTTGGCACAATTGTCTACATTGCTAGATAGATATGCCATAGACAAAGCAATCAAAGATCAACTCAAGGTACAAGTGCATCAGTTAAAATCAGTACTTCTAAAGATATCACAATCATCATAGAAGGTAGAATCTGTTGATACCATTACACTGAATGAAGCCATTCAAAAGGCTGAGAGGATTGGTGCTAAGGGTCAGACAGTTGATGCCTGGATAGAAAGAATACTTGTCTAAGGTTGACAGTTGATAAAGTCAGCAATTAAACTTTATAATGACCTGGGGAAAGTAGGAAAAGAGGTCAGCCAGACACTTAAGATCCTTTCTCAAGATATGCATCTCATTGAATAAGATTTAGATTCATGTAATAAGATGCGGAAATTCAAAATTCAAGTGTTGGTTGAGCATGGGGAAATCTCTAAAAGAAAGAAATATGTAGAGTACAGAGAGGCCATGATTCATAAGAAATAAATCATTAAAGGCCTAGTTGAAGATTTGAACAGAGATCTAGAAAGGGGAGAAATTAAAGCTCTATATATTTCAGATGAATTGGCTGAGCTTGCATGTCATATGCTAGATGATAACCAACAAACACTCCCAAAAGATGCACTCATTCAAGAGTTTGCCAACCTAATACAAATAGAGGTAGAAACAGAAATCTTCACATTGGCTTCAATAGATAGGTTGGTGGAATTCTAGACAACTCTGAATAAGATGTAAAAGATATTGAATAAGCACAATAGTGTGCCTGACATCTTCACAGATTCCATCATCCGAGTGCTTACTCTCTCCGAACATACACCGGGGCCCGACAGTAATGAAGTCCAGGCCACCATGAAGAGATATGAAGAAATTGTGGAAAAAGATGAAGATGATGAAGAAGTGTCTGAGGAAACTTAGTTATTTTCCCATGCTTTAGTTATGTTTTTTGTAATTTGTAGATGACAAACTCCACATCATTTTGTAAAATTAGATTACATGAAGTTGTGAGACAAAGTCCTAAGTCAATTGGTACTTTGGTTTTGAATAAGTCAAATTAGTTGTAATTTACCTATTTTTTCTCTCAGCCTCTCCCTATAAATAAAGAGGGGCTATTATGTAAATATTATCTTTTTGTTATTGAATTGAAACATTACCAAATTGAAGAGCATTTTGCAACTTTCTATTCAAGTTGTAAATCATATTTTATCAATAATAAGAAAAGCACATGGGCATTCAATCTTTTTTTAAGCAAACTTGTGGTGCATAGGAGATGTTCTTATGTCTTTTCCCTTGTACTTTCTTATGCATTTGAAAAAATCATAGTGTGGGTTTGGATAATCTGGGAGATGTTCTAATTTAGCTGATTTTGGAGACTTTGCCCTACAATATTATCTTTGGGTTTATGTAAAATATGTTCATGAGTAGAAGATATTGGAAGACTTTGAGCTGCTAGTTATCTTCTGTGTTCATTAATCTCATTATAGAATATAGTGGAGACTTTGGGCTGCACTTTATTCTATACATTTGCAACTTCAAAGTAGCAAAGGAAGTAGCAAAAGACTAACCTTTTGTGTGTTTCTTAGTATTAACTCATTCTGGTATCACTTTGAATATTCTTATGTTTATTCAATTTGGATATTGGTTATTATTATTCCAACAAGTAGTTTTTAGCGTATCATACTTTGTAAGAATCAAGGATTTTATATTTGATGCAGGAGCATCCCGAGTTGCAGAGCAATCTTGCATCAACCAAAAACATTTACATTCTTTTTTTTCTTTCATTTTAAATTTAGTTTAGTCAACAGTAGTTTCAACATTTTGTACCACATTTTTCTACATTTTCATTTTAGAGCTCATAGAGTAGGACTTAGCATAATCTACTTCATGTCCAAATTTCAGGTCATTTGGACTTGTCTGGTAAAAGTTATCACTATCAAAATATTAAATGTTTTCATATAGTAGAGCATACAGACAATCAATTAAGGAGAAGGTTTGTGGAACACTTCTGTGACTTTCGGAGCTAAATGGAACATCATACAAGAAATACAAGGATTAGATAGACCTTCCATGAGGTCTGCACCTTGATTAATACATTTGTAGAGAATTACCAGATGTTTAGGCCCGACCTATATGTCTCTACACGTTACATTCCTTCATTGGAGTTTGTAACCTTTCTTAGCCGACATGGAGGATCTCTTGAGCTTGGAGATGATATATATAGATCTCTAGGATGCATTACAAAGTCAGTTAATTAGTTAGATAGTTCTTAGTTCATGATCATTAGATGTTTTGTGCTTCAAAGAAATATCTATTGTAATCTGGAATTCAAGCCTGTGAGCCCTAGATTGTAGCCCGCATGTTGCCGGCATGTTAGTATTATGAATATATGATATATTGAGCATTTGAGTTATTTCCATTGTGTTTACTCTTGCTGCACGGCCTAGATAGTTCATTTGGTGGACCCTCCAACTGTGACTACACCAAATGGTATGAGAGCAAAGTTTTGAATTCTTTGAGAGTGAAGTTGTGAAGCAAAGGCATTCCGTAAGATCTTGTGGTGAATTGAACACTAACTTGAGGTAGTCTACTTGTGTTTCTCAATAGATGGTCGAGTGTGAGGCCATTGCTACCTTGTAGTCAGATCACTAAATTTGAGGCAGTTGCACCAAATCCTAGGAAAAGATGCCACCAAGGAGAGTACCTACTGTTGGTACCCATTTGTGTTTAGGGTTTTGAGCTTGAACCTTTGCAAGTTTTCTCATTCGAACCCTAAAATTTTTGAGTCATAGGACATTGCATTGTTTTTTCCTATTTTAATGGTGACCTTCTGTAGTGGGTTCCCAGTTATTAATTTTCATCTTCATGCCTTTGTGCTCATTGGTTGATCGGCCCCCATGCAATGTTTTACCACTTGTTCCTGTCGCACTTCAGAAAAATGTTAAGTTTTTGCATGTGCAAATGCAAATATACCTTGGTAGGCCCGAAACAAGAGTTAAATCAGCTTCATAAGGCGCAAGAAACAGTCGTATGCATTTTGTATGCAAATCGGGTTATACATAGCAGGTATATTCCGTCAAAGATTCCCACTTGTAGATAGGGGTTTGTATGTTGTATACTTGGATATACAACGGGTTTATACAAGTGGCAGATGTTAAAAAAGATTCAAATCAGGCTAAAGTGGTGGTCGGGTCCACAGATATATGCAAACAAGAGTGAATGTATATCCAATATACATTAGGTTTATACAATGAAATATATACAAAGAGATCTGACATGCATTTGCTATAGTACAAAGGTTCATCGCCGGCACATACACTGAAAAGATGCAAGTGGTCTTGTATGTTCGGCAATATGCATGTAGCAGGAGATACATTTGGTGGGGCCTGCGGATATACAAAGCTGATTGTACATCAAAAATATGCAAGAGGCATATACAAAGGAAAAGTTGCGTGCAAAGGAGAAAGACAAGGGCCGGGCCCACCAGTTGCATATAAAGGCAATTGTATGCTGGCGCATGCAATCAAATATGCAAGGCTTAGACGCGGAGAAGTTTTACATTTTGCTTAATGTAGGTTTGAGATCTAGATTGCATATTTTGTTTTGTATATCCGCGTTGTATGTTTGCGATATACAAAACAATGATACAAAGGAAAGATACAACACGGATTCCAGGGGATATTCCAATCTAGCAGATAAGGTGTTGAAATCCACATCTTGCATGTATATGGCATTGTATATGCCGATATACAAACAAAATGAGATACAAGGCCTGGATTTGAAAGTTTTTCAAAATCTGATGGATAAATGGCTGGGGTCAATTGAATATATATCACATTTGTATGATGCGATATGCAAGGAAATGTACAAGCAAGGAGATGCAAGCCAGACCTGATTTGAATTTCAAAGCACCTCATAAAAATTTGAGGTTCGTAGAATGTATATTGGGTTTTTATGTGCAGCATACAACCTGATATACAAAGAAAAGACATACAGCCTGGACGCAGAGGAGGAATCAAATGCAGAGAAAGAAATTTGGGGTCCACCTTGTATATAAGATGATTGTATATGCGTTTGCATATACAAAAGTGGTAAAGGTAAAATAGAAGCGGGAAAAGTCAGCAATGACAAGGAAGCATCTGCGTGGCACATTCTCATTAGCCAATGACTTGCCTGTTTGTTTTGAACTATAGATTTGGGAGATGCAAAGAAGGATCGACGGCTGTGTTCAAATCTTCGATGGTGAGGCTTTTCCCATGCATATGTAGTGGCATTCTTGGTGGAAAAATCATTTATGCATCTGCTGCTGCGTTTCCATGGTGGTTGCGAGTTGGTATGCCATTAATGGCAGGATTGCAGAAAGGTATGGGCCAAAGGGACATGTCAGCTACCACTTTCAAGTGGAAAATCTTCTAGCGGCGGCACAGGGCTCGAGTTCAACTACTCCTTGCCCTTCTTCTGTTCTTCTGGTTTTGTCTTCTGCTGCATTGATTGATTTGGGCGCCATTCTTGGTGCATTGTAATTGGCAAAATTTTGATTTAACTTTTGTACGGTTCTGTTGAGGGCACACTTTGAGTATATCTGATGTGTGTGTCTCATTGTTTTGTTGTTAAAAACTGGACAATTTTTGGTGTTGTAATCGGATACAATCTCATTGGTGGCTCTATTATGAGTATTTTGTGAGTTTATGAGTTATATGTTGAATGTCTTATGCATAGAATTCATCAGTTTCATGTTGATTTAAATGAGTAATTCTTTATAGCATGTAATTTTTTATTTGTCTCCAAACTGAATGTGTTCTTCTTCTAAATCTAAACAACTAAGGGGTGTTTGGGATTCTAGAATATGGGTTTGCTATATTGAATGCTTAATCTTTTACTTCTGCTCAAGGAGTAGATTAAATGTTTTGGGTTAAGTGTTGGGAAAAATATATTGTAGTAAGGATGTTTGTAAGTAGAAGTAACAGAATACTTTGTCTTGGGTATTGTCTGTAAGGTAGACATTGCAAAATCCCCTTGAAATCTGATTATTGTCTTAAGTCTGTGATAAACACTCACATATATATATATATATATATATATATATATATATATATTGACTCCGAGCCCTGGATAGGCACCAATCTGGTTTTGTGTTGAGGTTACAACCAAGGTCCTAGTTTTGCTTCCAAATACAAATCAAACTCAAACTTTTAACACGAACCTTTAGAACATTAGGAGTAGTTTAGGACCGAAATCCTCTGTCTCACAACTAAACATAGGCCCAAAGCTAGCCCCTTTGCACTTATCTCACACTTTTGGTCTGCATAAGAGAGGATTTATCTACTTTGTGTCAACATCTCAGCTAACTTGTAGATACATTTCATAGATGTTGAATAAGGAATACCCCCCTTGGTTCTGTAGAGCCTAAAGAAGAAGAGGAGATATTTATAGAGTCTATCTCCTATACTGTTGGCCCCTGGCCTAGGAATCTTGTTGCTCAATGATGGCTACTTTGTAGGGATAACTGGGAACAAGCATCCAGTCTGGGAAAAATAACCAATAGATTTGATGACTCCACTGGGGAGTGCTTTGTGAAAGAACCCTGATTTTAAAAGAAAACAATTCCTAGTTATAGATGGCGACTCCGAACAAATCTCCCAACCAGTAAAGTGAAAATTTGTATGCAAGGGAGAAGATCCCTGCGTAATCCTCCATCTGAAGAGTTATCCATAAAAATGATGTACAGAAAAAAAGGGACTATTCAAGCCAGTCAAGAGGGTTCTCCCAGAAGTAATGATAATATTCAGGACAATCCAGGATCTTTAGAGTGGACAATACCTTATTTTTCAAACACTGAGGCTGAGATCCAGAATGTATATGAAAGACAACAGAGTGGTGGATTGAGAATGAGGTCAGAGGTGTTTCAAGAACACCCTTTCCTTGATTCCCCTGATAGATTTGAAGAAGCTGAGTCCCCAAGGGATGATAATGATTATCAGAATGTAATGAAACCATCCTCTTCTATGCCTAGAGATGAGGAATTAGCCAAAGAAATCAAAAGTCTAAGGGCAGAATTAGAATATCTGCAGGCAGTAAAAATTAGAGATGACATGAGACAGAAAGTGCAGGCTCTTAGAACTGCTCAAAATGATTCGGTTCCCACCCTTGACAATATAAATGTATTGAGTTTCTAAACCATTGTAGAAATGAAGTTCAGGATCAGAATAATGATCAAAGACAGAATAGAAATAATGCTAGAATACCATTGAATAATGTACGAAATCAGAATGCAAATAGAAATGTAAATGTTAATCAGTTTGATAGACAACCTATGCAGCTGGATAGATTTAGGTAACTAATTTTTTATGGCATTCCTAGTTACCCCAATCCTATTAGCAAACATGTGAGGCTACAAGTGCCAAAATTTTTAGGAAATAATACTGTGTCAGGAGAAGACCACTGAAAAGCTTTTCAGAATATCATGGACAACTTTGAGGTTGAGCATGAGGATGTTTTTATGAAATTATTTATGCAATCCTTAGCTGATGAGGCTAGGGAATGGTACAAGGGTTTGCCTGACAGGAGTATTTCATAATGGGAGGACTTCAGAAGAATTTTCAAAGAACAATATGGTGACAAAACTGATCCAAGTTTCTTCATTAATGAATTCACTAGCATTACCAAAGGATCAAATGAACAAGTTGCTGATTTAAATGCTAGATTCACTAAGATGTTGAACAAATTGCCACATCACCTGAGGCCTAATGAACCTATGTGCATAGTGTTGTACATAAATTCTTTTGATGCCAAAATAGCCTATGGGTTAAGGGATAAAGGTCCTACTAGCATCATAGATGCTTTCAAAATAGCAACAAATATTGAAAATAATAGAAAAGTGTCTGGTAAGACAAACAAAAGAGATGATGTAAAAATTTTGCAAAATCCAAATACTAAATCTCAAAGTGTTCAAGGCAATGCATCTACTTCTAAGGATAAATTAGATAAATTGACAACTATTGTCAAGGACCTGAGCTATAGAATGGCTAAAAATGAAAAGGGGGTAGGTCCTGACAAGCAAGTTTACAAAAGGCAAGAAAGAAGACCATCATTACATGATATGCCATATAACACTAATTGGCATAATGGTAAACCCATTCTCCCAAACAACAACACAAATCTAAGGAATCAAAGTGTTAGGGAAACACCTGACCCTTTGAAGAAGGCTGTTAATATTGTTAATGACACCCCATGGTGCATAATATGTCAGATGCCTCACTCACAGTCACAATGTATGATTGCTCAATCTTTATATAATAATATTGTTGCCTGTGATGAATGTAATGAATCGCATTGCATGGAAGATGACAATGTCAATATGTTGTCTACAAATAGGGAGTATCCTTCTCATGATGTTGATGCAAGCACAAATATTGAGGTTCAGGTCTGCCAGTAGTTTCCCTATGATGAAGATGATGAGAATAATTATGCTTATGCTCAGGATTCACATATCTTCTTGAATAACTTGATGAGACCTTCCAATGAAGAGATTAGAGCCCTCACAGCTGCAGCAGTGGCTCAAGTCAAAAGCAATTACAATCTCAGGGGTAAAGCTCAAGTAAGTAACTCACACCAACCAGAGAATACTTTTGTGAAACAACTAGTGCACAGTCATAAAGGGACTTAACCACAAAAGAAACAATGGAGCAATAATAAGGAAGGTCATGATTCTCAAGAATAAGAAAATAGAATTCCCCAGGTTGAGGATCAAAACAAAAAAATTTAGATCAAAGATGACAGTCAAAGAGCCACAAAAATTAAAGCTGGATCATACCAAGATAAAAATAAAACTATAGATCAGGCTACAACTGTTATACAAAATTATGCTCCATTTGACATAACTTAGGTCTTGTTCTAGGTAAAGGTTTCTGTTCCATTGATGGAGCTGACGAAAGTTGAAGAATTCAAAAATAAAACATTGTCCCTGATTTTAGGAGTACCCTGTCAAGCTAATCAGAATATTGAAACTCAGGGTAAGAAACAAGCCATGTGTATTGATGAGGATGAGACTCCTGAAGTATATCTAGGGGTGACCATGACAAAATGCCCTTCACAGGTGGAACCATTTTATGTCTCCCTTGTCATAAATGGAAAAGTGATTAAGAATTGTATGCTTGACTCAGGAGCATCAACAAATATCATGCCTCTGGCTATCATGCAGCAAGTTGGGTTAAAGATAGACAAGGCATGTGGAAAATGCTATGCCATGGATGCTAGAGAAGTACTAGTCATTGGAATTATGAAAGATGTGGATTTCAGACTGGCAGCATATCCTAAAAAGACATACAGAATGAATATAACAATTATTGATATCAAGCCACAGTATGGCATGTTGTTGTCAAGAAGATGGGTAGCATTGATTGGTGGGAGTATGCAATTGGACTTGTCATATGCTATGATCCCTATGAATGGCAAGGATGTCAAATTGATTAGAGAAGAAAGGTCACTAGACATAGTTGAGGATCAAGAATCAGAGGAGCATATATGTTTTGTGGATACTGACTGTGATAATTTTAGAGTTGTCTCAGATGATCAAGGGGGTAAAGGGAGAGATGTTTGCATTCAAGAGTTCGACCAACAGGGTCTATGGACCATGTATTTTGATGGATCTTGTTCAAAGGAAGGCTCTGGTGCTGGAATTGTATTTTTGTCTCCAACTGGTAAGCTTCTAAAATTCTCTTTTTTGTTGAAGTTTTCTTGTACAAATAATATTGCAGAGTATGAAGCTCTATTATTAGGATTGAATGTTGCTTTGAAGAATGGGATCAAGATGCTCAAAGTATTTGGGGATTCAGAGTTAGTTGTTTCCCAAGTTAGAGATTAGTATGCATCAAAGAATATGAGATAAAAATAGTATAAGCATGTTGTTTGGGATACAATTGAATTGTTTGATGCCTTTTCAATAAACTGGATTGAGAGATCAAAAAATGTCATGGTAAATTTTCTAGCTAATGTAGCCATAAGGCCAGATGATATCACTCTGTTAGATGTTACAAATGTTGGAGTCAAACTTAGACCTGTAGTACCAGATAACGTATGCAGCTGGCAGGTATTTGATGATGACAAAGATTTGCTGAGATTTCTACATTGTATAGATGAATATGAGAACCAGGAAGTGGATTTTCAGAACTTTGTAGAAGTTGTGGATGGGAAAGAAAGTCTCTTAGAGAAGGAGGTAATTCAACTCCAAACAAATAAAATCCCTAGAGGTTTGGTCGCTTTAGAGAGAGCATTTGACAATAGGGACCAATTTGTTACAAAGGCATCTCCAACAAATAAGAATGATTTGGAGGAGATAAACTTGGGGACATCTCATGCCCCCAAAAGGGTATATATTGGCAAATAGCTCAAGCCACACATCAGGAGTATGCTGATTGCACTACTGAAAAAATATAGGCATGTGTTTGCCTGGTCATATGAGGACCTAAAAGCTTATAGAGAGGATTTATTCCAGCATGAAATCCCTTTGAAGCCTGGAGCTAAACCATTTAAACAAAAACAAAGACCTATCAACCCAACTTTAGCTCCAAAAATGCAAGAAGAGCTTATCAAACTTAGGAAGGCTGGAATAATTATACCCATCAGACACTCAACTTGGGTGTCCAACCTTGTCCCAGTTAGAAAGAAAAATGGTGACATAATACTTTGTGTGGACTTTAGAAATCTGAATGTATCTTCTTTGAAGGACAATTATCCATTGCCAAACATGGAAGCCATGTTGCAGAAGGTGACTGGCTGTGAGCTTTTATCCATGATGGATGGATTTTCAGGGTACAATCAAGTAAAAGTAAAAGAATCAGAATAGTTCAAGACTGCTTTCACCACTCCATGGGAAACCTATGTATATGTGAGAATGCCATTTGGATTAACAAATGTAGGTGCTACATTTCAAAGAGCTATGGATGTTGCTTTCGCAGGATTGATTGACTCAATCCTAGCTATATATCAGGATGATTTAATTGCCTATTCAAGAAAGGAGGAGCAACACTGTATGCACTTAGAACAAATCTTTATTAGAGCATTGGAATATGGCATCTCACTCAAACCAAAGAAATGTGCTTTTGGGGTAGTGGAAGGAAAATTGCTTGGACAGATTGTTTCCAAGGATGGAGTCAGGATTGATCCTAAAAGGGTGGCTGCAATTGACAAAATTTAGATCCCTAGAACAGTGAAGGGTATTCAGTCCTTCTTTGGGCAAATTAATTTTGTTAGAAGATTTGTTCCTAACTTTGTAGAGACCACAAAAGATATCTCTAAAATGTTGAAGAAAGGTGCAATTGTCAAATGGGAAGATGAAGCAACTAAATCATTTCAGAACATTAAAGAGGCTATAAAGATGGCTCTTGTACTAAATTCTCCTGATTTTTCTAAAGCATTTCAGTTGTTCTCATTTGCTTCTTTCTATACTATTGCTGCATGCTTATTATAGAAGAATGAAGAAGGGTTTGAACAACCTATAGCTTTCTTTAGCAGGTCATTGTAGGCTGCTGAGTTGAAGTATGACATCATGGAGAAGCAGGCATATGCACTGGTTAGAGCAGTCAAAAGTTTTAGGCCATATTTGGTAGGCTCTCAGATAGTTGCATATGTGCCTCATGCAACAGTTAAGGATATTTTCACTCAGCAGGAGGTAACTGGAAGAAGATGCAGATGGATAAACAAATTGTAGGAGTTCAACATTGAAATACAGATCACAAAATTGGTGAGAGGACAAGGTTTGGCAAAATTGATGACACAGTCAAATCTAGAGGCATGCCAAGTGAATGTAGTGCATAATGAAGTTATAAATATGTTAGAATCTGGATGGTATAAGGACATAGTACATTATTTGTAGAATTTGAATTGTCCTTCCCATCTCAGTGATAATTAGAAGAGGACATTGAAGTTACATGCTATTAAATACATCATTGTTCAAGGAGAGTTGTATTGGAAAAATCCTAATGGTGTATTACTCAGGTTTGTAGATGAAAATCAGGCCAGGGATATTCTAAGTGACATGCACAATGGAGTGTGTGGTGGACACTATACTGCCCAGACAACAGCCCACAAAATTCTCAAAGTAGGCTACTGGTGGCCAACTCTTTTATCAGATGCACAAAGAATGGTAAGAAAATGTGATCCTTGCCAAAGGTTCTCAAGAAAGCTAAAATATGAAGGTGCATTTCCCCTTAGGACTATAACTGTAGAAGCTCCATTTCAACAATGGGGAATTGATTTTATAGGGGAAATCTCATAAAAATCAAGTGGAGGACATAGCTAGATTTTGGTTGCTACTGATTACGTCACTAAATGGATTGAGGCCATTCCAACTAAAAAAGCTACAAGCAAAGTGGTGATGGATTTCATTCTAGAAAATATTGTTATCAGATTTGGAGTACAAGCCAAAGTGGTCACAGATAATGCTATGTGCTTTAGGTCTAGTGAATTTGTTGATTTTTGCAATGATTATGGAATTGATTTGTCTCATACATCACCATACCATCCACAAGGAAATGGTCAAGCAAAATCAAGCAACAAAAGTCTCATAAAAATCATCAAAAGAATGGTAGATAAAAACAAAAGGGCTTGGGATTCAAAGCTAAAAATGGCATTGTGCGCTAACAGAGTGACAGTGAAGAAAGCAACTGGAAGGTCACCTTTTGAACTAGTGTATGGTGTGGCAGCTAAATTACCTGTGAACAACCTCCTACCAGTTTATAAATTCGTGCAAGAAAATGAGAAGGATATTGGGGACCCAATGACTAAAAGAATAAATCAGCTGGTTGCACTAGATGAAATCAGAAGGGAAGCACAGAAAATAAACATCAAGAAATAGCAAAAAGTGAAGTATCTATTTGATAAAAGGGCTATAGAGAGAAGGTTTCAGATAGGTGACTTGGTCCTTATGTGGAATGCAAGGAGCCAAGATAAGGGCAAGCATGGTAAATTTGAGCCCTTATGGATTGGCCCATATCAAATCGGTAATACCCATGAAGATGATTCCTACTTTCTCAAGGCCCTCAATGGTGAACTACTGGAATTGCCTGTGCATGGTAAATTCCTTAAAGATTTTTTCTCATAAGTGAATATCTTATGTGCACATTGTAAATTAGGTGTAAATATTTTGTACATGCCTTGTATAGTCATTCGTGATTGAGTTTTGTGTTTTGTCTGGTCTGCCCCGAAGTAGTCTAGTCCTCGCTGCAGTCTTGCACCTGCATGTCCCCAATCGGAGCCTATGTTGGTACCCATTTATGTTTAGGGTTTTGAGCTTGAATGTTTGTAGGTTTTCTCATTCGAACCCTAAAATTTTTGAGTCATAGGACCTTGCATTGTTTTTTCTATTTTAATGGTGACCTTCTGTAGTGGGTTCCTGGTTATTAAGTTTCATCTTCATGCCTTTGTGCTCATTGGTTGACCGGCCCCCATGCAATGTTTTACCACTTGTTCCTATCGTACTTAAGAAAAATGTTAAGCTTTTGTATGTGCAAATGCAAATATACCTTGGCAGGCCCGAAACAAGAGTTAAATCGGCTTCATAAGGCATAAGAAATAGTCGTATGCATTTTGTATGCAAATTGGGTTATACATCACAGGTATATTCCGTCGAAGATTCCCACTTGTATACAATGGTTTGTATGTTGTTGTTGTATATTTGGATATACAACGGGTTTATACAAGTGGCGGATGTAAAAAAAGATTCAAATCGGGCTAAAGTGGTGGTTGGGTCCGTAGATATATGCAAACAAGAGTGAATGTATATCCAATATACATTGGGTTTATACAATGAAATATATACAAAGAGATCCGACATGCATTTGCTACAGTGCAAAGGTTCATCGCCGGCACATACAGTGAAAAGATGCAAGTGGTCTTGTATGTTCAGCAATATGCATGCAACAGGAGATACATTTGGTGGGGCCCATAGATATACAAAGCTGACTATACATTAGAAATGTGCAAGAGGCATATACAAAGAAAAAGTTGCGTGCAAAGGAGAAAGACAAGGGGCCAGGCCCACCAGTTGCATACAAAGGCAATTGTATGCTGGCGTATGCAATCAAATATGCAAGGCCTGGATGTGGAGGAGTTTTACATTTTGCTTAATGCAGGTTTGAGATCCGGATTGCATATTTTGTTTTGTATATCTGCATTGTATGTTTGCGATATACAAAATAATGATACAAAGGAAACATACAACGTGAATTCTAGGGGATATTCCAATCTTGCAGATAAGGTGTTGAAATTCACAGCTTGCATGTATATGGCATTGTATATGCCAATATACAAACAAAATTAGATACAAGGCCCAAATTTGAAAGTTTTTTAAAATCTGATGGATAAATGGTTGGGGTCCATTGAATGTATATCACATTTGTATGATGCGATATGCAAGGAAATGTACAAGCAAGGAGATGCAAGCCAGACCCAATTTTAATTTCAAAGCACCTCATAGAAATTTGAGGTCCACAGAATGTATATTGGGTTTGTATGTGCAGCATACAACCTGATATACAAAGAAAAGACATACAACCTAGATGCAGAGGAGGAATCAAATGCAGTAAATGAAATTTGGGGTCCGCCTTGTATATAAGATGATTGTATATGCGTTTGCATATACAAAAGCGGTAAAGGTAAAACAGAAGCGGGAAAAGTCAACGATGACAAGGAAGCATCTGCGTGGCACATTCTCATTAGCCAGTGACTCGCCTGTTTGTTTTGAACCATAGATTTTGGAGGTGTAAAGAAGGATCGATGGTTGTGTTCAAATGTTCGATGGTGAGGGTTTTCCCATGCATATGCAGTGGCATTCTTGGCAGGAAAATCATTTGTGCATCTGCTGCTACGTTTCCACGGTAGTTGCGAGTTGGTATGCCATTAATGGTAGGATTACAAATAGGTATGGGCCGAAGGGACATTTCAGCTACCACTTTCAAGTGGAAACTCTTCTAGCAGTGGTACAGGGCTTGATTTCAACTACTCCTCGCCCTTCTTCTACTTCTTCCCATTTTGTCTTCTGCTGCATTGATTGATTTGGGCGCCATTCTTGGTGCATTGTAATTGGCAAAATTTTGGTTTGACTTTTGTACGGTTCTGTTGAGGGCACACTATGAGTATATCTGAGGTGTGTGTCTCATTGTTTTGTTATTGAAAACTAGACAATTTTTGGTGTTGTAATCGGATACAATCTCATTGGTGGCTCTGTTCTGGGTATTTTATGAGTTTATGAGTTGTATGTTGAATGCCTTATGCATAGAATTCATTAGTTTCATGTTGATTTAAATGAGTAATGCTTTATAGCATGTATTTTGTTATTTATCTCCAAACTAAATGTGTTCTTCTTCTAAATCTAAACAGCTAAGGGGTGTTTGGGATTCTAGAATATGGGTTTGCTATATTGAATGCTTAATCTTTTACTTCTGCTCAAAGAGTAGATTAAATGTTTTGGGTTAAGTGTTGGGAAAAATATATTGCAGTAAGGATGTTTGTAAGTAGAAGTAACAGAATACTTTCTCTTGGGTATTGTCTGTAAGGCAGACATTGCAAAATACCCTTGAAATTTGATTATTGTCTTAAGTCTATGATAAACACTCACACATATATATCTATTGACTCTGAGCCTTGGATAGGCACCAATCTGGTTTTGTGTTGAGGTTACAACCAAGTTCCTAGTTTTTCTTCCAAATACAAATCAAAATCAAACTTTTAATACAAACCTTTTAGAACATTAGGAGTAGTTTAGGACCGAAATCCTGTGTCTCACAACTAAACATAAGCCCAAAGCTAGCCCCTTTGTACTTATTTCACAGTTTTGGTCTACATAAGAGAGGATTTATCTTCTTTGTGTCAACATCCTAGCTAACTTGTAGATGCATTTCATAGATGTTGAATAGGGAATACCCCTCTTTGTTTTGCAGAGCCTAAAGAAGAAGAGGAGATATTTATAGAGTCTATCTCCTGTACTGTTGGCCCCTGGTCCAGAAATCCTGTTGATCAATGATGTCTACTTTGTAGGGATAACTGGGAACAAGCATCCAGTCTGGGAAAAATTACCAATACCTACTTAGGAACTATGGCTGGAAGAATGGATGAGATGATGAAAACAATGAAAGTTTGACTAGACGCTATAGAAGAATATAGGTGAAGAGGACTAACAATGAAACCTAATGTTGAAAGTGATGATGAAGAATTTTAATCTGTTGATCAAAATGAAGAAACCCTAGAAGAAGAAGAAGAAGAAGAAGAAGAAGAAGAAGAAGAATGAGATCAAGTGAAGATGCTGAGAGATATTTTGAAGATTGGAAAGAGACCTAGAGTGGAAGTACTGAATTACACTAGAAATTTAAATCTAGAGGAATTGATTGATTGGATAAATGACTTGGAGGAATACTTTGAATATGAATAAATTGAAGATCTGAAGAAAGTGAGATTTCCAAAGACTAATTTGAAAGGACATGCTGCTATTTGGTGGAAAGAAGTTCAGTTGGATAGAAATAGAAGAGGAAAAGAAAAGATCACAAAATGAGATAGAATGGTGATAAAGTTGAAAAATTAGTTTATACTTGCTGACTATGAGTTGGAATTGTTGAACAGATTGCAAAACCTGAAGCAAAAGGAGAAATCTGTGAAGGAGTATACCAAAGAATTTAGGTGATCATAAGGACTAGACATAGTGAAGCAAGAAAAGAGAAAGTGGAAAGATACATCAATGGACAAAGATTGAACATTCAAGAAGAACTGAGATTGGTAAGGATGACAACAATTGAAGAAGCATATCAGTTTTCCCTTAAAGTTGAAGAAAAGTTCAACAAGAAGCATGAGCAGAGACAAAGAGGTAGAGGAGGTAAAATTCGAAGAGGTAGAACATGTTCCAGAGGAGATAGATCATATGTGGAGTAGAACAAACAAGATAGCCCATTCAAGAAAGAATATAGAGATATCAATTCATACCAGAGAGATGATAGAACTTTCTACCGCAAAGGAAATCATAATTCTTATAGGAGTGAAGGGTATAGGAGAGATAAAAGAGGATCAGATAAGAGAACATTTAGAGGAATTTTTTTTAAGTGTGGAGGTGAAGGACATAGAGCATTTGAATTTCATCAGGGAAGTACAAGCAAGAAGATAGAGAACAGTACAAGAACAACTTATATAGAAGAAGAACCTATTGGATCACCTAATTCTGTTGGAAAGCTAGAGAAAGGAGAATCATTACTCATGAGGAGAGAACTTTTCAAGAAGAGACAATTGAGGAACCACCATAGAGGAAACGTTTGTTCTTAACTAGATGCAAATCAGGAGGTAAATGTTGTAAGGTTATCATTGATAGTGGTAATACTGATAATTTGGTTTCAGAGGAGATGGTGACTAAGTTGAACCTAGAGAGATTGAAACACCCTAAGCCTTACAAGGTAGCATGGATTCAAGATGAACACAAGGTACTAGTGAGTGAACAATGTTTGGTAAAATTTCATATTGATAAAGTATTGTGTGATATTATGTCGGTGGATATATGTCATATATTGTTGGGTAGACCATGACAGTATGATAGAAAATCTATACATGATGGAAGAAATAATACTTACACTATAGTATCTAATGGAAATAAAATCACCTTGATACCTTTGGAAGATGAACCTAAAAGTGTAGTATGTGGGAATGCTAGAATTTGTTTGGTTGATGGAAGGAAATTTCTGGATGCTTTGAGACATGAGAATATGTGTTTTGCTTTGATCCCTAAGAAGCATGGAACCCTAAGTACAGAAACTGAAGAATCACAGCTAGGGGAGATAACTGAATTGTTGATAGAGTATGAAGACATCATATCAGATAATGTACCTGAAGGATTGCCACCAATCTAGAGTATCAGTCATCATATGGATCTTATACCTGGAGCTAGTTTGCCTAACAAAGCAGCACACCGGATGACACCAGTAGAGAATGCAGAGATGAATAGATAGATACATGAATTATTGAGGAAAGGTTTGATTAGAGAAAGTTTAAGCCCTTGTGTAGTACCTGAAGAAAGATGGAGAATAGAGGATGTGTACATACTCTAGAGCAATCAATAAGATCACAGTTAAGTATAGATTTCCATTGCCTACGATGGATGACATTATGGACTATTTGAGTGGACCAAAATATTTCACAAAGATAGACTTGAAGAGCGGATATAATCAGATCAAGATTAGAGAAGGAGATGAATGGAAGACTGCATTTAAGACAAATGAAGGATTGTATGAGTGGTTAGTGATGCCTTTTTGATTGACTAATGCACCAAGTACTTTCATGAGGTTGATAAATGAGGTCTTGAAGAAATTCTTGGGTAAGTTTATTATTGTAAACTTGGATGATATTCTAATTTTTCAGTAAGACAAAAGAAGAACATTTGTGACACCTTAGACAAGTATTGTAGAAACTAAGAGAAGATAAATCGAGCTGGTATACATCAAGAAATGTAGTTTCAGGAAGGAAGAACCAGTATATTTGGGATTTGTAATTTATGTGGAAGGATTGAAGATGGACCTTGAGAAAGTTAGAGAAATTGTTGAGTGGCCAAAACTTGAGAGCATTGGAGAAGTTAGATCATTTAACAGATTAGCTAGTTTCTACCAGAAGTTCATTAGAAATTTTAGTTTAGTATGCACACCAATGACAGAGACAATGAGAGGTGAAAGAAAAGACTTTGAGTGGACATCAGGAGCAAATAAAAGTTTTGAATTGTTGAAGTAGAAAGTGAAAGAGCAACCAATGTTAGCATTACCAGATTTCAATAAGGTATTTCAAGTGGATTGTGATGCAAGTGGGAATGCAATAGGAGTAGTGTTAAGTCATAAAGGTAGACCAATAACATATTTCAATGAGAAGTTGAATGATGCAAGGAGAAGATATTAAGTTTATGATTAGGAATTCTATGTCATAATACAAGCTTTGAAGAAGTGGAGACATTACTTGTTACCTAAAGAATTTATGTTGTATACAAATCATTCAGATTTGTAGTATCTGAATAGTCAAGGAAAGTTAAATCAAAGACATATGAGATGGGTAGAGTTCATGAAAAGTTACACATTTGTATTAAAGCATAGGAGCGGGAAGTCAAATAAAGTTGTAGATGAACTAAGTAGAAGAAGGAATTTGCTGACAGAGATGAGAATTGAAGTATTAGGTTTTGAAGAATTGAAGCATATGTATGAAGAAGATATTGATTTTGTAGAACCATGGAAAGCATGTAAGGAACCTATTGTGACGGATATAAGTAAGTGGTTAGATTATTTCATTCAAGAAGATATGTTGCTCAAAGGAAATTAGTTGTGTATACCTAGGAGTTCAATGACAAACAATTTGATAAAGAAGAAGCATAGTGGTGGATTGGAAGGACATTTTGGAATTGACACGACAGTGGCTTTGGTAAGTGAACATTACGTTTGATGTGATGTCCTGATATTAAGGCATTGTTTAAATTAAAGAGATGGTGAAGTCGCTATTGTGAAATACAATATTTAGCCAATTTGAATTAAGATAATTACAAATATATATATATATATATATATATATATATATAATGAGATATATTATATATTATTAAAACATAATTTAAAGGGTATATTATTATATTTATAAATAATAAATATAAATATAAATAGTGATAATCTAAGGATTACACTATAAATATATATTATTATATTATGTAAAAATAAATATAAATAAATAATATAAATATAAATGTTATCAATTTAAATCTTATTATAACTATCATATTTTATAAATACAAATAATAATATAAAAATCAATATTAATAGTATTAATACTATATATTACTTATTAAATAAGACACGTTACTACCCCACGTTTAAGCATAGGTAGCGATCAATAGCTACGACCCCACATAAAGACTATATCATATGATAGAGGGCATATAATTAAAGAGAGACCAAGGAATACAAGAAAGGGAGAGAAGAAGATAGAAACAATAGCATAGAATATGAATTAGAAGTAGTGCTTAATATAGGCAAGGGCTATGATCTATTCCAAAAGTAGCAGTCATTCATGACCTTATCTTCTCCCATTTTCTATAGCACAAATCCATCTCCCTTGCATATTTTAAAACTAAATTTGGGCATAAATAAGCTCCTACAAAGTCCTGGATAAAGGAAGAGAGTCAGAATAAAAAGAAGAATACATGTCTAAATTAAATATAGATATATCCGGATCTGTATATGCATAAATAAGGGAAAGAAATACATCAACTGAGTGAAAAGAAGCATAATATAATAGATATAATTGGGATAAGAAGTAAGAATAAATATAGATAATTCTGAGATATAAGAAGGAATAATATAGTCTAATTTAAGAAGAAGTGAAAGATATGTGAAGATTGGAAAAGAAGAGGAAGGAAGCATGCCCTCCATCATATGCTCTTGTCAAGATGTGATAGGTAGGAAGTGTGTCCTCCAGCACACTCTTGAGGCTTGAAGGTGGACATAAGAGGTGATAGGTAGGAAGTCTGTCCTCCATCACGCTCTAACTTGTGAGTACTCCTATGAGACCTACCATGAGACTAGCTTGGGGATTGGGTAACTATATGTTGAATTAAATATTGTTTGTGCTATATCATTAATTATGTTATGGTGTATTGATTTCATTTCTAAATTATTGATATTTAATATTGTTAGTGTCTATTTCTAGTAGTTATTCTTGTGTGCAGGTTAAGAGATCAAAGATATCCTAAAAGGGGACATTACATATGGTAAGTAGTGACAAATGAGCATAATTGAAAGATTATCATTAGACATGTATATATAAGCATGGTGAAACTTGCTATGAAATATATATAGGAGAACATCAATAGTTCATGTACATTATCATTATTCATTATGCATTATTGATATAATTGTTTGTAATTATGAGTGTGATTAGTTTATTATGCATTAATGTGGATTCTTTTATGAATGTCATGATGAGGGAATTAAGGGCCTATGAGGAGGGGAAACAGCATTGGGATCATCTTCTAAGTACCTCACCCCATGGTGGATGGCTAAGACCTGCCACATGTGGGCCAAGGGGGCATAAGAGGCTATTCTTGGGCTTAGAAGGAGTGATTTCCAAGACACCCTATTGTAGTTGCACTCCAACTTCCCATCATGGTGATTAATTGAGTCATGAAAAGAAGCAAAATGGTTCTGATAAGGGGAATGGTGATAGGATGCCTCACTAGGCACCCCAGTCCATATGGATGGCAAGAGGCCACATGGGGCCAAGATGGGTGAAGCACCCGCTCTTGGGCCTAGGGTAGAGGGTTTCTTGGGCAACCTATCAAACCATTTTATCCCAGGAAGAATGAATTAGAAACCAAAAAGATTTCAATATATTTATGACATGATATTTATTTCTTTTTATAAATGTTTACTAATCTATTTGTAAGTCTTAAACAGGTAGTTGTATCACTAATCTTACTTTCCTTGTTTTCTTTACATATTCCAATGAGAGCATCATATAATACTATCTTGTGAATATTTTCTAACTTTGTACCCAATTAAGTTATAAACATTCCTAAAACCAAGTTCATTAATTGAAATTGATGTATTAGGGCCAATTTAGGGGTCTTCCAAATTTGGGTACATTACAAGCGCTATTAGAACATCTTTCCTGCCATCCTGTGTATGCTTTATGTGTATTCAAATGTATCCAAGTGTATACCTTGTGGCTCATGTGTATTCAAATGTATTCAAGTGTATACCTTGTGATTTATGTGTATTCAAGTGTATTCCAATGTATACTTTGTGGCTTATGTCTATTCGAGTGTATTCAAAGGTATACTTTGCGACTTATGTGTATGTTTTGTAACATACATTCATGTGAATACTTTGTGTATTATGCGTATTTGCGTGTATGTTTCATGCTTGTTGTGTATACTCATGTGTATACTTGGTGACTTTGGGATGGTGGACAAACCTACGGTGTAGTATGGGATACACCAAATCCCCTTCCCAATTGTCTACTTACATGTATTAATGCAACTTAGGCATATTCATATTTTGTGACTGGCATATACTTCATGACTTATGTTTATTCAAATGTACTCAAGTGTATACTTCATGACTATGTATTCAAATGTATACTCTATGACTTTATATTTGTATTCAAGTGTGTACTCTATGACTTTGTATTCGAGTATGATTATGTATTCAAGTGTATACTCTATGACTTTGTATCTATATTCAAGTGTATACTGTATGATTTTGTATTCAAGTGCATATTTTATGACTATGTATTCCACTATATACTCCATTACTTTGTGTATACATGTATTCAAGTGTGATGCAAAGACACTAGATTGATGGAAAACTCTTCAAATGTTGACTCAAACTATGGACATGTAGGGGAAACTCTACTCCTCCAACAACAGTATTCTAGGCATACAATTCTTAAGCTAAAACAACTCTTCTCAAAGTATAACATCAAAATGAATTACTTTCTTTGGACAGACATGTCAAAGGTCTCAAGATAGACAAAATGACCTTCTTAAACCAATAGTTAAGGTCTTGCATACAAGGAGATAGTACTTGCTTCACGACCCTTCTAGGTTGCTAGTATGTCTGTTCAGGGAACAAGATTGAATATCTTTTATTAGGGACCCTATTCCTAAGAACTCAAACTAGTTTAGGGTAGCCTTTATGGAGACACACAATATATATCAAAACCTCCTTGGGTTCCTTTAGAGTATATGCCAAAAATATTGACTAGCAGTCCTGATCAAAGCCCCAATTAGGCCTATTTTCCAAAGGGATTTCCTCTAAACAACATCATAGATCAGACAAAACCACTTGGACATACTAGTTAAGTGTCAAAACCAAGGATTTCATAGGTTTTGCATTCCCACAGTCGACTATACGGCCTTTGTAGACTTGGTTCACTTCTAATGGCTTGACACATGGTTTTGTCAAGCCAAAACTAATGAAACTCTGGAAAAATATGTTTCTCCAACCTACAAATATCCCAAACAAAAAATACAAGGAAATACAAATCCATTACACTAGTTCTGTGATGCTAAGAAGCAGTGGAATGGTCAAATTCCATTCATTTGTACAAAACCCTAGTTTAGGGTTTCAACATCTAGTTTGCAGAGGAACATCAATATTTTTTCTCTAGATCAGTGTCAAAGGCTCAAACCAAGTTCAAAAGAAACTTAACACCATTCTCTAACAATCCAAAATGTTGTGAACTTATGACAATCTCGTACCAAGACAGAGTACAGCCTGTGACAGCAAGAAAACACTAGAAAATGCAGAACAGAGAATAGAATTGTATTGCTTCTTTGAAACTCTTCAATCTTCATGCCTTCCCTGATGAGTGGGAGGCATCTTGTACACCTTGATAGAAGTTGTAGGTAGTTTGGGGTTGGTAGAAAACAAGAAACTACCACTGCAACCTCCAAACTATCCATTTTTTACCTTAACACTAATGCATATTAGTGTAACATTGTCTTGTCAAACCACTTCAAACTCCTCTAAGGTGATGACCACATTTCATAAATGACTCCCAAACATGAATTCCACTCCATCTTCACAATTGTGGAGGAATTAACTACAATTGACCAACTAGGTCTCGACTGTCTACATACA
Organism: Cunninghamia lanceolata; assembly: GCA_027924645.1. NCBI lineage: Eukaryota > Viridiplantae > Streptophyta > Pinopsida > Cupressales > Cupressaceae > Cunninghamia > Cunninghamia lanceolata. The sequence goes on from BSBN01000888.1 coordinate 7,542,409, forward strand.
ACAATTGGCATCAAGGTCATACAATGTGATTGCAAATGACTTCAACAAGTTTCAAGGTGGTCATAGGACCTTATTACAATCCAACAAGATGTCTTCAAGACCTTATTACAACTCAAAATAAAAATATAGAAAGAAACTCAAGATAGGCATCTTGGACCTATGGGTGCCCCTGCACCAAAGTGTATACTCTATGAACTTGTGTTCAAGTGCATACTCCATGACTATGTATTCAAGTGTATACTCTATGACTTTGAGACTATGTATACTCCATGACTTTGTGTATTCATAACAGTGTATACTCCATGACTTTGTGTGTTCAATTGTATACTTTATGACTTCGTGTATTTGAGTGTATACTCCATGACTTTGTATGTTCAAGTGTATACTACATGACTATGTGTGTTCAAATGCGTACTCCATGGCTTATGCACACTTCATGACTTACTTGTATTCATGTGTATACTTCATATTTGTGTATTACTTTGCTTATTAGATGTATGCTTCATGTATTGTGTTAGTAGACTTTGTACGCTTCATTCTTAGTGTATCAAGTGTATGCTATATGTTTCATGTATTACATGCATATTACATACTCCATGTATTAAGCGTATAAGCTTGTGTATGCTTCATGTATTATGCCTTGTGTTTTCATGTATATTTCATGTGCAATTCATGCTTCACATATATTTGTGTGTGTATACTTTGCATATTCTATGTATCTATGTATATGCTTCATATGTGTATACTTTGTGTATCACGTGTACTTGTGTGTATGATTCATGGATCGCATGTATTTAGGTGTATACTTCATGTCTTATGTATCACGCATATCTATGTGTGTGCTTCAAGTTTAATAACAAGTTTAAACAAGAGGAACCTATCTCGAACACCTCTAGTTACCAATTCTCATTATCGAGAGATAATGGGAAATACAAATACACGAACAAAATGGAACAACAAATTTCCTCATACTTTGGAGAATGTTAACAACAATTCTCGAAGAGATCAATTAAGGATCCTGATGGTTTTTAAGTATTCTAATTATGTTGCTTGAGGACAAGCAATCTTGGGCGAGGTGGACTGTGATGTCCTGATATAAAGGCACTGTTTAAATTAAAGAGACGGTGAAGTCACTTTTGTGAAATATGGTATTTAGCCAATTTGAATTAAGATAATTACATGTGTGTGTGTGTATATATAACGAGATATATTATATATTATTAAAATATAATTTAAAGGGTGTTGGCTAACAGATTTGTCCTTGTTCTGAAAATGTTTTATTCTGACTCTATACCCTTCTTTGAAGAACAGACGAGTTAAACAACAAATGGGTGAACTTTTTAAATTAGTTCCCCTCTGAATTTAGGTACAGCTCCCTTTAAGATTTCCAATGAATTTAATCTATTCAACTATCCAAATGCACTTTAAACAAATGTATGACCCAAAATACAACACAGCAAACTGGCTCTTGTTCAGGAAATATTACCAATAAATAAAGAAAGGTGACTCAAAAGGTAACAAAGGGTATATTATTATATTTATAAATAATAAATATAAATATAAATAGTGATAATCTAAAGATTATACTATAAATATATATTATTATATTATATAAAAATAAATATAAATAAATAAATAATATAAATATAAATATTATCAATTTAAATCTTATTATAACTATCATATTTTATAAATACAAATAATAATATTAAAATGAATATTAATAGTATTAATACTATATATTACTCATTAAATAAGACAAGTTACTACCCCACGTTTAAGCATAGGCAGCAATCAACAGCTACGACCCCACATAAAGACACATAAAGACCATATCATATGATAAGGGGCATATAATTAAAGAGGTACCAAGGAATACAAGAAAGAGAGAGAAGAAGATAGAAACAACAGCATAGAATATGAATTAGAAGTAGCACTTAATATAGGAAGGGGATGTGATCTATCCCAAAAGCAACGGTCATTCATGACCTTATCTTCTCATAGTTTCTATAGCACCAATCCATCTCCCTTGTACATTTTAAAGCTAAAGCTGGGCATAAATAAGCTCCTACAAAGTCTTGGATAAAGGAAGAGAGTAAAAATAAAATGAAGAATACATGTCTAAATTAAATATAGATATATCATGATCTGTATATGCATAAATAAGGGAAAGATATAAATCAACTGAGTGAAAAGAGGCAGAATATAGTAGATATAATTGGGATTAGAAGTAAGAATAATTATAGATAATTCTGAGATATAAGAAGGAATAATTTAGTCTAATTTAAGAAGAAGTGAAAGATATTGGAAGATTAGAAAAGAAGAGGAAGGAAGCGTGCCCTCCATCATATGCTCTTGTCAAGATGTGATAGGTATGAAGTGTGCCCTCCATCACACTCTTGAGGCTTGAAGGTGGACATAAGAGGTGATAGGTAGGAAGTGTGTCCTCCATCATGCTCTAACTTGTGAGTACTCTTATGAGACCTACCATGAGATTGGCTTGGGGACTGGGTAACTATATGTTAAACTAAATAGTGTTTATGCTATATCATTAATTATGTTATGGTGTATTGATTTCATTTCTAATTTCTTGATATTTAATATTTCTAATGTCCCTTTCTAGTAGTTATTCTTGTGTGCAGGTTAAGAGATCAAGGATATCTTAAAAGGGGACATTACATATGGTAAGTAGTGACAAATGCGCATAATTGAAAGATTATCGTTAGACTTGTATATATAAGCATGGTGAAACTTGCTATGAAATATATATCAGAGAACATCAATAGTTCATGTATATTATCATAATTCATTATGTATTGCTGATATGATTGTTTACAATTATGAGTGTGATTAGTCTATTATGCATTAATGTGGATTGTTGTATGAATTTCATTATGAGGGAATTAAGGGCCTACAAGGAGTAGAATTACCCCACCCCATGGTGGATGGATAAGTCCTACCACATGTGGGCCAAGGTGTCATGCCCACATTTCCCATACAGTCACGACACACAACACACGTGTCATGTCCACATTTGCCATGTGGTCATGACATGATTTACAAAAAAAATTTCTACCTATCCCTAGGAACGCCTCGCACGTGTTTGTGTGCTTGGTGGCAATACGCAAGAGGCGTAAACATGTCAACAAAATTTAGGGAGGTAAGTTATCCCATGCAGTCCCCTATGTGATGATAGCCATCTAGGGGGTATGCGACACGAAGTGTGTCACTTCTAGGGTTAGAACGATTTTAATCCTAACCCTAAGTTTCCTAGGTGAGAAGGGGATTTCGTCAGATTCGAAACCTAACCCTAACTCAGATCAAAATGAAATCAAAATAATGATTAAGAAATAATGGTATGAAGGATGCATGATAAAGTGGAATGGTAAAATAAAAGTTAATAAAATATCGTAAAATTAAAACCCTAGAATCTAGGAAAAATTCGATAGCATAATGCGTTTTCAATAATTAAATTAAAAATTTTAAAAAATAAAACTCCAATAAGAAATTAAGCAAAATTTTAAAATAATAAATAAACTTAAGAACAATCTAAAATTTAAATACTTCACCAAGGCCAAATAAATCGACTTGCAATAAAATATTAAAACTCGAAATAAAATAATAAAATAACTAAGTGACACCAAAATAGATTTTAAATTTGAGTCTGTTAATAAATATAATTTCGGCATTATATTTATTAACTAACTCAAAATAATAGAGAAGGGAAGAGATTAATATACTCTCTCCCATAAAATAATAGTAATATCAATAAAAAGATAAAATAATAAAATCATGCTACGGAATAAAGATAATTAATTAATATGAATTAAATCCAAAGGGAACACACTTCCCATTTAACAAAATCCAACCCATCCACCACTTAAATTAAAATCTCCAAAACAACTTAAAAGTAACACAACCCCAAAATAAAATACCATTCTAAAACATTAAAATATTCTACAAGCCATTCAAAAATCCCAAAGGTCCTCAAAAACAAAAGAGGGGGAAGGCCAAAGATTCCGTGCACATGAAGAGGTGAGAAAAAAACAATTTAAATAACAAAATTAAAACTTCCTCTCACTCTCCTCTTACCCTAATCTCATTTTAATATTATTTCCTACAAGAGTTTCCCTAGACTCAGTTTATTATTTTCTTATGGCAAATAAGCCCTAATTTATCCTCATTGTTTTCTTCTCCATTATTTTGCTTTCTCATGTTTTGCTTGCAGGTTGAGAGTTTTGTTGAGGAGGCCATTAAGGGGCCATCACAGAAAGGTATAACCAGTAGGGTTTCCTCTAAATTAAGCAAGTGGTATATATATTTGTTTTCGCTGGAGTTAAATATACTGTATATCCACTGTAGAAGTAGGTTTGGTGGCGGTTTAAGGGCCAGACAAAGGGTTTGGCGGAGGGTAGAAAACAAGGTTAGGAGTGGCGGAATGGCATGGGAGGAATGTTGCAGAGATGGATGCGGGCTAGAGGATCCCAACGGCGTGTAAGATCTGCTCTGTATTTTCTTTCTTGTAAGGAACAATGGCAGCAAATGTATATACTTCCACATGTATTTCACAAAACACAACAACTGCACAACATAGGGAATAAACAACTTATAAATAAAACATAAAGAATGTTTACATTGTAACACTCATTACAGCTAACACCATGGGTAGAATATCTTGACAAAAATTACAATATGGCCACAAAGGCCATGGCTCAAATAGCCAACAACATATGACCAAAGCAACACAAAAATAGACTTCTCCAAAGCTCCATTTCTTCAATAAGCACCTACAATAAATACACAAGAAGAAGGGAAAATGCAGCTACTTTGAAATGCCCTCCTCCCTACCATAGACCCGCAAGTGGGTCACCCCCGAGCTAGGGAGGTAGGGATTCACATGGTTGCAAACACACCACAACAAGCATCAAAGTAACAACACAAAAATTAACCCCAAGGATGAACACATAACACAACTCATGAGAATGAGTTTGATGGGGGTAGGGAATGGACCCCTCTACTCAAAGGCCACACCAAAAATACCAAATACCAAGTCCCATGGCCTCAATAAAACCACAACTCTCCAAATATCTCAAAATAAACTTCCATGGCACTCTTGCCATCCAAATAATCTCAATGCCAAGTAAAATGCCCTTAAGGCTATAAGTAACACAAAATGTGGGGCTGACCTCGAGGAGGTTCACTTTCCCCTACCCCAAACAAGTTGAGCCTTACCTCCAAATGGAGGTGCTCTCACCAAACTCCCATCCCACACAAAAATAAAACAACAAACAACAAAACTACAAACACATCACAATAAAATATGCAAGGGTAAAGAACATAGTCATGGAGTTTACATTCAAAAGCCCTATAATGGAAGCATGTTTGGTGATGAGCTCCAAGCTTCTCTAAACCTTCCAATCTCCAAAAATCTCTCTATCTTCCCAAAAATTGCTCAAAATAGAAAGAAATCTCTAAAATGCAAGAACCCCACACTCCTTAACAACAGGAGGTAATATAGGCCTTCTAATTTGGCCTTGAGGAATGAGAAGGTGACACTTCTCCTCCTATGCCACTTGCAAGGGAGAGGAAGTGTGAGGGTGACAAGTGTCATCCTCCAATTCCATCTCAATCCTCACCTTATCCACTTGTGTTCTCACACATGTGTGAGAGAACAAGTGGTGAGGTGGCATTCCCCTTCAAGCCTCCATGAGGATAACGGATGCCATATGGCATCTTCTTATTCTCTAAGAGAGCCATCTCCCTCCAAGATTCTCTCACACATGTGTGAGAGCCTTGGACAAAGATCCCACACACTTGGGAGTCTTGGAGACCTCCCAAGTCTCCTTAGTGAAGGGATTCCCAAACATTGGGAAGGGAGATGAGTCTTTCCCAAAGCATGACTCATCTCCCACCCTTATCTAATTCAAATTTCGTCACTTTGACTAAACCTCAGTTTAGAGTGACCACAAGTGAGTTATCCCAAGGTTTAGTTAGTCAAAATTGACCCTAGACCCATGGTTAACCACCTAGGGTAAATTTTGGGACACTAAGGTTCACCTAGGGAGTCATAAATCCACTTTAAATGGCCTCAAAAATAAAAACAATACCAAGTGGTATAAATCAATAAAAATTATACAACACATGATATAATTAATTTAAACAAAGGGTACTAGGAGAAAATTAAACAAGCACTTAAATCAACACTCAATTTCAAACGTGATCCTCATCCCTCTTGGGAATGGATCGGTTTCATAGGGAATAACATATGTGTGAATTCTACCTCCAATTTCCCATGGCCTGGGAATGTAAATCCTGCACATCTTGATCAAGTGTCAATCATATCATGAATAATCATAGCCGAAGCAACTAGAATTAAATTCATGTCATTGAATACAACAATAATCATCTATAACATAACTCTAAATTAAACTGCATTTTTCTATCAAATGTCACATAATCATCATCACATAAAGGACTAGAAGTCACATCACAAAACATCATCTAATAAATCTTGCATGTCTAGTCTCAACATAGCATCAAAATATGATCAAATCAAATCACCATATGTCAAATCAATGTCATATCAAAATCAAGAGATATAATCAAATTTTCATAATGAAACCATAGTCTCTAAAAGTATGATAATGTCATCAACTGAAATCCAAAACAATCAAAATAAGGAAGGAAAAATAATTGGCCTCACACAAGGGGGCATAAGAGGCTACTCTTGGGCTTAGAAGGAGTGATTTCCAGGACACCCTACTGTAGTTGCACTCCAACCTCCCATCATGGTGATTAATTGAGTCATAAAAGAAGCAAAATGGTTCTGATAAGGAGAATGGTGATAGGATGCCTCACTAGGCACCTGACCCCATATGGATGGCAAGAGGCCACATGGGGCCAAGAGGGGTGAAGCACCCACTCTTGGGCCTAAGGTAGAGGGTTACTTAGGTACCCTATCAAACCATTTTGTCCTAGGAAGAATGAATTAGAAACCAAAAATATTTCAATATATTTATGACATGATATTTATTTCTTGTTATAAATGTTTACTAATCTATTTGCAGGTCTTAAATAGGTAGTGTTATCACTAATCTTACTTTCCTTGTTTTCTTTACATGTTCTAATGAGAGCATCATTTAATACTATCTTGTGAATATTTTCTAACTCCATACCTAATTAAGTTATAAGCTTTCCTAAAACCAAGTTGATTAATTGAAATTGATGTATTAGGGACAATTTAGGGGTCTTCCAAATTTGGAGACATTACATTTGGCCTCAGATATATAAGGATGTAAGGAAGCTTGTGCAGAGTTGTAAAGTATGTCAAGTTGCAAAAGGGAGTAGTTAGAATATTGGATTGTACAAATCTTTGACAGTATTAGAGAAACCTTGGGAAGATATAAGCATGGATTTCATATTAGGATTGCCAAGAAAATAGAGAGGACATGATTCTATATTTGTAGTGGTGGATAGATTTTTGAAGATGGCACATTTCATGCCTTGTAAAAAGATAAATGATGCAGTGCATGTCGCTAACTTATTTTTCAAGGAGATTGTGAGATTGCATGGATTACCTAACAACATAATTTTAGATAGGGATATAAGATTCATTGGATATTTTTGGAGGACATTGTGGAAGAAGATGATGACATACCTAAAGTTTAGTTCAACATTTCATCCACAGACAGATGGACAGATAGAAGAGGTAAATAAGAGTTTGGGAAACTTGTTGAGATGTTTGGTAGGAGAGAAGACAAGAAATTGGAATCTAATTCTAGCACAAGAAGAGTTTATATACAATAATTCAATGAACATAAGTACAAGGAAGACATCTTTTGAGATTGTGACTGGAATAAAACCTAGAGGAGTAGAAAAATTAAGAGAAATTAGTATGGAGAATAAGAGAAGTGCAAAGGCAGAATAATTTGCATGATACATGGAGACAGTACATAATCAAGTCAAGAAACATTTGTAGGAGATGAACAGTAAGTATAAGAAGCAAGTAGATGAGAAAAAGAGACATAAAGAATTTATAGTTGGTGATGAAGTAATGGTATATCTGAGAAAAGAGAGATTTCTAGTTGGAACATATAACAAGTTGAAGATGAAGAATTTTGGACCATGTAAGATACTCACAAAATTTGATTCAGGAAATGCATATGAAGTGGAGCTACTAGAGACATTGGGTATTATTGACAAGTAGGATTACACCCGTTATGCAGAGCTATGAGGCTCGGCAATCTTGTGGAACATGGGATCAAACTTAGGCTGTGGGTGACCTATGGTGAGCTTGAACCTCCAGATTATGGGCTGGTTCCCTTAAAATATTCCATTGGATCTATGACTTTGATGTGGAAAAAGGGGTAAAAAAAGATCTTCTAAAAGCACTAAACTATAATATAAAAATGGTGATGCGCCTAAATCTAATGGAAAACTTGGCAATCTAAATCACAATAAACCTCAGAAAAATCTACCTACACAAACCAGTTTCAGCAATTTAACCACAAAAATGATTCTAAGGAAGGCTGGAAAATATTTCTTTTTTGGAGGAAAAGGGTTTTTTTTCACAACATAAAAGGAAAACTCTCCAATTTCCATAGCCTAAGACCTGTAATTTTCAATGCTATCTAACACATGCAAGTACAAATGAGACAATAATTTTAAAGATTTTGATGTAAAACACAATAAAATTTTATCAAATCATTCATAAAAGATGCATTAATGGAAAGGTAGATACTTGATTAAGATGAAAAATTAAGGAAATAATTGCATAAAAACAAAGTATAGAACCTATAACCTACTATAGTCTCTATAAATTTGCAAAAGTGAGTTACAAAACCTTCTTTCTCTCTCAAAGTGTAAAGAGCAAAAAAGGCAAGAACTAGAAAAACCTAAGTTTTTCTTATAATATATAGTTTTCTCTCTCCAAGAGACCTAGAAAGGTCAACTGCAGTCAACTATCTCTAAAAATAAGCTCTCCAAATTGATCCATGAGAAAACAATGAAATCCCAAAAAATAAGGGTTAAAACTACCCCAAAATGAACAAAAATAGCTCCAAACTGCTCCTCTCTATGTGTTTGACCAAAAAGTTGACCAAAACTCTCCAATTTGTCCTCTAAATCATACAAAAAGACCCCAAAGTCTTTAGTTAACTCAACTCCTCCATTTTTACATGATTTTGCATGTGTCAATAATGTGGGCAATGAGTAAAGTAATTTTTTGCATGATTACTCTATTATGAGTTTCAATTTGTCTAATCTTCTTGATTTTACAACTTGTGACAAAATAATAAAGTAATTTATAATGATATTACTTTATGACTTGTTTACATTTTTTATAGTTGTAAAATCATGCAAGAATAGATAAAAATAAAATAACACCTTATCTCTCCATCTTGACTTACATAATCTTATCAATACCACCTTTGACTTCTCATTGCATTCCTTCATAATGCATATTATCATTTACCTTATCCACCTTATTACTCCATGCCTTTAAATGATCTCCCTTGTTGACTTTAATAACTCATGAATCTTTGCAAAAATCATAAGGCATTCAACCTGTCCTTCATACAATCGATCATTATGGAAAGGAAAGAAAAGGCTTAAATCCTTATCTTATCATGATTTTTACCTTTGACTTTGCAAATAATATCAAATAAAAGGCAAAAGATACTTAGCCCCACGGGCCCCCTATACATTATCATTAGGTCTTTAGACTTTAACAAGTCTTGACCATGGCATAGATAAGGTTATGATGATTTTGTTTTAAGAAGTCAAAAGAATTTGAGGAAAGAGAAACATCCATCAACCAAAAAGAAACTTGTTAACCCTAAAATCCATCATTTCATTTTGTTATACTATCGAACTTTTCTCTCTGCAACTCTTTCTTCAGTAGATAGGGTTTGAAGTTTTTCTCATTTTCTCTACAATTGTTGGGTTCACTTGGTCGATTCACTCAATATTCTTGACATACCTAATGGAGGGTAAGCTCTCTATGTAAAGAACCAAGCCATTTTCATGATTTTCTGTAACTGGTTGCTCATTTGGCCACAGCTACATGATTTTCTCTGAGTATTTCTATGAGCTTTGCATTTCATTTTCTTATTATGATTTCTCCATTTCTCTGCATTTTGGTGACTATCTCCATACATTTTGAGGGTTTCAAAACATACTGGCCTATGGCCTATAGCTTCTTTTCTCTACAAGAACACAAGGTAAGCTCTCATTCTTCCTTCACTATTTGCACTTCTTTCAACTGTATGCATTACTTCTAGCAAGGGTTTGAAGAAATGATATGGGTCTTTGATATTTTTGAAGGAATGGCTATTCTTTGTTTACGGCCATGATTGTATATTCTCTTTTCAACTTCTTCTTTGCAGACCAAAAAAAACAAAAGGGTTTTAAGAATCTTGACATTGGTTTTCATTTTTTTTAAGAACACCACCTTCTTCAGCTACGGCTATTATCATTGTATCTTGCTCTTGATTTATCACTATTCTTTGTATATTCTTTGCAGGCTTTGATAGGCTTTTAATGTTTGCTATGGGAATCATGATTGTTCCTTTTAATGGTTATCATTTCTAAGGCTATTCCAAGAGATAGATTCTTACTCAAGTTTGTTATGACTGCAGTATCTTGTTCTTCAATGAATATGACTGCCTTCTGTACTGTTTGGAACCCCTCTTTTTGATATCATCTCTTGATATGGCTGTTCATTTCTACTTTGTCATGATTGAGACTCTATGGCATGGCTTACCTTTCTGTGGAGACTTGTTCACTGATGTTAGAGTTTAATGCTTGTATTCATCAATGTTGTCTTAGCATATGACATTGGTGATTGTATTCATGCATTTTTGACTGCTCCACATAAGACTTCACCCTATTGTAATAGCTACAACTTTATGATGGACATATCTTTCTTATGTGATTGTTATGCTAGATAACTGCCTCTTTTGATCACTGTCCATTATACCTTGTTCCTACCATTGTTCATTAACTTCCTGACAGTCATACTATCTTCAATTATATTGTTGTCCCTCTCCTTGGATGGTGAAGGCCTTAATAAAAATATGCTTGATGTTTGATAACTGTTGTTCTTATCACCTTGCTCTTGCCAATCCTTAGTTTTATCTTTGGTGGCAATGGTGTTATGACAAAATGGAACAACAATATTATTGTTCACTTTCATCATTTGTTAATGTTGTCTGATCATAATGTTTGACTATCTCACCTGAAGGCTTCTCTTATGTTTGGCACTGTTTCTTGTACCTTCTAATAGTTTATACATGATTGCCCTATGCATTTGTTGATGGTTGTTCATAGTATAGTCATGCATAAAATATCCTCCATTTCAATAGTCAAATATTTTCTTAGCAAGATTACATTCCATTCACAACAAAAAGTGGTAAATATTTGTTCTATTTTATCTACCCAAACTAACTATTGTAGTGGATGACATTCAGGGATGCTACTTGGCACATATACCTCTCTTGTACTGTTACTTCACACATTGAATTGCATTTATGACTGTCATGTCTACAGATACTTATGACTGTTGTCCAAATAGTTTTCCTTCTCTTTACTATCTCAGGATACATTGTTTGCACTTTTACTATATCTTTACAATGATGAGATGTGACTTTATTCATGCATACAGAGCATGACATCTTTATGATGAAATGATACATTGTTCTTTTAAATCTGTAGCAACACTTACTCTATTTTATTGCTGCTCCAAATTATATACACATGATGTGGCATATATATTGTTTCATTATTCAACTGTCTTATCTATGAGGTATATTTGAATAGCAAATTCATACTTCAATCACAAAAAGATGGAAAAAGTACCTTCTATGGTTGTACTCCATTCTCCTTGTCACTGCACTTCTGTCCTTTGTATATTGACATCTCTTGAATAAAATCATTGCTCATTCTGTAGCATGTGCATGATGAAGCAAAACATAGTTATCTAATTTTGATAAGTTCCTTTCTGAAGTGAGCATAGTTTATAGGAGCAACTGCTCCTCTTCATTTCTCTTATGATGAATTCACTCTATTTGATATGTTGATTGTTCCAATGCATAACATCTCTTAATTAGTGTATTATGTTTATTGAAATCTGATGTCCTTCTTGAATGAATAAGAAGGAAGCATGCTGGACTCTACCCTTGTGGGAGCCACATGTTTTAATGTCTTCAAATCAGCAATATTAATTTCCCTAAACCTGCACAATGAACAACCAAGTTAGCATAAAACATACCTCTTAAGGCTGAATGATCTTTCTCATGATGATCTGATTTATTGCACATGTTTGATTTTGATCCAATCAATTCTAGTTCATAATGTTTGCAAATTTTATATGTCTGTTGATAAAGAATATGATGAATCTGCATAACCGAAGCTTCTAACAGGGCTTTTCTCCAATTTTGCAGGTACACTATCCTAATCAGGAGAAAAAGATGAAGACATGAAGATCAAGCTGTCAATCAAGAAGATCAACCTTCTAAAAGGCAATGATGGATTTACATTTTCATCATATGTTTTTTTCTTTTCCTTTTATCCACAGATGTATAGCTTGCACAATGTTTGCATTGTTCAATTTAGTCACTCCCACAGCTTGTGTAGGACACATTTAAACATTCTCTTAAATATGATTAGTTTAGTTTACCTTATGCAAATGTTTTATGTTTATTTTCTTTTTCAATCAAGTGCATAGGATAGAACAACTGAATCTTATTTGAAACATATGTTTAAAACATGATAATGAAATGATAGTTTATAAATACCTTTCCTTCACACTGAATTGTGATATTTGAATAATTCAACCACATCATAACTGAAAGATAAAACTAGTTAGATACCTGTCATTCATTAAATGTCTAATTTTTTATCATTAGATCAATCTTCATTTATCAGGATGGTTTGACAATTCTGATTGGACTGTCACATTATCCTAATAAATGGTCCTTTGTTGTTCTCTTGGAAAGATATCATACATTCAACTAATTGATCATACACTTAAAAATTTTCTTTTATCTCTCTTGTGACAACTGCAACTCAGGCCTTGCTAAATTAGGTGTGAACATAATTTAGTAATAGGTATATCACCTATATTCAGCATTGCAAGCTTATATCAATATCATGAAGGAGAATCAAGTGACAGCATTGAAGATGATTTGAAGGATTAGTCACCACAACAACAACTAGAGCAGATAGAAGACATCTTGGATAGTAGAGTTGGATACAGTACCAGTGGCAAGCAATACAAATAATATTTGGTAAAGTAGAAAGGTAGACCAAAAGAAGACTCAACTTGGATTTCTTAGGCTGAGGTAGACCGTCTTGGTTTTCCTCTAGCCCTAGCAAAGTAATGGGCACTCTTTTTCAACAACCCTAGGTCTCTAATGTAGGAGCATCCCAGGTTGCAGAGAAATCTTGCATCAACCAAAAACATTTACATTCTTTTGTTTCTTTCATTTTTAGTTCAGTTCAATCAGTAGCAGTTTCAACATTTTTATACCGCATTTTCATTTCAGAGCTTACGGAGTAGCAATTAGCATCTAGACATCATCATCTACTTAATATCCAAATTTTAGGTCATTTGGACTTGTCTACTAAAACATATTTCTATCACAAGAACACTTATTTTCACAGAGCAGAGCATACAGACAGTCAGTTGAAGAAGAAGGTTTACAGAGCACTTCCATGACCTGTGGAGATAAATGGAACAACATACAAGGCACACAAGGATCCAATAGATCTTCCTTGAGGTCTGTAACTTGATTCATGCATTTACAGAGCATTACCAGATGTTTAGGCCTGACCTATTTGTTTCTGCACATTACATTCCTTCATTGGAGTTTGTAACCTTTCTTGGTTGATGCAGAGGATCTCTTGAGCTCGGAGATGATATATATAGATCTCTAGGATGTATTAGAAAGTCATTTAATGAGTCAGATAGTTCTTAGTTCATGATCATTAGATGTTTTGCACTTCAAAGCAATATCTATTGTAATCTAGAATTCAGGCTTGTGAGCCCTAGATAGTAGCCCACATGTTGCCGACATATTAGTATTCTGAGTATATGATACATTGAGCATTTGAGTCATTCATTGCATTATTTATTTGAGTTGTTTCCATTGTGTTTACTCTTGTTGCAAGGCCTAGAGAGTTCATTCTATGGACCCTCTGACTGTGACTGCACCAATATTGAAAGTTTATAAGTGAGTTCATCTTTTTTGAAATAAGAGAAATAGATGATATGGCAACATCCACAGGTTAGTTTTAGTGTAAATAATCCTAGTTAAGTACTTGTTGATTGTAAAGAGAAATAAGAATGGAGCCTCCCCTTTCTAAGAGGAGAGATTATATCTCATAACACTGTGGTTGATATAACCATTTTATTATTAGTTAGTCGATAAAAAAATATTCACCCAATAGTTTTTTGGCGACTCTACTCTAGGGAGAGAATATGAAACCAAGAGCTTCTCTCATTTGGTTGAAGTATACCAGTCTTATTGTGTGTAATTATTTTGTGGCTACTAATCTATCTTTCTGTCAAGTTTGTACTCTAGTAGAACAAAGTTATACACGTGGTAGAAGAGCTCAAGGAATCACTGATCCTACTTTTGAGTTGTTCCTATAACATAACTTAGATTTTTTGCCTATATGACCAAGGACACCTCTTCAACGTACAAGGAGTTTTCCTCCTGCTAATGCAAGGTCTCCTATATCAAGTAAAGCTTCAAGTTCTCATAGAGTTCTACCTATCACACCAGTTCAAGGGTTTGTTATCCCTCCTGTCAACCTAGGTAGAATGGTTGTTCCATATCCATGGGGAAATGCCTTTGGGCCATTGAATTTGTCTCCACCATCACATGAACTACCTCATAGTTCATACAAGCAATTTCCCAAGTTCTACGGGGATGGTAAACAACATCCTAATGAACACATAGATGCATTCTACATTGCATGTAGTGTTCTTGGAGTAGAACATGAGGATGTATTAGTGAGGTTATTTGTTGAAACACTTCAAGGAGTGGCTGTTGATTGGTTCTATCATCTCCCAGAAAGAAGTATTATTGGCTGGGATACACTTCACACTAAATTAGAAGCAAAGTTTAAACCAGCTGAAGATGCTCATGCTTTGTTGGCTCAGCTTACACAGATGAGAAAAGAACAACAAGAACCCATGCATGAGTTTGTGGCTATGTTTAATAAGCTGAAAAATAGAATTCCAACTGTTGCTCAACCAACAGTTGAAAATCTAAAGTGTTTCATTATAAAAACTCAATTTCTAGAGGTGATTTTTCTTCTACGAATGGTAGCCCTAGCTTATCTTGCAATTATTCAAAATATGGCTACCGAGATTGAGGATGATTTGATCCTTGATGGAAAGATAAGGAAAGATCCAAATAGATCTAGAGGGCAACCTTCTTCAACTGCACCATCTACTAGCACCACTGATCCATTGGTGCAAAAGCTAGCCAATGAGTTACCATCTCTCAAGAAGTAGATGTCTTAAAGTTTGTCTATTCCCTCTTACAAAGACATTCCGACAAGAACCTACCCAAATGCTTTTAGCTACCCAATCAATGCTACAAGGAATCAAAACCATAATAGACTTCCCCCACCACAAGGAAGGCTTGTGCTAGAAGTGCCACCTGTAAATGCAGTAGTGGGTTTTTAGGAATTAGAACAAGATAATCTTCCACAATCTAAATATACTCAGGAAGATGATGCTAACCTCAAGAGTTAGCTATGAATCTAATATTGAGTTTCTCAATTATGAAGAAGAGGCTGAACAAGAAGAAAATGCATATGGTGAGTCTTATGTTGTTTTCACCCATTCTCAAAATTAACTCAATCATCTTCATGAGGTTGATAGAGCCAAGTAAAAGGATGATCAACATTCGATGATCACAATTGCCAAAAGAGGGACTCCTTTACTAGTTCAACCAAAAGATGGCGGGAAAGAAACAAGTACACCAAATACTCTTGTTTCTTCTTCTACATCTAAACCCAGTGCATCTAGTCCAAAACCACAAGCTGAAATTCCCACTTCTTCTTTAGCAACTCCCTATCAAGCCTTTGATATTATAGACCATGTTAAGAAGACCAAAATTCAAATGTTGGAGGTTGAGTATCTTCAAGCTAACCCTAAACAATTTGAAAGATTGGCTAAATTTGTCAAAAATAAAGTTGCTCTTGTTAACCAAGATTCTTCCAAAACTACCCCAGTTGCTACTAAAGCAAGACCTGCCCAAAGAAACCTAGTTGCCACTCCTTCATCTGTTGTTGGGAAAATAGAACCGTTCTATATTTCATTACTTGTTAATGGCCATAAACTTAGTAATTGTGTCATAGACTCTGGTGCTTCTAATAATGTGATGCCCGCCAAAGTAGTTAATGCTTTGGGGTTAACATTGATGAAAACTTTTGGCCATTATTTCTCCATGGAAAGTAAGCAAGTGCTCCTTATAGGGAAAATTAAGGATGCCCAGTTTGCATTTGCTGCTTTCCCCAAAAAGAGGATTAAAATGACAGTCTTGGTAGCTAATGTCCCTGCTTCATATGGGATATTGTTGGGGTGGAATTTTTGTAAGGATGTTGGTGGTGAGATCAACATGAATTGATCCAAAGCTAGGATACTTATCAAAGGTGTCATGTAGAAGCTTCTTCCACAGAGAGAGGCTAAGCACACTATAACAAAATCTAAAGATCCAAAATCTTAGATTCTTTTTGAGTCATCAGGTATGGGTACTTATTTCTTGACTACAGATGAGATTTCTGAGTCATTGGATGATGATTTACGTACATGCTAGGTAATTGAAGATTCATCATCTTCAAGTGAAGAGAACTTAGACTTCAAAACTTCCAAGGTAGGGGGTTCAAGTGATGTTTGGACTTTGGAATTTGATGGCAGTTGTTCTTCCACTAGATCTAGAGTAGGGATAGTCCTCATATCCCCTAAAGGAAATATCTTTACCTTTTCTTTCAAGTTATAGTTTAACAACACTAACTGATGCAGAGGCATCCACACTATAACCTTCGCATGTAGCATGAATGTCTGCAGGCCAACCTCATCATCATCATCTTCGCCATCATCATCATATTCCCTAGAACTACCAACATCATCATATTTCGGCTTTACTCTGTCAGCATCATGTTTCTTAAAACCAACAGCATCATCATATTGCGGACACTCGCAATCATCCTCCTGCCGACTACTGTTCACCTCCGCTTTCCTTCTAACATCATCATCATGATGTTCAGCGGGCGCACACATCCTCCGGTTGCACTGTTCATCGGGCTCCGAACTCCATCGTCATCATCATATGCAACACTTCCTTCGTCAGCAGGATATTCAACATCCGGTTGTTCCAAATATCCTGATGACGTTCACCTTCAGCAGCTTACCTTCGATGCTCCGCTACCCGACGACACTAACAGCATCAGGATATAATTCATCCGGTTCCCTCGAAACCTCCTGATGATGTTAATACAACTTCCTGCCCACGGACTTCCGCCGATACCTTAACACCTTATGACGGCAGGATAAACTCGCACAGGGGGGATATCTCAATATCCTGATGACGATGACGTCATATCCTGATGACGATGACGTCACCCAATATCCTGATGACCTTCTCAACACTTAGTCGAAAAATCTGAACTTTCTCTTCCGCATCTACTCGCGATATGCGGATGTTTGGCACTCCCAATATGATGATCCTGATGCCGATACGCTCCTCGGCTCCTCCTGCTGATGATCACCCCGACGAACTCGCACTTCATGCACTTGAAAACATCATGCTCTCCTTCACTTATCCGGATGATGACGCCTAACCCGACTGCAGGATATTTGCAGAAATATCCTGATGATGCCGTCTTCACGAACTTCTGCACTTAGCGAAATCTCTCTTTGCCGATCCACCAGGGATGACCCGATCCAACTCAGGGTGATCTTCCAACTCAGTCAGCTTATCAACTCGACCTAGCACATGAGGATGCTAGGGTCTTCAACATCTCTTGACCGCGATCCTGCACACCTGCATGCAAACAAACAACCTACAATCTAACCTACTGTACATTACCATTCCACCGATCAGACAGATCAACCGGTGGAATGGATCAGGAAATCCATGCAACCACTCAAACCAGCAAATTGATCAAGCAATGGAATGCAACAGAGGATGAACACAAACAGGAATACTTTATTCGATTTCAAAAGATGCAACTACAATATGATGTTCCTCTCGCTCTGTCTCACTCTCGCAAAGTCTGATCGATCCTTTACAATCAACCGATCCCATGCTTATAAAGATTTCCCTATGAGTACTACTGACCCGACTCCAAGCGGCTGGGAACTCTCCAGGCGGCTGGGAGATCCCACCGAACATACATCATGACAGCTGTTATAACTAACTATCTAAAAATAGCAAAAGCCCGGTCAGCATGATCTTATCATGATCAGCGTGACATTATTACATGCAATTGGTCTAACAGACCTTCTTGGAAACACAAACGAGACCTAAACTACTAACTGCCTCATCCAGACCAGCTGTCAGGTAGGTGCTCCTGCACCATACTCCCCAACAGAAAAGAACTCATGTCCCATGAGTTTAGCATGTGGAACCAGAACCTCTGGCTGAACTACCTCTTGAACTTCTGAAGTGTTCAAGTCTATCTTCCTTTCAACTCTTATAGGACAAACAATAGTCCCAACTATGACAACATCCTTGTCATTCTTCTGAACTGGTGGCTGTTTGCACCCCTGTTTCTGAACCTGCTGCTGACCTCTGTCAGTCACAACTGAAACTTTCTTCAGCTTGTTGTCTGTAACAACTCCTTTCTCTGCAGTGTCCTGAACTGCCTTCATGCCGGCTCCTCTAGGCATCTGCACATACTCCTTCTTTCCCATTAAAATGATTTGAGCTGCCTTCTGTACTGCAGCTTTTGCCTGCAATGGCATCAACTTGATAATCTTCCCATCCTTCTTGATGGTGTAGGTATTAGCATACCCATCATACAGTACCCTTCTGTCAAATTGCCATGGTCTACCTAGCAGTAGGTGACAACATTCCATAGGCAATATATCACACAAAATTCTATCCTGATATGGTCCAATCTGGAAATCCACATATGCCTGTTCAGAGACAAAAAGTGATTGCCTATCACTCACCCAAGATGCCTTGTAAGGGTGTGGATGTGGAATCCTTTCCAGCTTCAGTTTATCAACCATCTCCTGAGATACCATGTTGTCTGTTGAACCAGTATCAATGACAACCTTACATACCTTACCTTTGCTCTTACATGTGGTTTTGAAAAGAGCTCTTCTTTGCATCATATCCTTTGATGCCTGCAAACTTGTTTTCCTTAACATCAATGATTCTCCACTTTCTGGATATCCAACATTATCAGGTTCTCTGTTTGAACTCTGTGCACTTTCTTCTTTCTCTTCCTGCACAAGTTGTACCCTCTTTTCACTTGTTCTATCATTTCTAGATGATGAACCCTTGTTTTCTGGACACTTGAAAGATGGATGACCAAACTCTCCACAGGTGTAACACTTTCCTGAAAATGTAGTAGAACCTCTACCACCTCCAAATCTTCCTCTATTACCTTTCCATCCACCTCTGAAATCAGACTGTCCCTGTCCTTTACCAGTGTCTTCTTGACCCTCATTGGGTTGCTTTTGTGCAGGGGCTGCTCCTCTTCCCCTATTGTTTCCTCTTCCTCTCATGGACTTATCATGTCCTCTATTCAGCTTTTCTTCAATCCTGATTGCCATTTGATAACAATCCTCCACATTCTTAGGGTTAGCTAACACTAACTCATCCTGTATGTTAAACCTCAAACCAGCCAAGTACCTAGCCACCTTTTCTACCTCATTCTCATGATGACCAGATCTCATACTCAACAGATAAAATTCCTCAGTATATGATTTCACATCCCTGTCTTTCTGCTTTAAAAATTGCAGCTTCTTAAACATCTGGATTTCATAATCCCTTGGCAAGAATTTCCCCTTGATCCTTGCTACCATCTTATCCCATGAAGTGATCTTAGACTTCCCTTGTTTCCTTCTCTCAGATTGTACATAATCCCACCATACCAAAGCATGACCTCCTAACTTGGTCTTTGCAATTTTTACCTTCTGATCCTCAGCAACATCTTCACATTCAAAGTGATTATCCAGTGCAGCAATCCAATCCAACAACTCATCTTCATTCAAGCTTCCAGTATACTTGGAAACATCAACCTTTACCTTAGGTTTTTCACTCTGCACTGCCTTTAACAGTTTTGCCAATCTCTGGTCTTCAGCATCCAGATCTTCAGCTACCTCTTCATACTCTTCAACAGTATCTGCCTCTTCTTCAGACTCACTGTCTTCCACTTCCCTCTTTTTGTTCTTTTCCAGGGCTGTCAGCCTGGCTTGAAGTGCTTCAGCAAGCTCCTTCATCTTCCTCATCTCTCTAGCATGTTTCTCCTTCATTTCCTGCAATTCCCTTGCAGTACCACTACCCTTAGGAGGCATTTTGTCAACCTCTCAATCAACACACAACTCTACCTCTGCCCTTTTGGTGACAGAATCAACACACAACAGCCCAGACCTTTTGCTGAGCTCTGATACCACTATGATGCAGAGGCATCCACACTATAACCTTCGCATGTAGCATGAATGTCTGCAGGCCAACCTCATCATCATCATCTTCGCCATCATCATCATATTCCCTAGAACTACCAACATCATCATATTTCGGCTTTACTCTGTCAGCATCATGTTTCTTAAAACCAACAGCATCATCATATTGCGGACACTCGCAATCATCCTCCTGCCGACTACTGTTCACCTCCGCTTTCCTTCTAACATCATCATCATGATGTTCAGCGGGCGCACACATCCTCCGGTTGCACTGTTCATCGGGCTCCGAACTCCATCGTCATCATCATATGCAACACTTCCTTCGTCAGCAGGATATTCAACATCCGGTTGTTCCAAATATCCTGATGACGTTCACCTTCAGCAGCTTACCTTCGATGCTCCGCTACCCGACGACACTAACAGCATCAGGATATAATTCATCCGGTTCCCTCGAAACCTCCTGATGATGTTAATACAACTTCCTGCCCACGGACTTCCGCCGATACCTTAACACCTTATGACGGCAGGATAAACTCGCACAGGGGGGATATCTCAATATCCTGATGACGATGACGTCATATCCTGATGACGATGACGTCACCCAATATCCTGATGACCTTCTCAACACTTAGTCGAAAAATCTGAACTTTCTCTTCCGCATCTACTCGCGATATGCGGATGTTTGGCACTCCCAATATGATGATCCTGATGCCGATACGCTCCTCGGCTCCTCCTGCTGATGATCACCCCGACGAACTCGCACTCCATGCACTTGAAAACATCATGCTCTCCTTCACTTATCCGGATGATGACGCCTAACCCGACTGCAGGATATTTGCAGAAATATCCTGATGATGCCGTCTTCACGAACTTCTGCACTTAGCGAAATCTCTCTTTGCCGATCCACCAGGGATGACCCGATCCAACTCAGGGTGATCTTCCAACTCAGTCAGCTTATCAACTCGACCTAGCACATGAGGATGCTAGGGTCTTCAACATCTCTTGACCGCGATCCTGCACACCTGCATGCAAACAAACAACCTACAATCTAACCTACTGTACATTACCATTCCACCGATCAGACAGATCAACCGGTGGAATGGATCAGGAAATCCATGCAACCACTCAAACCAGCAAATTGATCAAGCAATGGAATGCAACAGAGGATGAACACAAACAGGAATACTTTATTCGATTTCAAAAGATGCAACTACAATATGATGTTCCTCTCGCTCTGTCTCACTCTCGCAAAGTCTGATCGATCCTTTACAATCAACCGATCCCATGCTTATAAAGATTTCCCTATGAGTACTACTGACCCGACTCCAAGCGGCTGGGAACTCTCCAGGCGGCTGGGAGATCCCACCGAACATACATCATGACAGCTGTTATAACTAACTATCTAAAAATAGCAAAAGCCCGGTCAGCATGATCTTATCATGATCAGCGTGACATTATTACATGCAATTGGTCTAACAGACCTTCTTGGAAACACAAACGAGACCTAAACTACTAACTGCCTCATCCAGACCAGCTGTCAGGTAGGTGCTCCTGCACCACTAACAACACTGCTGAGTATGAAGCTTTGTTGTTAGGGATGGATGTTTCTCACAAGAAGGGAATAAAGAATATGCATGCACAAGGTGATGTCGATCTGATTCTTTGTTAAGTAAGAAACCTATACTAGACAGAGAATCAAAGATTGAGGATTACCGCAATCATGTCTTGGATTGAATAGAATATTTTGATGTTTTTAACATCTCTGTGGTTCCAAGGGAATACAATGAGATAGTAGATTCTTTGGCTGTATCGGCTACTCTCATGGTTCCATATAAGGATTTCAAGGGTAGTAAGTATACCATTGAATTGGTTTTTCAACCAAGTGTTCCTGGCAATTCTAATCATTGGCAAATCTTCAATGATGATAACCATATTATTGCCTTCTTGGAAAAGGCAAAGAATTTCAATGAGTTGTACTTTGAAGGAAGTGATTCACCTTCTCGAGAATACATTTCCAAAATGAATCAAGAAACTGGGGAAGAAATACTACAATTGAAAGGGAATAAGATTCCCAAGGAGTTGGTCTCTCTAGAATTTTTTTTTGATAAGCATGATCACTATATCAAATGGAAACAATGGTCTAGATCAAATTCATCAACTGAGGTTGAGCAAGTTAATCTGAGTATAAAGAGTGATCCTAAAATAGTGAATATTGGGAAATACTGCATGTTGGAGGAAAAGAACAAGTTTGTGACACTTAAGCAAGGGTACATTGATGTGCTGGCATATTCATATGATGAATTGAAGTCTTTTTGTCCAAAAGAAGTTCAACATGAGATTCCCCTCAAGTAAGGATATTTACCAGACAAGCAGAAGAAAAGGTAGTATAACCCAAAAATATCAGGTACCACTCTTCCTGAGATTCAAAAATCTTGAATGCTAGAATCATCTTTCCTATCCATCACTAAACGTGGATGTCCAATATTGTTCCAATAAGAAAGAAGAATGGAAAAATCCATATTTGTGTGGATTATCATAATCTAAATTAGTCATCACTGAAAGATAATTACCCATTACCAGTAATGGATCAAGTTCTACAAAAAGTGACAGGTTCAAAATTCTATCTATGTTATACAGTTTCTCAAGATACAATTAGGTGGAAGCTAGTGAAGAATATCAGCATAAGATTGCTTTCAGCACTCCATGGGGCACTTTTGCATATCACATAATGCTTTTTGGGTATATCAATGCCGGTGCTACTTTTCAAAGAGCAATGGATCTATCTTTTCATGATAAAATGGGTAAGTTCATTATTGTTTACCTAGATGATTTGACTATCTTTTCTAAAAATCATCAGGATCATTCTCATCACTTATGACAAGTTTTGGAGAGGTGCTACCAGCATGGTATTTCACTCAATCCCAAAAAGTCTTTGGGGTTATAGAGGGTAAGATTCTTGGACACATTGTGTCTAAAGAAGGTACAAAGATTGATCCTAAGTAGGTCAAATCCATCCAGAGTATTACTTTACCTTCAAGTAAGACATCAATACATTCCTTCTTTGTGAAGGTTTGTTCAAGATTTTGCAAAAAAGACTCATCATATTGTGGATATGCTAAAAGGAAAATCTACTTTCCATTGGAGTGTAGAAGGTAAAGAGGATTTCAATGATATAAAATAGGTGATTGTACATGCTCTAGTCTTAGTCTATCTAGATTACACCAAATATTTTATCATGTACAGATATGCTTCTAAGCATACCCTATCTGCCATCGTAGTGCACCATAATAAAGAAAGGAATCGAATCTCTAATAGCATTCATGGGTTATCCTTTGAAGACTCATGAGATCAAGTATCACCTATGGAGAAGCATGCTTATGTTGTGGTAAAAACAATTAAGTATTTTAGGTACTATATTCTTAGCTCTCATACTATTGCATTGGTTCCTGATTTAACAGTCAAGTCTATCTTGACTCAGGAGGAGTTTGGGAGTAAAAGAGGTAATTGGATTGCTAAGATCCAAGAGCATGACATGGAGATTAGTCTCACCAAGTTAGTTCATGGGAAGGGTTTGTGTCAGTTGAATACTGACAACATACCCAAAGAGATATATGATAATGAGGAAGAGAATACCGAGACACTTCCCACAGTCTTATTTGTGAGCACAACGGATGAACTATATTTGAATATTGCACACTTCCTCACATACGGAGAATGTCTAAAGCATTTGTCATATAAGGAGAAAAGGACAATCAAACTAAAGGCTGCAAATTTTGTCCTATGGGACAATGGTTTGTACAAGAGGAGCATTGATGGAATTTTTCTTCAGTGTGTCAACAAAGCATAGCAAGGTAAGTTGGTGGAATCCTTTCAGAAGTTGGCTTACGGGGGACATTTTTTAGCTCCAATTACTGCTCACAAAATTTTGAGAGCAAGGTACTACTAGCCCACACTCTTTAAAGATGCGTACAACTGGGTGCATGTGAATTGTGTTAGTAGTTTGTGGGGAAACCCAAGTTGGCAACTCTACCCCTCAAGCTAGTTGTGATTGAAGAACCCTATCAGCAATGGGGTATTGATTTCATTGGAGCAGTTATTCCACAATCAAGTGCAGGGAATACTTATGTCCTCATGACTATATATTACTTCACCAAGTGGGTGGAAGCCATTCCTGTGAAGCATGCTACTTTTGAAGTGGTTTGCAACTTCCTCAAGGAGAATATTATCTTGAGATTTGGAGTGCCAAACAAGATAATAGTAGATAATGCTACTTGTTTTTCATCTCATGAGATAATTGAATTTTGTTTTGAGTATGGAATCATTCTTGCTCATTCTTCAGACTATTATCCCCATGGAAATGGTCAGACTGAATCAAGCAATAAGAATCTGATTACCATAATGAAGAAGCTAGTTAATGAGAATCAAAGAACCTGGCACAAGGCATTGTATGATGCATTGTGGGTAGATTGTATTACCCCCAAATGGGTAATTAGCATGTCTCCATTTCTACTTTTGTATAGTTTGAATGCCAAAATATTGATCACATTAGAGTTGACAGATTTGAAGTTGGCTAAGGCAATAGAAGATGAGATTTTTGATAGTTCCATCGACAAGTGTGTTATGTTCCTTGCTAAACTTGAGGAACAACATGTGAAAGTGGTGGATTGCATTGTAGAACATCAAAGTCAAGTAAAGAAGCTCTTTGACAAGAAGGCAAAATCCTGGAGTTTCCAAATCGACGATCAAGTCCTATTATGGGACAAAAGAAGAGAGCTGAAAGGGATGCATGGAGAGTTTGATTCTTTGTGGTGAGGTCCTTTTGTGATTCATCAGTTCAGTGGTGAAAATAGTTTTCTTCTGGAATATCAAGATGAAACACCTTTTCTGCTACCTCACAGCGGACAACATCTGAAGCTTAGGATGTTGTGCAGAGATTAAACTCAGCACAACATCCTAAGGAGTTTCTTAAATGTTGCATTTCATCCTACAGGGTGTAGTACAGAATCTAAACTCCACACAACATCTAGTTTAGGATTTTGTGCGATTCTTAAACTCTACACTACATCTTAAAGACTTACCACCTAACATTCCAAGTATTGTTGTGTGGGTTTGAAATCCGCACAACACTCTTACATGAGTTGTGTGGAGTTTAAACCTCGTACAATAAACTCTAAACCTTTTAAATACATCTTAAGTGTAGATGTCTTGCAGACTTTAAACTCTATACAACAACTACTTTTAGATGTCATGTGGAGTTTAAAGCCCACACAACATCTCATGATTTATTTTCACACTACTAAATATTGTGCAAACTTTAGACTCTGCACAACATAGAGAGTAATATGTTTTGCGAAGTTTAAAGTCTGCACAACATATTTTGACCTACCCCTCATAAAAACTAAGTCATACCCTTTGTATTATAAGATGCAGATTGAAGTTTTTTCTCCAATGTGCATCTAATCTGCCTAAAATTTTCTAACTCTGGGAACAACTCAAAGTACTCAAATGGGAGATTTTTTTCCATTGTTGCACATGAATGCTTTTGAGTGCAAAAGTGCTATTTTTTCCTGCAATTGCACAAAAGTAGAATGCGTGAAATATTTCTAACGATGAGAAATTTCTAAGAAGTCAATTTTTGCAGTTGTTTGTCAAATGTCTGAATCCTCTCCAAAGAAGAAGATGAAGTACAAATTCCAAGGCGTCGTTCCAGGGACTTTCATTGAATCAAATATTAATGACATTAAGGATATAGAGATTGGACATGTGGATATGTCTGAGTTCTTGGAGAGGGTGAATCAGTAGCCAATACCAACACACATGCAGTGCATCTTAAATAGTGATATCCACTTGGTCTCCACATTTCCAGTGTCTGCACAAAACCCTAATTTCATATTGTCTATGGTAGGGAAGTTCGACAAAGATACCAAAAGCATATCTAATGCATATGGTAATGTTATCATACAATTGGATACCAATTTCTTTGACATGGTTTTCAGGTGTCTAGATATTTAGGATTATGTTGATCTTATGATTGAGGAGGCACAAAGCACTATGAGACCCATATAGACAAGAGTAAGAGAATCATCTATACAAGATGGCTCAAGACTCCTCGGTCTGCAATCTCAAGATGGCCTAAGAACATCTTCAAGAGTGAGTTTATCGAAGAGGTGGGTGATCTCATAACCCTCCTTAGTAGGATAAAAGGCCTTCCAACATCAAATACTTTTTAGGAATGGATATTTCAATATATTCATTTCATTAAGAAGGGGAATCAGAAGATATGGTGGGGTTAGCAGATTACTGATTCCATCTGTGAACAATTATCAAAGGTATCAACAACGTTGAAGTTCTTCATGACCTCATACTTGGTGTATGTTGCTACAGCAATGAAACACTTCCCAGAGCCAACATTATAAGGAGACAAGAGACTGATTCCTATATATGAATATTACTCCCAACTAACCCTGAAAGAGAGTATCAAGCATTTCAGGAGGATGAATGATGCCTTCTTCTATAATGGCATCTGCATGTTGGAGAAATACCTTGAGAAGAAAAAGGTTTTAGATGAAGCATGGGAGTAGGTAAAGAAGCTTGAGTGTATCTCCTTACAATTCCTAGCCTTCATTTACATCAAAACTGGTTGTTTTAGTGGACAACCATACATGCTTCCCAAATATCCAAGAGATAGATTGGTTTTGATGGAGTTGTGCAGATAGGTTATGGATGTACATATCAAGCAAGCTAGATCTCATAGAGGTGGCTTTAAGTTTTAATTCCAAATTGGTAGATATGGAATTTCTACAAATCCCAGAGCCAAAGAAATGGAGAAAAAATTGAAATGGATTACCTTTAAAAGATTCAGAAAAAGATAGGAATTTGATTACTGAGGGATAAAGGACAAGTTGAAAGGTAATTACATTGATGTTCATAAGGTTGAAGATGTTTGGGAAGATTGCAGGACTGAGGAAGATGTATGGAGGATGGACTACAGTCATCTCTCTTTGGATCAAGTGAGGAATATTCAATTGGCTAATATTCTAGAGAATATGTAGGATGAAGGTGATATAGTTGAAGTTGTGTATATGGGCAACAAGATTGTCGATAGTCCTCTTCCTATAATTCAATGGTCACAAAAGGTGATGGTCATGATAAGAGATAGATTTCAGAAAATTCTTGTTAATACAAATGTTTGGCTACAAAAGTAAGGTATAAAGTTGAAACCTTTTAAAATGGGTTCAGAGGAGGAATAGACAGAGGGACCTCTAGGGATGAGAAAGGAGCTAACAATAAAGAATAAATAAGACACTCCTGCTAGTGACAAGAAGCTTAAGGCTATTTTCAAAATAGGGGATAAAGGAAAGAAAGGAAAAGGAAGGAACATCTACACAACCAGATCTTGATGAAGAGAAGATAGTTACAGGAGAATCACAAGAGCCTCCTATCAATTCTCAAGATGAATCTACATAGGTGACATCTCCTTATTCATTTCCTTCAGATTCAAGTATTCAAACTCCTATACCTCCTCTGTCATCAAGTGCACAACAGTTACCATCTATTTCTGTGAATCTTGAGTCATCCAATGTGTCAATACACTTTGTTTATTCATCCCCTTCACAATGTTGATAATGTTTTTGGTTCTCTTTCATCCATGCCCAATCTATCTGATGTTCCCATATCAATGATTTATCCAATAACACACTCTGAATTTGAATAGCTTTTGGCCTCTACTTCTTCCTAAGTAAATGTTGATGTCAATTCTATTGTCATGCAAATACAAACTTTGGCCAATGTGACCCTTACTCCACTTATGTCAGCATCAATACAATATCCCTCCATTCCACATATGTCACAAGAATCTACCATTCCTCCTGTGTCTTCCCAAACTATGACTATAGAAATAAGAGGTGATACCTTTGTCCTTCCACCATGGCTAATGACCCAAAAGTCAAAAAGAAAGAAACAAGTTGTGTCACCTAAAGATTTTGGCTTTGGTCAACTAGTTATAGTAAAGTCAAAGGCAACCAAAAAGCCAAGGATTTATCTAGGGTGCTTATTGATGCATCAAGTTAATAAATATGCTAAGGTAGCTATGTCTCTATCTGAAAAGAGTATAATAGAAGTTTGAGATGAAGATTACATTGTAACAAGAGTTGAGCTCAGCAAGCAAACAGATGAAAGTGCAAAGGAAGATTTATTAGCACAATTATTTGCATTGCTAGATAGATATGACAGAAACAAAGCAATCAAAGATCAACTCAAGGTACAAGTGGATCAGCTAAAATTAGTACTTCTAAAGATAGTACAATCATCAGAGTAGGTAGAACCTATTGATACCAACACAAAGAATGAATTCATTAAAAAGGCTAAGAGGATTGGTACTAAGGGTCAGGTAGTTGATGCCTGGATAGAAAGAATACTTGCCCAAGGTTCATAGCTAATAAAATCAGCAATTGAACTTTCTAATGACTAGGGAAAAGTAGGAAAAGAGGTCAACTAGACACTTGAGAACCTTTCTCAAGATATACAGCAAGTTGAACAAGAATTGGATTCATGGAATAAGCTGTGGGAATTCAAAATTGAAGTTTTTATTGAGAATGGGGTAATCCCCAACAGAAAGAAATATGTAGAGTACAGAGAGGCCATGATTCACAAGAAAGAAATCATTGAAGTTGTAATTCAAGATTTCAACAAAGTTCTGGAAAGTGGAGAAAGTAAAGCTCTGGATATTTTAGATGAGTTGGATGAGCTTTCGTGCCATATGCTAGACTATAACCAGTAAACTCTCTCAGAAGATGCAGTCATTCAAGAGTTTGCCAACCTAATACAAACAAAGGTAGAAATAGAAATCTTCACATTGGCTTCAATTGATAGGTTGGTAGAATTCCAAACAACTCTGAATAGGCTGCAAAAGATATCAAATAAGCACAAGAGCATGCCTGACACCCTCACGGATTCCATCACCTGAGTGCTTACCATCTCCAAACATACACCGGGGCCCAACAGTAATGAAGTCCAAGCCACCATGAAGAGATATGAAGAATTTTTAGAGAAATATGAAGATGCGTGAAGAAGTGCTTGAGGACACTTAGTTATTTTTCCATTCTTTAGTAATGTGTTTTGTAATTTGTAGATGAAAAAATCTATCTTTTTGTAAAATTAGATTACATGAAGTTGTGAGACACAGTCCTAAGTCAATTGGAACTCTAATTTTGAATAAGTCAAATTAGTTGTAATTTACATATTTTTGCTCTTAGCCTCTCCCTATAAATAAAGAGGGGCTCTTTTGTAAATACTATCTTTTAGTTATTGAAGTGAAATGCTACCAAATTGAAGAGCATTTTGAAACTTTTTGTTCAAGTTGTAAATCATATTTTATCAATAATAAGAAAAGCAAGTGGGCGTTCAATCTTTGTTTTGAAGCAAACTTGTGGTGCATTGGAGATGTTCTAAAGCTGATTTTGGAGACTTTGTGCTACAAAATTATCTTTGGGTTTATGTTTTATGTTCTTGAGTAGAAGATATTGGAAGACTTTGAGCTGCTAGTTATTTGTTGTGTTCATTAATCTCATTATCACATACAATGGAGACTTTGGGTTGCACCTTATTCTATACATTTTCAACTCCAAAGTAGCAAAGGAAGCAACAAAAGACTTTGAGCTTTTGTGTATTTCTTGGTATTAACTCACTCTGGTATGACTTTGAATATTATTACATTTATTCAATTTGGATATTGGTTATTATTGTTCCAACAAGTAGTTTTTAGCTTATCAAATTTTGTAAGAATCAAGGATTTGATATTGAAAGTTTATAAGTGAACATATTTTCTGAAATAAGAGAAATATATGATATGGCAACATCCATAGGGTAGTTTTAGTGTAAATAATCCTAGTTAAGTTCTTGTTGATTTTAAAGGGCAATAAGAAGGGAGCCTCCCCTTTCTGAGAGGAGATATTATATCTCATCACACTGTGGTTGATATAACTATTTTGTTATCAATTAGTTGATAACAAAATATTCACCCAACACAGCTGCATGTTTGATCCTGATACTCGACGGATGTAGGTTATCTGAGGGGTTATAGGGGGGTAACCCCCTACGGGGTCTGAGGGGGATGGCCCCCCCAGCAGGGAGTCCAAGGGCAACACTCCCGGAAGCCACATTTTATATATATTTTCTCAATGTAAATTTAGATTGTAGATCATTAGGTCACAGATCTGATGATAGAGGTTATGTTGGCTTGTCTTACCCTAGAAGGAAACCACTTTACTAGGATATCAAGTTTTATGGTTTTGTTGTACTAGAGAGTTAAGAATGGAAAAATAGGCATTGCTGAAGACTGAAGAGGAGATTGATAGTGTTGTATTGTAAACTCTATGAAGTTAATATAAACTAGTGCATATCTTCTTGTGTGGTGTTTTTTACCAAAAGGGTTTCTCCATGTAAACACAGTTTTATGTGTTTGATCTTCTATTCTATTACTTCTTTGTGTTGATTTTATACCATCTTTATTTTGGTTGTGCATAGTTAAATATCTATATTATAGTTGTAATCAGTTTTACGTTGATAGTTATTTACCTTCATTTTATATATATATATATATAAAGTTGATAAAAAGGAGGATTAGACCAAATATGATTTACTGAAACCCTTGCAATTAGAAATTAATATAGTATAAAACACATTAATCTAATACAAACATACATAAGAGAAAAATGAAAGGTATGGTTTTAGGGCTAGAAAATTTTGTTGTTTGCTAGGAACCATACTCAAAAGATTCTATAACTCACCAGGGCGAGCAAAATCCATTATTTTCTAGGTGGCTTATGAGAAGAGTTGATAGGGTAGAAAATGAAGCATCATAGACTAGCATTGCTTTCCTAGGTAAGCTACATGTCAAACAATATCAGAAATTACATGGCTAGCATGGCTAGGTAATTCTAATAAAGCTGGTCATTCTAAACAAGTACATCTGCTTAGGACCATGAATGTTACAAAAATGCTACAGAGAGCATACCATTAATGTGATGTGTGATGAAGTGTGATAAATAAAAAATATATGCCCCCACCTTAAAATAATTTCTTACATCATGGAGGAGAAATTAATTTTAAGGTAAAAAGAGGGATAAAGGCACGAGACCTTTCAGGAAGCATATGCCTAGAGGATATGTTTGTGAGAGCTATGTTGTGAAAGGGGTTGACCCGAAGAAGGACAACCAAAGTGATGTTGCAGGCATCATACACAATGGCTTTTGTAAGCATGGCATGATGCCGAGCAACACAACACGGTGTCACATAAAGACAAGCAACATAACAATAAAACACAAAGGGATCTACGGGACTCAGAGTCAGTATAAAATATAGGATGGGATTAATCAGGAAAATATAATTTTAAATTGTCATCATCCCCCTAGGCACATAGAACTACAAATACAAAGGAAGAATGTCACATAAAGATAAAATAAAAATTTTGGGTCAACATGGAAGAATGCTAAATCATCCAACACTTTGCATCATTCTCAAAATGTGGAAAATTTCAAGTATGACATATAGAAGAATGTAGAAACATATAGAGGATTGTCATAACATTTTCATTCCTCCTGTATCCATGTGCCTACAAGGGCATCAAGGGTCCTCTAGGGAGAGCTAACAAACAATCATACATGCCATGCAACAAGTACGGGGTGTAGACACTCAAACCTGTCCTAAGCCTGCGAAAAATATTTTTACACTAATTATTCCCTAATGTCGCATTCCTCTATTAATTAAATAATCTTTAATTATTTAATTAATTCACCTTTCCTATTTTCTAATCTATAACTAAATAAATTTTTATTTATTTAATTATTCATATCTATTTCCTCTATTTTCTTCTATAATTAAATAATTATTTTTAATTATTTAATTAGTCATTATCTATTTCCCCCATTATCCAACTGATTTAAATAAAATATTTGAATTAGCCCTCACCTTTATTCTCACTCCAACACATGTCCCTCTCTCATAATTTAAGTAATTTTTTATTTGAGTTATGTGTCATACTACAACTTTCATTAAATGCCTTGTCACACTACCAAAATTAGGTTATCTCTATTATTATCCACACACTTGTCATTCCACTACATTTCATTAAATGAAAGGGGTCTTATCTTTAATCTCAGCTATCCACATCGCTCAATTCAACTTTCAATCCTCACCCTTCATTCAAATCCAAGTCTTCTATAAAAGCAAGATTTCACCTTCATTTCAAGGCTGACCACAATCATAATCTTCAAAAAATTTCTATCCTTCACATTGAGCTTATCATATCCCTTGCATGTTACAAATCTTCTAGAGCAATCAAAGCAAAATGGAGGAGAACGATGGAGGAGAACCAATTTTGACAGAGGAATTTAGATATTATTGCTTTTATCATTTGATTTCTATGTTCATCTTGTGCTTCATTGTTGAATTATGGCTTTGTAGCTTGAATTTAGATATATTTTTGGTTGCTATTGATGATTCATGTTTGTGCTCAGATTTTCCCTGATCTACACAGGGATTACAAAACATACAGGTAGAATACGAATAATAACAAATGAAATGAAGGGATTGTGTTCAAGGTTCAAGCTCTAGTAGGTCGTTCATCTCCCAATCTTGTTCATCATATATTGATGGAGGATAAAACACTAGAGGGACCACGTTGAGAGTAGTACTAGAATAGTAACTGGTTCATCATGCGGAGGATCAATAGCCAAAGGTGGATCCTAGTGTAACTCATCGAAGGCAAGGTCCATTGATCTTGTGAAAACCAAGGACATAGATTCTATCTCTTCCAAGGAGTCAAATACATCTTCCTTGGGGGAACATTGATTTGAATAACTATCAGAATAGATGAAAATAGGGGGTCACCCAATTCTAACAACGGGAGTGTGAGCATTGAGGACTACTGGTGGAGCAGAGGTCTCCACAACTAGAATGGATGATGTAGAAGGACGTGGTAGCAATGAGGAAGGCATGCACATAGGCTTGCAATATGGTTGGGTGGGATAATACTTGTGCTTACACTTTGGCAGTGGGGGTGGATTGTCAATGCCAATGGTAGAGAGACTTAGGACATTAGGGAACACCTGGTGTTAGGTATGCTAGAGTGGGATAGACTTTGATACAGTGGTACTAGATGTGATGCTAATGTTAGGTTGAATCGATGGAGGGACATGAGTGGGTGACAGGAGAGAATTGCACTCAGGAGATGGAGCATAAAGCTGAAGGGGTGGATCCAATTTTAGGCCAGATTGCTTGGGAAAAGGGTGCTTAGGAAGGGGTTCATCTTCTGTCGCACACTCATGAGCTACAACATGTCTAGAATGCTTGCAATCTCTCGTAAGTTGGTTATGTTGAGTGTTCTTCAAAGTGTCTGTAGGAGGAATCAGGGAGTCTGCTAACATGGGCTCCTTTTCTTTGATCGCTCTAGGAGCAGGAGGAGGAATAGAAGGAGCCACTGAAGGTTGGCTTACTACCAAGGAGATCTCTCAATATGGGTTGCCTTCCTCAAGCCACTAGAGGGTTTGGGGAACAAATACCACCATTGAAGATTAAGGGACCAAAGGAGAAGAGTCCCACACCATGGACTGCTTTCCTAGAGTCTCTGAAGAGGCGGGAGGAAATGGAGTAGCCACTAAAGGTTGGGAAGGTCTAGATTGTGTTGGTCGTGTGCCTCCAGGTCTTGGTTAAGATGCTGGAGGTGGGACCCCTACATAAATTCCAGATGCTCAGGGATGGGGAATGTCCATCAATTCAAGTTGTTTTCCCTTCATTGCCTATGTGATAGGAGAAGATATAGAGACAACCACTGGAGATCGAGGGACTTGAAGGGTAGCAGTTGGTTAGGTCGAAGAGGAAGCACTAACAGATAACTAAGATATGTAGTTTTCTTTGAATTTATGGTATGAGAGAAACAAGAAATCATTGTGTGGTAACAATGGCTCAATTGGTATTGGAAAGAAGTAATATAAGGAGAAGTTTCCTCTTAACATGAGAGGCTTAATCCACCATGATAAATAGTGTGCACCTGACTGTCGTAAGGAAATTTTAGGCACTTATGGATTATGGAGGTGACTACTCTCATGGAGGAGAGCCATGGATGGCCCAACCTCACATGAAATTGATTAGAGGTGGGAATGATAGAGAAGGGAACATCTAGGAATTCTGGTTCTACCTAGACAAGAAAGGTGAGAAAACCCAAGGTTCAGCGAGAGTACCCATCATGTGATGTTATCTAAACTTCAAACTTCTTGTACTTGTCCTGATAGAGATCATGTCCATATATAAATTCCTCTATGATTAAATTCACCATGCACATAGGTTCAATTAGTACATTCTTGGATGGATTTTCATTGACTAGGCTAGTGTTGTACAAAGGTCCATCTTATACATGCATGGGTGCATCAATGGTTGTGAAAGAGATTATTGGTTCGAGAATAGAATGTCCTCAACTAGGGTAAGGGTGATCATCCACCATAGTAATCATCTTAGCTAAGGAGGTGGTAGACTCATCAATAGACACAATATTAACCACAAGATTAGAGGGAAGTTCAATTAGATTTGGGAGTAATATGGAAATGGGTTTGTGTAAATCTTAAGGTTTTGATTAGGTTGAGCAACAAACTTATTCACTCTTTCATTCACTCTAGAGACTTGGATGACATTCTGGTCAATGAGGTCTTACACATTATGTTTAAGATGCATGCTTCAATCAGTGTCATGTCCATTCACTCTATAGAACTGATAGAAGGCCTTCAAGTCATACGAAGGTGACAAGGGTTTGGTTGTGTTGACAGGGTGGATCAGTGGTAGTTGGATGAGGTTATTGCTTGAAATATTCTATATTATAGCATACAGGGATTCAGGAAAATAGGGTGAACTATTGAGGCCTTAGTTTATTTTTTGAGGAGAGGGCCATAGCACTTTGAGTTGATGCAGTGGCCACTACTTGTTTCAAAACATTATTATAGAAGAATTTATTTTAATGAAATTTTTATTTTTCTTATAATTTTGGAATGAAAAAGGGGCATTTGATTTCCTAGTAGTAGTCTATGAGGAGGATCCCTCATACTAGCTAACTGACTGCTGGTAGTCATGAGGTGTTGTGTAGAGATGTGTAAATGAAGAATAACACATTAGCAAAATCTTATCCCTTATCTGAGGCTGCATGTTTCTAATGAATTTACACGCTACATATCCAGGAGTGAATAAGTGATCTATGAAAATAGGACCTAATAGTATCTAATGAAATCAATGACCTTCTCTCCTTCTCCCTACTGACAATGGACGAGATCAGTGAGTGTGACCTACGGTCCAATGTTTGCCTAGAAGTGTTGGAGAAATTGATTGATGAGTTGCTAAAAAGATTTGATGTAGTGATCAGGAAGAGAGAAGAACCAATCCAATGTGGTGGCTTTAATAGAGCATGGGAAGAGTTTTGCTAGAAGATAATCCTAGAAGATGAAATTGCTACACAAGGTTATAAATGCTGACACATGGCTTTGTGGGTCTCTTTTGCCAGTGTACTTCTCAAAGCATAGAGCATGGAAGTTTTGGGGAAGTGGACAGGCACGAATGCCTAAGGACAAAGGACTTCTAGTGTAGTATGATGATATTGTTGGCTAAGATGAATTTGTCGACATAGTGGCTATTTGTTATTGTAAAAAGTTTACATTTTGAAGGAGTTGAGTGATAACAGGGTCTGTGGTATGAGTGGATTGAGTTTGGGTAACAGGTGAATAGTGTTGTTGGGTGACTCAGAAATTCTTGGGTTAGCTCCAAAAAAAGTAAATGATAATGAAGAAGTAGGGGGAATAAACCCATATTAATTTATAGGGTTCCTGCCCATGCCGATAGAACTTGTATTGGCATTTACTGATTGAGTAGTGCTTGTCTAAATTTGGGAAGAAGTAAATGTGGATATAGAAGAAGTCAATATAGGTACCCATAGTTGAGCTTGTAATGTGTTTGAATGCAACTCATTGATGGTTTCTACACAACTACCTAGTGATGTATCATTTCTATTCACAATGTGAGCTAGACTACATAGAAGATCCACTCCATGCAAATCACTAGTTAACAAATTTCTGAGGTTCTCTACTAGAAGGACAGCCTTGTTAGCTAGGTGTTATGTACCTAAGAAATCTTAAATGTCAGCCAAGTGATTGTCCAACATTTGGATTTGGCCTTGGGGTACTTGAGACACAGGCATGTCTGTATTGAGAGGCTCTCTAAAAGGTTTTAATCTAGAGAACACAATTGTGTTAGAGAAAGAAGATAGGTGGTTGGACTCTAGAGCTTCCTATTGAGAAGCTAAAGAAGTCTATTTCCAATTGCATGGAGCTAGAGATACCAAGAGCATGGGAAGCCATAATTAATCTTAAACTTCTATGAATGGTAAATTTTGAGTCAGAGCACTAGGTCGTGAAGCTCATAAACTAGTAGGAGCTCCCCAATACACAAGTACTCTAAAATTTGAAGATTAGAAGAGAGAATGATTTGAGAGATGAAAAAAAGAGGTTTTTGTTTAAGAAGAGAAATAGTGTTTTATTTTGCATTTTTCAAATGGTTTCAACACATTGGGTTCACCAAAATGTGATATGGGAAAATTAACTCTAACTAAACTATATTTAACCAGAACAACTTCCCATTACACATTAGGATACTAGCCACTGAAGATGTATATCTTTCTACTATCTAATCTGGGAAAGGAGTCATTTGGGCACGAATAGACATGAAGAAAAGATTAGAGTTCCATGGAAGTAAAAATACACCTTGTAAAAATGGTTGATGAATTGACAGACACCTTCTGGATGTTAGCACACCATGCAGATGACTATGCCTAGTGCTTTTGTTCATGTCACTTTAGTTCTTAAAAGTTTCAGATGATTTGGGGCATTGCTGAGGTTAAGGCACATTTACAATTTTTTGATAGGATAAGAAAAAAGGGTCAAAGCAACCTTTAGAAAATATCTCTTGTGGGTTGAGGGTAAGGCTAAGGCTAGCAAGTGATCCTAAAAACACACCAGGGGAGTGGACACTAAAGTGAGTTCCATATAAATTGTAAAATTGTGAGTGAGCACAATATACGATGCTACACCCACATCAAAGAGGGTGGAACTAGCTTTCTAACACTTATAAAAAGATCATGTTTTGCCTCTATAGGTGAAAGTTATGATGTATTGAAAAGGCCTAT
The DNA here is from genome assembly GCA_027924645.1 of Cunninghamia lanceolata. Taxonomy (NCBI): domain Eukaryota; kingdom Viridiplantae; phylum Streptophyta; class Pinopsida; order Cupressales; family Cupressaceae; genus Cunninghamia; species Cunninghamia lanceolata. The sequence continues at coordinate 7,580,277 of BSBN01000888.1, forward strand.
TTGTGGCAAAAGAAAAGGACTCAAGGGCATGTGGGTGGTAGGATTGGGGATCCATTAAAGTGAAGTAGCAGTGGAAGGTAATATCGATGAGGTAGCAAGGGAGTAGGGAATGGGTGGATCTATGTGGGAGAGGGTGGTAGCATGCATAGTAGGGAAGTAGAAGGTAGAGGAGTAGAAATGAAGTGGAGCAGAGGGCATAGGGGAGCAAAGGGATAATGGGAAAGGGGAGGGATGTTGCATCATAGAGGGAAAAGAAAGGTGTTGGAGGAGTAGGAGAATAGGAGGAGGAGCAAGGTACAAGGCAAGGTGTCTAGTGGGGAATAGGGTTGAGTGGTGGTAAGGAGTAGGGAGGAGTGGTAGGGTAGTGAGAGGTAGTGGTAGCGTGCGAAAGATGCAATGGAGGAAATTTAATGAGCGGAGGGGATGGTAAAGATGGATTAAAGAACATAGGGGAATGGGAACACTAGGACATGGGTAGGGGACAAGGTGTCTATGGGGACAAGGGAGTAGGTCTTAAAAGAAATCAATTGGCATGTGTAGAGCCTCCTATTTTATTTCATATCATCTAAATTGAGTATCTCCCTTTATATTTAGATCTTAAGAGTGTATACAACACTAGTCTGAATGTTTCTTTAAATATTTTGTAATGAACTTTTGTTAAGATAAAATGATAAAATAAACTAGAAACTTTTTGAGTTAATTTTTTAATGATAGAAAATATTTATAACCCAAGTCACAATAATTGACACTAATAATTCTCTATGTGAGATGGATTTTATGGATCATTCTATATTTTTAATTACTATAGAGTATTCACATTCTTCATATGAACATTACAATAATGTGCCCAAAGTTGTATGTTACAATGCTTTTATGTATTAATTAAAAAAACTATTACAGCAAAGAGGGTTTAAAAGAGGTGTGTAGTAATAACATATTATGTCATGACAATATCTCCAATAGAATTCTTTTGAATCAAACATAAATAAAGTCATCACTCCAAATTAGCACTATCTTTTATAGATTATAGTTTCAATTTTCCAAATTATGTATTACAACTATTATAATTAAGTTAAATACACAAGCATATTAAAGATAGAAAGTACAATGTTACCCACCTTATCTCCCAATATGTCCAAGCCATTAAGAACTATTTTCTTTTGCAAGGGTTATCATAATTTTTTTCTTCGTTATGTTTATTCTTTCATTCATTATTTTGTTATTGTTGGAAATTAGATGGATATATATATGGACAAATGTAAGTGTCAAAACTTATTCTTCCCAAAAGTTGCAACAAATTTATATATCCTTAAAAAATGTAATTATTTTTTTGCACCAACACCATCTTGTTTTATGAGAAATATTTTAAAATACTTTATTTCATCTTAAATGAGGCCAAAGGACAACTACAACAAGTCATAAAGCAAGTAGCTAGAAGAAATAAAAGAACAAGAAGAAATTTATAGATTATTATTAGAATCATCTTCCTATGTAATGCAAGGATTCTGATTAACTAATTGTTATTATATAGACTATAGTAAATCTGGTGAACAAGTACCTTGGTTTCATTAACCAAAGTCTTAAGGCTATATCTCAACTTATCAAGATGACCTTGTTACACTCATAGTCACCTATCATAACACAACTTGCTAGCCCATGGTCCATGAGCATATTTTGATCTACATGACCCCTAGTGATAGAGCAAGATAGTGCGAAAGTCATGTATTCTTTTCCTTTCATATTGATTACTTCCTTGTCTACTTGTATGTCTCTTGTATGTTTTTGTTTTCCATGTATAATGTGTATGCCTCATGTATGTTCCTTGTATGCTCTATGTATTCTCCTTGTTTTCTCCATGTATTCTCCATGTTTGCTCTATGTATACTCCTTGTATGCTTCATGTTTGATTGGATTTGTGCCATGTGTCTTGTGTGTGTGCAAACTCTTTATCTTAACATTGTAAGTTGGTAGATTCCTAAGTTTGGGCGCTATTGCATCTCTCAACTTAGTGACATTTAATTGTTTGAAGAGCCAATACCAACATTCCCTACTAAAAGGGAGTTGGAGTAGTAGATGGTTGAGGCTCTCTTCTTCTTCTCCACACACGACACACTTGAAGCTTGTCCCAATGGATATCTTCTTCTTCTCCACCAAAGTCATTATTAATGAATGTATAAATTGAATGCACAGAAATATTGGGCGCTCTTTCAAAAAGAAGTTACAAATTAATGACAGCATAAAAATGGAATTCAATACCAAAGTCATTATGAACTAGTCAAATTGTGGAATATCAAAAAAATGGAATTCAACACATGGTTTTCTACTTCTATCCAACACATTTCGTCTGAATTGAACACTTGAAAATATAACCCGAAATTAATTTGGGTTAGTCATTGTTATTGTAAATAAATATCTAATTAATCTTATAGTGATCCGAGGCCAACAATAATTGTCGGCATCCATACAATCAAGCAAACTATAGTTGTCGCCATGGCATTAGGTGTTTGATCTGAATAAGTTGTTATCATCGAAAATCATGAATGAGTATTACTACAATTCACATAGGTCAATGAAATAGAGTTGGTATCGTTCCTTCCCTATAACATTCAATTAATGTAAATCATAATTAAACAAAACTCTCCCTTGAATTACTTGGGGAAGAATCTGAATGAGCTCATTCGATTAGAATATCAATATGACTCTTCATATCCCACTCGGAAACTTGTGTTATTTTGTGCAGCATTTAGGGTGTGGAATATTCCCTGCACAGTTAGTACATGGTGCTAACTGCTCCACAATTTGAACTAGATTATAGATTGCTTTGTTGTTAATATCTTTTTCGATATTTGCAGTTGCCTTGAGATTATATCGAGCAGAGACATGGAAGACAAACATAACACTAAAGAAAAGTAGTACTGTTATGATTTTGATAAGTATTGATCTGCCCATATTTACTGCTTAGATAGTGTCTTTTTAACGAAGAAAGCAGAAAAAGAATCAAGATAAAAATAAATAATCCAAGAGAACAAATAGTTCGCCAAATAAGATATGATGAAATCCGAAATGTTACAAGAGAGAAGGTGATGCTATGCATATTTGTTGAGAAAGAAATGAGTAGTATTTATGGGAATAGGTTTGAGCAGTTGAATATTTAAATTCTCATGAGGGAGACATTCAAAGTTTGAAAATGGAGCTTAGTGAAAGGCAGGGTTTCCCAGGTTCTGCAAAAGGGTTTAGGATTAGTGCTACACAGTTTTCAGATGCCCCTTTGAAGAAAGTGAGATTTCTCGATGGAAAATATAAACTGGGAGGTAATCCTTGGAGAGTAAGCAAGGAATAATATACAAGATCTTTGTTCAGACACTCTAGGATGATTTTAAAGATTTTCAAGGGAAAGAAAGAGATCAGCTCAATCATGTGAACCTTCACCCTCCTAAGTGGAGATCCTTCTTTAGCCAGAGCCAGTGGAGATATTCTCGAGCTTCTAGAAAGAGTAAAGGGAGACAATATATACCCCAACAAGAAGACTTCCACAAGAAGGAACTAAGACTAGCATAGAAAAGAGTGTGGGCTCCCAAACCCACCTTTAGGAAGGTAATAAGGAAGGAAGAAACTCAGCTGATTTGAGTTTCTCTCATCAACGACTGTGTGAAGAAAAGAGTTTCATTGCTTCAAGAGACTGCCTTAATTCCTAAGGTCCTTTCTCCTCACTTTTCTAGTGATGACTTTAGAGCCTGGTTCCCACAAGTGTGGCCTAAGGTGAAAGAGTTTGTGGACTTAGGAAACGGTTCCTTTTCATTTTCTTTCTTGGATAAGGAGAATAGAGACAGGGTTCTGGTTAAAAGGCTATATAAGTTTTATGATAATACAATTGTTTTTTGTCAGGAATGGAAACCTAATTTTATTATTGGTAAAGAACAAATTCCTTTACTCCTGTTTTCGATCCAGCTTCCCTATCTGCCTACGGAATATAGAGACCCTGAGACTTTGTCAAAAAATAGGAAATACATTGGATATCTATCAGGAGGTGGATATTACTCCGATATTTATTAGGTCTTATTCTATCAGATTGTGCATATTGTTAGAGACTAAGGAGCTCTTGCCCAAGCGTAGACACCTTGAGTCCTCCCAAGGTCTCTGGTCCAAGAAATTTTCTTTGAAGGACTACAATATGAAGATTTGATGCAGGTCAACGATTTTCTAGAACCGAAGAATTCAGATTTTAATTTAGTCGTTAACACAAATAATAAAGATGCTTTGATCCAACAAAAACAGGATGAGCGGTCCTTTAATTTGTTTAGTGCAGATACTGGTGGCCTCAAAGATTTGTCTTAGAGGAACTTTGATTCTAACATAGCTACAGAAATTCTTCAGAAGAGTCTATAGGACCAAGGTTTAGACTTTGTGGCTCACTCAACCATGGAAGGTGCTGAGGAAAGGGAACCTATTAATCTGTAGGTAGTTTTTTCTCCACCTTCTGGGAGAAGTTTAGATGGGATTGAGACTAATCTACAAACTAAGATTGGTGGAGGGGAGGAAGTAGAAGTTTTAGAATGAAGAGGGGATAAAAAAAGGGTAGAGGCTTCACTAGGAGAGGATTTTGATGGGAGTCTGAACAAGGATGAAGAAGTTTTGAATGAGGAGGGGGATGAATATGGGGAAGGGATTATTGATCCTCCAAGCGAACCAGGGCTAAACAACAAGAGTTTGAAGGTTTTACTTGACGAAGTGATCACAAAGGTTATTTCCAAAATCTGTGATAAGATTGTTGATGAAGTTCTTACAGAAGAGGAGAATGTAGAGATAGGGAGGCCTCTTGGTATCTCGTAGACATAAATGAATTCAAAGACGGACAAGGAAACACTGACCTCCACTAGAAAGAGTTCCAGACAAAGAAAATCCAAAACTCAAATCGAGATAGCTGTTGGAATTCAAAAAAACCATTGATACATCTTTAAAGAAGAGGAGAGCTGAGTGCTCTCCTCGGGAGACATGAGGATCCTTACGTGGAACGTTAGGGGCTTAAACGCCCCTAACAAGAGATGCCTCATCAAAACTGAGATTGATGAGGAGAAGTGTGATATCATTTTCCTACACGACACTAAGTTGTCTTTAGAGCAGGGTGAATGTACTTTTAAGGCATGGAAGGGGAGGGACTATTCCTTGGCCCCAGCGTGTGGAGCTTCAAGTGGGATGGCGATCTTATGGAAACCTCAACTCCCAACAATGGAGGTTATAGGGAGGAGCAACCACTGGCTGATTGGTAGATTTTGAAGTGTCCTAAATACTAAGGATCTCTGGGTGATTTACTTGTATGGCCCGTTAGGCACGACTCAAAAACAATAAGTATTGTCACAAATCCCTCAGTTGTTAGTGTTGCTTAAAAGGGAGATGATTATCCTAGGTGGTGACTTTAATGCATTCATGGATGATAATTGAAAGACGGGGGCTATATCCACCTGTCCAAATCTCAGATTGACTTCAAAGATTTGAATAACCTAATGGATTGCATTCCTAAGAATGGGACATATATCTGGATGAACAGGAGAAAGAACTTCTTAAAGATAGCTAAACAATTGGATAGATTTCTTGTTTCCTCAGCGTGCCTTTAGGTTGACCTCAATTTTGAAGTGGATATCTTGCGGCTCACGGGTTCAGATCACTTCCCAGTCAGGCTTAGAGTGGGTCTTGATAAGACTTATGGTATAAAAAAAAATTAGATTTCAGACTATGTGGTTAAGAGATCCCAACTTTATCTCTCTGGTTAAAGAATGGTGGAAAGAGGCCTCGTATGTTAGGGGCTCCCGTATGTTTCATCTCATTTCTAAACTCAAATTCCTAAGGAACAAAATTATGAAGTGGAATAGAAATTCCTTTAAAAACATATTTTGTGAGAAGGCTAGGCCTCAGCAGGAGTTGAGACTCTTAGAGGCTAGAGTAATCAGATTAGAAATGGATGCAGACTCCTTCCTTTTGGAAAAGTGTTTGAGAAGTGAATTAGAGGAAGTATTGAAGAGAGAGGAAATATTATAGAGGTAGAAGTCGACGGAGTCTTAGCTCAAAGAAGGTGATAAAAACACTTATTTCTTTCACCTCTTGGGCAAAATCAGAACAACCTCTAACTCGATAAGATCTACTGTGAATTCCAATAGAATTTTGATGACGGATCCTGAAGATATTAAGGAGGAGGCAAAGACTTTCTTCAAAGGACCTTTTATCAAAAGGGAATGATCTCTCAGATATTCCCAAACTAGTGAAGGAGTGCCACAATAGGGAAATCATGAATGAATTCTCTATGGAAGAGGTGAAGGCTGTTGTTTTTTCCATGTCAGGTGAGAAAGCATTAGGCCCAGATGGATGGGTGGGCCTGTTCTTTCAAAATTTCTAGGAAATGGTGAGTAGAGATATTTTCTTGGCTGTCGATGAGTCTAGAAAGCACAAGAATGTTCTCAACGAAATGAAAAATACATGTCTCATGCTCATTCCAAAGCTGAAAACTCCTCTAAGGTCTGAGGAATTCTGACCAATCTCTTTGTGCAATTTTGTTTATAAAGTCATCTCTAAAGCTACAGCTATAAGGTTAGCCTCGATTCTGCCAGAGATTATTTCAGAAGAGCAAGGAGGATTTGTTCCAGGTAAGGAGACTATGGAAGGGGAAATCTTAACTCATGAGATTATGCATTCTCTTAAACAAGGATGAGATCCAACTATGATAATCAAGTTAGATATGGCAAAAGCATATGAAAGGATAGATTGGGACTTTTTGATGACAGTGCTAGAGAGGCTAGGATTCTTAGAAGCTTGGCAAAAAATGGGTTTTGCCCTTTGTTTTAGGCTTCAAGATGTCTATTTTAGTTAATGGTATTGAATCAAAATCATTTGAACCTATAAAGGTATTGAAACAAGGGGACCCCATATCCCCTTACTTATTCATTCTTATGTCAGAAGCACTCACATGGATTATCAAAGGGGCTAAGAGATTGGATTTATGGTAGGGGCTAAGATTCAATGGTCAACATGATTCCTACACACATGCCTTATTTGTAGATGACACCATTTTATTTGGTCAAGCAACACTGAGGAAAGACAAAGTGATTAAGTTCACAATTGATCAATTCTGCAGCACTTCAAGTTAGTTGGTCAATGGCTCTAAATTGATGATTTACTTCTTTAATCTAGAACTGGGAAAGCAAGCTGATATAGCAAGAATATTCAATTTCAATATTGAATCCCTCCCTAGTAGATACTTGGGCATTCCTCTTTTTAATGGGAGATACAAAAATAATCTCTAGAAGGAAGTCCTCAATAACCTACATTCAAAGATTGCAATGTGGAAGGGTCCTTGACTATCCTTGGTGGGAAGATTAACTATGATTAGGGAAGTTCTAATGGCCGTTCCTATCTACATGATGTCAATTCTGTAGGTCCCGAAAGGTATTAATATGGAGATTGAGAGGATTTGCAGGCAGTTCCTTTGGCAAGGGTCTTTGGAGGGTAAAAAGATTCATCTCGTGGCTCGGAACAAGGTCTATCAAGATAAGAAGCATGGCAAGGTGGGGGTCCTCAATAAAGGATTACAAAATCAAGCCCTAGGAGTAAAATTGGCATGGAGTTTATACAAAAAACCAGATTCCAAATGGGCAAGAATGATGAGATGTAAGTACCGAGATTCGGTTGATAGAGAGAGGATATTCACTATAATGAATCCCTTGAGAGGCTCAGTGATTTTGAATTTCATTATAAAATGTAGAGAGGTTTTGCTACCCAATTTATCATGGCTTGTTCACAATAGGGAAAGGGCAAACTTTTGGGATGATTCCTAGAATGGAGAACCCAAGATTTCAGATCTGAATGAGCTCAAAGAAGCTATGGAATACTTAAAAATGTACTGGGGGAAGAAAATTAAAGACTACTGGAGATTAGAAGGGGGCTCGAGCAGATGGAGAATAATATGAAAGAAGACTTGGGACTGTAATTTCCCCAACAAGCAATAGTTGTTGTTAAGGAATTTATTAGCAAAACATGTGGTAGTTTACCCCCAGTCAAAGATGAGATTGTCTAGACAATAGCTAAATCAAGTTCTTATACAACCAAGGAAGGTTATAGGAATGGTATTCACAGAATGAAATTGGATTGGCCAGTGAATTTATGTTGGAATGATGCATTGCTTCCAAAAGTTGGGGCTTTTACTTGGCTAGCTCTACACAGCAAAATTCTAATAGGAGATAGGATTAACAGATTGGGTACTGGCTCTAATTTTAAATGTGTTATGTGCAGGGAGGTATAGGAAAACTTGGACCACCTTCTTCTCCATTGTCCATTTAGTAGAGAATGTTGACTCTGGTTCTTAAGGAAAATTAATTGGGTTTCTCCTTTGTCTGGCTCATTGTCTTCAATGTTTAAGAATTGGTCAAAGCTCTTCATAGAATCCAAGTTCACCTACCTATGGGGCATGGGACCGGGTCTTTAATCATCTGGCATATTTGGCAAGAAAGAAATTTGAGATTATTCATAAAAGAGGCCAAATCTTGTACTAACATTTGTGGAAGATTAGATGAGGCAATCTTGGAAGTGGTAAATGCCAAGATTAACATATCCAATGAGTCCCCAGTTTGGTCAAGTTGGGATGATTTCTTTTCTAGGAATTGGCATCTTCTATAGCTGGTTGGGAGTAAGGGATCAGGTGTGTCAAGGGGTAATGGGCTGAAGAGAGAACAAATCAAATGGATTCCCCCTCCTAGAATTTTGTTAAGCTCAGCTTTGATGGCACTTTTAGGGGTAACCTGAGTTTGTCAGGGATTGGATGCATTTTAAGAAATGGGGAAGGGAGTCTTTTGGAGGCTAAAGCAATTAAAATTCCTAAGGGCACTAATAATGAGGCAGAAGCTTGGGTTTTGGTACACAGACTCTAGTTGGCGATCAACCATGGCTTCAGGAATCTATGGATTGAAGGAGACTCAATGATTATATTATTAATGCCTTGAAGGCCAAAGGATCAGACAACTAGAAAATAAATTATATTCTTCAGCAATCTATAGTTCTTTTGGATAGATTTGATAATTACTTAATCTCCCACTACTGTCGAGAGGGTAATAAAGTAGCTAATGGTCTTGTAAATCTTTCTATAGATCAGGTGAAGGACATGGACACCTTTTATTTAGGGCAAGAAAATGTTCTGAGCTCCTTGATTTCATGGCTTAAGGATGATGTCAAGGGTAGTGCTACTAATAGGAATTGACATCTCACTTTCAGATACTCATGGATTTGAAGGCTACAAGTCTCTAACAGCTCGACGTACGGGGATGATTGCAGGCTCTTCGATGTGCTTAGGTGCCCTAGGATGGTGTTGAGGTTAAATCATGAGGGGACATGTGGATTGAGGGTACCATAATTTTAATCTAGCATGTAGGGAGCGGCTACTTTCATGCATCGCTTTGGGTTGGTGTGATTCAATGTCCATCTCTTCAAACTTGGACAGCTATAAACCTCCTCTGAATCTAATCAAGATTTAAGATGGTGTCACTTCAACTCTACTTCCACACGAAGCAAATCTCTTGACAGGGCTCGTTGCATGGAAGGACAAAATGGAGGCAAATATTTACTTAATTAGGGAGACGACAGATTGGCCATGTCTTCAATAAAGGTCATTTGACATTAATGGAAAGCATGGAAAGGAGGCTAGCCTTAGGTTGATCTTTAATATGACATCAAGGAGTTTCATATACAAATTGTTAGTCATGATTTTCCATGGATCTCTTTGGGATTTAACAAGGACAAGCTCATTTATTCCTTCTTAGGGTAGCGATCTTATGACATCAGTGTGGCCCCTGAAGATATTCACAATAATCTCTTCTTTTGGGGGCCTTTTATCATAAAATAGTTTTTCCCTTGTGTCTAGTATGTGCTTGCAGGTTTCTCATGGTAGACACCAGGTTAAATCAAAGGCTTTTCTTTCCCCCTATGCAATGGGAACTTGAGATTCATGGAAGGATCAAGATTACTGATATGATGAGGATGGTGGATTGTGATTGCACAATGGTGTAATTTTATATGCGGAATATCATAGGCCACAAGTGGATGCCAAGGTATGAGTAGAGGATCCTCAATTACTCTGATATTGTCTCACACATCCTCTCCAACATTATGGACTTGGTATAGGATGGAAACTATGTTCACATGATTGCTATGGGCCTACTTTTTAACCAAATCTACACTGGTGACAAATGGACTCCGGCCTTGAGGGATTATGACATGATGCAAGGTGATGCCCTTATTGGCAGATTATTCAATATTCAAAGTCTTAGAACATCTCCGGTCATTCGATCGGTGTACAAGGCTCTTCAAGAATGTCTCCAGAGGGTGTGCATGGATGCGTTGGAGAGGCGGCTGAATGCCAACATTTTTTGTTTTTCTAAGAGGAAGGCACATCGTATAAAGGAGGTCTTCATAGGTATAAGGTTCTTACCCATCCATGCCACTGATTGGGCACCCCATCTGCCAAGGGAATTCTTCGATAATCTGGATGATGACGAGGACCTCCTGGAAGATGATCAGGATGATGACAAACCCTTAGTATAGGTCATCCTCCTGGGTGTTGGTGTACACGGCTCTTCAAGAAAGTCTCCAGAGGGTGTGCATGGATGCGTTGAAGAGGGAGCTGAATGCCAACATTTTTTGTTTTTCTAAGAGGAAGGCACATCGTATAAAGGAGGTCTTCATAGGTATAAGGTTCTTACGCATCCATGCCACTGATTGGGCACCCCATCTGCCAAGGGAATTCTTCGATAATCTGGATGATGACGAGGACCTCCTGGAAGATGATCAGGATGATGACAAACCCTTAGTATAGGTCATCCTCCTGGGTGTTGGTGAAACGACAACAACCCTGGATGCTGATATCGTAGGTGCTAATTAATGGAGGTTGGCCGGTATGTGGGATTGGAGCTGTTGTTTCCTTTCTTGTTTTTCTGTAGCTATGGGTGGCGGGTTGGTTCACTTTTTTGTTTAGGGTTTTTAAATTGTTATATCAGGCCAATTTAGGGCCCTTCATCTGTACTATTTTTTGATGAACTTCTAGATATGGCGTCCTCTATATTTCTGTATAAACTTTTTAAGTAATGCTATGGGTGGCCTACCACCTTTTTCTTAAAAAAAATGGTAGGTTGAATAGGGAGTAAGTCATAAACTCAAATATTTACTTTCCGCAACGCGTCATGTATGAATTTGATCAGATCAGTTTTCGGAGGCAGTTATTGTCTTCAAGTTGTATGGAAGAATATACCTCTCTATGTATTAACATGACTTTTCCCACATCTTTTACTTATAAATTTTAACAATAGAACATATTCAGGAAATAAAATGATAAAAAAATAAAACATAAAAATAAAAATAAAATAACTAAATAAATAATTATATAATATGTTAAATTGTAGATAATGACTTCAAAGAGATTAAAATATTAAAGGAGAAAGTTGTTGAGTAGTAACAGTTATGGATCCGGTAGGAAGAAAAGGAAGTGGATCATGATCATTTGTCTTGCCCCACCTATTAGAAAGGTCTTGAATATTTAGAATAAGTTGTTGTCGGACCAACCAAGACCACATTTGTCATGCAGTTGAGAAGAAATTGAACATAGATGGTAATGTTGGGACCAACCTTGAGCATCGTGACCCTAGGCTTTGCACTATGGTGATTGAGAAGAGTGTCAACCATAAGAGCCATGCCCATGAGCTTTATGACTATGTTCATATTGATGCCCTTGTGGAGGCGATTGACCCCTATTAGGAGAAGCTAGTGAAACTTTGGCATCCATATAAGGTGCATTATCCTAGTGGTCAAGAAACATGTGTAAGTGAGAAAATTCAAGCATAACTTTAGTGATTTTGCAGATAGAGCTAGGCATTGCCTTTGCCAAGTTTGTAGTTGCGTAAAACAATACATTAGGATACCATTTCCAATCTTTCCACAAGGGTTTAAAACTCCTCATCTTAATTTTGTGTAGCATCTTTATAGGAATAGAATCAACAACAATACGAAAGGATTCAAAATTGCTCATTGAGTATGTACTTCAATTTGGTGTTAGGCCAAGAAACAAATTAGTATTCCTTGAGAAAAGATCTAGAAGAGTCATAATGCCTTTGTCATAAAAGTTCAAAGTACAATCCCAAGGAACCATTGCAAGAGATATATCCTAGCAAGTGATCATAGGAGACCATCAAATGGACTATTAATTGATAGATAACCCATTGCAATAATAATTTCCATTCCATCTAATCTATAGTTTAATACCTTCCCAAGGCTTTCTAGATGCCATTTATCTTAAATGTGCCCAAGATATGACCAAGTGCGTTCATGATAAGAAGAGAATTAAAGTCAAGATCTCCCTATATTTATGACCATTAGATACACCATATGAAATTAAATGTTTAAGAAAGATTTTCAAAGCTTCATTTCCCATAATGAATCTAATAATCAATGTAATACATAAGGATATATACCTTACAAGTAAATGTCAATAAGATCAAGCCACCCAGAGGTATAAGGGAAACAACATAACTCGCAAACAACCATATGAAAACCTTTTCTCCATTTTAAAGAAACCATAAGAAATCCCTTAGGTGTTTCTCATGCATATAATAAGAATATTTGGAAAGCACCCAATAGGATCATTAGTAGATATGGGTAGAAACAAGAACTTTTTAACAAATCTAGAAATTTTCTCTAAGACAAAGTAGCTTGGTGATTTAATAAGGCCACATTTTTCTATGCAGGTAATGGAAAACTAACATAAAGTGGAAGGAGAAGCCTAATAGGCAAGGGGGTGCCTAAAATCTTGAATAAATCTCTATGACCTATCCATTTCAACCCAAAATAATTGATGTAATCAGGTTTAAACAAAATGGATTACCTACAACACTAAGTTTTTTCCACTAAATGCTTGGACTAGAGGCTAGTAATTAAGTATCTAGACTCTAGATAGCATGTTTGAGATTATTGTCATCTTCAAAAAGTGTAAGAAATGAATCATCAACAAAATGACCATGAAATAGTTGTTGTGTGGAATCTAGATAGAAGAGTATAAAGCAACATAGAGGCCCCCCACTGCTCCAAACTCGGTCTAAACCACTCGATCACCATTCTCATTAATGACTAGTAGGTAGTATAAAGGATGTTAGAAGAGGTTTTCAGAATTAGTGTGGGGTAAAAGCAAGAAGTTGGGTCCACATATAGAGGAAGTGTCGAGCAAAAAAAATCCCAACAAGAATGGGTACCTGAGCTTGGAATTAGAATGGGTACCCGTTATGCTTCAGAATCCCAGCATAAATGGGTACCCGTTTCGTAAAAGTATTTAGTTTTACTTAAAATGGGAAATAATAGACATATTATGAATGGATACCCATTTTAAAATGGGTACTCATTTTGTTTTTAGAATGGGTACCCATTTTAAAACGAGTACCCATTAATTTTTTTAGAATGAGTACCCATTCCTAAAAGTTTGAAACCACAACCCACATTTTTAATTTGGTTTTAGTCTTAGGAAAGGCATAGTAAACTAACCCTTAGGATTGGACCTGTAAATACAAGTCCATGTTCACAGCAAGAGAAAAGACTAACTTTACCAATATGGCTAATGACATTTTTTTCTGAATATTTTTACGAAATTAAAACTCATTATACATGATAATGTGTAGTTTTAAAATATGTATTTTTTATGATTTGAATTGTTTCTCTATTTACTAATTAATTTATGAAGAAACTAGTCCATAAACCTAAAATGTCAAGTTTTAATATTTTTAATAACTTTTAATGTTTAAAGTTTTTTTTTTAAATTATATGTCATCAATCAATGCATCATTCTTTACACAATGAAAAACAAATCATTTTATGATTAGTTTAGCTCAAATTATGGTGTTCGTACATGAGGGGTTTCCAAGAACAATAATTAGGGCCAATAAAAATTAATTAACAAAAAATATTTTAAAAAAATATTAAAAAATATCCTCATCAAACTTCACTATAATACACATATTTCCCCAAGCGTATTTATAAAAATACTTGTATTTAGGTCAAATTATGTTGGTCATACACATGCATGGTATGGCCCTAAAAAAGTGACTTTTAAAAAGTGGTTTTTGTACAAGCCTATGCAAAATTAATTTGTCATCTAAGTATTAGAGTAAATTACATATTTGAAAACTAGACTCAAAATACTAAATTTCATATTATTGTACTTTCTTAAGATTTTATGTGTAAGTGCGTCAAATTTTGACTCCAACTGTGACAAACTTTGATTTAAAAAAAATACTTCCACTTTTTAGCCAAAAAGTGGACCCAACTTCTTGCACTTACCCTATGGCATTGATTATTGCTAGGGTGGGCTAGAATGTGGGGCCAATAAACATTTTGAAAGGCCATTTTAAAAGATCATTCTTATAAATTATAATAAAAACTAAATAATTTTTATCGAAATCATTAAACATGAATGCGGTGCCCATGATATCTAAAGAGAAAAGGATTATGAGAAAATTATTAAAAAAAAGTTAGAAACCTTCACTAAAATATTAAAATGGGAATCATGAATTTGTAAAAATCCAAAATATGGTTGTGAATCATCAAAGACCCATAAATTTAATTTCTTTAAAAATTACTGTTATAGTAAATTGCATTTACCTTTCTTAAGTTTAACTTCGGCCTAAATAATAGTTAGGTTGGGAAGTTATTTCCCGTAACCCATTCGGGTAGTCTTCACCTACTCCCGAATAATATTTATATTTTGCATTGTACACTATGTAATATATCTCATATATCTCAAATATGCTTCTCTCTGGTGAAATATTTGTTTTCTCTCATTTGTGAAGGTGGTTTGATCTAGGAAGTGCTCCTGGGAGGTGTTTGACACCAACATGGTATTAGAGCCATTCTCCTGCCCCTCCTAATTTTGAGAGTTTTCATCAGGATTTTAAGATCATTGGTTTTATAGCAGTGCTCTCAGGCCAAGAGATATCTGGAGGATGTTATTGATCCACTCTTTAGCAATGACACTGCAACATATCTAAGGTTTCTATCTCATATATTCAATCTCATTGCTAGATCATTATATTTTCTTAGCAGCGATTATTCCCAATTTTGGTGACCTGATTTATTGCCTAATTTTACACCAAATATATTTGTTTTTGGCCATCAATTTTATTAGATAGGCATGAGACAAATTCCACACCCTCTGTGGCAAGATCCATGGACTCTGCATGTGTATTTGGAGGTTCAAACTCCCATTCGCAACAGTAAGGGATGTGAGGTTGGTTGTAGATTGGCGCTGCAGATTGGTTATAGAGGATGTGATTTTTGCATTGGTTGTAGATTGTCACCACGACCATACAACAAACACATTCTTTTGGCCAATATACATTATTTGGTAATTAGACTTTATATTTCATAAAGTTTGATTGCAAAATATCTCCTACAGTTTCAAGTCTGTTGTGCGTGAGGAGGTGGGCCCGTCAGGATTGGGCACTACTTTGAAGTTGATTTGGGATCTTTTGTCCCACATTTCTGGCATTGGAGGTTTTTGTCTATTGAAAAAGGCAATCATTGCATTCACTTGTTGTGAATAAGTCTCACAAGAGGCTATGTTTCTTGTGTGCTCAATGGAATTTTCTTGGTGTTAGCATGGAGATCAGGCAATTGGCCTCACCATTTCTTGCACTAAATTAGGTTTAATTCTTTTTTGGAAGTTTTTGAAAGAACTATCTTTGAAAATTTGAAGAATTCAATTATAATGGTTTCTTTGGAGAAAGGGAACTTTAGGCAATGGAGTGATTTTATTCTTTCTCATCTTAGTGAGCAAAATCTATTTCCATATTTGTATAATGAAGTTCCTATTCCAGGCACACCTTGTGGGTATATGTTCTGGAAAGGATATAGGGCTCAAGTCTTTAGAGTTATTTATGAGCATATAAATGATGATGACATTTTGGATTCACTTGTTCATTTTGAGTGCCCTTGTGCTCTTTGGACTTACATTCGAGAATCATATGGAGATCATGATACTCTGCCATCTCTCGATGACCTTCTTTCCAATACCAATGTGCCTTGTTGTTCTTCAGATAAGATAAACCATGCTTGTGATCCTTTGGAGGTTTTTGAGACTTCAGACGAGGTTGTAGTTGCTTCAGAGTTTCTTGATTGTTTTTCATAGATAGTTGATCCACCTTCATTAAGTACTTCCATCATTCTTGAGTAACATGATTATCATTGTCTTCCTAATTGGGATTCGTATTTTCTAAACATTGGTTCATTGTTCGTGGAATCTCACATTTCAGACTTGGAAGACACATTTGAGGGATTAATTTTCCTATTTGATGGTAGTTGTGGTACAACTGTTGTCACTCCATCTCTGTCTTTGGAGAATGTTCAAATTCAGTTTCCAGTGGTACCTTGTTTGTCACCTTCTATTGTGATTGGGCATGTTCCTGATTGGTTTGTGGAGTCATTTTCCAAGGTCTTGGCGACACATGAGCAGATTTTAGAGACATTATCATCCTACATTTGGATTTCACTTGCTAATTCCTATCCAGAATGGGAAGCATAGCTGCATTTGTACCTGGTTTTATTTTTTCCAAAAGGAAGACAAGTTTTTTGTCGACATTGGATCATGTTTTATCTTTAGGCACTTACCATTTTTGCAAGCAATTACACATTATGGGGGTTCTACATAGTCTCTCTCTTTCCCTCTTATGGGGGGGTCATTGATTGTTTATACATGATGTATGTAGTCCTTGGGGGGTGTTAATGAGTCCTCCATCCATGCATCTTTTTTTTCTTTTCTCTCTTTTGGAAAAGGGTTTTTTCCCACAAGGTTTTTCTCTTTTTCTCCATTTGTGAGAGATTTTTTTTTGCATTGTAAATGGGTACCTAACATGGTTGTGTAGCCGGGACCCATATTGCATAATAATCTCCCTAAGTTGCACTTAAGGGGGGTTGTTAGAGTAAATTACATTTACCTTTCTTAAGTTTAACTTGGGCCTAAATAACAGTTAGGTTGGGAAGTTATTTCCCGTAACCCGTTTGGGTAGTTTTCACCTACTCCCAAATACTATTTATATTTTACATTGTACACTATGTAATATATCTCATATATCTCAAATCTACTTTTCTCTTTGGTGAAATATTTGTTTTCTCTTGTTTGTGAAGGTGGTTTGATGCAAGAAGTGCTCTTGGGAGGTGTTTGACACCAACAATTACTATTAATGAAAATGTTGTATTATAAGGAGCACACGATATTTCACAAACAACTAAACTTGTAAAGTAAATTTTTATGATTAAAATACAATTATAGAAAAAATCTCATGCTTTAATATTATAAATCAAGATGTCACAATAATATAAGGCTCTTGCCTTATTTTTCACTAAATATCATATTGAGAAGGTTCATGGGAAAGAAGGAAGGGATAGAAAACAAAGAATGACAGCCACCATGAAAGGAAAATAGATATTTTTGCATGTAGGGAAGTAGGAAATATAGTGAATTAAAGTAAGAGAATTAGATTGAGAGGACAAGTGTTGATCGTCTAAAGCTATAAATATATCATTGAGATTGTTTTCCTCTTGGACATTTATTCTTCTAATTTCTTCTCTCAAATTTTATATCACTTATTCAAATCTTTCCTTCTACTTATTTTTCTATAGATATGTAAATGGTTCATTAAAAGGGAGGAGGGATTTTTATGGGCATAAATGTATCATTTTTAGCATTTAGGTCTTTTTGACAAAACACATTGTATCATTGTATTGATAAAAAATAACTCTATAACTATGCAAATTAGCCTCTTACATATGTTTTGGATATATCTCTATAATGAATAAAATGTTATTTTTATTATTCCTAGTGTGCTTTGTTTATCAATTTTCCTTATCTTTCTCTTTGTTTCCACAACCTCATTTTTGTGATTCCTCTAACATACTATAGATTGGTGACCAGTGGGGAGTAGTAGTTGGTTCCATATTCTAATATAGATTCATTAGCCTCTTCTACCAAGGGGTGCATGTTTGAGTTTATCCCTTATATCCCATCTCTATCATTGCTCTTCACAAGATTTTTGACCCTTGATTTAGCAATCAATATCCAAGAGGTTATTGCTACCACATCTGATCTTCCACATATTGTTGGTAGTGCTTCTACTAGTACTACTCTTGTTGTAGTAGCACCTTCTTGTGGTCTTCCTCCCCCCTATGGACTATATTAGGAATAAGCTAACTTTATGGATAGTGAGCCAAGAGTAGTATCTTATATTATTATTATTTCTTTATGTGAATTGAAATAAAAATGTATAAAGTGGTTCATATTACATCTCTCTGATAGTTCATATGTAGGTAAGTATAGAACAAAATAAATGATGTGCATCTATTCATGGACATTCCAAGGCATGAATCTATGAAGCTCATTAGAAATGAAATCCTTAACATCAATGACCTTTATTACAACTCGCACCTAGATACTTGATTTAATTTTTCCTTGAATAGAGTGATATTTAAAATTTTGACCAAGATTCATATTATTTTGAGGGATTAGATTGTGTAGAAAATTAGAATTAAGAACCCGTATTGCTCATAGATTGGAGTTGGCTTGTTTTTACACCATTAATTAGCTACAAATCCCATCTTGATTTTTGTTGAATTTCTCTAAATCTTAGTCATCATGATAAGGTCGACCACACATGGAATATTAACTTCTTTATTATTGTTTGGAGAAAAATATTTTAATTCATTAGAAAATTCATATTTTAACTCAAGAAAGGACAATTTACCCAAGTTTATCTATACCAACATTTTCTAAGATAGAATGTTAAAACTAGGTTTTTCAAATCCTTGTGATAATTTGTGTGAAGGAATACTAAGATATTATGAATTGGTATTTTGTGTGCCTACTAAATTCCCTTTGAAGTCATACCATAAAATGATAGCTTAGAAAATTCCATGGCTGGTATTGTTTGTATCCTTCACAATCTAGTTTTCTATTGGAAATGGATTTGTTCAAGAAATTAGATTAGAAAGAATGGGTCTCTAGAATTTCACATTTGCCATTATTGATTTTATGGAGGATGTTGATTATAAATTATTTCAACTAATGATTGAAGGATAAAGGAGAA
The DNA here is from genome assembly GCA_027924645.1 of Cunninghamia lanceolata. NCBI lineage: Eukaryota > Viridiplantae > Streptophyta > Pinopsida > Cupressales > Cupressaceae > Cunninghamia > Cunninghamia lanceolata. The sequence goes on from BSBN01000888.1 coordinate 7,599,422, forward strand.
GGCATATTATGGATAGTCAACATGCCACTCTCACTTCCATGAATATCAATTCTACTAATCTTGATGAGATGACATATATCCTTAGGAAATTGGTTAATGAAACCAAGGGTTTTGTTCACTAGATTCACCATAGGCTATATAATAATAGTTAGAATTTGAATCCTAACATCAAATAGGAAGAGTATTCTAATAACAAAGTTTTAATTTCTACTTGTTCTTTTGGTTTTTCTAGATGTTTCTTTTTTGACATTTTGTAATTGGCCTTTGGCCTTGTTTAAGATGAAATAAAACTTTTTAAAACAATTTTTTTAAAAGATGATGTTGGTGTAAAAAAATAATTTAAAAGACAGTTTAAAGGATATATGAATTTGTTGTAACTTTAGGGAACAATAAGTTTCGGCACTTATATATGTGCATATATATTCATCTAATTTCCAACAATAACAAAATAATTAACCAAAGAAAAATTTTAATGAACCAAAAAACTTTATGTTAACTGTTGCCAAAGAAAATAGATCTTAATGACTTGGACATATTGGGAGGTAACATGGGGTAACATTGTACCTTCTACCAGTAAGATGGTTACCCATTTAAATTAATGAAATTAATATTTGTATATTCTTAATTTGAAAAATATAAATTGTAATCTATAAAGGATCGTCATAGTTTGGATTGATGATTTTATTTAGGTTTGATTTGAAAGCATTCAATTGGAGATATTGTTGTGATATAATAGCTTTTCTAATTAATGCATGAAAGCGGTATCATAGATAACTTTAGGTACATTAAGGTAAGGGTCATATGAAGAATGTGAATACTATATTGTAATTGAGAATATAGAATGATCTAATAAAATCCACCTTAAACATATTGAATTGATAGGGCTAATTATTATGTCTTTGGTTATAGATATTTTATGTCTTTACAAGCTTAAACTGGAAGGAGTTTCTAGCTCTTTTTATAAATTTATCTTGACAAAAGTTGGTTGAAATATTTTTAAAGATCCATTCAATCTAGTGTTGCATATGATCTTAAGATCTAAATCTAAAGGGACATATTTAGTGTAGATGATATGAAATAAAATAGGAAGCTCTCCATATGTTGATTTGTTTTATTTGGGACAACAATTAAGATCTCCAATATTTTGTTGATAATCTGTGTAGTGTGGCAACTACTCAAAACTTGTTGCAAAGGAGTTCCGTTTGGTAATTTCTCCATCCTCAGCAGGTGCATTTGTATTTTGATTTAGATAAATGAGGTTATATTGAGAAGACAAATTGTGGAAAAGTATAAGGTTCAATAGATTAAGAAATGTGTTGGTTCTAGTGACAATTGATCTAGCCATTTTATATTCTTTAGTAGTGTGTGATTTTGTCCTCTAGAGGTAGTGGAAATGTGTTAGTTTTCAATGAATAAGATACCATACATGGGAAGTATCTATTCTTCTTACTTCAGTGAAAATCATGCTAGGGAGGAGAATGATGGAGAGAGAGATGCACATAATAAAATAAATGGATAGAAATTTTTATTTACATATGCAATCAAAATTTTACATTAAAAAAATTTTAACAATTAAAATTATAGAGCTACTGCTCTATATTCCTCTTCTATAATGGTTTCACACATTTTTGAGAACTTCCAGAATTGACTGGACATTGTTGTTGCACTCTAACTAGCCAACCAACATTAACTATTTAGTCAAAACAAAAGAATAAATGGATCCCAAAAGATTTTTGATGGGTGGGAATTAATTTTCTCACTCCAAATTAGATTTACAACACTCCCTTACAATCTAGAGTTCTTTGTGTAGTTACCTAGAAATTTCCATAGTTGTCCTTCTAGAGCTAGTTTTTTAAGGTATCTTTTTAGAGTTGATATCTAGAGCTATCTAAATCTGAAGTTGTTCTCTAAAGATATCCATGAAGCCCAAGTTTTTTCTTAGATGTTTAAAGCACTCTTTTGGTAGTGCCTTAGTAAAAATATCAATGAGCTAATACTTGGATCTACAAAACTTTAGTTCAATATATCCATGTTCTACTAGCTAGCTTATAAAATGATAATGAATGTCAATGTGTTTTCTTCATCCATGGAAAACTAGGTTCTTTGTCAAGGCTATTGGGGATACATTATCATAATATATGGTTAAATTACCATCTTTTTAATCATCATTCAGGTTGTCTAGGATTCTCTTAAGTCAAATAGCCTAACATGATGTTGCATTTGCTGTAATATATTCAGCTTCTACTTTGGAGAGAGAACCCATGTGGAACACATATCCTAATGTGTCCTAAACCCATGTGGAGCACATATCCTAATGTGATCTTCCTATCATCTACACTACCTACTAAATCACTATCAGTAAAACCAAACAACTTAAACTTGCTAGATGTGGTATACAAAATGTCATAGCCCTTGGTGCCATTGACATATCTTATGATTCTCTTTCTTGCTTTCTAGTGTGTCCTTAGGTGTCTCCATGAACCTCGATATTAGACTTATTGTGTACATTATATCATGCCTAGTAGCAGTCAAATACATTAGGCTTCCAACCATACGTTTGTATAAGGTTAGGTTTACTTTATTGTTGCTGTCTTCCTTGCTCAATTTCAGACCTATAGCTATTGGTGTTGGAGTAGGCTTATTGTTCATCATTCTAAACTTCTATAAAATAAATACATAAATATGTGGGTGATACAGCAACTGCCATCAGAAACTTCCATGTGTAAACCTCTTAATCCTCAAACATAGATCATAAGAAACAAGTATAAGGTCACACAAAGGTGAGGAGAGTTAGGCATGTGGCTTGGTTTTGTGCTAGGCATTCATTTCCTACGTAAACTTTTCCAGGTGGAATGAAATCAAAAACTTATTTTTTGCAGTTGATATTTCTTTAATAATTAAGTGGTGAACAACACCTTCCAAGTTTGATGTTATTATAACGAAATGAAACTTTAGAAAATAGTTAATTTTTTTCTCTGCGGAAGTGGTCGACCGCGCTCTCTCTCAAACCTGTAATTCCTTCGACGTGAAAATCAACAAACGGGGACACGGTTTTGACGACGGTGTGAGGATTTTTCGGTCTCGCATGTTTTATTTATATTTTTTTGGGTCTTGCAATGGAAATTTGCAGTATGCAAATTGATTCTCAAGCAGTGTCTCAGGGTCTGCATGAATTTAATTATGCTGCATGTTACTCTATGATGCTGGACATTTCTCTGTATATTTGTAATTACAATTGGTTTGTTTTAAAGCATGCATTCCGTTTCGATTAGGAGTTGTATAATTGTAATTTTTAATAATTTTTTTAATTTTTTAAGAAAAGTTTGATTTTATGGGTTCTTCATCTTTTATATGCTTTTGGTTATAAGATAGGGTTTGTGGTTAGTTATTTTCGGTTTATTTTGCTTTTTAGAAATTTTATATTTAATATTTTTATTTGATGACAGTTATATTTAATTGTTATGATGATTAGTTGTAAAGTTTGATATTGTAAATAAATATTTGATTAATTTTACAATGAATTAAAGCCAACAAGAATTGTCAACATTCATCTAATCACTCTATTTAAATATCATCCAGTTTAATGGTCAAACACACAATAGCAATTTTACACCTCAGAAATAAAAAGTGGTAAATATTTGTCTTATTTTTATGGGCCAAAATTGACCTTTGACGATTAAAGTGGATGATATTTAAGAATAGCCCCATAGAATCAAACAAACTATAGTTGCAGCCATGGCATTAGGTGTTTGATCTGAATAAACAAGTATATTTGTTATCATCAAAAATAATGAATGAGTATGACTACAATTCACATAGATCAATGAAACTTAAGGTGTCATGAATAGCAGAGAACGTTGGAATAGAGTTGGTATTGTTCCTTCCCCGTAAAACATACGTAAACAAAACTCTCCCTTGAATTACTGGGGGCAGAATCTGAATGAGATCGTTGGATTAGAATATCAATATGATTGGTCATATACCACTCGGAAACTTTTGTTATTTTGTGCAGCATTTAGGATCTGGAATATTGCCTGCACAGTTAGTACATGATGCTAGCTGCTCCACAATTTCAACCAAATTATCGATTGCTTTGTTGTTGTTAATATCCGTTTCTGTATTTGCAGTTGCCTTGAGATTATATCGAGCAGAGACATTGATGACAAACATAACAGTGAAGAAAAGTAGTACTGTTATGATTTTGATAAGTATTGATCTGCCCATATTCACTGCTTAGAGAGTGTCCTTTCAACAAAGAAAGCTGAGAAAGATAGAAATAAAAAAGCCAAGAGAATAAGATATGATGAAATCTGAAATGTTGCGAGAGAGAAGGCGATGCTGTGGGTATTTGTTGAGAAAGAAATGAGTCGTATTTATGGGAATAGCTTTGAGCAGTTGAATAGCAGGTCAGAAACTAAAATATTTACATTCCACACCACCTCCTCATGTATGAATTTGACCAATTCGTACGTGAGGCTAGTCAGAGATTATCATTGGCTTAGATCAGTTGTATACAAGAATATAACTCTCTATGTATTAACACAACTTTTCCCACATCTCTTACTTATGAAGCTTAATAATAGAACATATTGAGGAAATAAATAGATAAAATAAATAAAACATTAAAATAAAAACAAATAACTAAATATGTAATTATTTAATAAGTTAAATTTTAGATAATATTTTCAAAGAGAATACAATATTAAGGAATAAAGTTGTTAAGTAGTAAGAGTTATTGATTCAGTAGCAAGAGAAGGAGCAGGTTCGTCATCAGCCGGCTTGAGCACTATGACATGGGCTTTGCACTATGGTGATTGAGAACAGTGTCAACCATAAGAGCCATGCCCACGGGATTTATGACTATGTTCATGTTGATGCCCTCGAGGAGGCAATTGACCCCTATTAGGAGAAGACAGTGAAACTTTGGCAACCATATAATGTGCATTACCCTAGTGGTTAAGAAACATGTGTAAGTGAGAAACTTCAAGCATATTATATCTACATGAGAACATTATAGTAAATCATGGATGAAGTATAAATGAAAAAATGAACATCAATAGAATAGCTTGAAAAGAGACAATGGTTGACTAGAATTTAGAATTGTGATGCTAGGAACCAACCAATGATTGTAAAGCCCGTCTATTGTAAACTTTTGTAGATAGAGCTAGGTATAGCCTTTGTCAAGTTTGTAGTTGCATAAAAACAATGCAATAGAATACGATTTCCAATCTTTCCACTAGGGTTTAAAAATCCTCACCTTAATTTTGTGTAGCATCTTTATAGGAATAGAAGATCAACAACAATACGAAAGGACTCAAATTTTTGATCATTGAGTATGTACTTCAATTTGGTGTTAGGCCAAAAAAAAAATTGCTATTCCTTGAGAAAAGATCTAGAAGAGTCTTAATGACTTTGTCATAAAAGTTCAAAGCACAAACACAAAGGACCCTTGCAAGAGACATATCCTAGCAAGTGATCATAGGAGACCATCAAATGGACTATTAATTGATACATAACCCATTACAAAAATAAATTTCATTCCATATATCTATAACTTAAAATACATTCCCAAGGCTTTCCATATGCCTTTTATGATAAATGTTCCTAGGATCTAAACAAGTGCCTTCTTGATGAGAAGAGGATGAAAGTCAAGATCTCCCTAAGTTTACAACCATTAGATACACCATATGAAATTCAATGTCTAAAAAGATTTTCCAACCTTCATTTCCCATAATGGATCTAATAATCCATTTAGTACATAAGGATATACTTTAGGATTTAATGTTAATGAGACCAGGCAACCCAAAGCTATAAGGGAAGCAATGTAACTCCCAAATAACCCTATGAAAACCTTATCTTTATCCTAAAAAAACCATATGAAATCCTTTAGGTGTTTCATGTGCTTATAATAAGAAGATTTGGAAGGCACCTAATAGGATGAATAGTAGACATGGGTAGAAACAAGAGCTTTTGGAACAAATCTTTAATTTTTCTGTAAGACAAAGTAGCTTGGTGATTTAATAAGGCCACTTTTTTCTATGCAGTTAATGAGAAACTAACACAAAGTGGAGGGAGATGCCTAAAATCTTGAAGAAATCTCCATGATCTATGCATTAAACCCAAAAGAATTGAGCCAATTAGGTTTAGACAAAATGGATTACCTATAGGACTAAGTTTTTTTCCATTAAATACTTGAACTAGAGGCTATTAATTAAGTATCTAGACTTTAGATAACATGTTTGACATTATTGTCATCTTCAAAAAGTGTAAGAAATGAATCATCAACAAAATGACCATTAAATAGTTGTTGCATGGAATATGGATAGAAGATTACAAAGTAACAGAGAGCCCCCCCACTACTCCAAACTTAGTTTGAACCACCTGATCACCATTCTCATCAACAACTAGTGGGTAGTATAAAGGATGTTAGAAGAGGTTTTTAGAATTAGTGTTCTGTTGGTCCAATAAACATTTTCAAAATGCCATTTTAAAAGATCATTCCTATAAATTATAAGAAAAACTAAATGATTTTATTGAAATCATTAAACATGAAGTTGGAGCCCATGAGATTTAAAGAGCAAAGCATTATGAGAAAATAAAAGAAAAAAAGTTAAGAAACCTTCATTGAAATATTAAAATGGGATTCATAAATCTGTAAAAAGCCAAAATATGATTGTGAATCATCAAAGAGCCATAAATTTTTTAAGGATAAATTTATTTTTCTTAATATTTTTTTTTTTTTTTGAAAAAGGTGGTATACCACCCATAGATATATTATGAATTAAAAGTTGATACAAAATGGAGATATCATCCTCCGTACATAATAGAAAGTACATACATAGTTCAGAGAACAAAACATAAAAGACCCTATAATGGCCCGATAACAGTGCTGAACAATAAAATCAAAACCCCCTAAAAAACCAACCCCCAACCGCCAAAAAGCAGGTACGAACCCCATGCAATCCCAGCAATAGAAACCCCAAGACAAATAGAAGCATTACTAAGGCCACGGCCACCAACAACAATCACCACCATGTCCACTGCACCCCCGAGCTCAATCCACAATAACAGAAGCTTTCTGGTCCTCGAGCTCATCCGCACTGTGCTCTTCCTCTTCGTCTGTTTGGTCCCAGATCTCCCTTGGGAGGTGGGGGCCTAATCGGGCATATGAACCCGCAAGAAGTGGATGGATACGAAGATATCCCTGATCCATTTCGCCATTTTCTTAGGGAAATGAAAACTATATTCCCCTTCAACACTTTCTCAGCGCCATTCATGCAACCACATTCGAGACCTTCCTACATAGCCTTGCACACTAAATCAAAGGCAAAAGACGATTTAAGAAGTTGCGGAGAGGGAATAAGCCCCCAACTAGCGCATCCCCTTTCATTAGATTGTAACCATTCAAAGTTGGATTCCATCGCTCCACGCTGTATAGGTTGGTCATAGAAAAGCCCGGTAGCTATAGCATGCACAAAACCCTCATCCTGTATAATATCCATTAATGTGGATAATATATGTGAAGCAACATCAGACCAATTGAGCAATCTCTCCTCATATCCTAGAATCCATTTACGCCCGCATATGTTATGCACTGTAAACTGAACCATGGTGCAATCCATATCATCTATTTGCATCATGTCAATGATCTTGATTTTCTCGCGAATCTGTGGTTCCCATTGCATAGGAGGAAAAAATAGTCTCTGGTTAATCTTATCATTCTCCATAGCTAAAGCATGCAAACACAGCTCAAGAACAAATTGCTATGTCAGCAAATAAAAGCGTTGTCTTATCTAAAAAGGCCCTGGATATAAATATCCAAGATAGCCGATGGAGTTTAGATGTGACAGAAGTCATGAGAGAAGTTGCCCATTGATATGCCAGTTATGATGATTTTGTAAGCTTCTGGAGCGTCCATAAATAGTCATCACATTACAAATCCTTTTCCATAAATACCAGTCCTTCTTACGAAACATGGCCTATTTTAGAAATCATGTCCATTTAAACCATTAAGAATGGAGGAATAAACTTCGCCATCCATGTACTTTGTCCTTCAACGGCCACTGTCACTAGATCTCCTTCGTGTGAAGACTTCTGCGGCATGACAATAAGAGCTGGCCTCTTAATGAGCTAAAAACCTTACCATTTGGGCATACGTCCATTGTCACCTGACCTCATAAATACCCTTGCGCTCCACTCCACTTCCCCAAAATTAAGAAAGGCATTTGATTCGTACTGTCTAAAAACCCTTTGAGAAGCTGCTAGCCTACCAAACCACGTGTCGAAGCATCATTAGTCCACCTTGGTGTATTCATGGCCTCTCTATCTTATCACCCTCAAACTACTGGCTCCTATTTTCCTTAATAATTACTAATAAAGAAAATCTTGTATTATAAGGAGGACATGATATTTCACAACTAAACTTGTAAAGTAAAAGATTTATGATTAAAATACAATTATAGAAAAAATATCATGGTCTAATATTATAAATTAAGGGGCCACAATAGAAAACAAAGAATGGCAACCACCATGCAAGGAAAATGGATATTTTTGCATGTAGGGAATTAAAACAAGAGAATTAGAGTGAGAGGACAAGTATTGATTATGAAAAGCTATAAATATTTGATTGAGATTTTTTCCTCTTCAATATTTATTCTTCTAATTTATTCTCTCAAATTTTATAGCTTTTCTACAAATCTTTGCTTCTACTTCTTTTTCTATATATATGCAAATGGTTTATTAAAAGGGAGGAGGGATTTTTATGGGCATAAATGTATCATTTTTTACATTTGGGTCTTTTTGACAAAATGCATTGTATCATTGTATTGATCAATAATAACTCTACAACTATGCAAATTAGTCTCTTATATATGTTGTTGGATATATCTCTATAATTTAAATAAAATGTTCTATTTATTATACCTAGTGTGGTTTTGTTTATTAATTTTCCTTGTCTTTCTCTTTGTTGCTGCAACCTCAATTTGCATTTTTAGGATTCCTCTGACCTGCTATAGATTGGTAACCAGTGGGGAGTAGTAGTTGGTCCCATATTCTGATATTGATTGATCAGCCTCTTCTACCAATGGGTGCATGTTTGAGATCATGTCTAATATACCATCTCTATCATCGATCTTCATAACATTGTTGACCCTTGGTCTAGCAGTGGATACACAAGAGGGCATTTCTCCCACATCTGCTCTTCCACATATTATTGGTAGTGCTTTTACTAGTACCACTCCTATTATAGTACCATTATCCAATGGTCTTCCTTCCCCCTATGGACTATATTAGGAAGAAGATGACTTTACGGACTGTGAGATTGAAGAGTAGTATATTATATTAATATTATCACTTTGTGTGAATCAAAATACAAATGTATAAAGTGGTTCATATTACTTCTCTCTAATAGTTCATATGTAGGTAAGTATAGAAAAAAAAAATGAAGTGCATCTATTCATGCACATTACAATGCATAAATCTATGAAGCTCATTAGAAATGAAATTGTTAACATCAATGATCTTTAGTATAACCACTCACACCTAGATACTTAGTACAAGATCAAATCTAATTTTTCATTGAATAGAGTGGTATTTAAATTTTGAGCAAGAATCATATTGTTTCAAGTGATTAGATTGTGTAGAAAATTAGAATTTTTAAGAACCCATATGGCTCATAGTTTTGAGTTGGCTTGTTTTTACACCATTAATTAGCTACAAATCCCATCTTGATTTTTGTTGAATTTTTCAAAATCTTAGTCATCATGAGAAGGTCAATCGCACATGGAATATTAATTTCTTTACCATTGTTTGGAGCAAAAGATTTTAATTAGTTAGAAAATTTATATTTTAACCCAAGAAAGGACAATTTAACTAAGTTTATCTATACCAACATTTTCAGGGAGGGGATGTTAAAACTAGGTTTTTCAAATCCTTGTGACCCTTTGTGTGAAGGAATACCAAGATATTTTGAATTGGTATTTTCTGTGCCTACTAAATTCCCTTTGAAGTCATGCCATAAAGTTATAGATTAGAAAATTCCATTGCACATATTGTTCCTATCCTTCACAATCTAGTTTGTATTGGAAATGGGTTTGTCCAAGAAACTAGATTAGAGAGAATGGGTCTCTAGGTTTTCACCTTTGCCATTATTGATTTGATGGAGGATGTTGATTATCAATCATTTCAACTAATGACTGAAGGAGAAAGGAGAAGTCATATTATGGATAGTCAACATGCCACTCTCACTTCCATGAATATTAATTCTACTAACTTTGATGATATGAGATATAGACTTAGGAATTTGGTTAATGAAACCAAGGGTTCTGTTCACTAGATTCATTGTAGGCTATATAATAATAGTTAGAATTTGAATCCTTACATTAAACAGGAAGAGGATTTAATAACAATGTTTAAATTTCTACTTGTTCTTTGGCTTCTTCTAGATACCTTTTTAATAACATTTTGTAGGTGGCCTTGGCCTTGTTTAAGATGAAATAAAATATTTTAAAATATTTTTCAAAAAAAAAAGATGATGTTGGTGTAAAAGACTAATTTAAAAGAAAGTTTAAAGGATATATGAGTTTGTTGTAATTTTAGGGAACAATAAGTTTTGACACTTACATTTGTCCATATATATTCATGTAATTTCTAAGAATAACAAAATAATGAACCAAAAAACTTGATGATAACTGTTGCCAAAGAAAATAGATCCTAATGGCTTGGACATGTTGGGAGATAACATGGGGTAACATTGTTCCTTCTACCGTTAAGATGATTGCCCATTTAACTTAATGAAATTAATATGTATATATACTTAATTTCAAAAATGAAAATTGTAATCTATAAAAAACCATCATAATTTGGATTGATGATTTTATTTATATTTTATTAGAAAGTATTCTATTGGAGATATTGCCATGATATAATAGTTTTTCTAATTAATGCATGAAAGCAGTATAATATATAACTTTATAATTTTAGGTACATTATTGTAATGGTTATATGAAGAATGAGAATACTCTATTGTAATTAAGAATATAGAATGATCCAATAAAATCCATACAACCAATTATTATGTCTTGGGTTATAGATATTTTATGTCATTACAAGCTTCAACTGAAGGAGTTTCTAGTTTATTTTATAATTTATCTTAACAAAACCTGGTTAAAAAATATTCAAATAGCCATTCAACCCAGTGTTGCATGCGCTCTTAAGATTTAAATCTAAAGGGACATATTTAGTGTAGATGATATGAAATAAAATAGGAAGCTCTCCATATGCTGATTTGTTTTATTTGGACAACAATTGAGATCCCCAATATTTGGTTGAGTGTGTGTCGTGTGGCAACTACTCGAGAAGCTTGTTACAAAGGAGTTCTCTATGGCAACTGCCCCATCCTCAGCATGTGCATTTGTAATTTGATTAAGATAAATGAGGTTATATTGAGAAGCCAAATGGAGGAAAAGTATAAGGTTGAGTAGAATAAGAAATGTGTTGGTTTTAGTGACAATTGATCCAGCCATTTTATATTCTTTAGCAGCGTCTGAGTTTGTCCTCTAGAGGTAGTGGAAATGTATTAGCTTTCAACGAATAAGATACCATAGATGGGAAGTATATATTCTTCTTACTTCAATGAAAATTATGCTGGGGAGAAGAATGCGAGAGAAAGAGACGCACGGAATAAAATAAATAGATAGAAATTTTCAAAAAAAATTAACAAGTTCTACTCTATATTCCTCTTCTATAATGATTTCACACATTTTCGATGCTTGATGATTTATTTGATGAACTGAAACAACATTTATACAGGAGAATACACTTGAATACAATTGAGATAACTATAACCGCGCCATAACCGAATAACTGCAATTCCATAACTAACAGCATAACCGATGTTAAGAGGTAGTTTATTTATTAATGTAATATGAAATGCTACACTAACACTATCTAGCCTACCAACATTAACTATTTTACTGAGAGTAACAAAATAAATGGATTTTGATGGGTGTGAATTAATTGTCTTGCTCCAGATTAGATTTCCAACAGAGTTTCCTATCATGCATATTGTATCTCTAGAGTTATCTCTATAGTTACCTAGAGATTTCCATAGTTGTCCTTCTAGAGCTAGTTTCTGAAGCTATATTTCTCGAGTTGATCTCTAGATCTATCTTTTTGAAGCTGTTCTCTAAAGATGTCCATGAAGTCCAAGTTTTCTCTTAGACATTTAAACCAATCAAACAGCCACGACATTACGTGTTTGATCTGAATAAGCAAGTATATTTGTTATTATCGAAAATAATGAATGAGTATTACTAGATCAATGAAATTTGAGGTGTCATGAATAGCAGAGAACGTTGGAATTGGTATTGTTCCTTCCCCGTAACATTCAATTAATGTAAATCATAATTAAACAAAACTCTCCCTTGAATTACTTGGGGCAGAATCTGAATGAGATCGTTGGATTAGAATATCAATATGATTGGTCATATGCCACTCGGAAACTTGTGTTATTTTGTGCAGCATTTAGGATCTGGAATATTGCCTGCAAAGTTAGTACATGGTGCTAACCGCTCCACAATTTGAACCAGATTATCGATTGCTTTGTTGTTGTTAATATCCGTTTCTGTATTTGCAGTTGCGTTGAGATTATATCGAGCAGAGACATGGAAGACAAACATAACAGTGAAGAAAAGTAGTACTGTTATGATTTTGATAAGTATTGATCTGCCCATATTCACTGCTTAGAGAGTGTCCTTTTAACAAAGAACACCGAGAAAGATAAAAATTTAAAAGCCAAGAGAATAAATATCTCGCCAAATAAGATAGTATGAAATCTAAAATGTTGCGAGAGAGAAGGCGATGCTGTGGGTATTTCTTGAGAAAGAAATGAGTCGTATTTATGGGAATAGATTTGAGTAGTCGAATATTTAATTCTCACGAGGGAGACATTCAAAGTTTGAAAATGGGAGGTTGAATAGCGAGTAAGTCGTAAACTCAAATATTTCCATTCCACAACGCCTCATAAACTCAAATACTTACTTTCCACAACGCGTCATGTATGAATTTGACCAATTCGTACGTGAGGCTAGTCAGAGATTATCATTGGCTTAGATCAGTTCTCGGAGGCGATTACCGTCTTATGGTCTTCGAGTTGTATGGAAGAAGATAACTCTCTATGTACTAGTAAAAGTACCAAAGGTGCTATCAAATGGCTGATAGGCATAAATATTTATAAGCCTATCACCAAATAATATATATTTATATTTTTACTATAAAGTCATTATATGTAGTAGTTAGCATTTAAAATAAATTAATTTTATCAACCATTTTTGTATGCACAATATAACTTGTTCTTTGTATGTTTTGGTCATTTTGATATTCATAGTGTAACTGTTCTTTGTAATGTATCATTATATTTGATTATCTTGAATGAGTAATTAAAGTTAGATCAACTTCAATATTTAGGATGTTGACTTTTATTATTGTGTAGATATTATTGTGTAGATATGAGATGTGTTTTCTAACAAGGAAATTATGGAAATTGTGGCATTTGCTCCCACAAGAACAATTGCAGCCAGATCTTTGGTAGGCTTTGTTGTTCAAGCATAGAGAGTGAAATATACATCATCTGAAATAGATGGTTGTTTATTAATGTGACTTTATTTTTGCAATTATCCTTTAGTTTTTAAGGAAAAAAAAAAAGAAAAATTCATCACAAGACTTACCCCCCATGAAAGATACCATTGCAATGATAGTCTTTTTTTCCCCTAGTTCTCTATGTCCTTTTTTTTCACCCCCCCATGAAAGATACCATTGTAATGACAGTCCGTTTTTCCCCTAGTTCTCTATGTCCTTTTTTTCATAAAGAAATGATGGAACCTACTTTGGATGCACAAATCTCAAATAAGCTGCAAAAATTCACACCATTAAATCCCATCAACTGAACAAATTGCATTAAGAACATTGAAATTCTAGATTATGTTTCACATAGTTCATTGAGAGAATAGTTGTCTTGCTTCAAATTCTCTTTTGGTTCAAGATGCTTCACTGAAGATCCCTGCACATTTGAAGGGCTATATTTAGGGTTCAACTCAAAAAGATTTACTCCTCGAATTATATTATTACTTGACCAATAAGTGTCAAGCAAACACATCCACATAATTGCATCAGGTTTTATTGGCATTTTGATGATAAAGTGACACAACTAAGAAAATAAAGCATGCATACATGATGATACAATAAGAATCCCTCATAGCATTGAGGTATTTACAACCTTCACCCTTCATCCACTAGACTTGCATAGCTGCATGCAAATAAAACACAAACAAAGCTCTTACATGGTCATGATTAGTTCTAGAGGTTTTCATTAGTTCAAAGTGTTTGAGGGCATCCTTTCTATATCAATGCACTGCATATCCTACAACCATTGCATTCCATGAGACCAAATTTCATTGGGGTATTTTGTTAAACAATTCGCGTGCCTTCTATATACTTCCACATTTTGCATACATGTCTATCAGGGCATTTGCAACTGTACCTAACAAAAATCTACTTTTAGTTATTTTTTTGATGGATCTCCATACCCTGTTCCAAAGCCCCAATTTTGACACACGCTAGGAGGATGCTGGAAAAGGATGCCGCATTTGGCTTTACACCTACCAAATTCATTTGTTAAAATTCTGTAGTGCTCTCAACAAACCCATGTTGTGCGTATCCAGAAAGGATTGTTGTCCATGATACCATATTTTGATGAGGAATTTCTTTGAAAAACTTTAAGGCTTCATCTAGAACACCATTTTGTGCATATCCTATAATCATTACATTCCATGAGACCACATCTGCATTACCTAGCTTGTCAAATGAATCACATGCCTTCTATATCATTTCACATTTTGCATGCATGCCTATAAAAGCATTCACAACCCACAATGTCAAGAAAAAGAAAACCACTTCTGATTATTTTTTGATGGATCTCCATACCTTGTTCCAAAGCTCCAAGTTTGGCACAAGCAGGGAGGATGCTGGCAAATGTTTTTGAGTTTGGATTAAATGTACCAACTACATTTGCTTTAAAATATCTAAACTTTGTCTACATAACCATTTTGTGCATATCAAATAGTCATTGTATTTCATGAAACCACATCACATCTAGGGATTTTGTCTAACAACTCCTGTACCATTTGCACTCGTCCACATTTTCCATACATTGTCAACGCAATCACAATTACAATATTTGACTAAAATCTGCTTTCTATTATTTTGTGATGGATCTACATATCCATATCCAAAGCTCCTATTTTGGCACCTGCTGGGATGATGCTAGCAAAGGTTGCTGAGTATGGCTTTACACATACTAATCGCATTTTCTTTAAAATCTCTGATGCCTTCACAATGAGCCCATTTTGCACATATCTAACAATTATTACAATTATTGTAGTCCATGACACCACATTTCATTGAGGTATTTTGTCAAATAGTTCACGTTCCTTGTATATGTTTCCACATTTTGGATACATGTCTATCAAGGTAGTCATAACAACAATATTTGATAAAAGCCCAACAATAATATTTGATAAAAGCCCAGCTTCCATTATTTTTTGGTGACTCTCCATACCCTATTCTAAAGCACCCATTTTAGTAAATGTTGGAAGAACACTAGCAAATGTCACTAAGTTTGGTTTTACGCCTTCCAATTGCATTTGTCTAAAAATCTCCATAGCTTCTTGAACAAGTCTATTTTGTGCATGTCCAACAATGATTGCAAACCAGCAGACCACATCTTGTTGGGCTATTTTGTCAAACAGTTTGCTTGCCTTGGTTAAGCATCCGCATGTTAAGAATAGGAATGGTAGTTGCTAACAAGTAACAACCTCTTTATTACTCAACCCCCATAATAAGAATTCAATTTTAAACATTGAAATTGAAAACAAAAATTAGATTGGTATGTGAAAAGGAATAAAGTGCTTACTTTTTCTTTTTGTGTTTGATATTTTTTAAAAAATTGAAACAATGCTAGGAGATACAAAAGAAGCAGTCAAAACACTATGAGGAGTTGAAAAAAAATAGAAACAAACCATACAATAGATGGTACAATAGACCATTACATAACGAATAGCAATAAAATAATAAATGGCCACATACAGAAATCAAAGACCCTAAAACAGCCACCATGCAAAAACTCCATTCCATGAAAATAAACAGAAGTTGAACTAAAGAGTATAAATAGAAAACAACAACCATCATCGAGCAGCTCTGGTAATAGAAAAAGATGAACAAAATCACCAGATGAAGGACAAGATCCATCACAGAACCGATCTGGGCAAAGAAAAACCCATAATTAAGTAGCCATAATTGATTTTTGAAGTCAAACACAGAGATGCCCAGTTTTTCTTGTGACAAAAGTCATAGAAGATAAAAATCAACATGCAAGAAATGATCAGAGTAATCCAACTGATAATGTGGTATAAATAAATGCAAATCTTGGAAACGATTGGGAGATAAAAGGTGGAGAGGGTAGAAAGTTGAATTCGTGGGCTAAAGAAAAGGAAACTACCAACATGAAGAGCCACCACTGATTCTCTATTACATAATTTTATTTATTTTGGAAACCCAAAAATTTGAATGACCACCAATTCTTTTAAAATTTATGGACGAGCAAAAAAATATTTTTTTTTTGGGACTACCAAATTTTTGGCAGTTACAAGATGTGTGTACATATAAAATGGCCTATCAGCCAAATTAACACAACTTTTCACACATCTTTTACCTATAAAGTTCAATAATAGAGCATATTCAATAAATAAATAGTTAAAAATAAAAATAAATAAGTAAATAAATAGCTTTAAAAAAAATAAAAAATAAAAATAAATAAGGAAATATATAATTATATAATATGTTAAATTTTAGATAATATATTCAAAGAGTATATATATATAAAACTGTCCAAAAACAACAGAGAAAAGGGAGAAATAGTATTGTGAGCCAAAAAACACAAAAGTCCACCAATACTAGAAAATCTACTCTGAATTGGAATCGTGGTCTTCTTGGGGAGGTGACATTGGAAATGGGAGAGCAAAAGGAGGGGTACCCGAAGCTCGGGGGGGCCAGGAGCTAGATCTAGGGCATGATGTCCTAGAAACCAAATCACATTAAACACCTCCTTTGCTCTTGTCGCTAACCCACCTGGAAGATAGAATCTATTGTATATGAAAAATTTGGATAAATACAAATGATAAAACAATACAATGCATTACTTAATCCAAATCTTCAATACCTCAGATAGATGGAATGATAGATGCATGCAAGATAGGTTGATTGATTGATTGATTTGATATGTTGATTGCTCAATTCAGTAGCATAACATTAAGATGAAGATGATAGATGGAAAATGATAGATGAAAAGATAATGAATGAAAGATTGTGGAGAGATTTTGACTCAATGCATCTTGCAAATGGCTTGTGAAGGGGTTGTTTTATAGGAGAGGATTGATTCAAATGGATGGTTGAGATTGAAAGGCTAAATGAATGATGTGGACGGCTAGGATTGCTTAGTTATTCCCACTCTTCAAGGAAGTTGTAGTCAAGTGACAAGTGTACAAAGGAGAATAAAGTTCATGTGTGATCATGTACACAAAAACTTTTATTTAATAAAATTAGGTCTTATTAGTTGTACATGTGAAGGGTATTAAATGAAAGTTGTACTACCACACATGATTCAATTGAGAGGTGGACAAGTGTTGTAATGAGATGAGAGGTGAGGACCTAAATAAAATTTTATTTGAATTAGTTGGGATATTAGTTGGAAAATTAATTAAATAAATAAGATTTATTTAATTAATTGGCTAGGTGATTAAGATGGGATTAAGATGGGATTAAGAAGAGAAATTAATTAATTAAATAAAATTTATTTAATTAATTACAAAGTAAGATTAGAACAAAATGCTACATGATGCCTCTAATAATGTATTAACAAGGTGTTGCAAGACATGGGCAAATTTGGGTGTCTACATTTTGCCTCTCTTTGAGATGATGTTCGAGATGATAAGATTTGTGTCGAGTAACATTATTTCAAAGAAGCTAAGGTATGGATAGAGGAAAGGGATAGGATGATGATGCCCCTCGAGAAGATAGGTGGGTTAGACAAACACGGGTAGGCTCTTGAAATGAAAGATATTGGTTAAAGGCGAAAGATAAGAGAATGGATAGAAAAAATGAATGATGTGTTATGTTGCAATGAATGTGAGCAACCATGATGTTTGATATAGCACTAGATGTTATACACCAAGGTATAAGGACCAAGGTGATGATGTGTCTTGTGTCCCAGCATAATACAACATTGTCTAACATATGAGGAAGTAAACTTAGAGCATTGAAGTCCTAATGCACAAAAGGTATGATATGACCTTAGATGCAAAGGATAATGTAAAAAGCTATTCCAACATACACAAGATATGAATATTAGCTGGAAAGAGACGGATTTGATACAAATGCAAGATAAAATGATAACACACACAAGCAAGGAAACAAGCATGCACAAATGATTCAAAAATAAATAAGGTATTGCCCCTGTCAAGCTATAAACCAATGATTAATTGATTGATTGATGATAGTGATAATAATGATAATGATGATAGTGTTGTCATTGCGGGGAACTATATATCCCTAGATCAACACAAGAATGTGGGAACGATATATCCCATTGATGATGATGATTGATTGATTTGGTTTACGACAAGATTAGGATCAAGACCAAGGATGTGATTGGATAATTTGACAAGATTGATTAACTTGATTGGTATGGATTGAGGATGACTTGCATTTGGATCATTGCTTGGATTGATTTGATTGAATGGATTGATTTGGTTTGAGGATGATTGAATTGATTGGATAATTTGATTGATTTGATGGATTCATTCGATTTGATTTGACTTGGATTGATTTGCTTGGATGATGAATTTGATGGATTGATTTGATTTTAGATGTTTATTGATGATGTGGGAGATAGATGATAGAAGAATGTGAGATGGATGAAGATGATGATTGGCAAAGATTAGAAGAGGATGGAAGATGGAAATGGTCTATCGCCTATGCCTGAATTTGGGTACTTCCTTCATATCCCAGATTACCTACATACCCTATATCCACGGGATCAAGGCATGTAACTATAGAGATGAGATCTGTAGTTCTAATTGTTTTATTCATGAGATAATGATGAAGATAGATGGATTGATTAGGTTATGGATTGATGGGATTGGTTGGATGTTTGATGATATATGATGTTATTGATGGGATGATATGGATTGGATTAATGTGGTTTTGATTGATTGGTAGATTGGCTTGATTTGATGATTTGATTGGATTTATTTTGATAGATTTGATTGGATGGATTGTTTGATGATGATTGATCTTATTACTTGGATTTTTTGTTGGATATAATTTGATTTTTTTGTATTTTGGAAATGTTTTAATTTTTTTTTTGAATTTTTGAAAATATTTGATTTTTTTGTATTTTTAGGAATGTTTTGATTTTTTTTTATTTTTGAAATGTTTTAATTTTTTTTAATTTTTGAAATGTTTTAAGTTTTTTTGGATTTTTGAATGCTTTGGGATGTTAATGGATGACAATTTTGATAGCCTTTGTGCTAGATACCAATGACAAGGGAAGACCAACTCTAGATGCAAGGATGAAGGTGGGATGAATGGATAAAAGGATGGGTGATAATAAATGTGATGAAAGGCTCATCATAGATGGATGGATGGAAGACTCATGATAGATAGGCCATAATGCATGGGATGGAAGACTCAACATAGATGGATGAAAGGGAAAGCTCATGATAAATGGATGGATAAAAGGATAGGCCATAGAAGGGAAGGCTAATGATAAATAGATGGATATAAGTATAGGCTATAGTGGATGGATGCATGCCTCATAATAGAGCTAGGATGTGATCTCCAAAGACTATGTTGCATAGGAATAACATGCCCCATTCTAGGTAGTAGACTTAGGATTTTACATGACAAAAACTTATGACAAAAGGATGACATGATAGATTTTACATGACAAGGCTTATGATAGGTGGATAATGATAGGATTGTTTGTAAAGGGTGAGGTATATCAAGATATATCCAAAGCATATTTCAATATTTTTCCCCCATATCTTTATCAAGATCAGAAGGAGGAAGGGATGATGAATAGACTCAATATGATAGGTATGTGAGTGTAATGGCTAAGGATGGTGGGATAGGATATGGTAAGATAGGACATGATAAGATGGATGAGACAATGTGCCCCCAAGTGTAAGTGACATAGAAGATCAACCTACACATGACACCTGTTTGCCAGGTTTTCATCATGGTACTTATTCAAGGCAACACCAAAGGTGGTTTTCACCGTTAGATAATTAAGTGTGGAACAATTGAGTGTCATATGGCCCCTAACTCTACGGTATGTACAATAGTCATTTGCATTATACCAATGGGGTTTATAGTGGATTACATAATGGATTTGGAGAATTAGGCATGGTGTTTGAAGGCTCTTGGAGAGGCTCAAGGATAGATGTTTGGAATGGGTATGGTTTATTCCTTGCTAGTAGCCAATGGATCACATCCTTCATAAGTGTATGGGCGGATGGACAATATAATGGATGGATAATAAGGGTGGATGGTGTTGTAGGCTTAGGATTAGGACAAGGTGGAGGGATAATGGTATTGGACATATTAGGATTTGACTTGGATGGTTTTATCAATGGTAGCTCAAGTAATTGCACTTGGACCAATTGTTTTAGGGTTATCTATCAAGAATCCTTTTGTGGAAGATTGGAGGAACATGGGGATGACGGTAATGAAGAGCTTGATGGATTAGAAGGTTGATAGACCAATGAATTAGGATTGGGGGTACATGATGGTGTTGGTAGAGGACTAGTAGGCTTGTGGATTGACATTTGAGTGGATAATGATGGAGGGTACTCATAGGATACATAATCTAAATTGGAATCTCCCTTGTCAAAGGTAGCATGAGGACTTAAGGAGGTTTGATCTTGCTACACAAGGTAACTTAGGCTCTCATGTTCTTGTTGTGGAGGCCATTGATAGTCTTGTGAATGAATTTCATGGTAAGGTGAAATGGTGGGATATGTAGATAAAAGATCTTGGGGTATAGATTGATGTGGATGTTTGTTGATATTGGAAGAAGTGGGGAATGGTGATGTAGAATTGACTTGATATGTGGATGAATTGGGTTGATATGAAGTTGAAGGGGATGACTCATAGAATTTAGGTGGAAGTTGATGTTGTATGGCTGATGGTGGTGACTTTGATGAAGAGGCTAAGGTGGATGAATCAATATATGAGACAAATGGTTGGGCCATGTCATTGATTGTGGAAAAATGAGGTCTACAATATGGTCTTTCCAACCAGGGGTAATATTCAAAAGGATATGGGTCAGCATGGATGGTAACCTCTTGGTCTTTAAATGAAAATTTAATGCATCTATGATAGGTGGAAGTAAAAGCCCTTGTGGCATGAATGCATGGGTGTCCTAGGAGGATATTATATGGGAGATCGAAGTCTAAGACTTGACAAGTGATTTCCACTAGGGATGGATCTAATTGAATGGGCAATCAAATAGTACCTTCAGATCTACATTCAATTTTATCATAGGCCTTAGTAATGATGGAATGGTATTTTTCAATATCTGCAGTGGAGTATCCCAATTGTTTAACCAACTTTAGAGTGCACAAGTTTAATCTTGAGCCATGGTATTTTTCTATTAGGACCCTTTTGACTCGACGCCTTTTGATTACAACTTCTATGTAAAGGGGTTCATTATTGGATGAATCATTTTTGAGCATGTCCTTTTCGGTGAAGACCGAATCATTAGAGGATGCAATATGTACAACCATGGCTTGAAATGTTCCAAAATATAAATGAATTAAAGTGAATAATGATTATGATGATGTGAATATAGGATGGATTTGGATATGGATTGGGATTAATCTTACCACAATTTATGAGGTTTTTGATAAATCTCTTGAGTGTCGTATGGCCCCTAACCCTATGGTATGCACAATAGTCATTTGCATTATACCAATGGGGTGTATAGCCTAATCTATGATCTATAATATCTGCTTCCATCATGTCCATGGGATAAGTGGATGTGGAATTGATTTGATGTGTGGATACATTAGATTGATATGAAATGCAAGGTGATGACATGTAAGGTTGAGGTGGCATTGGTTGATAGTTAATGGCTATAGGATGATGTGCTTGTTGGGTTTGACAAGTGGGTATAAAGTGTTGGGCTTGTGCTATGAGTTGTTGCATGTGAGGTGATGATTGGCATTGTTGAAATTGTTGTGTGAGGTCTTGTAGTCCTTGTATGGCTCGTGAATCTAGAGGTTGGGGAGCTTGGTAAAGTGATTGAAGGAGCCTTTGGAATTGAGGTGCTAGGTCATCTATTTTTGGCATTGTGTCACACGTGTGTTTAAAGATTAAGACCTGTTGTGATGTTCACAACACGCCCCATTTTACTCCTTAGCAAAATGAGGACCCCTGTTGTGGCTATTGCTTTTGCTTTTGTTTCTGTGGGTCTGTTTGGTGGTAAAGGGAAAAAAGGGTTAAAGTTGCAAACTTTGATAAAGATAGAGAGAAAAAATGCATTTTTAGTACCAGGGCATGATATGGTTGGATTCCTTGTGAAAAATGAGCTAGGGTTGCTTTTTGAACCATTTTAAAATTTGCCATATTTTGCAAGTTATGATCATTTTGGTAAAATGTACAAGGGGAGGGTTTGTTGTTTGTATGTACAAGCCTACTTGTATATCAGGTTGTATATACAAGGCCCTTTGTATGCAAGTTCTCTTGTACACAAAGGCCTTTGTATATCACTATTCATATACAAGGGCATTTGTATATGCAAAGGGGCCATTTTTATACTTAGTCACATTTGCCTCTTGCAATCGGGTTGCATATGCATTTGATTTTGTATGTTAGGCCATTGTATGTTGCACATACAAAATAGTTTGTATATCGCGTCATGCATATACAAAATCTCTTGTATGTCACTCACATACAAAGTCGCGAAATGGGTCTTGTATATTGGGTTTACATACAAAGTTGTTTGTATGTTCTTTTTATATGCATTTGCTAATATATTATGTATACATATAGGGTGGACCCGAATGCATCATGAAGAAGAGTTAAATGGTTGTATATTTAGTGCTTGTATGTTTTTACATACAAGCAAAACATACATTTAACTCTTATACAACCATTTATGAATCAGAATTAAGTCTTTGTATGTTTCGACTTGTATGTATGTTTCGATATACATACATTCTGAAACATACAAAGTGGAGATACATTGCCCGGAACCTAAGTTTCATGAAGCAGAGTTAATTTAATGTATATCGGGCTTATATACAAGCCGATATACATTGCATTTATACAAAGCAGATCTCAGCGAGGGTTTAAATTTGGTTGAATGGATACATCACGTCTGAATGTATATTGAGGGATACAAGCACAATATGCATCAAAGTATTCATTAGGTGGAATTGAAAAATTATAAATAGAAGTTAAGTGCTTGTATATTTTGCATTTGTATATTGCGACATACAAACTAATATACGTTGCATACATATAACATGGAATCGAAAGGATTGGAATCCAATTAAATGGATGTATCATGTCTGGCTTGTATAGCAGATATACATGAATTTAAACAAGAAGAAGGGCGGGAAAGCGAAGCGATAGGTTTTTTTAAGCATTTTTTGAGGCCCGAATGCATATTTTTGGTCAACGATAGTTGACCCGACCTTTCTAAGTGATGTATATGCATTTTTGGACGTGATTTTCATAGATTTAGGGCCCGATTGATGCATTCACACAGTCACAACTAGATTTGGTAGCTGTTTTTCTTCCTGCAGGTATATTAAATGATGATACTTATTGCTTATCCATTTTTGCAAGTTTGCAGTTGAGGAGGAAGCTGAAACTTAATGGCGATGACATCACGGAGGAGAAAATCTGATCTCAGGAGCAGAGGAAGATAAGGATGAAGTGCGATGAAGTCAAGGATCTTTATTGATAAAGGCAAAATGCAGATGGGGACATTATTGCAGCAGACCATAGAAGTTATTATTGAGCTACTAGGGTTTCTAGAAGGGCATATTTCACTCAGATTTGATGTATGCTCAGAGGTATTTTGGGAGATTTGTTTTCCAGCATTTATTACTATAACCAAAGGTTTGAACCAGTGCTTAGCTAAGGTTTTGAGCTATATTGAGGATAATCAAAGTCTATATATTATGCCTCTATACACTGTAAAACTTTACACAGGGGCTACATAGGAAATTTTAGAGAATAGCTAGCAGTTGTAATTTATCTCAGCATTTAGGATAGAGGGACCTCTTAGTTTAGATATAGAAGAAGGAGGTTGCTTGTGTCTGCAACAAGGAGCGTGTGGAACATCCTACCTCCTTGCTGTATCTGCAAATCTTGTAAGTTTTCTGTAATTTGATTAATGAAGCTAAGAGTCATTCAGACATTGTAAATGTTATATGACTGTCTGTTTCTAATACAATTGAATCTAGAATTCTGCATCTATCTTCTGAGTGTTTTCTGGCTCTTCATTGTGTTTGAAACATTTTTCTCTTAGAGCTTGCAATTTTAAGTGTATGTTTGTGAAAATGCTCAGAACTTACACCTAGGGTTTTTGTCTGTGGATTTGATCAAATTACTGTATGATTTGCAAAGTGCATAACAGAACAATTAGATCCTTTGGTAGAATGAATGATGTTTAGTTTAGACCTTTCTAACTTTTCCCAACCCATCTAAAAATACTTAGCTTAAAATGCAGAAATTCAAAGAAAATTTGTCTCATATTTTAAAAAAAGCATGCATAACAAAGTTAAAAGTAGACAGTTTTCATAAATATTTAAGAGGAGAAAGCTGCAATAATTCAACAAAACCATTTAAAGCTTCGTAGCACAGTAACATTTTATGCAAAAGAATGAACAAACATGCTTATATATATGGTCTCTTTGCATAGTTTGAGCCCAGTAAACCAACAAGAAACCCTAAACTACGTAAGGCCCCTTGAACATTACAGCTTCACATCGACCAACTGAATTTGCCCAACAGGTTAAGACCTGACCATATTAAACTTGGGATTAAGCGAATCTTAACCGATTCCTTCATATCTTTCAAGTCAGTTTTGGTTCATTTTATGTGAATTTTAACTATTGTTATGACTCTCTCAAAATAATCATCAACGGTCTCTTGGTGCTAGAAGGAGGGCCATTTGAGTTAGGGTTTGTTTTAAGTAGAACTGGCTCATAACAGTGATAGAGTGACTAGATCTAGATCTAGTTCAGGGGATATATTTGTGCAATTACCTGATATAAGGCGAAGTAAGAGCCCTTTGATTTGGAATCCTAAAATATTGCAAATAGGAAGTTCATCTGGAACACCCTCTGGATCACCTTATACTGTCCATAACTTTGTGAGTCCTGACAGATCTTTATTCAGATCTTTAAATCTTGGTTCAGGTACTCCTAGAGGTCCTAGTCCTCCTAAAGATCCTAATTCCCCAGGAAATCCACATATTCCTATAGGTCCAAGTCAAGCACAAATACCTGCGATGGCTTATGTTAATACCAACTCACATACACTTCAATGATTACAATGAGATGCCCAAAAATCTAGAAAAGATATGTTCCAAATATCAGTTGCACCAAGACCCAGAAGACCATATTAGAATATTCAAGGAGGCATGCTTTAGGGCTAGATTAGAACATGAGGATGTGGTGTGTAGATTGTTTCCCTACACCTTTAATGAACAAGCCTCTAACTAGTATGTAAACTTACCCAATGGCTATATCTCTTCCTGGTCACTTATGGAAGAGGTGTTTCTGTCTTGATTTAGAGGACCCATTGACCCTTGTATCTTGTATCATAAATTGGCTACTATAAAAAGAGGCGAGGGAGAGCTAATTGATAATTTCAATGACAGATTTCAAAAAGCCTACCCTAGACTGGTAGCACCTTACACCGTAGATGATGATACCTTGTTAGCCATGTACTATGCTACCTTGGATCCTTTAACTGCCATGTTTGTTAAAAGAAAACCTGACATAGATTCAATATCCAAAGCCTATAAAGAGGCAGCCTCAATAAATCAAGAGATGAGGCCTACAACTTATAGCCCATTTGCTAATGGAGGAAATTTTGGGATGTAGAATTAGATACAACCTTGGAATGGATTCTCTATGCATCACACTCCATTATTGAATCTAGTTCCTTCTTACACACCTGTGTATAGTCCTACCCCAATCCAAGCCATAACTCCTTACATAAGTAACACTGCTAATAATAGTCAAGATAATGGTCAGCGTTTCTTCTGACCTCCAAGAGATACAACTGTGGCAAAAGCACAAGAGGAAAAGGAAGAAATCAAAGAGATCACTACACATTTGAAAAGATTAACCACCGAAGTGACACAACTAAGAAATGAGAACCTCTATGGAAGAGGTAACCAAGGATAAAATCAAAATCAGAATTACAACCAAGGCCAAAATCAGAACTATAATTCAAATCTAAATCAGAACTACAATCAGAGCCATAACCAAAATAATAGCCAAGGCCAATGTTCAAATCAGAGCTTAAATTATAATTAGCATCAAGGTCATAACCAAGGGCAACCAATGCAAAATAGAGGACCAGTGGTAGACAATAGGGCCTGGGGTAACAATAATAGAAATCAGAATCAGCCTAGGCCACCCAAAACATGGAACACTGGACCAAACAACGGTGCTCTAGCTTCTCCTTTTGAGAATATAGATAACCATGATGCAAAACAAACGGCTGGCATCCAAATGGCCAATACATCACTAAAAAATTGGTGCAGAATTCACAATACCAATGCCCATGCTGAGCTTGACTGTCCACAGTTCCATTTAGTAGCCAGCATATTTAATATAGACGTGCAACCTCCTACTTTTGAGTTTCTCATTCCCAAGGGTAATGAGGTAGTACTCTCAGGGTATGATACAACTTTAGTTCTAGAAACCTTTACCTTCACAACTACAGAAGAGGAAGAAGATGAATCGTTGGAAGATGAACCATACTTCTGTGAAAATCTTTATCTTGAATCAGCCTTTGTGTTAAACGCTTTTCAGTTTCCTTTTGAAACTTAAAATGAGGTACTAACTGAAACAAAAGAGGTGTAGGCCTTTCAACAGACAAATAGAAACCACACCTACAATTTAAGAAACAACACTAGGCCAGGAGGACCTTTCACCACTTCCATTCCTCCTAACAACTTCAATACACCCCCAGATCAGAATGCTAGCAACAACCCCGCTATACTTAAAGCTAATCATCATACAAATAGTGGAACAGTAGTAGAAAAGGCCCAAACAAGTAAAACTGAAATAGTAGAGACAACAAGATTAATGAGTTACTTGTCAGAAGAAATAAAGAAAATTAAGGTCAGTATACCTCTGAATGAATTATTGAAAACCCTAGGGATCAGAAATACTTTTATAAAATCTCTGGATACATCCATGATAGATGAGGTTGCTGCTGATGTAGCTATTCCTAATAGAGATTCACTGCCTAAAGAGAAAAGTAAGAGAGTTGAGCAGCCTTCCAATACAAATGTAGTAATGTATGCTGATAAGAAGGATGCTCCTCCTTTCTTGTTAACTGTTAGATTGTGTGGGAAGAACATACACAATTGCATGGTGGACTCTGGTGCCTCAGCCAATGTAATGCCTTTAGGGATATGTAAAACTCTTGGGCTGACTCCCACTAGATCTGCTAAGGTTGTCACACAGTTAGATAAAATTGAGGTTAGTGTTATAGGAGAATTGATGAACATTCAGATGCAATTAGCTTCAGACCCTAGGGTAATCCAATTCATTAACATTCAAATAGTGGACATACCCATGAATTATGGAATTTTGCTGAGTAGGGATTGGTCCAAGACATTAAACGGATATATGGCCACTAACTTTTCACATATGTGGCTACCTTGGAGAGGTGTCCCAAACCAGATTAGAATAGAGGCCGAACCTAGGATGAAACATATGATAACAGAGTATAATCGAACGAATGAAATACTATATGCTGCTGTTGAACCTGGTGTTTATAGAATTACTAATAATGGGTTACAAATTGAAGAGATTATGATGTTAAACATTAGGGAAAAACATGTCAGCAAGGGGACAACATTATTCATTGAGTCTGATGGAAATTCTTCGAACAAAGAAAATAATGCAATAGACAAGTTTGGTCATGACATTAGACAAGAGGTGGAAGAATGCATTAAACAAAATCTGCCAGTCCAATATAAATTGTATAAAAATAGATGTAGAGTTCACGATAGGCCACAATCTGAGGAGAGTTGTGGAATGTGCAAAGATATCATTGAATATGAATACAAAAAATGCACGAAGAGGGTAGGGTTACAAGAAGAAAATGTGAATCCTGATCAACCACAGAGATACGTTAAGAGTAAATTAGATGCTCTTATTTCAGAGGAAATAAAGGACAAGGGTAGTTGTCTTTCTGATTTGCAGGCTGAAAATACACATATGCATGTTGACCAAATAGAGATACCCATGAATAAACAAGCCAGCACCCCACAAGTAATAGAAAAGACAAAACATGCCAAGGTAAAAGGTCAGAAAAGTAAAGATGGCATGTGGACACTAAAATGTGACGGGTCCAAATCAAAACAGGGTGTGGGTGCAGGTATTGAACTCATAGATCCTCAGGGTAAATCATATCTAGCAACATATAGGCTGTAGTTTTCCTGTACTAACAATACTACTGAATATGAAGCCTTAATTTTGGGGCTTGTCATGGCCATCAAGAAAAAGGTAAAAATGATTAAGGTATTTTCAGACTCAGAGCTAGTGGTCAGACAAGTAAGGAAACTATATGCTTGCAATTACAAGAAAATGATTTGTTACAGATATAGAGTATGGGGTTTAATAGATTCATTTGATGCTTTCAACATAGAGCATATCCCTAGAGAGCTGAACCATAGGCCGGATGCGCTAGCAGTTGCTGCTAGGACATTAGAACCCTTGACACTGTCAGGTTTGAGATGATTTGTTGTAGAATTAGTTAATGTTCCTAGTATCCCAGACAATATTACACACTTTTAGGTATTTGGAGGGGATCAGCAAATCATTGATTTTCTGACTTGTAATGAGGTATTTGAGGCTCAAATCATTGATGAGCAGGAAAGGCCTAAGATAACATGGGATGAAGAGGATATAATCAACTTAAAGAGCAACTTCTTACCCAAAGGGGTAATTGAATTAGAACATATTTTTGACTTCGATGGAGTAATAAGACAGAGGGACTTGCCCAAAATAGGAGGGGGTAAGTGTGATTTACACAATTTAGGGACAGAGCAAAATCCACAAAATGTGCCAATTAGGAAGGCTTGCTCTGAGAAAATAAGAAAAGAAATTATAGATGCTCTGAAAGATTACAAACACGTAATAGCATGGGCGTATAAAGACTTGAAAACGTATGATATGTCCATCATAACTCATGTAATACCATTGAGGCCAGAGGTTAAACCATTTACGCAGAAACAAAGGCCTGTGAATGCCATTCTGGAGCCTTTAATCTTTGAGGAAGTTAAAAAATTGCTATCTGCTGGAATAATTTTCCCAGTCAGACATTCAATCTGGGTAGCTAACCTAGTACTAGTAAGGAAAAAAAATGGAGACATCCGGTTGTACGTAGATTTTAGAAACTTGAACAAAGCATCTGAAAAGGATAATTATCCTTTGCCTCTAATAGACGAAGTGCTGCAAGCAGTAAACGAGGCAAAGATGATGTCTTTTTTAGATGGTTTCTCAGGTTATAACCAAGTTTTAATTGATAGAGATGACAGATTAAAAACTACCTTCACTTGTAAATGGGGAAATTATGCATATTGGAGAATGCCTTTTGGTCTAATCAATGTAGGTGCCAATTTTTAGAGAGCCATGGACATTGTGTTTCGTGGGTTATCAGGTAAGTGCATTATTGTGTATATGGACAATTTGACTGTGTATTCCAAGGATGCATCCACTCATGCCGAAGATCTCAGGAAAATACTTAAGCGATGTGAGAGGTACAAAATTTCCCTCAACCCTAAAAAATATTCATTTGGATTAACTGAAGGTAAATTACTAGGGCATGTCATTTCTGAAGAAGGAATATCGATTGACCCAGATAGAATAGAATCAATAAAAAAATTGTAAATACCAAATAGTAGGAAAGAGTTGAAATCATTTTTTGGTAAGATTAACTTTGTTTGGAAGTTTATTACGGGTTTTACAGAAATCGTGCAGCCGCTAAATGCCATGTTGAAGAAAGATGCGCAGATAGAGTGGATGCCTGTGGCTAGGGCTGCATTCAAAGATATCAAGAGGGCCATTTCTGACACCCCTATACTGACAAGCCCAGACTACACAAATTCATTTTATATCTACTCCTTCGCATCCTCGCATTCAGTCGCGGCTGCTTTAACACAGAAGGGTGAAGACAATGAAGAAAAACCCATTGCATTTATAAGCGTACCTCTGAAAGATGCACAATTAAGATATCTGGATACCAAAAGACAAGCATTTGCATTAATGAGGGCTATGAAGAAATTTAGACATTATATTTTGTGCAGCCAGATTAAAGTCATAGTGCCAGATGCAGTAGTAAAGATGTTGCTGATGCAGAACAAACCTAGAGAAAAGAGAGCCAAATGGATCACCACGCTGCAAGAATTTGACATGGAAATCATTCTGATGAAGCTGGTCAGAGGGCAGGTGTTAGTGCAAACAATAGCGAACACAGACCCAGATTTGATAAAACAGTAGTATGTACTGAATTCCCATGACATACCAGACTGGTATAGTGGCTTAAACACTTTTCTAATATCTGGAAAGTACCCTAATAGGATGAAAGCTTCTCAGAGGAGAGCTTTGAATATTAAAGCACAAAAATATATGGTACAAAGAGGTCTTCTATTCAGGAAGTACCATGATGGAATTTATTTGAGATGTCTAAACAGAGCTGAGGCAGATAAGGTGTTAATAGAACTGCATGACAAGTACGGAATAGGTCATGGTTCCCATCTAGCTACAACACACAAAATATTGAGGGCGGGCTATTATTGGCCCACGATGTTCAAAGATATAGAGAGTCACATTAAAAGTTGCCACACCTATCAGTCTATAGCAGATAAGGGATGAAATCAGGCCAACCCATTACAACCTATGATTGAATCAAGACCATTTGCACAGTGGGGCCTAGATTTCATTGGAGTCATCAATCCTCCATCTTCTGTAGGACACAAGTTCATACTGACGGTGACGGACTATTGTACAAGGTGGACTGAGGCCACATGCTGCAAATTCTCCACAACCGAGGTAGTTATCAAGTTTCTTGAAGAAAAACATCATCACCAGGTTTGGAACTCCCTATTCATTGGTATGTGACAACGGCCCTGCTTTCTCTTCTTTAAAGTTTTCTAAATGGGCGTTTGAATACGGGATTGTTTTAAAGTTTTCTTCAAATTATTACCCTCAAGGTAATGGATTAGCTAAGTCTACAAACAAAATTTTATTAGATATAATCAAAAAGCTAATTGCAAAGAGTCCTAGAGAGTGGAATACCTTGTTAAAATATGCACTGTGGGTAGATAGAACCAAGTTTAAAACAGCCTTAGGAAGTGCACCTTATCATTTAGTTTATGGGATTGATCCCATATTTCCAGTAAATCTGAGAGTTGTTTAGCTTTTAAAATTTAGTATTCAATAATAGTGATTGAGAATTCAAAGGAGGTTTCTCATGATGACACACCTAAAATCTTTGGGTTTGTTGAACTTACCAATGTAGATATTAGGTGAAAAATTCAAGGTCACCCTTGCTACCATTACAATTCTCAGCTTAATTTCAGCAAGTGCTCACTCCTTGCATCATAAAGTTACAAATTACTATATCTTGTGAAATATCTAATAAATATAAAAAATTAATAAAGTATAAAAATAAAATAAAGCGGATTATACTAAAAATCCAAATTAAGCCATCCAAGTAACTCTACCGGGGCTATGGACACTTGCTGGCAATGGGGCTCTACTTAGGAGAATTGTAACAATAACCTTGCCAGGGCTATAGATGCTCGCTGGCAGCAAGGCTCTACCCGTTTGGCTATGAGGGAACATCCTCAACTATGTAGGCTAATATTAGTCACTGGTTTGTTCAACCGATCTTCAAGATGAGGATAATTAATCATGTGCACACACTTGAACTGAAAATAAAAATTCATGCACCCTTATTGAATACCTTAGGTCTCAAGTTGAATAATAATTTACAGGAAAGATAGTTAGAAGTTATGAATTTATTCCATTTACTTTCCTTAATGCTTTCAATTTAGTTGTTTTGTTTGGTTGCTAGTTGTTGTGATGTTCACAACACACCCCATTTTATTTCTTAGCAAAATGAGGACCCCTGCTGTGGCTATTGGTTTTGCTTTTGTTTCTATGGGTCTATTTGGCGGTAAAGGGAAAAAAGGGTTAAAGTTGCAAACTTTGATAAAGATAGATAAAAAATACATTTTCAGTACCAGGGCTTGATATGGTTGGATTCCTTGTAAAAAATGAGCTAGTGTTGCTTTTTGAACCATCTTAAAATTTGCCATATTTTGCAAGTTATGATCATTTTCGTAAAATGTACAAGGGGAGGGTTTGTTGTTTGTATGTACAAGCCTGCTTGTATATCAGGTTGTATATATAAGGCCCTTTGTATGCAAGTTCGCTTGTATACAAAGGCCTTTGTATATCGTTGATCATATATAAGGGCGTTTGTATATGCAAAGGGGTCATTTTTATACTTAGTCACATTTGCCTCTTGCAATCGGGTTGCATATGCATTTGATTTTGTATGTTAGGCCGTTGTATGTTGCACATACAAAATAGTTTGTATATCATTTCATG
This sequence comes from Cunninghamia lanceolata, assembly GCA_027924645.1. Lineage (NCBI taxonomy): Eukaryota > Viridiplantae > Streptophyta > Pinopsida > Cupressales > Cupressaceae > Cunninghamia > Cunninghamia lanceolata. Next base: position 7,632,418 of record BSBN01000888.1, read on the forward strand.
CATATACAAAATCTCTTGTATGTTGCTCACATACAAAGTCGCGAAATGAGTCTTGTATATCGGGTTTACATACAAAGTTGTTTGTATGTTCTTTTTATATGCATATGCTAATATGTTATGTATACATACAGGGCGGACCCGAAAGCATCATGAAGAAGAGTTAAATGGTTGTATATTTGGCGCTTGTATGTTTTTACATACAAGCGAAAGATACAAGTGTTTTATACGTCGGCCGAACCTTAAACATTTATGAATCAGAATTAAGTCTTTGTATGTTTCGATATACATACATTCTGAAACATACAAAGCAGAGATACATTGGCCGAAACCTAAGTTTCATGAAGCAGAGTTAATTTAATGTATATCGGGCTTATATACAAGCCGATATACATTGCATTTATACAAAGCGGATCTCAGTGAGAGTTTAAATTTGGTTGAATGGATACATCACGTCCGAATGTATATCAAGGGATACAAGCACAATATGCATTGAAGTATACATTAGGTGGAATTGAAAAATTATAAATAGAAGTTAAGTGCTTGTATATTTCGCGTTTGTATATTGCGATATACAAACTGATATACATTGCATACATACAACACGGAATCGAAAGGATTGAAATCTGATTAAATGCATGTATCACATCCAGCTTGTATAGCGGATATACATGAATTTAAACAAGAAGAAGGGCAGGAATCCTAGTACCCTTTCATGACCCCTTCAATCATTCCCTTAGTTAAATAAATTATATTTACTTTACTAATCCTTTTTTATTCATTTATCCTCTCTAAACAATTAATTAAATAAATTGTATTTATTGAATTAATTTACACTTTCCTCTATCATCTAATTTAAATAAATTAAATATTTATCTAAATTAACCCTCAAAATCATATAAATTAATTTACCCTTGTCCCTATCCTCACTCACGTCGCTCATAAATTAAATATTATTATTATTTATTTAAGTATTTGTCCCACGCTTATGCTCATGGATCTCAACCACTTGCCACCTTCATTAAATGAGTGTCTCTAAAATTAAATTAACCTTTTCATCCTAGTCATCCACGTTACACTACATCTTTTAATCTTATTCATTCAAATAAGGATAAACTATAGAAGCTTCCTTCAAAACCCTAGAAATCCTTATCCTTGCCCTAATCTTGTCTCAATCAATTCTAGCCATTGGTGGACTAATCTTTAATCCTAGCCATCCATCATATCTTTAACTTCCTATAAATCAAGTCTCAACCAAATCATTTCAAAATCCTCCATTAGCGCTTCAAACATCATCATCATCAAACACAAATGCTACCCTTCCCAAGAATAATCCTACACAAGGATTAAGACCTAGACGTAAATTCACAAACTTGGGAGAACCTATGGAATCCATTTTTAAAAAACTTTTAAACCATGAACTCATTAAGCTCCTTGAGATCAAACCTTATGAAGAGAATGTCACTAAACCCCATTGGTTTCATGACAATGAGTATTGAGAATACCATAGGATCAAGGGTCATAAAATCATGGTGCTCTTTAAAATATAGATGAAATGGAGATGGCATCAAGGAACAGAGACCGTTGGCCTTTCGAGGAGAGAGGAGGAAGAGGAAGGAATGGTGAAGAAGGCTTTTCGTTTAGATTTAGAAAAGATTTTGAAAGCCAAAGTAGAAATTTGGAAAGAGAATGGAGAGGATATTACAACAATTAGTATTTCAATGGGTGGAGGAAGGGAGAAAACCCTATATGCCAACCGAAAGAGCAACCGGAAAGGCAGCAGGTCAGACAAAGAGGTCAAAACAAAATGGTAAAAGGTAAGGAAATGTTCTTTTTTCAAAAATCCTCAGAAGAATTAGAGATTGAAAGGAATATTGAGGATTAAATTATGGAATTTGTATCTAGTGTAAATAGAATACCATTAGGAGATAAAAAAAGCTCAAAAAATTTTGAAGTTAAAAAATTCCAAAACTCTAAATTCTTCTATAAAATCCTTAAAAAAAAAGTGTTTCATTATCTAATGGGCAAATCTGTGGCCTGTATGGGAAAGAATAAGTAAATGGTGTAAATATAAATGGGGAGAATCGGTGATTGTTAGAAATTTTCCTAAAGGTTGTTTCCTTGTAATATGTGAATCAAAAGGGAAGAAAGATAGTATCATACAGGGTGGACCATGGATAATGGATGGAGTTCATTTTTACATGAAATAATGGGAACCTAATTTTGATCCCAAGAATCACAACATTCAAATAGCCCCTATGTAGGCCAGGCTATATAATCTCCTAATAGAATACCAGTGCAAAACATCTTGAAAGAAATTGGAAATTGTTTAGGGGGTTTCATTAAATTGGATGATTCTACCACTAAAGGAGCCTTTGGAATATACGCAATATTTTGTGTAAAAATCAATCTGGCTGCTATTATCCCAAATAGAATAGATCTAGTGTCAGAATTCGGGAATTGGGAACAAAAGATAGAGTTTGAAGGGCCATCAAAGCCTCTGTTGGAGTATAGCTTAGAAAAAGATGGGCAATCAGATTCTTTTGAAGAAGAAAGTTCCCAACAAGATTATAGAGTAGAAATAGAAAAAGACGACAAGGAGTTTTGCAGGGAAGATCTAGAGGAGGAAGAGGGAGAAATTAGAGAGCAAGATAGGATGGAAGAATCAAAATATAAAGGGGTTTAAATAAAAGATAAAATAGAGGATGATACAAGATATGATATTATAGAAAAATCAGAAAAAAAATCTCTTTACAATTGGCTCTAGAACTCTTTGGCTTGGAAGAGGAGAACAAAAATCAGTTCCCAATATCAGATTTTGAAGTTCAGGATGAAAATAAGGAGTCAGAAGAAGTGAAAAAGATCATAGACACTCGGTCAAATAAAAAACGTGTACAAGAAACAATATTTTTGGGGGAGATGGAGGATACTACAAGGGAGATCCCTTAGGAAAAGGAAAGGGAGATGGAGAATACTACAAGGGATTTATTCTTAAGGAGTGAAATGTTACTAAAAAAAAAGAATTTAGATTAGATAGTGTATTTGTATATGTATTTTTTATCACTAGATCTTTGGTGGTGATTTTCTTCTTTAAATGATTTCCAATGTTACATACTAAGCCAGTATTTATTGTATTCTCATTACTTTGATTTCACATATAATTTTCAATTTGATATATTTATTATTTATTATTTATATTAGTCATTAAAATCAGATTTATATTAGTCATTAAAATCAGATTTATATTATTGTTACCATTTTTTTACCCTAGCTCAAAAATTCCCTGAGCAGATTTATCATTTATCATTTTTGAATGAGGTTTGATTTGTTTCTATTATGTGCTAGCTGCATAGTTATTATGACAAATGCAGTTCAGTTGTTCAGATGTAGAAAAGAAAAGTTTCAATTGTTTATCTCATTGCAGAGTAGTAAAAGAGATAAGTATTCATTCACCACAGTGATTGTTCATTTACAATTTTGAATACATAAGAGAACAAACATTGCATTGAAGGAAACTAAGACATATCAGATGTCCCACACAAGCCATGGGTTATAGCTGAACTCATGCAAATACAAATAAAATATTATGCATCTAATGAAGAAGAGGGAAAGACATAGCCATCATTGCCTTGTTTTGGTTGATCTTCGTAGCAGCCTCCAGTCTTGCTCCCGACCTCGGCATGTACCTAAAAAAATGTGGGAAGGTCCCCTTAGAAGCTACGGTTATGAAAATCCTTCATCAATCAAGAGATACATAATACTTTAATTGTAATGAATTGATCAAATGAGAACATCCATTTGCAGAAGGAATTGAAGAGAAGAAAATATAAGAACATCATTATTTTATTCTAATTTGTTTGTTTCATGTGCAGGTATAGGACAAATCATGAAGTTGATTGAAGACATTCAACATGTGGTATCAAATGGGCTACCACAAGGGTTTAGCCTAGCATGCCTCTGCCCCTTGATCTCAGAAGGGATGAATAGAAGAAGGAAGATCATTGATGACATTCACATGACAAGCAAAATGAATAGCAAGACAATCATATGCATCAGTCCCATTGAAAGACATGGCCGTGATTTTAACTTCAAAGTATGAAATGCAACCAAGAGCATGACCCAAACTGATGGAGGACAAAATTCAATGCATATAACATATTATGCACTACTCCAATTGTTATGAAAATGACATTCTCAGGCATGATAATAATCAGGAGTACACAATGCATTTACAATCATCAGGTTGACAAAGATAAGTGTTCACAAGTGTTGACTGTCTGAAGATTGCTTACTCATCCATGATCAATAATCCAATTGGAGTATCCATTATAAACGAGTAAGCAAATTGCAAAGACAGGTGAGTACAAAGCATCATATTTTTTCATTTAAGTGGAGTGACAGAATCTAATTTAGAATTTAATTACCTAAGATGCCTTTTAAATGATGAAATATATCCAATTATGCCTCGCATTTTGTTCCTGATAAGTTGAGCATCAGAACAAATGTTATCACATGTTACATTCATTGGATATCTATAAAGAAACATGATAAGTATTGTAGATCTATAGCAGAAGAATACAAGACAGCTAATCCAGATGGCCCATTTTGTCTTTGACAAACTTCAAAGAATGAAAAGGAACATTTCATTACATGTGTGTAGTAGAGCATCATTATCATGTGGCAGAAGATATCTTACACAATGCATTTGATATGATAGAATACAGTAACGGAGAAGTGTATACATAACAAGGTGACTTCCTCATTTATTACAAATGCCTCAATGTCATGACACAACCATGGTCATCATCGTATATAAAGTGTCTAATTGCTACAGTCCACTTAATGGACAAGTAAAGCTATAGAATTAAAGACATGTATGCTGCTACTGAAAGTGGAGGAGTTCAAAACCAACCGTATACATTCCATATGCAAAGTCCATTGAAAGAGTAAGTAGAACTACAGCGATAGAGAACGGTGTATGCAATCATCACTTCTTTTGAAGAGTAATAGTGATTATAACATGACAGTGACAGCATAAGGAAGAAAAAGATACTATATGCCAGTGCTACAGAAAGAAGATTTTGTGCTCATAAAGATAAAAATATTGTTTCAGTTTCAAATATGAGTTAATACAATGAAGGAAGAGATACATTCATAGTGAGGCCGTGCCACATAATGTCATTTACATTCATCAGCAAAATACCCATATTGAGTTCCAGAACCTAATGCATTTTGCAGTGTTAAAGAGAAAGGAAAATGGTAAGTAAGCTGTCCAAACATGGTCGTAGATGAGTATATTGTTTACACAGTAGAAACATGAAACCCTTGTCGGGTTTAAAAAAGTTTCCTTTCTTCTCACAATATACAGTCGAGCAAGATAAGAGTGAAGCATTGAAGACATGGCCGCAAAGAGTAGAGGAAGTTCTGTGCAAAATAAAAGAAACCCTCATTTCAAACACAAGGAAACTTCATTTTTTTACATCAAAAGACAAAGAGCCATCTAGAGGATGTGTTACATGCCACGGCTGTGCCATATGAGAAGGTATTTCGCATACCCAACAAACAAAGAAAATGAAACCCTCATCGCAGTTTCATATAGATAGAAACAAAGGTAGCCACAGTGGGAACAATGATATGGAGGACTTGAAATTCTTCAATCCAAAGTTTGTGTCTGATTGTCTTTGTTTACCTATTATATTTCAATGCAACTTTAAGTTATTTATTTTAATCAATCACCAGAGATATCTAACTAAAGGAATGTTTTTTGTTTATCATAGTTGCAACTCCGGTTGCTACTTTTCCTTTTGTAGCCCCACACTCTACTGTTGTAGCTATGGTAAGTAACACATGATTACCTCTGAGGATTTTTTATGTACAACTTTGACACCAGTATACACTTAAAAGACATGGCAAATAACACTGTGGACACCTTAAGCGTATGTTTTATATACAACTTTTGTACCCGTAAAAAAATACAAGGGTATGAATACAAACTGTGTCGCAACATAGTAAACATAAAAAAATATGGCCGTGAATTTTTAAACATCTGATCATTACAGTCTGTAGAAAAAAAAAAAAATTTAACCGCTCATTTTTTAAGTTAAGATGTGCAACTGGGAGTAGATGTACAAAGAGACGTTATTCGATAGGCCTTCCAAAAATGTGAATGCAAGTAATAGTGCAAGTAAGGTTATTTAGCAGTACTTCTCAAATTTACCCTAAAGCGTGAGCACATCATCTTATAAAAACTCTCTAATTTAAAAAATTATATCAAAATCGATCAAAACCTAGGTCAAAGGTAAATTGCTCAGCAATTGGAACTTGCTTGTTAGAAGCCACATGAACAAGCCTCATTGAATAGCATGATCCAAGGGATTGAGCCATTCAGTTATATTTACCACATGCACTGCAATGAAGAGAATGTAAGCCAAAACTTAAAAAAGGTATTCACTAGTCCACAAAAAGTAGATAACAATACAAAGTATTCACAGATACTTTCAACGGGAATGGTTGAATAAAACAAAAAAAAAACACACACAAATTCTAGGAGAGCTGGTGCAATGTTCTTTGGTGGAAGATGAAGGGCGACCTCGGTTGTTTTATGGAATGCCATGATCACAACATATGCACAAAATGCAATTGCCAGATGCAAAGCCAAACTCCACAAACATTATCCCCGCCCAACAAATGCAATTGGCAAATGTAAAACCAAACTCCACAAATTTTATTGACAAATGTAAAGCCAAACTCAACAAATTTTATTTATCAATGCCCTGCCTGCCTGCAACAAAATTCGATCTCTCGAACAGGGCATGGACATCTATCAAAGCGTAAAGCAAAATTGTATTCACATACTTGAAATTTTTCAATCCAAAGTTTTTGTCTGATGGCTTCTCAAGACACCATACTCCCACTCGTATCCAATAGCATAGAAGCAGACCCAAAATAGACAATGCTCTTGCTCACCATTGTCTTTACTTCAACTTTGGTTTTCCTTTCTTTACCCACTTATTTGTATTTAAAACCAGTGGAATGTCATTAAAAAAATGACTCTTCTTCCACTATTATACTAGATGCAGACAGGATTGTCCCTCTCACTGCTATGATGGTCGAGGAGCTACACTCATTAGAGGGGCTTAACAAATCAGAAAATCATGTTTTCGGAATTTTTGCAATACACAAATTGTTGAAAAAACAAATGCAAAATTTTTTCCCTCTACACGAAGTTTAACATTGAGGAAATACTTTGAAATGAAAACAACAATATAAATCACTTAACAAAAAATATTACCTCTGCACAAAATTTAAGACTAAGGAAATACTTTGAAATGAAAACAATAGTATAAGTCACTTAAATAATATAAGATGAATAAATAAATGCAAACAAATAATAATTTTTATGGTCTCATGAACCTGACAAGTCAAAACCATCTCAAAATTTTAATCATTCTTTTCAATAATTTTTGAAGATTAAAAACCATACCAAAAGGTTCTGATGTACAATCAATACATGATGGTAATCTACAAAACCATAAATTATCCTGTATCATATGAAACAAATACATGATGCACAAGTTCTTGATAGAAAAACATAAAACCTTTGTAAAAACCTAAACAAAATGGGTGATTGACTGTTTCATCTAATCATTTGAAATATCACTAGGGACGTCGAAACCGTTTCTTTTCTCGCAACCTATCTTTATAATGTCCAATTGTCCTACCAAGTTTGTTGATAACTGATCTTTTTTCCTCTTCAAATGACTTGATTCCCTCTCTGTGCTTCTTCTGTAACTCTGCAATCTTTATTTCCAATTCAAGGATCTTTTTATCTTTGTCTGCAATCTTCTTTCGAAGACTCCATTTCTTCCTATTTGAAAAAAAAAAATCTTGCCTCTCATTTTCCAATGTGCATGGAGAATTCCTCCCAAACTCAAAAGTAAAGCTGATGTTTATTGAATTTTCTCTTCCATCACTTTGACTAACTATGTAGTCTTCTGCACCGGTTAGTTCTTGGGATTCTGCTTCAGTTGCTTTCTCGTCCTTCAACTCTGTGAGATTCAGAAACTATATTTAATTTAGTTCTTGGGATTCTGTTTCAGTTGCTTTCTCCTTCTTCAACTCTGTTTAGTCTAGAGTTCATTCAACCTGTCATTCAACAATTATATTCTCGTATTCCAAAACCCTAGAGCCAGGCACACCAAAACAACATCTATTTCTGATTGCACATTTGACTGTTTTTATTAATTACATTCTTTAACATATGTTTTATGCTTTCTTGTATTTTCTATTTAATCATATTTATCAGATAAATTTTTGGGTAACTTGAATCAGTTACCCTTGCTAAAATATACTTTGTTTTCCTTTCTAATAGTTAACCTTGCGTCATATGTGGGTAATACAGTGAACGGAGTTATCAAAGATGACTATTTATTACCGCACTAGTGGTTACTTACTTATTTGACAATAGTCTAGTACAGTAACAAAATACCTATCTTTAAACTTTCCATTTATAACTCCAATCACTGGATTCCCATAGACGATGCAAGGTTAATTGTCATCTTTCTTCACCTGATAAGACGCTGGACTTCTTCAGAAGGTGGCTTTGCAGGCACGTTACCTGAAAAATAATGCAGAAAATGTTAAAATACTTTTGCTAGAGGCATCATGCACAAAAAAAAATACATGAGAAACATGATAAGAATTTCAGTTAGTGGGGAAATCAGATTACTGCGTGGGCCAGAAGTAAGTTAATGTAATGACTACCAAGTACAGTTGATGCATTGCTTGGCATTGATATGAAATGGAATACCCATGTCAACTCTTTCCATTTCCTGTCATTAATGACCTGTTAATCATCAAAAGGAAGTCTAACCAATCATTTGTGGAATCACTTTACTTAAATATATATCAAATAGTAATCTTACACTTCATTCACAACAAAAGTGGTAAATATGACCTATTTTTTAGGACCAAAATTGACCTTTGATTGTTGAAGTGGATGATATTTAAGCACACTTAACCTAATAGAAATGATGCTTCAACACCAAATCTTATAACATGACATAGTAAGCAAGTACATCACCTAATATCAAATATAGCCCAAGAAGCTATTATTTTTCAAGTGCATTCATTTAATAAAAGTATGTCAGCTATATTTTAAATTTAAAACACTTTATAATTTAAAAAATATGTCGTTTATATATCTTTTAAATATAAAATAGTTACTTTTTAATTTTTAGGTGCATTCATTTAATAAAAGTATGTGGGCTATGTTTTAAATTTAAACCACTTCCTTTATAATTTTTAAAAAAATATGTCAGCTCTTTTTAGTTTTTGTGAACATAGTCACACTCATCCCCTTAATAAAACTGTATAACACCTCTTGGAATAATATGATTTATTTTAGGATTCTTAGATTAATTAATTAAATAATAAAATTATTTAATTAATTAGTGGAGTGGGATGTGGGGAATTAGATTAATTAATTAAATATAATTTATTTATTTTATAATGGAATGAAAGTTAAAGGTATAATCCTAATTAATTAAACAAATATAATTTATCTAATTAATTAGTATTAAGATGAATGTGATTAGGTTGAAATTAAAACAATGTTGAAAAGGTCTTGAAAGTGGTATTGGAAGTGATGTTAGATTTATTGTTAAGACATGGTCAGTTTTAGGTGTCTATATTTTGCCTCTCTTTGAAATAGTGTTGTAACTAGTAGAAGCAATGTCATTTCAAAGAAACTAAATATAATATGCCCCAAGTATTGTGATGATGTAAAATTGGTTGATGGTTTGGATTTGTTTGATTGAAACTAATTGATGGAATTGAGTGGATTGATTGAATTTGATTGATGATTGAAATGATTAAAGTTTGGGTAAAGAATAGATTGAATTTGATTGATGATTGGATTGATTCAAGTTGATTGATGATTGGATTTGATCAAAGTTGATTAACAATTGATTGATTGAAGTTGATTGATCATTGGTTTTGATACTTCAATGCATGGATGGATTATTTGGATTCAAAATATTGATCTTGATTTTGGATGATTAGGTAAAGGGATGCCCCACCAAAAGGATATGCAAGTTTCAAGAACATCAGTGTGCTCTCGAAATGGATGAAAAAAATAGTAAAGATGTGAGGGATGAATGAAAAAGATAGAATTTAAGAGGATTAGTTGTGGATGATGGATGAGATTAATGATGATAAAGAAAGGTGGTTAGTGTAATGTGGAAGATTGCATACCCTCACAATTTCACACTATGTGTAGTAACCAGTTTTGGTGTTTGCATCTTCTCTCTGCATAATAGGCTAGGTTTGCTTGATTTTGGTCTATTTCTTTTACTCTAATAAAAAATTCATTATGATGCTTAATTGCTTACATGGTCCTAAGGTGGCTTGTATGACTAGGAGCTAGTTTTACTTGGACCGAAGTGCTTACTTACCATTTCAGGATATTTTTTCCCTCTTGGAGGTTTATTGGAAACATTTTAGAAAACACATTCAATCTCTCTGTCTCTCTCTCTCAACTTTGGATGCATTAGAAATACTTCTTCCTCTTGGTTATACTTTGCTACTTTGGAATTTGATGGTAGTTGTTCTTCCACTAGATCCAGAGTAGGGATAGTCCTCATATCCCCTAAAGGAAATATCTTTACCTTTTATTTCAAGTTGTAGTTTGACAACACTAACAACACCGCTGAGTATGAAGCTTTGCTATTAGGGATGGATGTTTCTCACAAGAAGGGAATAAAGAATATGCATGCACAAGGTGATGTCGATTTGATTCCTTGTCAAGTAAGAAACCTATACGAGATAGAGAATCAAAGATTGAGGCATTACCGCAATCATGTCTTGGATTGCATAGAATATTTTGATGTTTTTAACATATCTATGGTTCCAAGGGAATACAATGACATAGTAGATTCTTTGGCTGTATCAGTTACTCTCATGGTTCCATATAAGGATTTCAAGGGTAGTAAGTATACTATTGAATTGGTTTTTCAACCAAGTGTTCCTGGCAATTCTAATCATTGGCAAATCTTTAATGATGATAACCATATTATTGCCTTCTTGGAAAACGCAAAGAATTTCAATGAGTTGTACTTTGAAGGAAGTGATTCACCTTCTCGAGAATACATTTCCAAAATGAATCAAGAAACTGGGGAAGAAATACTACAACTGAAAGGGAATAAGATTCCCAAGGAGTTGCTCTCTCTAGAAATTTTTTTTGATAAGCATGATCACTATATCAAACGAAAACAATGGTCTGGATCAAATTCATCAATTGAGGTTGAGCAAGTTAATCTGAGTATAAAGAGTGATCCCAAAATAGTGAATATTAGGAAATACTACACGTTGGAGGAAAAGAACAAGTTTGTGACACTTAAGCGAGGGTACATTGATGTGCTGGCATATTCATATGATGAATTGAAGTCTTTTTGTCCAAAAGAAGTTCAACATGAGATTCCCCTCAAGTAAGGATATTTACTAGACAAGCAGAAGAAAAGGTAGTATAACCGAAAAATATCAGGTACCACTCTTCCTGAGATTCAAAAATCTTGAATGCTAGAATCATCTTTCCTATCCATCACTGAACGTGGATGTCCAATATTGTTCCAGTAAGAAAGAAGAATGGAAAAATCCATATTTCTGTGGATTATCATAATCTAAATCAATCATCACTGAAAGATAATTACCCATTACCGGTAATTGATCAAGTTCTACAAAAAGTGACAGGTTCAAAATTCTATCTATGTTATACAGTTTCTCAAGATACAATTAGGTGGAAGTTAGTGAAGAATATCAGCATAAGATTGCTTTCACCACTCCATGGGGCAGTTTTGCATATCGAAGAATGCTTTTTGGGTTGATCAATGCTGGTGCTACTTTTTAAAGAGCAATGGATCTATCTTTTCATGATAAAATGGGTAAGTTCATTATTGTTTACCTAGATGATTTGACTATCTTTTCTAAAAATCATCAGGATCATTCTCATCACTAATGACAAGTTTTGCAGAGGTGCTACCAGCATGGTATTTCACTCAATCTGAAAAAGTCTTTAGGGTTATAAAGGGTAAGCTTCTTGGACACATTGTGTCTAAATAAGGTACAAAGATTGATCCTAAGTAGGTCAAATCCATCCAAAGTATTACTTTACCTTCAAGTAAGACATCAATACATTCCTTCTTTAGGAAGGTGAAGTTCCTGTGAAGGTTTGTTCCAGATTTTGCAAAAAAGACTCATCATATTGTGGATATGATGAAAGGAAAATCTACTTTCCATTGGAGTGTAGAAGGTAAAGAGGATTTCAATGATATAAAATAGGTGATTGTACATGCTCTGGTCTTAGTCTATCTAGATTACACCAAATATTTTATCATGTACAGCTATGCTTCTAAGCATACCCTATCTGCCATCGTAGTGCACCATAATAAAGAAAGGAATCAAATCTCTAATAGCATTCATGGGTTATCCTTTGAAGACTCATGAGCTCAAGTACTCACCTATGGAGAAGCATGCTTATGTTGTGGTAAAAATAATTAAGTATTTTAGGTACTATATTCTTAGCTCTCGTACTATTGCATTGGTTCCTGATTCAACAGTCAAGTCTATCTTGACTTAGGAGGAGTTTGGGAGTAAAAGAGGTAATTGGATTGCTAAGATCCAAGAGCATGACATGGAGATTAGGCTCACCAAGTTAGTTCATGGGAAGGGTTTGTGTCAATTGAATACTGACAACATACCCAAAGAGATATATGATAATGAGGAAGAGAATACCGAGACACTTCCCACAGTCTTATTTGTGAGCACAATGGATGAACTATATTTGAATATTGCACACTTCCTCACATACGGAGAATGTCTGAAGCATTTGTCATATAAGGAGAAAAGGACAATCAAACTAAAGGCTGCAAATTTTGTCCTATGGGACAATGGTTTGTACAAGAGGAGTATTGATGGAATTTTTCTTCAGTGTGTCGACAAAGCATAGCACGGTAAGTTGGTGGAATCCTTTCAGAAGTTGGCTTACAGGGGACATTTTCAGCTCCAATTATTGCTCAAAAAATTTTGAGAGCAAGGTACTACTGGCCCACACTCTTTAAAGATGCGTACAACTGGGTGCATGTGAATTGTGTTAGTAGTTTGTGGGGAAACCCAAGTTGGCAACTCTACCCCTCAAGCTGGTTGTGATTGAAGAACCCTATCAGCAATGGGGCATTGATTTCATTGGAGTAGTTATTCCACAATCAAGTGCAGGGAATACTTATGTCCTCATGACTATATATTACTTCACCAAGTGGGTGGAAGCCATTCCTGTGAAGCATGCTACTTTTGAAGTGGTTTGCAACTTCCTCAAGAAGAATATTATCTTGAGATTTGGAGTGCCAAACAAGATAATAGTAGATAATGCTACTTGTTTTTCATCTCATGAGATGATTGAATTTTGTTTTGAGTATGGAATCATTCTTGCTCATTCTTCAAACTATTATCCCAATGGAAATGGTCAAACTAAATCAAGCAATAAGAATCTGATTACCATAATTAAGAAGCTGGTTAATGAGAATCAAAGAACCTGGCACAAGGCATTGTATGATGCATTGTGGGTAGATTGTATTACCCCCAAATGGGTAATTAGCATGTCTCCATTTCTTCTTTTGTATGGTTTGAATGCCAAAATATTGACCACATTAGAGTTGATAGATTTGAAGTTGGCTAAGGCAATAGAAGATGAGATTTTTGATAGTTCCATCGACAAGCATGTTATGTTCCTTGTTGAACTTGAGGAACAACATGTGAAAGTGGTGGATTGCATTATGGAACATCAAATTCAAGTAAAGAAGCTCTTTGACAAGAAGGCAAAATCCTGGAGTTTCCAAATCGCAGATCAAGTCCTATTATGTGACAAAAGAAGAGAACTGAAAGGGATGCATGGAGAGTTTGGTTCTTTGTGGTGAGGTCCTTTTGTGATTCATCAGTTCAGTGGTGAAAATAGTTTTCTTCTGGAATATCAAGATGAAACACCTTTTCTACTACCTCACAGTGGACAACATCTAAAGCTTAGGATGTTGTGCAGAGATTAAACTTAGCACAACATCCTAAGGAGTTTCTTAAATGTTGCATTTCATCCCGCAGGGTGTAGTACAAAATTTAAACTCCACACAACATCTAGTTTAGGATGTTGTGCAGTTCTTAAACTCTACACTACATCTTAAAGACTTACCACCTAACATTCCAAGTATTGTTGTGTGGGTTTGAACTCCGCACAACACTCTTACGTGAGTTGTGTGGAGTTTAAACCTCGTACAATAAACTCTAAACCTTTTAAATACATCTTAAGTGTAGATGTCTTGCAGACTTTAAACTCTGTACAACAACTACTTTTAGATGTCATGTGGAGTTTAAAGCCCACACGACATCTCATGATTTATTTTCACACTACTAAATATTGTGCGGACTTTAGACTCTGCACAACATAGAGAGTAATATGTTTTGCGAAGTTTAAAGTCTGCACAACATATTTTGACCTACCCCTCATAAATACTAAGTCATACCCTTTGTATTATGAAGATTGGAGTTTTTTCTCCAATGTGCATCTAATCTGCCTAAAATTTTCTAACTTTGGGAACAACTCAAAGTACTCAAATGGGAGATTTTTTCCATTGTTGCACATGAATGCTTTTGAGTGCAGAAGTGCTATTTTTTCCTACAATTGCACAAAAGTAGAATGCATGAAATATTTCTAACACTGAGAAATTTCTAAGAAGTTAATTTTTGTAGTTGTTTGTCAAATGTCTGAATCCTCTCCAAAGAAGAAGATGAAGTACAAATTCCAAGGCGTCGTTCCAGCAACTTTCATTGAATCAAATATTAACGACATTAAGGATATAGAGATTGGACATGTGGATATGTCTGAGTTCTTGGAGAGGGTGAATCTGTAGCCAGTACCAGCACACATGCAGTGCATCTTGAATAGTGATATCCACTTGGTCTCCACATTTCCAATGTCTGCAGAAAACCCTAATTTCGTATTGTCTATGGTAGGGAAGTTTGACAAAGATACCAAAAGCATATCTAATGCATATGGTAATGTTATCATACAATTGGATACCAATTTCTTTGACATGGTTTTCAGGTGTCTAGATAGTGAGGATTATGTTGATCTTATGATTGAGGAGTCATAAAGCACTATGAGACCCATATAGACAAGAGTAAGAGAATCATCAATACAAGATGGCTCAAGACTCCTCGGTTTGCAATCTCAAGATGGCCTAAGAACATCTTCAAGAGTGAGTTTATCGAAGAGGTGGGTGATCTCATAACCCTCCTTAGTAGGATAAAAGGCCTTCCAACATCAAATACTTTTTAGGAATGGATGTTTCAATATATTCATTTCATTAAGAAGGGGAATCAGAAGATATGGTGGGGTTAGCAGATTACTAATTCCATCTGTGAACAATTATCAAAGGTATCAACAACGTTGAAGTTCTTCATGACCTCATACTTGGTGTATGTTGCTATAGCAATGAAACACTTCCCAGAGCCAACATTAGAAGGAGACAAGAGAGTGATTCCTATATATGAATATTACTCCCAACTAACCCTGAAAGAGAGTATCAAGCATTTTAGGAGGGTGAATGATGCCTTCTTCTATAATGACATCTGCATGTTGGAGAAATACCTTGAGAAGAAAAAGGTTTTAGATGAAGCATGGGAGCAGGTAAAGAAGCTCGAGTGTATCTCTTTACAATTCCCAACCTTCACCTACATCAAAGCTGGTTGTTTTAGTGGACAACCATGCATGCTTTCCAAATATCCAAGAGATAGATTGGTTTTGATGGAGTTGTGCAGACAGGTTATGGATGTACATATCAAGCAAGCTAGATCTCATAGAGGTGGCTTTAAGTTTTAATTCCAAATTGGTAGATATGGAATTTCTACAAATCCCAGAGCCAAAGCAATGGAGAAAAAATTGAAATGGATTACCTTAAAAAGATTCAGAAAAAGATAGGAATTTGATTACTGAGGGATAAAGGACAAGTTGAAAGGTAATTACATTAATGTTCATAAGGTTGAAGATGTTTGGGAAGATTGCAGGACTGAGGAAGATGTATGGAGGATGGACTACAGTCATCTCTCTTTGGATCAAGTGAGGAATATTCAATTGGCTAATATTCTAGAGAATATATAGGATGAAGGTGATATAGTTGAAGTTGTGTATATGGGCAACAAGATTGTCAATACTCCTCTTCCTGCAATTCAATGGTCACAAAAGGCGATGGTCATGATAAGAGATAGATTTCAAAAAATTCTTGTTAATACAAATGTTTGGCTACAAAAGAAAGGTATAAAGTTGAAACCTTTCAAAACAGGTTCAGAGGAGGAATAGACAAAGGGACCTCCAGGGATGAGAAAGGAGCTAACGACAAAGAATAAATAAGACACTCCTACTAGTGACAAGAAGCTTAAGGCTATTTTCAAAATAGGGGATAAAGGAAAGAGAAAGGAAAAGGAAGGAACATCTACACAACCAGATCTTGATGAAGAGGAGATAGTTACAGGAGAATCACAAGAGCCTCCTATCAATTCTCAAGATGAATCTACACAGGTAACATCTCCTTATTCATTTCCTTTAGATTCAAGTGTTCAAACTCCTATATCTCCTATGTCATCAAGTGCAAAATAGTTACCATCTGTTTCTGTGAATCCTGATTCATCCAATGTGTCAATACACTTTGTTTATTCATCCCCTTCACAATGTTGATAATGTTTTTGGTTCTCTTTCATCCATGCCCAATTTATCTGATGTTCCCATATCAATGATTTATCCAATAACACAATCCGAATTTGAAAAGCTTTTGGCCTCTACTTCTTCCCAAATAAATGTTGATGTCAATTCTACTGTCATGCAAACACAAACTTTGGCCATTGTGACCCTTACTCCACTTATGTCAGCATCAATACAATATCCCTCCATTCCACCTGTGTCACAAGAATCTACCATTACTCCCGTGTCTTCCCAAACTATGACTATAGAAATAAGAGGTGATACCTTTGTCCTTCCACCATGGCTAGTGACCCAAAAGTCAAAAAGAAAGAAACAAGTTGTGTCACCTAAAGATTTTGACTTTGGTCAACTAGTTCTAGTAAAGTCAAAGGCAACCAAAAAGCCAAGGATTTATCCAGGGTGCTTATTGATGCATCAAGTTAATAAATATGCTAAGGAAGATGTGTCTCTATCTAAAAAGAGTATAACAGAAGTTTGAGATGAAGATTACACTGTAACAAGAGTTGAGCTCGGCAAGCAAACAGATGAAAGTGCAAAGGAAGATTTGTTAGCACAATTATTTGCATTGCTAGATAGATATGACAGAGACAAAGCAATCAAAGATCAACTCAAGGTACAAGTGGATCAGCTAAAATTAGTACTTCTAAAGATAGTACAATCATCAGAGCAAGAAGAACCTATTGATACCAACACAAAGAATGAAGTCATTAAAAAGGCTAAGAGGATTGGTACTAAGGGTCAGGTAGTTGATGCCTGGATAGAAAGAATACTTGCCCAAGGTTCACAATTGATAAAAGCAGCAATTGAACTTTCTAATGACCAGGGAAAAGTAGGAAAAGAGGTTAACTAGACACTTGAGAACCTTTCTCAAGATATGCAGCTAGTTGAACAAGATTTGGATTCATGGAATAAGCTGTGGGAATTCAAAATTGAAGTTTTTTTTGAGCATGGGGTAATCCCCAATAGAAAGAAATATGTAGAGTACAGAGAGGCCATGATTCACAAGAAAGAAATCATTGAAGTCGTAATTCAAGATTTCAACAAAGTTCTGGAAAGTGGAGAAAGTAAAGCTCTGGATATTTTAGATGAGTTGGATGAGCTTCTGTGCCATATGCTTGACTATAACCAGTAAACTCTCTTAGAAGATGCAGTCATTCAAGAGTTTGCCAACCTAATACAAACAGAGGTAGAAATAGAAATCTTCACATTGGCTTCAATTGACAGGTTGGTAGAATTCCAAACAACTCTGAATAGGCTGCAGAAGATATCAAATAAGCACAAGAGCATGCCTGACACCCTCATGGATTCCATCACTTGAGTGCTTACCATCTCCAAACATACACTGGGGCCCAACAGTAATGAAGTCCAAGCCACCATGAAGAGATATGAAGAATTTTTAGAGAAAGATGAAGATGTGTGAAGAAGTGCTTGAGGACACTTAGTTATTTTTCCATTCTTTAGTAATGTGTTTTGTAATTTGTAGATGAAAAAATTTGTCTTTTTGTAAAATCAAATTACATGAAGTTGTGAGACAGAGTCCTAAGTCAATTGGAACTCTAATTTTGAAGAAGTCAAATTAGTTGTAATTTACCTATTTTTGCTCTTAGCCTCTCCCTCTAAATAAAGAGGGGCTCTTTTGTAAATATTATCTTTTAGTTATTGAAGTGAAATGCTACCAAATTGAAGATCATTTTGAAACTTTTTGTTCAAGTTGTAAATCATATTTTATCAATAATAAGAAAAGCAAGTGGGCGTTCAATCTTTGTTTTGAAGCAAACTTGTGGTGCATTGGAGATGTTCTAAAGCTGATTTTGGAGACTTTGTGCTACAAAATTATCTTTGGGTTTATGTTTTATGTTCTTGAGTAGAAGATATTGGAATACTTTGAGCTTCTAGTTATCTTTTGTGTTCATTAATCTCATTATTGCATACAATGGAGACTTTGGGTTGCACCTTATTCTATACATTTTCAACTCCAAAGTAGCAAAGGAAGCAACAAAGACTTTGATCTTTTGTGTGTTTCTTGGTATTAACTCATTCTGGTATGACTTTGAATATTATTAAATTTATTCAATTTTGATATTGGTTATTATTGTTCCAACAAGTAGTTTTTAGCTTATCAAATTTTGTAAGAATCAAGGATTTGATATTGAAAGTTTATAAGTGAACATATTTTCTGAAATAAGAGAAATATATGATATGGCAACATCCACAGGGTAGTTTTAGTGTAAATAATCCTAGTTAAATTCTTGTTGATTTTAAAGGGAAATAAGAAGGGAGCCTCCCCTTTCTGAGAGGAGATATTATATCTCATCACACTGTGGTTGATATAACCATTTTGCTATCAATTAGTTGATAACAAAATATTCACCCAACACAACTACATGTTTGATCTTGATACTCGACGGATGTAGGTTATCCGAGGGGTTATAGGGGATTACCCCCCTACGAGGTCTGAGGGGAATGGCTCCCCCAGCAGGGAGTCCAAGTGCAACACTCTCGGAAGCCACATTTTATATATATATAAAGTTGATAAAAAGGAGGATTAGACCAAATATGATTTACTGAAACCCTTGCAGTTAGAAATTAATATAGTATAAAACACATTAATCTAATACAAACATACATAAGAGAAAAATGAAGGGTATGGTTTTAGGGCTAGAAAATTTTGTTGTTTGCTAGGAACCATACTCAAAAGATTCTATAACTCACTAGGGCTAGCAAAATCCATTATTTTCTAGGTGGCTTATGAGAAGTGTTGATATGGTAGAAAATGAAGCATCATAGACTAGCATTACTTTCCTAGGTAAGCTACATGTCAAACAATATCAGAAATTACATGGCTAGCATGGCTAGATAATTCTGATAAAGATGGTCATTCTAAACAAGTGCATCTGCTTATTTCGGTTGTGCATAGTTAAATATCTATATTATAGTTGTAATCAGTTTTACGTTGATAGTTGTTTACCTTCATTATATATATATATATATATATATATAAAGTTGATAAAAAGGAGGATTAGACCAAATATGATTTACTGAAACCCTTGCAGTTAGAAATTAATATAGTATAAAACACATTAATCTAATACAAACATACATAAGAGAAAAATGAAGGGTATGGTTTTAGGGCTAGAAAATTTTGTTGTTTGCTAGGAACCATACTCAAAAGATTCTATAACTCACTAGGGCTAGCAAAATCCATTATTTTCTAGGTGGCTTATGAGAAGTGTTGATAGGGTAGAAAATGAAGCATCATAGACTAGCATTACTTTCCTAGGTAAGCTACATGTCAAACGATATCAGAAATTACATGATTAGCATGGCTAGATAATTCTGATAAAGATGGTCATTCTAAACAAGTGCATCTGCTTAGGACCATGAATGTTACAAAAATGCTACAGAGAGAATACCATCAATGTGATGTGTGATCAAGTGTGATAAATAAAAAATATATGCCCCCACCTTAAAATAATTTCTTAGATCATGGAGGAGAAATTAATTTTAAGGTAAAAAGAGGGATAAAGGCACAAGAGCTTTCAGGAAGCATATGCCTAGAGGATATGTTTGTGAGAGCTATGTTGTGAAAGGGGTTGACCCAAAGAAGGACAACCAAAGTGATGTTGCAGGCATCATACACAATGGATTTTGTAAGCATGGCATGATGCTGAGCAACACAACATGGTGTCACATAAAGACAAGCAACATAACAATAAAACACAAAGGGATCTACGTGACTTAGAGTCAGTATAAAATACAGGATGGGAATAATCAGGAAAATATAATTTTAAATTGTCATCATCCCCCTAGGCACATAGAACTACAAATACAAAGGAAGAATGTCACATAAAGATAAAATAAAAATTTTGGGTCAACATGGAAGAATGCTAAATCATCCAACACTTTGCATCATCCTCAAAATGTGGAAAATTTCAAGTATGACATATAGAAGAATGTAGAAACATATAGAGGTTTGTCATAACATTTTCATTCCCCCTGTATCCATGTGCCTACAAGGGCATCAAGGGTCCTCTAGGAAGAGCTAACAAACAATCATACATGCCATGCAACAAGTACGGGGTGTAGACACTCAAACTTGTCCTAAGCCTGCGAAAAACATTTTTACACTAATTATTCCCTAATGTCACATTCCTCTATTAATTAAATAATCTTTAATTAATTCACCTTTCCTATTTTCTAATCTATAATTAAATAAATTTTTATTTATTTAATTATTCATATCTATTTCCTCTATTTTCTTCTATAATTAAATAATTATTTTTAATTATTTAATTAGTCATTATCTATTTCCCCCATTATCCAACTGATTTAAATAAAATATTTGAATTAGCCCTCACCTTTATTCTCACTCCAACACATGTCCCTCTCTCATAATTTAAGTAATTTTTTATTTGAGTTATGTGTCATACTACAACTTTCATTAAATGCCTTGTCACACTACCAAAATTAGGTTATCTCTATTATTATCCACACACTTGTCATTCCACTACATTTCATTAAATAAAAGGGGTCTTATCTTTAATCTCAGCTATCCACATCATTCAATTCAACTTTCAATCCTCACCCTTCATTCAAATCCAAGTCTTCTATAAAAGCAAGATTTCACCTTCATTTCAAGGCTAACCACAATCATAATCTTCAAAAAATTTCTATCCTTCACATTGAGCTTATCATATCCCTTACATTGAGCTTATCATATCCCTTGCATGCTGCAAATCTTCTAGAGCAATCAAAGCAAAATGGAGAAGAACGATGGAGGAGAACCAATTTTGACATAGGAATTTAGATATTATTGCTTTTATCATTTGATTTCTATGTTCATCTTGTGCTTCATTGTTGAATTATGGCTTTGTAGCTTGAATTTAGATATATTTTTGGTTGCTATTGATGATTCATGTTTGTGCTCAAATTTTCCCTGATCTACACGGGGATTACAAAACATACAGGTAAAATACGAATAATAAAAAATGAAATGAAGGGACTGCGTTTAAGGTTCAAGCTCTAGTAGGTCGTTCATCTCCCAATCTTGTTCATCATATATTGATGGAGGATAAAACACTAGAGGGACCACATTGAGAGTAGTACTAGAATAGTACCTGGTTCATCATGCAGAAGATCAATAGCCAAAGGAGGATCCTAGTGTAACTCATCGAAGGCAAGGTCCATTGTTCTTGTGAAAATCAAGGACATAGATTCTATCTCTTCCAAGGAGTCAAATACATCTTTCTTGGGGGAACATTGATCTGAATAACTATCAGAATAGATGAAAATAGGGGGTCACCCAATGCTAACAATGGGAGTGTGAGCATTGAGGACTATTGGTGGAGTAGAGGCCTCCACAACTAGAATGGATGATGTAGAAGGACGTGACAGCAATGAGGAAGGCATGCGCATAGGCTTGCAATAGGGTTGGGTGGGATAATACTTGTGCTTACACTTTCGTAGTGGGGGTGGAAAGTCAATGCCAATGGTAGAGAGACGTAGGACATTAGGGAACACCTGGTGTTAGGTATGCTGGAGTGGGATAGACTTTGATAGAGTGCTACTAGATGTGATGCTAATGTTAGGTTGAATCGATGGAGGGACATGAGTGGGTGACAGGAGAGTATCACACTCAAGAGAGGGAGCATAAAGCTGAAGGGGTGGATCCAATTTTAGGCCAAATTGCTTGGGAAAAGGGTATGTAGGAAGGGGTTCATCTTCTGTCGCACACTCACGAGCTACAACATGTCTAGAATGCTTGCAATCTCTCGCAAGTTGGTTATGTTGAGTGTTCTTCAAAGTGTCCGTAGAAGGAATCAGGGAGTCTCCTAACATGGGCTCCTTTTATTTGATCGCTCTAGGAGTGGGAGGAGGAATAGAAGGAGCCACCGAAGGTTGGGTTACTACGAAGGAGATCTCTCAATATGGGTTGCCTTCCTCAAGCCACTAGAGGGTTTGGGGAACAAATACCACCATTGAAGATTGAGGGACCAAAGGAGAAGAGTCCCACACCATGGACTGCTTTCCTTGAGTCTCTGAAGAGTCGAGAGGAAATGGAGTAGCCACTAAAGGCTGGGAAGGTCTAGATTGTGTTGGTCATGTGCCTCCAGGTCTTGGTTAAGACGCTGGAGGTGGGACCTCTACATAAATTCTAGATGCTCAGGGATGGGGAAGGTCCATCAATTCAATTTCCCTTCATTGCCTATGTGATAGGAGAAGATATAGAGACAACCACTGGAGATCGAGGGACTTGAAGGGTAGCAGTTGGTTAGGTCGAAGAGGAAGCACTAACAAATAACTAAGATATGTAGTTTTCTTTGAATTTATGGTATGAGAGAAACAAGAAATCATTGTGTGGTAATAATGGCTCAATTGGTATTGGAAAGAAGTAATATAAGGAGAAGTTTTCTCTTAACATGAGAGGTTTAATCTACCATGATAAATAGTGTGCACTTGACTGTCATAAGGAAATTTTAGGCACTTATGGATTACGGAGGTGACTACTCTCATGGAGGAGAGCCATGGATGGCCCAACTTCACATGAAATTGATTAGAGGTGGGAATGATACAGAAGGGAACATCCAGGAGTTCTGGTTCTACCCAGACAAGAAGTGTGAGAAAACCCAAGGTTCAGCGAGAGTACCCATCATGCGCTCTTATCTAAACTTCAAACTTCTTGTACTTGTCCTGATAGAGATCATGTACATATATAAATTCCTCTGTGATTACATTCACCATGCACATAGGTTCAAATAGTAAATCCTTGGATGGATTTTCATTGACTAGGCTAGTGTTGTACAGAGGTCCATCTTATACATGCATGGGTGCATCAATGGTTGTGAAAGAGATTATTGGTTCGAGAATAGAATGTCCTCGACTAGGGTAAGGGTGATCATCCACCATAGTAATCATCTTAGCTAAGGAGATGGTAGACTCGTCAATAGACACAATAGTAACCACAAGATTAGAGGGAAGTTCAATTAGATTTGGGAGTGATATGGAAATGGGTTTGTGTAAATCTCAAGGTTTTGGTGGAGCAACAAACTTATTCACTCTTTCATTCACTCTAGAGACTTGGATGACATTCTGGTCAATGAGGTCTTACACATTATGTTTAAGATGCATGCATCAATCAGTGTCATGTCCATTCACTCTATAGAACTGATAGAAGGCCTTCAAGTCATACGAAGGTGACAAGGGTTTGGTTGTGTTGACAGGGTGGATCAGTGGTAGTTGGATGAGGTTATTGCTTGAAATATTCTATATTATAGCATACAGGGATTCAGGAAAATAGGGTGAACTATTGAGGCCTTAGTTTATTTTTTGAGGAGAGGGCCATAGCACTTTGAGTTGGTGCAGTGGCCACTACTTGTTTCAAAACATTATTATAGAAGAATTTATTTTAATGAAATTTTTATTTTTCTTATAATTTTGGAATGAAGAAGGGGCATTTGATTTCCCAGTAGTAGTCTATGAGGAGGATCCCTCATACAAACTAACTGACTGCTAGTAGTCATGAGGTGTTGTGTAGAGATGTGTAAATGAAGAATTACACATTAGCAAAATCTTATCCCTTATCTGAGGCTGCATGTTTCTAATGAATTTACCCGCTACATATCCAAGAGTGAATAAGTGATCTATGAAAATAGGGCTTAATAGTATCCAATGAAATTAGTGACCTTCTCTCCTTCTCCCTACTGACAATGGACGAGATCAGTGAGTGTGACCTGCGGTCCAATGTTTGCCTGGAAGTGTTGGAGAAATTGATTGATGAGTTGCTAAAAAGATTTGATGCAGTGATTAGGAAGAGAGAAGAACCAATCCAATGTGGTGGCTTTAATAGACCATGGGAAGAGTTTTGCTAGAAGATAATCCTAGAAGATGAAATTGCTGCACAAGGTTATAAATGTTGACACATGGTTTTGTGGGTCTCTTTTGCTAGTGTACTTCTCAAAGCATAGAGCATGGAAGTTTTGGGGAAGTGGACAGGCAAGAATGCCTAAGGACAAAGGAATTCTAGTGTAGTATGATGATATTGTTGGCTGAGATGAATTTGTGGACATAGTGGCTATTTGTTATTGCAAAAAGTTTACATTTTGAAGGAGTTGAGTGATAATAGGGTCTGTGGTATGAGTGGATTGAGTTTGGGTAATAGGTGGAATAGTGTTGTTGGGTGACTCAGAAATTCTTGGGTTAGCTCCAAGAAAAGTAAATGATAATGAAGAAGTAGGGAGAATAAACTCATATTAATTTATAGGGTTCCTGCCCATGCCCATAGAATTTGTATTGGCATTTATTGATTGAGTAGCGCTTGTATAAATTTGGGAAGAAGTAAATGTGGATATAGAAGAAGTCAGTATAGGCACCCATAGTTGAGCTTGTGATGTGTTTGAATGCAACTCATTGATGGTTTCTACACAACTACCCAGTGATGTATCATTTCTATTCTCAATGTGAGCTAGACTACATAGAAGATCCATGCCATGCAAATCACTAGTTACCAAATTTTTGAGGTTCTCTACTAGAGGGACAGACTTGTTAGCTAGGTGTTATGTACCTAAGAAATCCTGAATGTCAGCCAAGTCATTGTCCAACATTTGGATTTGGCCTTGGGGTACTTGAGACACAGGCATGTCTGTATTGAGAGGCTCTCTAAAAGGTTTTCATCCAGAGAACACAATTGTGTTAGAGAAAGAAGATAGGTGGTTGGACTCTAGAGCTTCCTATTGAGAAGCTAAAGAAATCTATTTCCAATTGCATGGAGCTAGAGATACCAAGAGCACGGGAAGCCATAATTAATCTTAAACTTCTATGAATGGTAAATTTTGAGTCAGAGCACTAGGTCGTGAAGCTCATAAACTAGTAGGAGCTCCCCAATACACAAGTACTCTAAAATTTGAAGATTAGAAGAGAGAATGATTTGAGAGATGAAAAAATAGAGGTTTTTGTTTAAGAAGAGAAATAGTGTTTTGTTTTGCATTTTTCAAATGGTTTCAACACATTGGGTTAACCAAAATGTGATATGGGAAAATTAACTCTAGCTAAACTATATTTAACCAGAACAACTTCCCATTACACATTAGGATACTAGCCACTGAAGATGTATATCTTTCTACTATCTAATCTGGGAAAGGAGTCATTTGGGCATGAATAGACATGAAGAAAAGCTCAGAGTTCCATGGAAGTAAAAATACACCTTGTAAAAATGGTTGACGAACTGACAGACACCTTCTAGATGGTAGCACACCATGCAAATGACTATGCCTAGTGCTTTTGTCCATGTCACTTTAGTTCTTAAAAGTTTCAGATGATTTGGGGCATTGCTGAGGTTAAGGCACATTTACAATTTTTTGATAGGATAAGAAAAAAGGGTCAAAGCAACCTTTAGAAAATATCTCTTGTGGGTTGAGTGTAAGGCTAAGGCTAGCAAGTGATCCTAAAAACACACTAGGGGAGTGGACACTAAAGTGAGTTCCATATAAAGTGTAAAATTGTGAGCGAGCACAATATACGATGCTACACCCACATCAAAGAGGGTGGAACTAGCTTTCTAACACCTATAAAAAGATCATGTTTTGCCTCTATAGGTGAAAGTTATGATGTATTGAAAAGGCCTATTTGTGGAAAAAGAAAAGGACTCAAGGGCATGTGGGTGGTAGGATTGGGGAGCCATTAAAGTGAAGTAGCAGTGGAAGGTAATATCGATGAGGTAGCAAGAGAGTAGGGAATGGGTGGATCTATGTGGGAGAGGGTGGTAGCAGGCATAGTAGGGAAGTAGAAGGTAGAGGAGTAGAAAGAAAGTGGAGCAGAGGGCATAGGGGAGCAAAGGGCTAATGGGAAAGGGGAGCGATGTTGCATCATAGAGGGAAAAGAAAGGTGTTGGAGGAGTAGGAGAATAGGAGAAGGAGGAGCAAGGCACAAGGCAAGGTGTCTAGTGGGGAATAGGGTTGAGTGGTGGTAAGGAGTAGGGAGGAGTGGTAGGGTAGTGAGAGGTAGTGGTAGTGTGCGAAAGGTGCAATGGAGGAAATTTAATGAGCGGAGGGGATGGTAAAGATGGATTAAAGAACATAGGGGAATGGGGACACTAGGACATGGGTAGGGGACAAGGTGTCTATGGGGGCAAGGGAGTAGCTCTTAAAAGAAATCAATTGGCATGTGTAGAGCCTCCTATTTTATTTCATATCATTTAAATTGAGTATCTCCCTTTATATTTAGATCTTAAGAGTGTATACAACACTAGTCTGAATGTTTCTTTAAATATTTTGTAATGAACTTTTGTTAAGATAACATGATAAAATAAACTCGAAACTTTTTGAGTTAATTTTTTAATGATAGAAAATATTTATAACCCAAGTCACAATAATTGACACTAATAATTCTCTATGTAAGATGGATTTTATGGATCATTCTATATTTTTAATTACTATAGAGTATTCATGTTCTTCATATGAACATTACAATAATGTGCCCAAAGTTGTATGTTACAATGCTTTTATGTATTAATTAAAAAAACTATTAGCAAAGAGGGTTTAAAAGAGGTGTGTAGTAATAACATATTATGTCATGACAATATCTCCAATAGAATTCTTTTGAATCAAACATAAATAAAGTCATCACTCCAAATTAGCACTGTCTTTTATAGATTATAGTTTCAATTTTCCAAATTATGTATTACAACTATTATAATTAAGTTAAATACACAAGCATATTAAAGATAGAAAGCACAATGTTACCCACCTTATCTCCCAATATGTCCAAGCCATTAAGAACTATTTTCTTTTGCAAGGGTTATCATAATTTTTTTCTTCGTTATGTTTATTCTTTCATTCATTATTTTGTTATTGTTGGAAATTATATGGATATATATGGACAAATGTAAGTGCCAAAACTTATTCTTCCCAAAAGTTGCAACAAATATTTTATGAGAAATATTTTAAAATATTTTATTTCATCTTAAATGAGGCCAAAGGACAATTACAACAAGTCATAAAGCAAGTAGCTAGAAGAAACAAAAGAACAAGAAGAAATTTATAGATTATTATTAGAATCATCTTCCTATGTAATGCAAGGATTCTGATTAACTAACTATTATTATATAGACTATAGTAAATCTGGTGAACAAGTACCTTGGTTTCATTAACCAAAGTCTTAAGGCTATATCTCAACTTATCAAGATGACCTTGTTACACTCATAGTCACCTATCATAACACAACTTGCTAGCCCATGGTCCATGAACATATTTTGATCTACATGACCCCTAGTGATAGAGCAAGATAGTGCGAAAGTCGTGTATTCTTTTCCTTTCATATTGATTACTTCCTTGTCTACTTGTATGTCTCTTGTATGTTTTTGTTTTCCATGTATAATGTGTATGCCTCATGTATGTTCCTTGTATGCTCTATGTATTCTCCTTGTTTTCTCCATGTATTCTCCATGTTTGCTCTATGTATACTCCTTGTATGCTTCATGTTTGATTGGATTTGTGCCGTGTGTCTTGTGTGTGTGCAAACTCTTTATCTTAACATTGTAAGTTGGTAGATTCCTAAGTTTGGGCGCTATTGCATCTCTCAACTTAGTGACATTTAATTGTTTGAAGAGCCAATACCAACATTCCCTACTAAAAGGGAGTTGGAGTAGTAGATGGTTGAAGCTCTCTTCTTCTTCTCCACACAAGACACTTGAAGCTTGTCCCAATGGATATCTTCTTCTTCTCCACCAAAGTCATTATTAATAAATGTATAAATTGAATGCACAGAAATATTGGGCGCTCTTTCAAAAAGAAGTTATAAATTAATGACAGCATAAAAATGGAATTCAATACCAAAGTCATTATGAACTAGTCAAATTGTGGAATATCAAAAAATGGAATTCAACACATGGTTTTCCACTTCTATCCAACACATTTCGTCTGAATTGAACACTTGAAAATATAACCCGAAATTAATTTGGGTTAGTCATTGTTATTGCAAATAAATATCTAATTAATCTTATAGTGATCCGAGGCCAACAATAATTGTCAAACATCCATCCAATCAAGCAAACTATAGTTGTCGCCATGGCATTAGGTGTTTGATCTGAATAAGTTGTTATCATCGAAAATCATGAATGAGTATTACTACAATTCACATAGGTCAATGAAATAGAGTTGGTATCGTTCCTTCCCTATAACATTCAATTAATGTAAATCATAATTAAACAAAACTCTCCCTTGAATTACTTGGGGAAGAATCTGAATGAGCTCATTCGATTAGAATATCAATATGACTGTTCATATCCCACTCGGAAACTTGTGTTATTTTGTGCAGCATTTAGGGTCTGGAATATTCCCTGCACAGTTAGTACATGGTGCTAACTGCTCCACAATTTGAACTAGATTATAGATTGCTTTGTTGTTAATATCATTTTCGATATTTGCAGTTGCCTTGAGATTATATCGAGCAGAGACATGGAAGACAAACATAACACTAAAGAAAAGTAGTACTGTTATGATTTTGATAAGTATTGATCTGCCCATATTTACTGCTTAGATAGTGTCTTTTTAACAAAGAAAGAGAATAAATAGCTCGCCAAATAAGATATGATGAAATCCTAAATGTTAGAAGAGAGAAGGTGATGCTATGCATATTTGTTGAGAAAGAAATGAGTAGTATTTATGGGAATAGGTTTGAGCAGTTGAATATTTAAATTCTCATGAGGGAGACATTTAAAGTTTGAAAATGGAGCTTAGTGAAAGGCAGGGTTTCCCAGGTTCTGCAAAAGGGTTTAGGATTAGTGCTACACAGTTTTCAGATGCCCCTTTGAAGAAAGTGAGATTTCTCGATGGAAAATATAAACTGGGAGGTAATCCTTGGAGAGTAAGCAAGGAATAATATACAAGATCTTTGTTCAGACACTCTAGGATGCTTTTAAAGATTTTCAAGGGAAAGAAAGAGATCAGCTCAACCATGTGAACCTTCACCCTCCTAAGTGGAGATCCTCTTTTAGCCAGAGCCAGTGGAGATATTCTCGAGCTTCTAGAAAGAGTAAAGGGAGACAATATATACCCCAACAAGAAGACTTCCACAAGAAGGAACTAAGACTAGCATAGAAAAGAGTGTGGGCTCCCAAACCCACCTTTAGGAAGGTAATAAGGAAGGAAGAAACTCAGCTGATTTGAGTTTCTCTCATCAACGACTGTGTGAAGAAAAGAGTTTCATTGCTTCAAGAGACTGCCTTAATTGCTAAGGTCCTTTCTCCTCACTTTTCTAGTGATAACTTTAGAGCCTGGTTCCCACAAGTGTGGCCTAAGGTGAAAGAGTTTGTGGACTTAGGAAACGGTTCCTTTTCATTTTCTTTCTTGGATTAGGAGAATAGAGACAGGGTTCTGGTTAAAAGGCTATGTAAGTTTTATGATAATACAATTGTTTTTTTGTCAGGAATGGAAACCTAATTTTATTATTGGTAAAGAATAAATTCCTTTACTCCTGTTTTCGATCCAGCTTCCCTATCTACCTATGGAATATAGAGACCCTGAGACTTTGTCAAAAAATAGGAAATACATTGGATATCTATCAGGAGGTGGATATTACTCCGATCTTTATTAGGTCTTATTCTATCAAATTGTGCATATTGTTAGAGACTAAGGAGCTCTTGCCCAAGCGTAGACACCTTGAGTCCTCCCAAGGTCTCTGGGTCCAAGAAATTTTCTTTGAAGGACTACAATATGAAGATTTGATGCAGGTCAATGATTTTCTAGACCCGAAGAATTCAAATTTTAATTTAGTCGTTAACACAAATAATAAAGATGCTTTGATCCAACAAAAACAAGATGAGTGGTCCTTTAATTTGTTTAGTGCAGATACTAGTGGCCTCAAAGATTTGTCTTAGAGGAACTTTGATTCTAACATAGCTACAGAAATTCTTCAGAAGAGTTTATAGGACCAAGGGTTAGACTTTGTGGCTCACTCAACCATGGAAGGTGTTGAGGAAAGGGAACCTATTAATCTGTAGGTAGTTTTTTCTCCACCTTCTGGGAGAAGTTTAGATGGGATTGAGACTAATCTACAAACTAAGATTGGTGGAGGGGAGGAAGTAGAAGTTTTAGAATGAAGAGGGGATAAAAAAGGGTAGAGGCTTCACTAGGAGACGATTTTGATGGGAGTTTGAACAAGGATGAAGAAGTTTTGAATGAGGAGGGGGATGAACATGGGGAAGAGCTTATTGATCCTCCAAGCGAACCAGGGCTAAACAACAAGAGTTTGAAGGTTTTAGTAGACGAAGTGATCACAAAGGTTATTTCCAAAATCTGTGATAAGATTGTTGATGAAGTTCTTACAGAAGAGGAGAATGTAGAGATAGGGAGGCCTCTTGGTATCTCGTAGACATAAATGAATTCAAAGATGGACAAGGAAACACTGACCTCCACTAGAAAGAGTTCCAGACAAAGAAAATCCAAAACTCAAATCAAGATAGCTGTTGGAATTCAAAAAAACCATTGATACATCTTTAAAGAAGAGGAGAGCCCAGTGCTCTCCTAAGGAGACATGAGGATCCTTACGTGGAATGTTAGGGGCTTAAACACCCCTAACAAGAGATGCCTCATCAAAATTTAGATTGATGAGGAGAAGTGTGATATCATTTTCCTACACGACACTAAGTTGTCCTTAGAGTAGGGTGAATGTACTTGTAAGGCATGGAAGGGGAGGGACTATTCCTTGGCCCCAGCGTGTGGAGCTTCAAGTGGGATGACGATCTTATGGAAACCTCAACTCCCAACAATGGAGGTTATAGGGAGGAGTAACCACTGGCTGATTGGTAGATTTTGAAGTGTCCTAAATACTAAGGCTCTCTGGGTGATTTACTTGTATGGCCCATTAGGCACAAGTCAAAAACAATAAGTATCATCACAAATCCCTCAGTGGTTAATGTTGCTTAAAAGGGAGATGATTATCCTAGGTGGTGACTTTAATGCATTCATGGATGATAATTGAAAGATGGGGGCTATATCCACCCGTCCAAATCTCAGATTGACTTCAAAGATTTCATGGATTTGAATAACCTAATGGATTGCATTCCTAAGAATGGGACATATATCTAGATGAACAAGAGAAAGGACTTCTTAAAGATAGCTAAACAATTGGATAGATTTCTTGTTTCCTCGGCGTGCCTTTAGGCTGACCTCAATTTTGAAGTGGATATCCTGCTGCTCACCATTTTAGATCACTTCCTAGTTAGGCTTAGAGTGGGTCTTGATAAGACTTATGGTATCAAAAAAATTAGATTTCAGACTATGTGGTTAAGAGATCCCAACTTTATCTCTCCAGTTAAAGAATGGTGGAAAGAGGCCTCGTATGTTAGGGGCTCCCGTATGTTTCATCTCATTTCTAAACTCAAATTCCTAAGGAACAAAATTATGAAGTGGAATAGAAATTCTTTTAAAAACATATTTTGGGAGAAGGCTAGGCCTCAGTAGGAGCTGAGACTCTTAGAGGCTAGAGTAATCAGATTAGAAATGGATGCAGACTCCTTCCTTTTGGAAAAGTGTTTGAGAAGTGAATTAGAGGAAGTATTGAAGAGAGAGGAAATATTATGGAGGCAAAAGTCAACGGAGTCTTAGCTCAAAGAAGGTGATAAAAACAATTATTTCTTTCACCTCTTGGGCAAAATCAGAAGAACCTCTAACTCGATAAGATATATTGTGAATTCCAATAGAATTTTGATGACGGATCCTAAAGATATTAAGGAGGAGGCAAAGACTTTCTTCAAAGGACCTTTTATCAAAAGGGAATGATCTCTTAGATATTCCCAAACTAGTGAAGGAGTGCCACAATAGGGAAATCATGAATGAATTCTCTATGGAAGAGGTGAAGGCTGTTGTTTTTTCCATGTCGGGTGAGAAAGCATTAGGCCCAGATGGATGGGTGGTCTTGTTCTTTCAAATTTCTATGAAATGGTGAGTAGAGATATTTTCTTGGCTGTCGATGAGTCTAGAAAGCACAAGAATGTTCTCAACGAAATGAAAAATATATGTCTCATGCTCATTCCAAAGGTGAAAACTCCTCTAAGGTCTGAGGAATTCTGACCAATCTCTTTGTGCAATTTTGTTTATAAAGTCATCTCTAAAGCTACAGCTATAAGGTTAGCCTCGATTCTACCAGACATTATTTCAGAAGAGCAAGGAGGATTTGTTCCAGGTAAGGAGACTATGGAAGGGGAAATCTTAACTCATGAGATTATGCATTCTCTTAAACAAGGATGAGATCCAGCTATGATAATCAAGTTAGATATGGCAAAAGCATATGAACGGATAGATTGGGACTTTTTAATGACAGTGCTAGAGAGGCTAGGATTTTTAGAAGCTTGGCAAAAAATGGGTTTTGCCCTTTGTTTTAGGCTTCAAGATGTCTATTTTAGTTAATGGTATTGAATCAAAATCGTTTGAACCTATAAAGGTATTGAAACAAGGGGACCCCATATCCCCTTACTTATTCATTCTTATGTCAGAAGCACTCACATGGATTATCAAAGGGGCTAAGAGAATGGATTTATGGTAGGGGATAAGATTCAATGGTCAACATGATTCCTACACACATGCCCTAATTGTAGATGACACCATTTTATTTGGTCAAGCAACACTGAGGGAAGATGAAGTGATTAAGTTCACAATTGATCAATTCTGCAGCACTTTAGGTTAGTTGGTCAATGGCTCTAAATTGATGATTTACTTCTTTAATCTAGAACTGGGAAAGCAAGCTGATATAGCAAGAATGTTCAATTTCAATATTGAATCCCTCCCTAGTAGATACTTGGGCATTCCACTTTTTAATGGGAGATACAAAAATAATCTCTAGAAGGAAGTCCTCAATAACCTACATTCAAAGATTGCAATGTGGAAGGGTCCTTGGCTGTCCTTGGTGGGAAGATTAACTATGATTACGAAAGTTCTAACGGCCGTTCCTATCTACATGATGTCAATTCTCTAGGTCCCGAAAGGTATTAATATGGAGATTGAGAGGATTTGCAGGCAGTTCCTTTGGCAAGGGTCTTCAGAGGGTAAAAAGATTCATCTCGTGGCTTGGAACAAGGTTTGTCAAGATAAGAACCATGGCAAGGTGGGGGTCCTCAATATAGGATTACAAAATCAAGCCCTAGGAGTAAAATTGGCATGGAGTTTATACAAAAAACTATATTCCAAATGGGCAAGAATGATGAGATGTAAGTATTGAGATTCAGTTGATAGAGAGAGGATATTCACTATAATGAATCCCTTGAGAGGCTTAGTGATTTGGAATTTCATTATAAAATATAGAGAGGTTTTTCTACTCAATTTATCATGGCTTGTTCACAATAGGGAAAGGGCAAACTTTTGGGATGATTCCTAGAATGGACAACCCAATCTTTCAGATCCGAATGAGCTCAAAGAAGCTATGGAATACTTAAAAATATACTGGGGGAAGAAAATTAAAGACTACTGGAGATTAGAAGGGGGCCCGAGTAGATGGAGAATAATATGAAAGAAGACTTGGGACTATAATTTCCCCAACAAGCAAAAGTTGTTGTTAAGGAATTTATTAGCAAAACATGTGGTAGTTTACCCCCAATCAAAGATGAGATTGTCTAGACAACAGCTAAATTAAGTTCTTATACAACCAAGGAAGGTTATAGGAATGGTATTCGCATAATGAAATTGGATTGGCCAATGAATTTATGTTGGAATGACGCATTGCTTCCAAAAGCTGGGGCTTTTACTTGGCTAGCTCTACACAGCAAAATTCTAACAGGAGATAGGATTAACAGATTGGGTACTGGCTCTAATTTTAAATGTGTTATGTGCAGGGAGGTATAGGAAAACTTGGACCACCTTCTTCTCCATTGTCCATTTAGTAGAGAATGTTGACTCCGATTCTTAAGGAAAATTAATTGGGTTTCTCCTTTGTCTGGCTCATTGTCTTCAATGTTTAAGATTTGGTCAAAGCTCTTCATAGAATCCAAGTTCACCTACCTATGGGGCATGGGACTGGGTCTTTAATCATTTGGCATATTTGGCAAGAAAGAAATTTGAGATTATTCATAAAAGAGGCCAAATCTTGTACTGGCATTTGTGGAAGATTAGATGAGGCAATCTTGGAGGTGGTAATTGCCAAGATTAACATATCCAATGAGTCCCTAGTTTGGTCAAGTTGGGATGATTTCTTTTCCAGGAATTGGCATCTTCTATAGCTAGTTGGGAGTAAGGGATTAGGTGTGTCAAGGGGCAATGGGGTGAAGAGAGAACAAATCAGATGGATTCCCCCTCCTAGAATTTTGTTAAGCTCAGCTTTGATGGCGCTTTTAGGGGTAACCTGAGTTTATCAGGGATTGGATGCATTTTAAGAAATGGGGAAGGGAGTCTTTTGGAGGCTAAAGCAATTAAAATTCCTAAGGGCACTAATAATGAGGCAGAAGCTTGGGTTTTGGTACATAGACTCTAGTTGGTGATCAACCACGGCTTCAAGAATCTATGGATTGAAGGAGACTCAATGATTATATTATTAATGCCTTGAAGGCCAAAGGATCAGACAACTAGAAAATAATTTATATTCTTTAGCAATCTATAGTTCTTTTGGATAGATTTGATAATTACTTAATCTCCCACTACTATCAAGAGGGTAATAAAGTAGCTAATGGTCTTGTAAATCTTTCCATAGATCAGGTGAAGGACATGGACACCTTTTATTTAGGGCAAGAAAATGTTCTGAGCTCCTTGATTTCATGGCTTAGGGATGATGTCAAGGGTAGTGCTACTAATAGGAATTGACATCTCACTTTCAGATACTCATGGATTTGAAGGCTACAATTCTCTAACAGCTCGGCATATGGGGACGATTGCAGGCTCTTCGATGTGCTTAGGTGCCCTAGGATGGTGTTGAGGCTGAATCATGAGGGGACATGTGGATTGAGGGTACCATAATTTTAATCTAGCATGTAGGGAGCAGCTACTTTCATGCATTGCTTTGGGTTGGTGTGATTCAATGTCCATCTCTTCAAACTTGGATAGCTATAAACCTCCTTTGAATCTAATCAAGATTTAAGATGGTGTCACTTCAACTCTACTTCCACACGAAGCAAATCTCTTGACAGGGCTCGTTGCATGGAAGGACGAAATGGAGGCAAATATTTACTTAATTAGGGAGACGACAGATTGGCCATGTCTTCAATAAAGGTCATTTGACATTAATGGAAAGCATGGAAAGGAGGCTAGCCTTAGGTTGATCTTTAATATGACATCAAGGAGTTTCATATACAAATTGTTAGTCATGATTTTCCATGGATCTCTTTAGGATTTAACAAGGACAAGCTCATTTATTCCTTCTTAGGGTGGCGATCTTATGACATCAGTGTGGCTCCTGAAGATATTCACAATAATCTCTTCTGCTGGGGGCCTTTTATCATAAAATAGTTTTTCCCTTGTGTCTGGAATGTGCTTGCAGGTTTCTCATGGCAGAGATCAGGTTAAATCAAAGGCTTTTCTTTCCCCCTATTGTCATGCCCACATTTCTCATGCGGTCACAACACGCATCACACGTGTCATGTCCACATGCACCATGTGGTCATGACATGAAATACCAAAAATTTTCCCACTCTTCTCTAGAAATCCCCTCGCACACGTAGTATGCTTTAGAAATGCATGTATTAAATTTGCTTCAGCTATGATATGTATATGTGGAATTAACTTTGAGATTGAGTGTGCAGGTATTTCAAACAAAACCACAGATACAGGAGATTATTCCACACCTTATGTCGTAATCCCTTGTGAAGCCGATCTAGTTCCATGAGGAACCAAGATCAACTCTGTGTTTGGTGCAATGTTGTAATGTTGTAATATTGTCTTGCATGAGGTTGAATGGGTTAGGTCTACCCTTTTGTAAAATTGAATTATAATTTGTGTTGTAAGAATTGTATTTGAATTTCATTTATTTAATTTAAAAATTTGAGACCCTTTTCTTGTGTCTTAACTTGACCCTGGGTGTCCTAACTAAGTTTAAATTGACCCTGGGTTATACCCCATGGGTCTAGGGTCACTTTTGACTTGGGTAACCCTTAGTTAACCTCTGTATGGTCACCTTAACTTCACAGTGAAGTTAAGTGACGAATTTGGAGGCATGGGAAGGATAGGATGAGTGGGATCAACACTCAAGCCCATCCTTTCTCCATTTCGAAGGCTTGAAATGACTCCATGGTCCACCAGTAATGGTCCAAATCCACTTCACAATAGGTAAAAAAAAAACAACAAACCGGAACACACATACACCCATGGATATTTACACAACACAAAAACTCAACAAAGGTGAGTTTACAGAGGGGAAAGAGAGTGGACACACTCAACTCTAGAGTACCACCCTTCACAATAATTCAACACAATTTTTCTCATAGCCTCAAGCCAAACAAGATCATCAGATTTCAAGAAATATCATATTTGGCTCTCAAGCCATATAACCAATTTTCTCAAATTCACACAAATGCCCTCAAGGCTTTCAACATCTCAAAAGAAACAAGGCATGCACTTGAGGAGGATCACTCCTCCCTTACCCCACACTTGATGAGAATTTCTCCCAAGTGGAAGATGCTCTGTCAACACCCCATAGTTGATGAGCATTTCTCCCAAGTGGAAGAAGCTCTGTCAACAACCCAATAAAATTTCCCCACATTAACAAAATTTACAACACAAGCAAAAGAAATAATTTTCACACATCCTTCATGCAACAAATAAATAATTTTTGCACATCCTGCATGCAACAAATAGAAATACATAGGAAAAGACATGAAATCCAAATAAATAATTTTCACACATGTATTTGGTACTCCGCCGACAACTGTATTATTTTCACCTTAAGCATACACTGCCGAGCACACCTATGCGTGTGAGGGAATTTCTAGGGAAGAGTGGGAAAATTTTTGGTATTTTGTGTCATGACCACATGGTGCATGTGGACATGACACGTGTGATGCGTGTTGTGACCGCATGGGAAATGTGGGCATGACACCTATGCAATGGGAACTTGAGATTCATGGAAGGATCAAGATTACTGATATGATGAGGATGGTGGATTGTGATTGCACAATGGTGTAATTTTATATGCGAAATATCATAGGCCACAAGTGGATGCCAGGGTATGAGTAGAGGATCCTCAATTACTCTGATATTGTCTCACACATCCTCTCCAACATTATGGACTTGGTATAGGATGGAAACTATGTTCACATGATTGCTATGGGCCTACTTTTTAACCACATCTACACTGGTGACAAATGGACTCCGGCCTTGAGGGATTATGACATGATGCAAGGTGATGCCCTTATTGGCGGATTATTCAATATTCAAAGTCTTAGAACATCTCCGGTCATTCGATCGGTGTACAAGTCTCTTCAAGAAAGTCTCCAGAGGGTGTGCATGGATGCGTTGGAGAGGGAGCTGGATGCCAACATTTTTTGTTTTTCTAAGAGGAAGGCACATCGTATAAAGGAGGTCTTCATAGGTATAAGGTTCTTACGTATCAATGCCACTGATTGGGCACCCCATCTGCCAAGGGAATTCTTCGATAATCTGGATGATGATGAGGACCTCCTGGAAGATGATCCAGATGATGACAAACCATTAGTATAGGTCATCCTCCTGGGTGTTGGTGAAACGACAACAACCCTGGATGCTGATATCGTAGGTGCTAATTAATGGAGGTTGGCCGGTATGTGGGATTGGAGTTGTTGTTTCCTTTCTTGTTTTTCTGTAGCTATGGGTGGCGGGTTGGTTCACTTTTTTGTTTAGTTTTTTTAAATTGTTATATCAGGCCAATTTAGGGCCCTTCATCTATACTATTTTTTATGAACTTCTAGATATGGCGTCCTCTATATTTCTGTATAAACTTTTTAAGTAATGCTATGGGTGGCCTACCACCTTTTTCTTAAAAAAAAATGGTAGGTTGAATAGGGAGTAAGTCATAAACTCAAATATTTACTTTCCGCAATGCGTCATGTATGAATTTGACCAGATCAGTTTTCGAAGGCAGTTATTGTCTTCAAGTTGTATGGAAGAATATACCTCTCTATGTATTAACATGACTTTTCCCACATCTTTTACTTATAAATTTTAACAATAGAACATATTCAAGAAATAAAATGATAAAAAAATAAAACATAAAAATAAAAATAAAATAACTAAATAAATAATTATATAATATGTTAAATTGTAGATAATGACTTCAAAGAGATTAAAATATTAAAGGAGAAAGTTGTTGAGTAGTAAAAGTTATGGATCCAGTAGGAAGAAAAGGAGGTGGATCATGATCATTTGTCTTGCCCCACCTATTAGAAAGTTGTTGAATATTTAGAATAAGTTGTTGTCGGACCAACCAAGACCACATTTGTCATGCAGTTGAGAAGAAATTGAACATAGATGGTAATGTTGGGACCAACCTTGAGCATCGTGACCCTAGGCTTTGCACTATGGTGATTGAGAAGACTGTCAACCATAAGAGCCATGCCCATGAGCTTTATGACTATGTTCATATTGATGCCCTTGTGGAGGCGATTGACCCCTATTAGGAGAAGCTAGTGAAACTTTGGCATCCATATAAGGTGCATTATCCTAGTGGTCAAGGAACATGTGTAAGTGAGAAACTTCAAGCATAACTTTATTGATTTTTCAGATAGAGCTAGGCATTGCCTTTTCCAAGTTTGTAGTTGCATAAAACAATACATTAGGATACCATTTCCAATCTTTCCACAAGGGTTTAAGACTCCTCATCTTAATTTTGTGTGGCATCTTTATAGGAATAGAATCAACAACAATACGAAAGGATTCAAAATTGATCACTGAGTATGTACTTCAATTTGGTGTTAGGCCAAGAAACAAATTAGTATTCCTTGAGAAAAGATCTAGAAGAGTCATAATGCCTTTGTCATAAAAGTTTAAAGCACAATCCCAAGGAACCATTGCAAGAGATATATCCTAGCAAGTGATCATAGGAGACCATCAAATGGACTATTAATTGATAGATAACCCATTGCAAAAATAATTTCCATTCCATCTAATCTATAGTTTAATACCTTCCCAAGGCTTTCTAGATGCCATTTATCTTAAATGTGCCCAAGATATGACCAAGTGCGTTCATGATAAGAAGAGAATTAAAGTCAAGATCTCCCTATATTTATGACCATTAGATACACCATATGAAATTCAATGTTTAAGAAAGATTTTCAAAGCTTCATTTCCCATAATGAATCTAATAATCAATGTAATACATAAGGATATATACCTTACAAGTAAATGTCAATAAGATCAAGCCACCCAGAGGTATAGGGGAAACAACATAACTCGCAAACAACCATATGAAAACCTTTTCTCTATTTTAAAGAAACCATAAGAAATCCCTTAGGTGTTTCTCATGCGTATAATAAGAATATTTGGAAAGCACCCAATAGGATCATTAGTAGATATGGGTAGAAACAAGAACTTTTTAACAAATCTAGAAATTTTCTCTAAGACAAAGTAGCTTGGTGATTTAATAAGGCCACATTTTTCTATGCAGGTAATGGAAAACTAACACAAAGTGGAAGGAGAAGCCTAATAGGCAAGGGGGTGCCTAAAATCTTGAATAAATCTCTATGACCTATCCATTTCAACCCAAAATAATTGATGTAATCAAGTTTAAACAAAATGGATTACCTACAGCACTAAGTTTTTTCCACTAAATGCTTGGACTAGAGGCTAGTAATTAAGTATCTAGACTCTAGATAGCATGTTTGACATTATTGTCATCTTCAAAAAGTGTAAGAAATGAATCATCAACAAAATGACCACTAAATAGTTGTTGTGTGGAATCTAGATAGAAGAGTATAAAGCAACATAGAGGCCCCCCACTACTCCAAACTTGGTCTAAACCACTCGATTACCATTCTCATCAATGACTAGTGGGTAGTATAAAGGATGTTAGAAGAGGTTTTCAGAGTTAGTGTGGGGTAAAAGCAAGAAGTTGGGTCCACATATAGAGGAAGTGTCGAGCAAAAAAAATACCAACAAGAATGGGTACTCGAGCTTGGAATTAGAATGGGTACCCGTTATGCTTCAGAATCCCAGCATAAACGGGTACCCATTTCGTAAAAGTATTTAGTTTTACTTAAAATGGGAAATAATAGACATATTATGAATGGGTACCCATTTTAAAATGGGTACTCATTTTGTTTTTAGAATGGGTACCCATTTTAAAACGAGTACCCATTCCTAAAAGTTTGAAACCACAACCCACATTTTTAATTTGGTTTTAGTCTTAGGAAAGGCATAGTGAACTTACCCTTAGCATTGGACCTATAAATACAAGTCCATGTTCACAGCAAGAGAAAAGACTAACTTTACCAATATGGCTAATGACATTTTTTTCTGAATATTTTTACGAAATTAAAACTCATTATACATGATAATGTGTAGTTTTAAAATATGTATTTTTTTATGATTCAAATTGTTTCTCTATTTACTAATTAATTTATGAAGAAACTAGTCCATAAACCTAAAATGTCAAGTTTTAATATTTTTAATAACTTTTAATGTTTAAAGTTTTTTTTTTAAATTATATGTCATCAATCAACGCATCATTCTTTACACAATGAAAAAAAATCATTTTATGATTAGATTAGCTCAAATTATGGTGTTCATACATGAGGGGTTTCCAAGAACAATAATTAGGGCCAATAAAAATTAATTAACAAAAAATATTTAGAAAAAAAAAATTAAAAAATATCCTCATCAAACTTCACTATAATACACATATTTCCCCAAGCGTATTTATAAACATACTTGTATTTAGGTCAAATTATGTTGGTCGTACATGTGCATGGTATGGCCCTAAAAGAGTGACTTTTAAAAAGTGGTTTTTGTACAAGCCTATGCAAAATTAATTTGTCATCTGAGTATTAGAGTAAATTACATATTTGAAAACTAGACTCAAAATACTAAATTTCATATTACTAGACTTTCTTAAGATTTTATGTGTAAGTGCATCAAATTTTGACTCCAACTGTGACAAACTTTGATTTAAAAAAAAATACTTCCACTTTTTAGCCAAAAAGTGGACCCAACTTCTTGCACTTACCCTATGGCATTGATTATTGCTAGGGTGAGCTAGAATTTGGGGCCAATAAACATTTTGAAAGGCCATTTTAAAATATCATTCTTATAAATTATAATAAAAAATAAATAATTTTTATCAAAATCATTAAACATGAATGCAGTGCCCATGATATCTAAAGAGCAAAGGATTATGAGAAAATTTTAAAAAAAGAAGTTAGAAACCTTCATTAAAATATTAAAATGGGAATCATGAATTTGTAAAAATCCAAAATATGGTTGTGAATCATAAAAGAGCCATAAATTTAATTTCCTTAAAAATTACTATTAGAGTAAATTGCATTTACCTTTCTTAAGTTTA
This sequence comes from Cunninghamia lanceolata, assembly GCA_027924645.1. Taxonomy (NCBI): domain Eukaryota; kingdom Viridiplantae; phylum Streptophyta; class Pinopsida; order Cupressales; family Cupressaceae; genus Cunninghamia; species Cunninghamia lanceolata. The sequence continues at coordinate 7,674,653 of BSBN01000888.1, forward strand.
ACTTAGGCCTAAATAATAGTTAGGTTGGGAAATTATTTCCCGTATCCCGTTCGGGTAGTCTTCACCTACTCCCGAATAATATTTATATTTTGCATTGTACACTATGTAATATATCTCATATATCTCAAATATGCTTCTCTATGGTGAAATATTTGTTTTCTCTCATCTGTGAAGGTGGTTTGATCCAGGAAGTGCTCCTGGGAGGTGTTTGACACCAACATGGTATTAGAGCCATTCTCCTACCCCTCCTAATTTTGAGAGTTTTCATCAGGATTTTGAGATCATTGGTTTTATAACAGTGCTCTCAGGCCAAGAGATATCTGGAGGATGTTATTGATCCACTCTTTAGTAATGACACTGCAACATATCTAAGGTTTCTACCTCATATATTCAATCTCATTGCTAGATCATTATATTTTCTCAGTAGCGATTATTCTCAATTTTGGTTACCTGATTTATTGCTTGATTTTACACCAAATATATTTGTTTTTGGCCATCAATTTTATTGGATAGGCATGAGACAAATTCCACACCATCTGTGGCAAGATCCATGCAATCTGCATGTGTATTTGGAGGTTCAAACCCCCATTCGCAACAGCAAGGGATGTGAGGTTGGTTGCAGATTGGCACTGCAGATTGGTTGCAGATTGTCACCACGACTGTACAACAAACACATTCTTTTGGCCAATATACATTATTTGGTAATCAGACTTTATATTTTATAAAGTTTGATTGCAAAATATCTCCTATGGTTTCAAGTCTGTTGTGCATGAGGAGGTGGGTCCGTCAGGATTGGGTGCTACTTTGAAGTTGATTTGGGATCTTTTGTCCCACATTTCTAGCATTGCAGGTTTTTGGCTATTGAAAAAGGCTATCATTGCATTCACTTGTTGTGAATAAGTCTCACAAGAGGCTATGTTTCTTGTGTGCTCAATGAAATTTTCTTGGTGTTAGCATGGAGATCGGGCAATTGGCCTCACCATTTTTTGCACTAAATTAGGTTTAATTCTTTTTTGGAAGTTTTTGAAAGAACTATCTTTGAAAATTTGAAGAATTCAATTATAATGGTTTCTTTGGAGAAAGGGAACTTTAGGCAATGGAGTGATTTTATTCTCTCTCATCTTAGTGAGCAGAATCTATTTCCATATTTGTATAATGAAGTTCCTATTCCAGGCACACCTTGTGGGTATATGTTTTGGAAAGGATATAGGGCTCAAGTCTTTAGAGTTATTTATGAGCATATAAATGATGATGACATTTTGATTCACATGTTCATTTTGAGTGCCCTTGTGCTCTTTGGACTTACATTCAAGAATCATATGGAGATCATGATACTCTGCCATCTCTCAATGACCTTCTTTCCAATACCAATGTGCCTTGTTATTCTTCAGATAAGATAAACCATGCTTGTGATCCTTTGGAGGTTTTTGAGACTTCAGATGAGGTTGTAGTTGCTTAAGAGTTTCTTGATTGTTTGTCATAGATAGTTGATCCACCTTCATTAAGTACTTCCATCATTCTTGAGTAACATGATTATCATTGTCTTCCTGATTGGGATTCGTATTTTCTAGATATTGGTTCATTGTTAGTGGAATCTCACATTTTAGACTTGGAAGACACGTTTGAGGGATTAATTTTCCTATTTGATGATAGTTGTGGTACAACTATTGTCACTCCATCTCTATCTTTGGAGAATGTTCAAATTTATTTTCCAGTGGTACCTTGTTTGTCACCTTCTATTGTGATTGGGCATGTTCCTGATTGGTTTGTGGAGTCATTTTCCAAGGTCTTGGCAACACATGAGTAGATTTTAGAGAGATTATCATCCTACATTTGGATTTCACTTGCTAATTCCTATCCAGAATGGGAAGCATACCTGCATTTGTACCTAGTTTTGTTTCTTCCAAAATGAAGACAAGTTTTTTGTTGACATTGGATCATGTTTTATCTTCAGGCACTTACTATTTTTGCAAGCGATTAAACATTATGGGGGTTCTACATAGTCTTTCTCTTTCCCTCTTATGGGGGGGTCATTGATTATTTATACATGATGTATGTAGTCCTTGGGGGGTGTTAATGAGTCCTCCATCCATGCATCTTATTTTTCTTTTCTCTCTTTTGGAAAAGGGTTTTTTCCCACAGGGTTTTTCTCCTTTTCTCTGTTTGTGAGAGATTTCTTTTTTGCATTGTAAATGGGTACCTAACATGGTTGTGTAGCCGGGACCCATATTGCATAATAATCTCCCTAAGTTGCACTTAAGGGGGGTTGTTAGAATAAATTACATTTACCTTTCTTAAGTTTAACTTGGGCCTAAATAATAGTTAGGTTGGGAAGTTATTTCCCGTAACCCGTTTGGGTAGTTTTCACCTACTCCCGAATACTATTTATATTTTACATTGTACACTATGTAATATATCTCATATATCTCAAATCTATTTTTCTCTCTGGTGAAATATTTGTTTTCTCTTGTTTGTGAAGGTGGTTTGATGCAAGAAGTGCTCTTGGGAGGTGTTTGACACCAACAATTACTATTAAAGAAAATGTTGTATTATAAGGAGCACACGATATTTCACAAACAACTAAACTTGTAAAGTAATTTTTTTTGATAAAAATACAATTATAGAAAAAATCTCATGCTCTAATATTATAAAGAAAGATGTCACAATAATATAAGGCTCTTGCCTTATTTTTCACTAAATATCATATTGAGAGGGTTCATGGGAAAGAAGAAAGGGATAGAAAATAAAGAATGACAACCACCATGCAAGGAAAATAGATATTTTTGCATGTAGGGAAGTAGAAAATATAGTGAATTAAAGTAAGAGAACTAGATTGAGAGGACAAGTGTTGATCGTCCAATGATATAAATATATGATTGAGATTGTTTTCCTCTTGGACATTTATTCTTCTAATTTCTTCTCTCAAATTTTATCACTTATTCAAATCTTTCCTTCTACTTATTTTTCTATAGATATGTAAATGGTTCATTAAAAGGGAGGAGGGATTTTTACGGGCATAAATGTATCATTTTTAGCATTTAGGTCTTTTTGACAAAACACATTGTATCATTGTATTGATAAAAAATAACTCTATAACTATGCAAATTAGCCTCTTACATATGTTTTGGATATATCTCTATAATGAATAAAATGTTATTTTTATTATTCCTAGTGTGCTTTGTTTATCAATTTTCCTTATCTTTCTCTTTGTTTCCACAACCTCATTTTTGTGATTCCTCTAACATACTATAGATTGGTGACCAGTGGGGAGTAGTAGTTGGTTCCATATTCTAATATAGATTCATTAGCCTCTTCTACCAAGGGGTGCATGTTTGAGTTTATCCCTTATATCCCATCTCTATCATTGCTCTTCACAAGATTTTTGACCCTTGATTTAGCAATCAATATCCAAGAGGTTATTGCTACCACATCTGATCTTCCACATATTGTTGGTAGTGCTTCTACTTGTACTACTCTTGTTGTAGTAGCACCTTCTTGTGGTCTTCCTCCCCCCTATGGACTATATTAGGAAGAAGTTGACTTTATGGACAGTCAGCCAAGAGTAGTATCTTATATTATTATTATTTCTTTATGTGAATTCAAATAAAAATGTCTAAAGTGGTTCATATTACATCTCTCTGATAGTTCATATGTAGGTAAGTATAGAACAAAATAAATGATGTGCATCTATTCATGGACATTCCAAGGCATGAATCTATGAAGCTCATTAGAAATGAAATCCTTAACATCAATGACCTTTATTACAACAACTCGCACCTAGATACTTGATTTAATTTTTCCTTGAATAGAGTGATATTTAAAATTTTGACCAAGATTCATATTATTTTGAGGGATTAGATTGTGTAGAAAATTAGAATTAAGAACCCGTATTGCTCATAGATTGGAGTTGGCTTGTTTTTACACCATTAATTAGCTACAAATCCCATCTTGATTTTTGTTGAATTTCTCTAAATCTAAGTTATCATGATAAGGTCGACCACACATGGAATATTAACTTCTCTATTATTGTTTGGAGAAAAAGATTTTAATTCATTAGAAAATTCATATTTTAACTCAAGAAAGGACAATTTACCCAGGTTTATCTATACCAACATTTTCTAGGATAGAATGTTAAAACTAGGTTTTTCAAATCCTTGTGATCATTTGTGTGAAGGAATACTAAGATATTTTGAAGTGGTATTTTGTGTGCCTACTAAATTCCCTTTGAAGTCATACCATAAAATGATAGCTTAGAAAATTCCATGGCTGATATTGTTTGTATCCTTCACAATCTAGTTTTCTATTGGAAATGGATTTGTTCAAGAAATTAGATTAGAAAGAATGGGTCTCTAGAATTTCACATTTGCCATTATTGATTTTATGGAGGATGTTGATTATAAATTATTTCAACTAATGATTGAAGGATAAAGGAGAATGCATATTATGGATAGTCAACATGCCACTCTCACTTCCATGAATATCAATTCTACTAATCTTGATGAGATGAGATATATCCTTAGGAAATTGGTTAATGAAACCAAGGGTTTTGTTCACTAGATTCACCATAGGCTATATACTAATAGTTAGAATTTGAATCCTAACATCAAATAGGAAGAGTATTCTAATAACAAAGTTTTAATTTCTACTTGTTCTTTTGGTTTTTCTAGATGCTTCTTTTTTGACATTTTGTAATTGGCCTTTGGCCTTGTTTAAGATGAAATAAAACTTTTTAAAATATTTTTTTTAAAAGATGATGTTGGTGTAAAAAATTAATTTAAAAGAAAGTTTAAAGGATATATGAATTTGTTGTAACTTTAGGGAACAATAAGTTTCAGCACTTATATATGTCCATATATATATTCATCTAATTTCCAACAATAACAAAATAATTAACCAAAGAAAAATTTTAATGAACCAAAAAACTTTATGTTAACTGTTACCAAAGAAAATAGATCTTAATGACTTGGACATATTGGGAGGTAACATGGGGTAACATTGTACCTTCTACCAGTAAGATGGTTACCCATTTAAATTAATGAAATTAATATTTGTATATTCTTAATTTGAAAAATATAAATTGCAATCTATAAAAGATCGTCATAGTTTGGATTGATGATTTTATTTAGGTTTGATTTGAAAGCATTCAATTGGAGATATTGTTGTGATATAATAGCTTTTCTAATTAATGCATGAAAGCGGTATCATAGATAACTTTAGGTACATTAAAGTAAGGGTCATATGAAGAATGTGAATACTATATTGTAATTGAGAATATAGAATGATCTAATAAAATCCACCTTAAACATATCGAATTGACAGGGCTAATTATTATGTCTTTGGTTATAGATATTTTATGTCTTTACAAGCTTAAACTGGAAGGAGTTTCTAGATTTTTTTATAAATTTATCTTGACAAAAGTTGGTTGAAATATTTTTAAAGATCCATTCAATCTAGTGTTGCATCTAGTGTTGCATATGATCTTAAGATCTAAATCTAAAGGGACATATTTAGTGTAGATGATATGAAATAAAATAGGAAGCTCTCCATATGTTGATTTGTTTTATTTGGGACAACAATTAAAATCTCCAATATTTTGTTGATAATCTGTGTAGTGTGGCAACTACTCGAAACTTGTTGCAAAGGAGTTCCGTTTGGTAATTTCTCCATCCTCAGCATGTGCATTTGTATTTTGATTTAGATAAATGAGGTTATATTGAGAAGACAAATTGTGGAAAAGTATAAGGTTCAATAGATTAAGAAATGTGTTGGTTTGAGTGACAATTGATCTAGCCATTTTATATTCTTTAGTAGTGTGTGATTTTATCCTCTAGAGCTAGTGGAAATGTGTTAGTTTTCAATGAATAAGATACCATACATGGGAAGTATCTATTCTTCTTACTTCAGTGAAAATCATGCTAGGGAGAAGAATGATGGAGAGAGAGATGCACATAATAAAATAAATAGATAGAAATTTTTATTTACATATGCAATCAAAATTTTACATTAAAAAAATTTTAACAATTAAAATTATAGAGCTACTGCTCTATATTCCTCTTCTATAATGGTTTCACACATTTTTGAGAACTTCCATAATTGACTGGGCATTGTTGTTGCACTCTAACTAGCCAGCCAACATTAACTATTTAGTCAAAACAAAAGAATAAATGGATCCCAAAAGATTTTTGATGGGTGGGAATTAATTTTCTCACTCCAAATTAGATTTACAACACTCCCTTACAATCTAGAGTTCTTTGTGTAGTTACCTAGAAATTTCCATAGTTGTCCTTCTAGAGCTAGTTTTTTAAGGTATCTTTTTAGAGTTGATATCTAGAGCTATCTAAATCTGAAGTTGTTCTCTAAAGATATCCATGAAGCCCAAGTTTTTTCTTAGATGTTTAAAGCACTCTTTTGGTAGTGCCTTAGTAAAAATATCAATGAGCTAGTACTTGGATCTACAAAACTTTAGTTCAATATATCCATGTTCTACTAGCTAGCTTATAAAATGATAATGAATGTCAATGTGTTTTCTTCATCCATGGAAAACTAGGTTCTTTGTCAAGGCTATTGGGGATACATTATCATAATATATGGTTAAATTAACATCTTTTTAATCATCATTCAGGTCGTCTAGGATTCTCTTAAGTCAAATAGCCTAACATGATGTTGCATTTGCTATAATATATTCAACTTCTACTTTGGAGAGAGAACCCATGTGGAACACATATCCTAATGTGTCCTAAACCCATGTGGAGCACATATCCTAATGTGATCTTCCTATCATATACACTACCTACTAAATCACTATCAGTAAAACCAAACAACTTAAACTTGCTGGATGTGGTATACAAAATGTCATAGCCCTTGGTGCCATTGACATATCTTATGATTCTCTTTCTTGCTTTCTAGTGTGTCCTTAGGTGTCTCCATGAACCTCGATATTAGACTTATTGTGTACATTATATCATGCCTAGTAGCAGTCAAATACATTAGGCTTCCAACCATACGTTTGTATAAGGTTGGGTTTACTTTATTGTTGCTGTCTTCCTTGCTTAATTTCAAACCTATAGCTATTGGTGTTGGAGTAGGCTTATTGTTCATCATTCTAAACTTCTATAAAATAAATACATAAATATGTGGGTGATACAGCAACTGCCATCAGAAACTTCCATGTGTAAACCTCTTAATCCTCAAACATAGATCATAAGAAACAAGTACAAGGTCACACAAAGGTGAGGAGAGTTAGGCATGTGGCTTGGTTTTGTGCTAGGCATTCATTTCCTACGTAAACTTTTCCAGGTGGAATGAAATCAAAAACTTATTTTTTGCAGTTGATATTTCTTTAATAATTAAGTGGTGAACAACACCTTCCAAGTTTGATGTTATTATAACGAAATGAAACTTTAGAAAATAGTTAATTTTTTTCTCTGCGGAAGTGGTCGACCGCGCTCTCTCTCAAACCTGTAATTCCTTCGACGTGAAAATCAACAAACGGGGACACGGTTTTGACGACGGTGTGAAGATTTTTCGGTCTCGCATGTTTTATTTATATTTTTTTGGGTCTTGCAATGGAAATTTGCAGTATGCAAATTGATTCTCAAGCAGTGTCTCAGGGTCTGCATGAATTTAATTATGCTGCATGTTACTCTATGATGCTGGACATTTCTCTGTATATTTGTAATTACAATTGGTTTGTTTTAAAGCATGCATTCCGTTTCGATTAGGAGTTGTATAATTGTAATTTTTAATAATTTTTTTAATTTTTTAAGAAAAGTTTGATTTTATGGGTTCTTCATCTTTATAATGCTTTTGGTTATAAGATAGGGTTTGTGGTTAGTTACTTTCGGTTTATTTTGCTTTTTAAAAATTTGATATTTAATATTTTTATTTGATGACAGTTATATTTAATTGTTATGATGATTAGTTGTAAAGTTTGATATTGTAAATAAATATTTGATTAATTTTACAATGAATTAAAGCCAACAAGAATTGTCAACATTCATCTAATCACTCTATTTAAATATCATCCAGTTTAATGGTCAAACACACAATAGCAATTTTACACCTTAGAAATAAAAAGTGGTAAATATTTGTCTTATTTTTATGGGCCAAAATTGACCTTTGACGATTAAAGTGGATGATATTTAAGAATAACCCCATCGAATCAAACAAACTATAGTTGCAGCGATGGCATTAGGTGTTTGATCTGAATAAACAAGTATATTTGTTATCATCAAAAATAATGAATGAGTATGACTACAATTCACATAGATCAATGAAACTTAAGGTGTCATGAATAGCAGAGAACGTTGGAATAGAGTTGGTATTGTTCCTTCCCCGTAAAACATACGTAAACAAAACTCTCCCTTGAATTACTGGGGGCAGAATCTGAATGAGATCGTTGGATTAGAATATCAATATGATTGGTCATATACCACTCGGAAACTTTTGTTATTTTGTGCAGCATTTAGGATCTGGAATATTGCCTGCACAGTTAGTACATGATGCTAGCTGCTCCACAATTTCAACCAAATTATCGATTGCTTTGTTGTTGTTAATATCTGTTTCTGTATTTGCAGTTGCCTTGAGATTATATCGAGCAGAGACATTGATGACAAACATAACAGTGAAGAAAAGTAGTACTGTTATGATTTTGATAAGTATTGATCTGCCCATATTCACTGCTTAGAGAGTGTCCTTTCAACAAAGAAAGCTGAGAAAGATAGAAATAAAAAAGCCAAGAGAATAAGATATGATGAAATCTGAAATGTTGCGAGAGAGAAGGCGATGCTGTGGGTATTTGTTGAGAAAGAAATGAGTCGTATTTATGGGAATAGCTTTGAGCAGTTGAATAGCAGGTCAGAAACTAAAATATTTACATTCCACACCACCTCCTCATGTATGAATTTGACCAATTCGTACGTGAGGCTAGTCAGAGATTATCATTGGCTTAGATCAGTTGTATACAAGAATATAACTCTCTATGTATTAACACAACTTTTCCCACATCTCTTACTTATGAAGCTTAATAATAGAACATATTGAGGAAATAAATAGATAAAATAAATAAAACATTAAAATAAAAACAAATAACTAAATATGTAATTATTTAATAAGTTAAATTTTAGATAATATTTTCAAAGAGAATACAATATTAAGGAATAAAGTTGTTAAGTAGTAAGAGTTATTGATTCAGTAGCAAGAGAAGGAGCAGGTTCGTCATCAGCCGGCTTGAGCACTATGACCCTGGGCTTTGCACTATGGTGATTGAGAACAGTGTCAACCATAAGAGCCATGTCCACGGGATTTATGACTATGTTCATGTTGATGCCCTCGAGGAGGCAATTGACCCCTATTAGGAGAAGACAGTGAAACTTTGGCAACCATATAATGTGCATTACCCTAGTGGTTAAGAAACATGTGTAAGTGAGAAACTTCAAGCATATTATATCTACATGAGAACATTATAGTAAATCATGGATGAAGTATAAATGAAAAAATGAACATCAATAGAATAGCTTGAAAAGAGACAATGGTTGACTAGAATTTAGAATTGTGATGCTAGGAACCAACCAATGATTGTAAAGCCCGTCTATTGTAAACTTTTGTAGATAGAGCTAGGTATAGCCTTTGTCAAGTTTGTAGTTGCATAAAAACAATGCAATAGAATACGATTTCCAATCTTTCCACTAGGGTTTAAAAATCCTCACCTTAATTTTGTGTAGCATCTTTATAGGAATAGAAGATCAACAACAATACGAAAGGACTCAAATTTTTGATCATTGAGTATGTACTTCAATTTGGTGTTAGGCCAAAAAAAAAATTGCTATTCCTTGAGAAAAGATCTAGAAGAGTCTTAATGACTTTGTCATAAAAGTTCAAAGCACAAACACAAAGGACCCTTGCAAGAGACATATCCTAGCAAGTGATCATAGGAGACCATCAAATGGACTATTAATTGATACATAACCCATTACAAAAATAAATTTCATTCCATATATCTATAACTTAAAATACATTCCCAAGGCTTTCCATATGCCTTTTATGATAAATGTTCCTAGGATCTAAACAAGTGCCTTCTTGATGAGAAGAGGATGAAAGTCAAGATCTCCCTAAGTTTACAACCATTAGATACACCATATGAAATTCAATGTCTAAGAAAGATTTTCTAACCTTCATTTCCCATAATGGATCTAATAATCCATTTAGTACATAAGGATATACTTTAGGATTTAATGTTAATGAGACCAGGCAACCCAAAGCTATAAGGGAAGCAATGTAACTCCCAAATAACCCTATGAAAACCTTTTCTTTATCCTAAAAAAACCATATGAAATCCCTTAGGTGTTTTATGTGCTTATAATAAGAAGATTTGGAGGGCACCTAATAGGATGAATAGTAGACATGGGTAGAAACAAGAGCTTTTGGAACAAATCTTTAATTTTTCTGTAAGACAAAGTAGCTTGGTGATTTAATAAGGCCACTTTTTTCTATGCAGTTAATGAGAAACTAACACAAAGTGGAGGGAGATGCCTAAAATCTTGAAGAAATCTCCATGATCTATGCATTAAACCCAAAAGAATTGAGCCAATTAGGTTTAGACAAAATGGATTACCTATAGGACTAAGTTTTTTTCCATTAAATACTTGAACTAGAGGCTAGTAATTAAGTATCTAGACTTTAGATAACATGTTTGACATTATTGTCATCTTCAAAAAGTGTAAGAAATGAATCATCAACAAAATGACCATTAAATAGTTGTTGCATGGAATGTGGATAGAAGATTACAAAGTAACAGAGAGCCCCCCCACTACTCCAAACTTAGTTTGAACCACCTGATCACCATTCTCATCAACAACTAGTGGGTAGTATAAAGGATGTTAGAAGAGGTTTTTAGAATTAGTGTTCTGTTGGTTATTGCTAGGGTGAGCTAGAATGTGAGGCCCAATAAACATTTTCAAAATGCCATTTTAAAAGATCATTCCTATAAATTATAAGAAAAACTAAATGATTTTATTGAAATCATTAAACATGAAGTTGAAGCCCATGAGATTTAAAGAGCAAAGCATTATGAGAAAATAAAAGAAAAAAAGTTAAGAAACCTTCATTGAAATATTAAAATGGGATTCATAAATCTGTAAAAAGCCAAAATATGGTTGTGAATCATCAAAGAGCCATAAATTTTTTAAGGATAAATTTATTTTTCTTAATATTTTTTTTTTTTGAAAAAGGTGGTATACCACCCATAGATATATTATGAATTAAAAGTTGATACAAAATGGAGATATCATCCTCCATACATAATAGAAAGTACATACATAGTTCAGAGAACAAAACATAAAAGACCCTATAATGGCCAGATAACAGTGCTGAACAATAAAATCAAAACCCCCTAAAAAACCAACCCCCAACCGCCAAAAAGCAGGTACGAACCCCATGCAATCCCAGCAATAGAAACCCCAAGACAAATAGAAGCATTACTAAGGCCACGGCCACCAACAACAATCACCACCATGTCCACTGCACTCCCGAGCTCAATCCACAATAACAGAAGCTTTCTGGTCCTCGAGCTCATCCGCACTGTGCTCTTCCTCTTCGTCTGTTTGGTCCCAGATCTCCCTTGGGAGGTGGGGGCCTAATCGGGCATATGAACCCGCAAGAAGTGGATGGATACGAAGATATCCCTGATCCATTTCGCCATTTTCTTAGGGAAATGAAAACTATATTCCCCTTCAACACTTTCTCAGCGCCATTCATGCAACCACATTCGAGACCTTCCTACATAGCCTTGCACACTAAATCAAAGGCAAAGGACGATTTAAGAAGTTGCGGAGAGGGAATAAGCCCCCAACTAGCGCATCCCCTTTCATTAGATTGTAACCATTCAAAGTTGGATTCCATCGCTCCACGCTGTATAGGTTGGTCATAGAAAAGCCCGGTAGCTATAGCATGCACAAAACCCTCATCCTGTATAATATCCATTAATGTGGATAATATATGTGAAGCAACATCAGACCAATTGAGCAATCTCTCCTCATATCCTAGAATCCATTTACGCCCGCATATGTTATGCACTGTAAACTGAACCATGGTGCAATCCATATCATCTATTTGCATCATGTCAATGATCTTGATTTTCTCGCGAATCTGTGGTTCCCATTGCATAGGAGGAAAAAACAGTCTCTGGTTAATCTTATCATTCTCCATAGCTAAAGCATGCAAACACAGCTCAAGAACAAATTGCTATGTCAGCAAATAAAAGCGTTGTCTTATCTAAAAAGGCCCTGGATATAAATATCCAAGATAGCCGATGGAGTTTAGATGTGACAGAAGTCATGAGAGAAGTTGCCCATTGATATGCCAGTTATGATGATTTTGTAAGCTTCTGGAGCGTCCATAAATAGTCATCACATTACAAATCCTTTTCCAGAAATACCATAGTCCTTCTTACGAAACATGGCCTATTTTAGAAATCATGTCCATTTAAACCATTAAGAATGGAGGAATAAACTTCGCCATCCATGTACTTTGTCCTTCAACGGCCACTGTCACTAGATCTCCTTCGTGTGAAGACTTCTGCGGCATGACAATAAGAGCTGGCCTCTTAATGAGCTAAAAACCTTACCATTTGGGCATACGTCCATTGTCACCTGACCTCATAAATACCCTTGCGCTCCACTCCACTTCCCCAAAATTAAGAAAGGCATTTGATTCGTACTGTCTAAAAACCCTTTGAGAAGCTGCTAGCCTACCAAACCACGTGTCGAAGCATCATTAGTCCACCTTGGTGTATTCATGGCCTCTCTATCTTATCACCCTCAAACTACTGGCTCCTATTTTCCTTAATAATTACTAATAAAGAAAATCTTGTATTATAAGGAGGACATGATATTTCACAACTAAACTTGTAAAGTAAAAGATTTATGATTAAAATACAATTATAGAAAAAAATATCATGGTCTAATATTATAAATTAACGGGCCACAATAGAAAACAAAGAATGGCAACCACCATGCAAGGAAAATGGATATTTTTGCATGTAGGGAATTAAAACAAGAGAATTAGAGTGAGAGGACAAGTGTTGATTATGAAAAGCTATAAATATTTGATTGAGATTTTTTCCTCTTGAATATTTATTCTTCTAATTTATTCTCTCAAATTTTATAGCTTTTCTACAAATCTTTGCTTCTACTTCTTTTTCTATATATATGCAAATGGTTTATTAAAAGGGAGGAGGGATTTTTATGGGCATAAATGTATCATTTTTTACATTTGGGTCTTTTTGACAAAATGCATTGTATCATTGTATTGATCAATAATAACTCTACAACTATGCAAATTAGTCTCTTATATATGTTGTTGGATATATCTCTATAATTTAAATAAAATGTTCTATTTATTATACCTAGTGTGGTTTTGTTTATTAATTTTCCTTGTCTTTCTTTTTGTTGCTGCAACCTCAATTTGCATTTTTAGGATTCCTCTGACCTGCTATAGATTGGTAACCAGTGGGGAGTAGTAGTTGGTCCCATATTCTGATATTGATTGATCAGCCTCTTCTACCAATGGGTGCATGTTTGAGATCATGTCTAATATACCATCTCTATCATCGATCTTCATAACATTGTTGACCCTTGGTCTAGCAGTGGATACACAAGAGGGCATTTCTCCCACATCTGCTCTTCCACATATTATTGGTAGTGCTTTTACTAGTACCACTCCTATTATAGTACCATTATCCAATGGTCTTCCTTCCCCCTATGGACTATATTAGGAAGAAGATGACTTTACGGACTGTGAGATTGAAGAGTAGTATATTATATTAATATTATCACTTTGTGTGAATCAAAATACAAATGTATAAAGTGGTTCATAGTACTTCTCTCTAATAGTTCATATGTAGGTAAGTATAGAAAAAAAAAATGAAGTGCATCTATTCATGCACATTACAATGCATAAATCTATGAAGCTCATTAGAAATGAAATTGTTAACATCAATGATCTTTAGTATAACCACTCACACCTAGATACTTAGTACAAGATCAAATCTAATTTTTCATTGAATAGAGTGGTATTTAAATTTTGAGCAAGAATCATATTGTTTCAAGTGATTAGATTGTGTAGAAAATTAGAATTTTTAAGAACCCATATGGCTCATAGATTTGAGTTGGCTTGTTTTTACACCATTAATTAGCTACAAATCCCATCTTGATTTTTGTTGAATTTTTCAAAATCTTAGTCATCATGAGAAGGTCAATCGCACATGGAATATTAATTTCTTTACCATTGTTTGGAGCAAAAGATTTTAATTAGTTAGAAAATTTATAGTTTAACCCAAGAAAGGACAATTTAACTAAGTTTATCTATACCAACATTTTCTAGGAGGGGATGTTAAAACTAGGTTTTTCAAATCCTTGTGACCCTTTGTGTGAAGGAATACCAAGATATTTTGAATTGGTATTTTGTGTGCCTACTAAATTCCCTTTGAAGTCATGCCATAAAGTTATAGATTAGAAAATTCCATTGCACATATTGTTCCTATCCTTCACAATCTAGTTTGTATTGGAAATGGGTTTGTCCAAGAAACTAGATTAGAGAGAATGGGTCTCTAGGTTTTCACCGTTGCCATTATTGATTTGATGGAGGATGTTGATTATCAATCATTTCAACTAATGACTGAAGGAGAAAGGAGAAGTCATATTATGGATAGTCAACATGCCACTCTCACTTCCATGAATATTAATTCTACTAACTTTGATGATATGAGATATAGACTTAGGAATTTGGTTAATGAAACCAAGGGTTCTGTTCACTAGATTCATTGTAGGCTATATAATAATAGTTAGAATTTGAATCCTTACATTAAACAGGAAGAGGATTCTAATAACAATGTTTAAATTTCTACTTGTTCTTTGGCTTCTTCTAGATGCCTTTTTAATAACATTTTGTAGGTGGCCTTGGCCTTGTTTAAGATGAAATAAAATATTTTAAAATATTTTTCAAAAAAAAAAGATGATGTTGGTGTAAAAGACTAATTTAAAAGAAAGTTTAAAGGATATATGAGTTTGTTGTAGTTTTAGGGAACAATAAGTTTTGACACTTACATTTGTCCATATATATTCATGTAATTTCTAAGAATAACAAAATAATGAACCAAAATACTTGATGATAACTGTTGCCAAAGAAAATAGATCCTAATGGCTTGGACATGTTGGGAGATAACATGGGGTAACATTGTTCCTTCTACCGTTAAGATGATTGCCCATTTAACTTAATGAAATTAATATGTATATATACTTAATTTCAAAAATGAAAATTGTAATCTATAAAAAACCATCATAATTTGGATTTATTATTTTATTTATATTTTATTAGAAAGTATTCTATTGGAGATATTGCCATGATATAATAGTTTTTCTAATTAATGCATGAAAGCAGTATAATATATAACTTTATAACTTTAGGTACATTATTATAATGGTTATATGAAGAATGGGAATACTCTATTGTAATTAAGAATATAGAATGATCCAATAAAATCCATACAACCAATTATTATGTCTTGGGTTATAGATATTTTATCTCATTACAAGCTTCAACTAAAGGAGTTTCTAGTTTATTTTATAATTTATCTTAACAAAACCTGGTTAAAAAATATTCAAAGAGCCATTCAACCTAGTATTGCATGCGCTCTTAAGATTTAAATCTAAAGGGACATATTTAGTGTAGATGATATGAAATAAAATAGGAAGCTCTCCATATGCTGATTTGTTTTATTTGGACAACAATTGAGATCCCCAATATTTGGTTGAGTGTGTGTCGTGTGGCAACTACTCGAGAAGCTTGTTACAAAGGAGTTCTCTATGGCAACTGCCCCATCCTCAGCATGTGCATTTGTAATTTGATTAAGATAAATGAGGTTATATTGAGAAGCCAAATGGAGGAAAAGTATAAGGTTGAGTAGAATAAGAAATGTGTTGGTTTTAGTGACAATTGATCCAGCCATTTTATATTCTTTAGCAGCGTCTGAGTTTGTCCTCTAGAGGTAGTGGAAATGTATTAGCTTTCAACGAATAAGATACCATAGATGGGAAGTATATATTCTTCTTACTTCAATGAAAATTATGCTGGGGAGAAGAATGGGAGAGAAAGAGACGCACGGAATAAAATAAATAGATAGAAATTTTCAAAAAAAATTAACAAGCTCTACTCTATATTCCTCTTCTATAATGATTTCACACATTTTCGATGCTTGATGATTTATTTGATGAACTGAAACAACATTTATACAGGAGAATACACTTGAATACAATTGAGATAACTATAACCGCGCCATAACCGAATAGCTGTAATTCCATAACTAACAGCATAACCGATGTTAAGAGGTAGTTTATTTATTAATGTAATATGAAATGCTACACTAACACTAACTAGCCTACCAACATTAAATATTTTACTGAGAGTAACAAAATAAATGGATTTTGATGGGTGTGAATTAATTGTCTTGCTCCAGATTAGATTTCCAACACTCCCCTGTAATCTAGAGTTTCCTATCATGCATATTGTATCTCTAGAGTTATCTCTATAGTTACCTAGAGATTTCCATAGTTGTCCTTCTAGAGCTAGTTTCTGAAGCTATATTTCTCGAGTTGATCTCTAGATCTATCTTTTTGAAGCTGTTCTCTAAAGATGTCCATGAAGTCCAAGTTTTCTCTTAGACATTTAAACCAATCAAACAGCCACGACATTACGTGTTTGATCTGAATAAGCAAGTATATTTGTTATTATCGAAAATAATGAATGAGTATTACTAGATATATGAAATTTGAGGTGTCATGAATAGCAGAGAACGTTGGAATTGGTATTGTTCCTTCCCGTAACATTCAATTAATGTAAATCATAATTAAACAAAACTCTCCCTTGAATTACTTGGGGCAGAATCTGAATGAGATCGTTGGATTAGAATATCAATATGATTGGTCATATGCCACTCGGAAACTTGTGTTATTTTGTGCAGCATTTAGGATCTGGAATATTGCCTGCAAAGTTAGTACATGATGCTAACCGCTCCACAATTTGAACCAGATTATCGATTGCTTTGTTGTTGTTAATATCCGTTTCTGTATTTGCAGTTGCCTTGAGATTATATCGAGCAGAGACATGGAAGACAAACATAACAGTGAAGAAAAGTAGTACTGTTATGATTTTGATAAGTATTGATCTGCCCATATTCACTGCTTAGAGAGTGTCCTTTTAACAAAGAACACCGAGAAAGATAAAAATTTAAAAGTCAAGAGAATAAATATCTCGCCAAATAAGATAGTATGAAATCTAAAATGTTGCGAGAGAGAAGGCGATGCTGTGGGTATTTCTTGAGAAAGAAATGAGTCGTATTTATGGGAATAGATTTGAGTAGTCGAATATTTAATTCTCACGAGGGAGACATTCAAAGTTTGAAAATGGGAGGTTGAATAGCGAGTAAGTCGTAAACTCAAATATTTCCATTCCACAACGCCTCATAAACTCAAATACTTACTTTCCACAACGCGTCATGTATGAATTTGACCAATTCGTACGTGAGGCTAGTCAGAGATTATCATTGGCTTAGATCAGTTCTCGGAGGCGATTACCGTCTTATGGTCTTCGAGTTGTATGGAAGAAGATAACTCTCTATGTACTAGTAAAAGTACCAAAGGTGCTATCAAATGGTCGATAGGCATAAATATTTATAAGCCTATCACCAAATAATATATATTTATATTTTTACTATAAAGTCATTATATGTAGTAGTAAGCATTTAAAATAAATTAATTTTATCAACCATTTTTGTATGCACAATATAACTTGTTCTTTGTATGTTTTGGTCATTTTGATATTCATAGTGTAACTGTTCTTTGTAATGTATCATTATATTTGATTATCTTGAATGAGTAACTAAAGTTAGTTCAACTTCAATATTTAGGATGTTGATTTTTATTATTGTGTAGATATGAGATGTGTTTTCTAATAAGGAAATTATGGAAATTGTGGCATTTGCTCCCACAAGAACAATTGCAGCCAGATCTTTGGTAGGCTTTGTTGTTCAAGCATAGAGAGTGAAATATACATCATCTGAAATAGATGGTTGTTTATTAATGTGACTTTATTTTTGCAATTCTCCTTTAGTTTTTAAGGAAAAAAATAAAGAAAAATTCATCACAAGACTTACCCCCCATGAAAGATACCATTGCAATGATAGTCTTTTTTTCCCCTAGCTCTCTATGTCCTTTTTTTTCACCCCCCCCATGAAAGATACCATTGTAATGATAGTCCTTTTTTCCCCTAGTTCTCTATGTCCTTTTTTTCATAAAGAAATGATGGAACCTACTTTGGATGCACAAATCTCAAATAAGCTGCAAAAATTCACACCATTAAATCCCATCAACTGAACAAATTGCATTAAGAACATTGAAATTATGGATTATGTTTCACATAGTTCATTGAGAGAATAGTTGTCTTGCTTCAAATTCTCTTTTGGTTCAAGATGCTTCACTGAAGATCCCTGCACATTTGAAGGGCTATATTTTAAAGGGCTATATTCAGGGTTCAACTCAAAAAGATTTACTCCTCGAATTATATTATTACTTGACCAATAAGTGTCAAGCAAACACATCCACACAATTGCATCAGGTTTTATTGGCATTTTGATGATAAAGTGACACAACTAAGAAAATAAAGCATGCATACATGATGATACAATAAGAATCCCTCATAGCATTGAGGTATTTACAACCTTCACCCTTCATCCACTAGACTTGCATAGTTGCATGCAAATAAAACACAAATAAAGCTCTTACATGGTCATGATTAGTTCTAGAGGTTTTCATTAGTTCAAAGTGTTTGAGGGCATCCTTTCTATATCAATGCACTGCATATCCTACAACCATTGCATTCCATGAGACCAAATTTCATTGGGGTATTTTGTTAAACAATTCACGTGCCTTCTATATACTTCCACATTTTGCATACATGTCTATCAGGGCATTTGCAACTGTACCTAACAAAAATCTACTTTCAATTTTTTTTTTGATGGATCTCCATACCCTGTTCCAAAGCCCCAATTTTGGCACACGCTAGGAGGATGCTAGAAAGGGATGCTGCATTTGGCTTTACACCTACCAAATTCATTTGTTAAAATTCTGTAGTGCTCTCAACAAACCCATGTTGTGCGTATCTAGAAAGGATTGTTGTCCATGATACCATATTTCAATGAGGAATTTCTTTGAAAAACTTTAAGGCTTCATCTAGAACACCATTTTGTGCATATCCTATAATCATTACATTCCATGAGACCACATCTGCATTACCTAGTTTGTCAAATGAATCACATGCCTTCTATATCATTTCACATTTTGCATGCATGCCTATCAAGGCATTCACAACCCACAATGTCAAGAAAAAGAAAACCACTTCTGATTATTTTTTGATGGATCTCCATACCCTGTTCCAAAGCTCCAAGTTTGGCACAAGCAGGGAGGATGCTGGCAAATGTTTTTGAGTTTGGATTAAATGTACCAACTACATTTGCTTTAAAATATCTAAAACTTTGTCTACATAACCATTTTGTGCATATCAAATAGTCATTGTATTTCATGAAACTACATCACATCTAGGGATTTTGTCTAACAACTCCTGTACCATTTGCACTCGTCCACATTTTCCATACATTATCAACGCAATCACAATTACAATATTTGACTAAAATCTGCTTTCTATTATTTCATGATGGATCTACATATCCATATCCAAAGCTCCTATTTTGGCACCTGCTGGGATGATGCTAGCAAAGGTTGCTGAGTATGGCTTTACACATACTAATCGTATTTTCTTTAAAATCTCTGATGCCTTCACAATGAGCCCATTTTGCACATATCTAACAATTATTACAATTATTGTAGTCCATGACACCACATTTCATTGAGGTATTTTGTCAAATAGTTCACGTTCCTTGTATATGGTTCCACATTTTAGATACATGTCTATCAAGGTAGTCATAACAACAATATTTGATAAAAGCCCAACAATAATATTTGATAAAAGCCCAGCTTCCATTATTTTTTGGTGACTCTTGATACCCTATTCTAAAGCACCCATTTTAGTAAATGTTGGAAGAACACTAGCAAATGTCACTAAGTTTGATTTTACGCCTTCCAATTGCATTTGTCTAAAAATCTCCATAGCTTCTTGAACAAGTCCATTTTGTGCATGTCCAACAATGATTGCAAACCAGCAGACCACATCTTGTTGGGCTATTTTGTCAAACAGTTTGCTTGCCTTGGTTAAGCATCCGCATGTTAAGAATAGGAATGGTAGTTGCTAACAAGTAACAACCTCTTTATTACTCAACCCCCATAATAAGAATTCAATTTTAAACATTGAAATTGAAAACAAAAATTAGATTGGTATGTGAAAACGAATAAAGTGCTTACTTTTTCTTTTTGTGTTTGATATTTTTTTAAAAATTGAAACAATGCTAGGAGATACAAAAGAAGCAGTCAAAACACTATGAGGAGTTGAAAAAAATAGAAACAAACCATACAACAGATGGTACAATAGACCATTACATAACGAATAGCAATAAAATAATAAATGGCCACATACAGAAATCAAAGACCCTAAAACAGCCACCATGCAAAAACTCCATTCCATGAAAATAAACAGAAGTTGAACTAAAGAGTATAAATAGAAAACAACAACCATCATCGAGTAGCTCTGGTAATAGAAAAAGATGAACAAAATCGCCAGATGAAGGACAAGATCCATCACAGAACCGATCTGGGCAAAGAAAAACCCATAATTAAGTAGCCATAATTGATTTTTGAAGTCAAACATAGAGATGCCCAGTTTTTCTTGTGACAAAAGTCATAGAAGATAAAAATCAACATGCAAGAAATGATCAGAGTAATCCAACTGATAATGTGGTATAAATAAATGCAAATCTTGGAAAAGATTGGGAGATAAAAGGTGGAGAGGGCACAAAGTTGAATTCGTGGGCTAAAAAAAAGGAAACTACCAACATGAAGAGCCACCACTGGTTCTCTATTACATAATTTTAGTTATTTTGGAAACCCAAAAAATTGAATGACCACCAATTCTTTTAAAATTTATGGACGAGCAAATTTTTTTTTTTTTTTGGGACTACCAAATTTTTGGCAGTTACAAGATGTGTGTACATATAAAATGGCCTATCAACCAAATTAACACAACTTTTCACACATCTTTTACCTATAAAGTTCAATAATAGAGCATATTCAATAAATAAATAGTTAAAAATAAAAATAAATAAGTAAATAAATAGCTTTAAAAAAAATAAAAAATAAAAATAAATAAGGAAATATATAATTATATAATATGTTAAATTTTAGATAATATATTCAAAGAGTATATATATATAAAACCGTCCAAAAACAATAGAGAAAAGGGAGAAATAGTATTGTGAGCCAAAAAACACAAAAGTCCACCAATACTAGAAAATCTACTCTGAATTGGAATCGTGGTCTTCTTGGGGAGGTGACATTGGAAATGGGAGAGCAAAAGGAGGGGTACCCGAAGCTCGTGGGGGGCCAGGAGCTAGATCTAGGGCATGATATCCTAGAAACCAAATCACATTAAACACCTCCTTTGCTCTTGTCGCTAACCCACCTGGAAGCTAGAATCTATTGTATATGAAAAATTTGGATAAATACAAATGATAAAACAATACAATGCATTACCTAATCCAAATCTTCAATACCTCAGATAGATGGAATGATAGATGCATGCAAGATAGGTTGATTGATTGATTGATTTGATATGTTGATTGCTCAATTTAGTAGCATAACATTAAGATGAAGATGATAGATGAAAAGATAATGAATGAAAGATTGTGGAGAGATTTTGACTCAATGCATCTTGCAAATGGCTTGTGAAGGGGTTGTTTTATAGGAGAGGATTGATTCAAATGGATGGTTGAGATTGAAAGGCTAAATGAATGATGTGGACGGCTAGGATTGCTTAGTTATTCCCACTCTTCAAGGAAGTTGTAGTCAAGTGACAAGTGTGCAAAGGAGAATAAAGTTCATGTGTGATCATGTACACAAAAACTTTTATTTAATAAAATTAGGTCTTATTAGTTGTACATGTGAAGGGTATTAAATGAAAGTTGTACTACCACACATGATTCAATTGAGAGGTGGACAAGTGTTGTAATGAGATGAGAGGTGAGGACCTAGTTCAAATATTTTATTTGAATTAGTTGGGATATTAGTTGGAAAATTAATTAAATAAATAAGATTTATTTAATTAATTGGCTAGGTGATTAAGATGGGATTAAGATGGGATTAGGAGTGGGATTAAGAAGAGAAATTAATTAATTAAATAAAATTTATTTAATTAATTGGAAAGTAGGATTAGGACAAAATGCTACATGATGCCTCTAATAATGTATTAACAAGGTGTTGCAAGACATGGGCAAATTTGGGTGTCTACATTTTGCTCCTCTTTGAGATGATGTTCGAGATGATAAGATTTGTGTCGAGCAACATCATTTCAAAGAAGCTAAGGTATGGATAGAGGAAAGGGATAGGATGATTATTGAAATATAGGATGATGATGCCCCTCGAGAGGATAGGTGGGTTAGACAAACACGGGTAGGCTCTTGAAATGAAAGATATTGGTTAAAGGCGAAAGATAAGAAAATGGATAGAAAAAATGAATGATGTGTTATGTTGCAATGAATGTGAGCAACCATGATGTTTGATATAGCACTAGACGTTATACACCAAGGTATAAGGACCAAGGTGATGATGTGTCTTGTGTCCCAGCATAATACAACATTGTCTAACATATGAGGAAGTAAACTTAGAGCATTGAAGTCCTAATGCACAAAAGGTATGATATGACCTTAGATGCAAAGGATAATGTAAAAAGCTATTCCAACATACACAAGATATGAATATTAGCTGGAAAGAGATGGATTTGATACAAATGCAAGATAAAATGATAACACACACAAGCAAGGAAACAAGCATGCAAAAATGATTCAAAAATAAATAAGGTATTGCCCCTGTCAAGCTATAAACCAATGATTAATAGATTGATTGATGATAGTGATAATAATGATAATGATGATAGTGTTGTCATTGCGGGGAACTATATATCCCTAGATCAACACAAGAATGTGGGAACGATATATCCCATTGATGATGATGATTGATTGATTTGGTTTACGACAAGATTAGGATCAAGACCAAGGATGTGATTGGATAATTTGACAAGATTGATTAACTTGATTGGTATGGATTGAGGATGACTTGCATTTGGATCATTGCTTGGATTGATTTGATTGAATGGATTGATTTGGTTTGAGGATGATTGAATTGATTGGATAATTTGATTGATTTGATGGATTGATTGGATTTGATTTGACTTGGATTGATTTGCTTGGATGATGAATTTGATGGATTGATTTGATTTTAGATGTTTATTGATGATGTGGGAGATAGATGATAGAAGAATGTGAGATGGATGAAGATGATGATTGGCAAAGATTAGAAGAGGATGGAAGATGGAAATGGTCTATCGCCTATGCTTGAATTTGGGTACTTCCTTCATATCCCAGATTACCTACATACCCTATATCCATGGCATCAAGGCACGTAACTATAGAGATGAGATCTGTAGTTCGGATTGTTTTATTCATGAGATAATGATGAAGATAGATGGATTGATTAGGTTATGGATTGATGGGATTGGTTGGATGTTTGATGATATATGATGTTATTGATGGGATGATATGGATTGGATTAATGTGGTTTTGATTGATTGGTAGATTGGCTTGATTTGATGATTTGATTGGATTTATTTTGATGGATTTGATTGGATGGATTGTTTGATGATGATTGATCTTATTGCTTGGATTTGTTGTTGGATATAATTTGATTTTTTTGTATTTTGGAAATGTTTTAATTTTTTTTTTGAATTTTTGAAAATATTTGATTTTTTTGTATTTTTGGAAATGTTTTGATTTTTTTTATTTTTGAAATGTTTTAATTTTTTTTAATTTTTGAAATGTTTTAATTTTTTTTGGATTTTTGAATGTTTTGGGATGTTAATGGATGACAATTTCGATAGCCTTTGTGCTAGATACCAATGACAAGGGAAGACCAACTCTAGATGCAAGGATGAAGGTGGGATGAATGGATAAAAGGATGGGTGATAATAAATGTGATGAAAGGCTCATCATAGATGGATGGATGGAAGACTCATGATAGATAGGCCATAATGGATGGGATGGAAGGCTCAACATAGATGGATGAAAGGGAAAGCTCATGATAAATGGATGGATAAAAGGATAGGCCATAGAAGGGAAGGCTAATGATAAATGGATGGATATAAGGATAGGCTATAGTGGATGGATGCATGCCTCATAATAGAGCTAGGATGTGATCTCCAAAGACTATGTTGCATAGGAATAATATGCCCCATTCTAGGTAGTAGACATAGGATTTTACATGACAAAAACTTATGACGAAAGGATGACATGATAGATTTTATATGACAAGGCTTATGATAGGTGGATAATAATAGGATTGTTTGTAAAGGGTGAGGTATATCAAGATATATCCAAAGCATATTTCAATATTTTTCCCCCATATCTTTATCAAGATCAGAAGGAGGAAGGGATGATGAATAGACTCAATATGATAGGTATGTGAGTGTAATGGCTAAGGATGGTGGGATAGGATATGGTAAGATAGGACATGATAAGATGGAATATGATAGGTTGGAAATGATAAGATAGATGAGACAATGTGCCCCCAAGTGTAAGTGACATAGAAGATCAACCTACACATGACACCTGTTTGCCAGGTTTTCATCATGGTACTTATTCAAGGCAACACTAAAGGTGGTTTTCACCGTTAGACAATTAAGTGTGGAATAATTGTCATATGGCCCCTAACTCTACGGTATGTACAATAGTCATTTGCATTATACCAATGGGGTTTATAGTGGATTACATAATGGATTTGGAGAATTAGGCATGGTGTTTGAAGGCTCTTAGAGAGGCTCAAGGATAGATGTTTGGAATGGGTATGGTTTATTCCTTGCTAGTAGCCAATGGATCACATCCTTCATAAGTGTATGGGCGGATGGACAATATAATGGATGGATAATAAGGGTGGATGGTGTTGTAGGCTTAGGATTAGGACAAGGTGGAGGGATAATGGTATTGGACATATTAGGATTTGACTTGGATGGTTTTATCAATGGTAGCTCAAGTAATTGCACTTGGACCAATTGTTTTAGGGTTATCTATCAAGAATCCTTTTGTGGAAGATTGGAGGAACATGGCGATGACAGTAATGAAGAGCTTGATGGATTAGAAGGTTGATAGACCAATGAATTAGGATTGGGGGTACATGATGGTGTTGGTAGAGGACTAGTAGGCTTGTGGATTGACATTTGAGTGGATAATGATGGAGGGTACTCATAGGATACATAATCTAAATTGGCATCTCCCTTGTCAAAGGTAGCATGAGGACTTAAGGAGGTTTGATCTTGCTACACAAGGTAACTTAGGCTCTCATGTTCTTGTTGTGGAGGCCATTGATAGTCTTGTGAATGAATTTCATGGTAAGGTGAAATGGTGGGATATGTAGATAAAAGATCTTGGGGTATAGATTGATGTGGATGTTTGTTGATATTGGAAGAAGTGGGGAATGCTGATGTAGAATTGACTTGATATGTGGATGAATTGGGTTGATATGAAGTTGAAGGGGATGACTCATAGAATTTAGGTGGAAGTTGTTGATGTTGTATGGATGATGGTGGTGACTTTGATGAAGAGGCTAAGGTGGATGAATCAATATATGAGACAAATGGTTGGGCCATGTCATTAATTGTGGAAAAATGAGGTCTACAATATGGTCTTTCCAACCAGGGGTAATATTCAAAAGGATATGGGTCAGCATGGATGGTAACCTCTTGGTCTTTAAATGAAAATTTAATGCATTTATGATAGGTGGAAGTAAAAGCCCTTGTGGCATGAATGCATGGGTGTCCTAGGAGGATATTATATGGGAGATCGAAGTCTAAGACTTGACAAGTGATTTCCACTAGGGATGGATCTAATTGAATGGGCAATCAAATAGTACCTTCGGATCTACATTCAATTTTATCATAGGCCTTAATAATGATGGAATGGTATTTTTCAATATTTGCAGTGGAGTATCCCAATTGTTTAACCAACTTTAGAGTGCACAAGTTTAATCTTGAGCCATGGTATTTTTCTATTAGGACCCTTTTGACTCGACGCCTTTTGATTACAACTTCTATGTAAAGGGGTTCATTATGGGATGAATCATTTTTGAGCATGTCCTTTCCGGTGAAGACCGAATGATTAGAGGATGCAATATGTACAACCATGGCTTGAAATGTTCCAAAATATAAATGAATTAAAGTGAATAATGATTATGATGATGTGAATGTAGGATGGATTTGGATTGGGATTGGGATTAATCTTACCACAATTTATGAGGTTTTTGATAAATCTCTTGAGTGTCGTATGGCCCCTAACCCTATGGTATGCACAATAGTCGTTTGCATTATACCAATGGGGTTTATAGCCTAATCTATGATCTATAATATCTGCTTTCATCATGTCCATGGGATAAGTGGATGTGGAATTGATTTGATGTGTGGATACATTAGATTGATATGAAATGCAAGGTGATGACATGTAAGGTTGAGGTGGCATTGGTTGATAGTTAATGGCTAGATGATGATGTGCTTGTTGGGTTTGACAAGTGGCTATAAAGTGTTGGGCTTGTGCTATGAGTTGTTGCATGTGAGGTGATGATTGGCATTGTTGAAATTGTTGTGTGAGGTTTTGTAGTCCTAGTATGGCTCGTGAATCTAGAGGTTGGGGAGCTTGGTAAAGTGATTGAAGGAGCCTTTGGAATTGAGGTGCTAGGTCATCTATTTGTTGGCATTGTGTCACACGTGTGTTTAAAGATTAAGACCTGTTGTGATGTTCACAACATGTCCCATTTTACTCCTTAGCAAAATGAGGACCCCTGCTGTCGCTGTTGCTTTTGCTTTTGTTTCTGTGGGTCTGTTTGGTGGTAAAGGGAAAAAAGGGTTAAAGTTGCAAACTTTGATAAAGATAGAGAAAAAATACATTTTCAGTACCAAGGCATGATATGGTTGGATTCCTTGTGAAAAATGAGCTAGGGTTGCTTTTTGAACCATTTTAAAATTTGCCATATTTTGCAAGTTATGATCATTTTGGTAAAATGTACAAGGGGAGGGTTTGTTGTTTGTATGTACAAGCCTGCTTGTATATCAGGTTGTATATACAAGGCCCTTTGTATGCAAGTTCTCTTGTATACAAAGGCCTTTGTATATCGCTATTCATATACAAGGGCGTTTGTATATGCAAAGGGGCCATTTTTATACTTAGTCGCATTTGCCTCTTGCAATCGGGTTGCATATGCATTTGATTTTGTATGTTAGGCCGTTGTATGTTGCACATACAAAATAGTTTGTATATCGCGTCATGCATATACAAAATCTCTTGTATGTCGCTCACATACAAAGTCGCGAAATGGGTCTTGTATATCAAGTTTACATACAAAGTTGTTTGTATGTTCTTTTTATATGCATTTGCTAATATATTATGTATACATATAGGGCGGACCCGAATGCATCGTGAAGAAGAGTTAAATGGTTGTATATTTGGCCGAAACATACAAGTTAAAGATACAAGTGTTTTATACGTCGGTCGGACCCAAAACATTTATGAATCAGAATTAAGTCTTTGTATGTTTTGACTTGTATGTATGTTTCGATATACATACATTCTGAAACATACAAAGTGGAGATACATTGCCCGGAACCTAAGTTTCATGAAGCAGAGTTAATTTAATGTATATCGGGCTTATATACAAGCCGATATACATTGCATTTATACAAAGCGGATCTCAGCGAGGGTTTAAATTTGCTTGAATGGATACATCACATCTGAATGTATATTGAGGGATACAAGCACAATATGCATCGAAGTATACATTAGGTGGAATTGAAAAATTATAAATAGAAGTTAAGTGCTTGTATATTTTGCATTTGTATATTGCGACATACAAACTGATATACGTTGCATACATATAACATGGAATCGAAAGGATTGGAATCTAATTAAATGGATGTATCATGTCTGGCTTGTATAGCAGATATACATGAATTTAAACAAGAAGAAGGGTGGGAAAGCGAAGCTATAGATTTTTTTTAAGCATTTTTTGAGGCCCAAATGCATATTTTTGGTCAACGATAGTTGACCCGACCTTTCTAAGCGATGTATATGCATTTTTGGACGCAATTTTCATAGATTTAGGGCCCGATTGATGCATTCACACATTCACAACTAGATTTGGTAGCTGTTTTTCTTCCTGCAGGTTTATTAAATGATCATACTTATTGCTTATTCACTTTTGCAAGTTTGCAGTTGAGGAGGAAGCTGAAGCTTAATGGCGGTGACATCACGGAGGAGGAAATCTGATCTCAGGAGCAGAGGAAGATAAGGATGAAGTGCGATGAAGTCAAGGATCTTTATTGATAAAGGCAAAATGCAGATGGGTACATTATTGCAGCAGACCATAGAAGTTATTATTGAGCTGCTAGGGTTTCTAGAAGGGCATATTTCACCCAGATTTGATGTATGCTCAGAGGTATTTTGGGAGATTTGTTTTCCAGCATTTATTAATATAACCAAAGGTTTGAACCAGTGCTTAACTAAGGTTTTGAGTTGTATTTGAGGATAATCAAAGTCTATATATTATGCCTCTATACACTGTAAAACTTTACATAGGGGCTACATAGGAAATTTTAGAGAATAGCTAGTAGTTGTAATTTATCTTAGTATTTAGAATAGAGGGACCTCTTAGTTTAGATATAGAAGAAGGAGGTTGCCTGTGTCTGCAACAAGGAGCGTGTGGAACATCCTACCTCCTTACTGTATCTGCAAATCTTGTAAGTTTTCTGTAATCTGATTAATGAAGCTAAGAGTCATTCAGACATTGTAAATGTTATATGACTGTCTATTTCTAATACAATTGAATCTGGAATTCTGCATCTATCTTCTGAGTGTTTTCTGGCTCTTCATTGTGTTTGAAACATTTTTCTCTTAGAGCTTGCAATTTTAAGTGTATGTTTGTGAAAATGCTCAGAACTTACACTTAGGATTTTTGTCTGTGGATTTGATCAAATTGTTGTATGATTTACAAAGTGCATAACAGAACAATTAGATCCTTTGGTAGAATGAATGATGTTTAGTTTAGACCTTTCTAACTTTTCCCAGCCCATCTGAAAATACTTAGCTTAAAACGTAGAAATTCAAAGAAAATTTGTCTCATATTTTAGAAAAAAGCATGCATAACAAAGTTAAAAGTAGACAGTTTTCATAAATATTTAAGAGGAGAAAGCTGCAATAATTCAACAAAACCATTTAAAGCTTCGTAGCATAGTAACATTTTATGCAAAAGAATGAACAAACATGCTTATATTTATGGTCTCTTTGCATAGTTTGAGCCTAGTAAACCAACAAGAAACCCTAAACTACATAAGGCCCCTTGAACATTACAGCTTCACATTGACCAACTGAATTTGCCCAATAGGTCAAGACCTGACCATATTAAACTTGGGATTAAGCGAATCTTAACTGATTCCTTCATATCTTTCAAGTTAGTTTTGGTTCATTTTATGTGAATTTTAACTATTGTTATGACTGTCTCAAAACAATCATCAACAGTCTCTTGGTGCTAGAAGGAGGGCCATTTGAGTTAGGGTTTGTTTTAAGTAGAACTGGCTCATAACAGTGATAGAGTGACTAGATCTAGATCTAGTTCAGGGGATATATTTGTGCAATTACCTGATATAAGGTGAAGTAAGAGCCCTTTGATTTGGAATCCTAAAATATTGCAAACAGGAAGTTCATCTGGAACACCCTCTGGATCACCTTATACTGTCCATAACTTTGTGAGTCCTGACAGATCTTTATTCAGATCTTTAAATCTTCGTTCAGGTACTCCTAGAGGTCCTAGTCCTCCCAAAGATCCTAATCCCCCAGGAAATCCACATATTCCTATAGGTCCAAGTCAAGCACAAATACCTGCGATGGCTTATGTTAATACCAACTCACATACACTTCAATGATTACAATGAGATGCCCAAAAATCTGGAAAAGATATGTTCCAAATACCAGTTGCACCAAGACCCAGAAGACCATATTAGAATATTCAAGGAGGCATGCTTTAGGGCTAGATTAGAACATGAGGATGTGGTGTGTAGATTGTTTCCCTAC
Organism: Cunninghamia lanceolata; assembly: GCA_027924645.1. Taxonomy (NCBI): domain Eukaryota; kingdom Viridiplantae; phylum Streptophyta; class Pinopsida; order Cupressales; family Cupressaceae; genus Cunninghamia; species Cunninghamia lanceolata. The sequence goes on from BSBN01000888.1 coordinate 7,705,026, forward strand.
ACCTTTAATGAACAAGCCTCTAACTAGTATGTAAACTTACCCAATGGCTATATCTCTTCCTGGTCACTTATGGAAGAGGTGTTTCTATCTTGATTTAGAGGACCCATTGACCCTTGTATCTTGTATCATAAATTGGCTACTATAAAAAGAGGCGAGGGAGAGCTAATTGATAATTTCAATGACAGATTTCAAAAAGCCTACTCTAGACTGGTAGCACCTTACACCATAGATGATGATACCTTGTTAGCCATGTACTATGCTACCTTGGATCCTTTAACTGCCATGTTTGTTAAAAGAAAACCTGACATAGATTCAATATCCAAAGCCTATAAAGAGGCAGCCTCAATAAATCAAGAGATGAGGCCTACAACTTATAGCCCATTTGCTAATGGAGGAAATTTTGGGATGCAGAATCAGGTACAACCTTGGAATGGAATCCCTGTGCATCACACTCCATTATTGAATCCAGTTCCTTCTTACACACCTGTGTATAGTCCTACCCCAATCCAAGCCATAACTCCTTACACAAGTAACACTGCTAATAACAGTCAAGATAATGGTCAGCCTTTCTTCCGACCTCCAAGAGATACAACTATGGCAAAAGCACAAGAGGAAAAGGAAGAAATCAAAGAGATCACTACACATTTGAAAAGATTAACCACCGAAGTGACACAACTAAGAAATGAGAACCTCTGTGGAAGAGGTAACCAAGGATAAAATCAAAATCAGAATTACAACCAAGGCCAAAATCAGAACTATAATTCAAATCTAAATCAGAACTACAATCAAAGCCATAACCAAAATAATAGCCAAGGCCAATGTTCAAATCAGAGCTTAAATTGTAATCAGCATCAAGGTCATAACCAAGGGCAACCAATGCAAAATAGAGGACCAGTGGTAGACAATAGGGCCTGGGGTAACAATAATAGAAATTAGAATCAGCCTAGGCCACCCAAAACATGGAACACTGGACCAAACAACGGTGCTCTAGCTTCTCCTTTTGAGAATATAGATAACTATGATGCAAAACAAACAGCTGGCATCCAAATGGCCAATACATCACTAAAAAATTGGTGCAGAATTCACAATACCAATGCCCATGCTTAGCTTGACTGTCCACAGTTCCATTTAGTAGCCAGCATATTTAATATAGACGTACAACCTCCTACTTTTGAGTTTCTCATTCCCAAGGGTAATGAGGTAGTACTCTCAGTGTATGATACAGCTTTAGTTCTAGAAACCTTTACCTTCGCAACTACAGAAGAGGAAGAAGATGAATTGTTGGAAGATGAACCATACTTCTATGAAAATCTTTATCCTGAATTAGCCTTTGTGTTAAATGCTTTTCAGTTTCTTTTTGAAACTGAAAATGAGGTACTAACTGAAATAGAAGAGGTGTAGGCCTTTCAACAGACAAATAGAAACCACACCTACAATTTAAGAAACAACACTAGGCCAGGAGGACCTTTCACCACTTCCATTCCTCCTAACAACTTCAATACACCCCCAGATCAGAATGCTAGCAACAACCCTGCCATACTTAAAGCTAATCATCATACAAATAGTGAAACAGTAGTAGAAAAGGCCCAAACAAGTAAAACTGAAATAGTAGAGACAACAAGATTAATGAGTTACTTGTCAGAAGAAATAAAGAAAATTAAGGTCAGTATGCCTCTGAATGAATTATTGAAAACCCTAGGGATCAGAAATACTTTTATAAAATCTCTGGATACATCCATGATAGATGAGGTTGCTGTTGATGTAGCTATTCCTAATAGAGATTCACCACCTAAAGAGAAAAGGAAGAGAGTTGAGGAGCCTTCCTATACAAATGTAGTAATGTATGCTGATAAGAAGGATGCTCCTCCTTTCTTGTTAACTGTTAGATTGTGTGGGAAGAACATACACAATTGCATGGTGCACTCTGGTGCCTCATCCAATGTAATGCCTTTAGGGATATGTAAAACTCTCGGGCTGACTCCCACCAAATCTGCTAAGGTTGTCACACAGTTAGATAAAACTGAGGTTAGTGTTATAGGAGAATTGATGAACATTCAGATGCAATTAGCTTTAGACCCTAGGGTAAGCCAATTCATTGACATTCAAATAGTGGACATACCCATGAATTATGGAATGTTGCTGAGTAGGGATTGGTCCAAGACATTAAACGGATATATGGCCACTAACTTTTCACATATGTGGCTACCTTGGAGAGGTGTCCCAAACCAGATTAGGATAGAGGCAGAACCCAGGATGAAACATATGATAACAGAGTATAATCGAACGAATGAAATACTATATGCTGCTGTTGAACCTGGTGTTTATAGAATTACTAATAATGGGGTACAAATTGAAGAGATTATGATGTTAAACATTAGAGAAAAACATGTCAGCAAGGGGACAACATTATTCATTGAGTCTAATGGAAATTCTTCGAATGAAGAAAATAATGCAATAGACAAGTTTGGTCATGACATTAGACAAGAGGTGGAAGAATGCATTAAACAAAATCTGCCAGTCCAATATAAATTGTATAAAAATAGATGTAGAGTTCACGATAGGCCACACTCTGAGGAGAGTTGTGGAATGTGCAAAGACATCATTGAATATGAATACAAAAAATGTACGAAGAGGGTAGGGTTACAAGAAGAAAATGTGAATCCTGATCAACCACAGAGATACGTTAAGAGTAAATTAGATGCTCTGATTTCAGAGGAAATAAAGGAGAAGGGTAGTTGTCTTTCTGATTTACAGGTTGAAAATACACATATGCATGTTGACCAAACAGAGATACCCATGAATAAACAAGCCAGCACCCCACAAGTAATAGAAAAGACAAAACATGCCAAGGTAAAAGGTTAGAAAAGTAAAGATGGCATGTGGACACTAAAATGTGATGGGTCCAAATCAAAACAGGGTGTGGGTGCAGGTATTGAACTCATAGATCCTCAGGGTAAATCATATCTAGCAGCATATAGGCTGTAGTTTTCCTGTACTAACAATACTACTAAATATAAAGCCTTAATTTTGGGGCTTGTCATGGCCATCAAGAAAAAGGTAAAAATGATTAAGGTATTTTCAGACTCTGAGCTAGTGGTCAGACAAGTAAGGAAACTATATGCTTGCAATTACAAGAAAATGATTTGTTATAGATATAGAGTATGGGGTTTAATAGATTCATTTGATGCTTTCAACATAGAGCATATCCCTAGAGAGCTGAACCACAAGCTGGATGCGCTAGCAGTTGCTGCTAGGACATTAGAACCCTTGACACTGTCAGGTTTGAGATGATTTGTTGTAGAATTAGTTAATGTTCCCAGTATCCCGGACAATATTACACACTTTCAGGTATTTGGAGGGGATCAGCAAATCATTGATTTTCTGACTTGTAATGAGGTATTTGAGGCTCAAATCATTGATGAGCAGGAAAGGCCTAAGATAACATGGGATGAAGAGGATATAATCAACTTAAAGAGCAACTTCTTACCCAAAGGGGTAATTGAATTAGAAAATATTTTTGACTTCGATGGAGTAATAAGATAGAGGGACTTGCCCAAAACAGGAGGGGGTAAGTATGATTTACACAATTTAGGGACAGAGCAAAATCCACAAAATGTGCCAACCAGGAAGGCTTGCTTTGAGAAAATAAGAAAAGAAATTATAGATGCCCTGAAAGATTACAAACACGTAATAGCATGGGCGTATAAAGACTTGAAAACGTATGATATGTCCATCATAACTCACGTAATACCGTTGAGGCCAGAGGTTAAACCATTTAGGTAGAAACAAAGGCATGTGAACGCCATTCTAGAGCCTTTAATCTTTGAGGAAGTTAAAAAATTGCTATCTGCTGGAATAATTTTCCCAGTCAGACATTCAGTCTGGGTAGCTAATCTAGTACCAGTAAGGAAGAAAAACGGAGACATCCGGTTGTGCGTAGATTTTAGAAACTTGAACAAAGCATCTGAAAAGGATAATTATTCTTTGCCTCCAATAGACGAAGTGCTGCAAGCAGTAAACGAGGCAAAGATGATGTCTTTTTTAGATGGTTTCTCAGGTTATAACCAAGTTTTAATTGATAGAGATGACAGATTAAAAACTACCTTCACTTTTAAATGGGGAAATTATGCATATCGAAGAATGCCTTTTGGTCTAATCAATGTAGGTGCCAATTTTTAGAGAGCCATGGACATTGCGTTTTGTGGGTTATTAGGTAAGTGAATTGTTGTGTATATGGACAATCTGACTGTGTATTCCAAGGATGCATCCACTCATGCCGAAGATCTCAGGAAAATACTTAAGCGATGTGAGAGGTACGAAATTTCCCTCAACCCTAAAAAATATTCATTTGGAGTAACTAAAGGTAAATTACTAGGGCATGTCATTTCTGAAGATGGAATATCGATTGACCCAGATAGAATAGAATCAATAAAAAATTTGCAAATACCAAACAGTAGGAAAGAGTTAAAATCATTTTTTGATAAGATTAACTTTGTTTGGAAGTTTATTATAGGTTTTACAGAAATCGTGCAGCCGCTAAATGCCATGTTGAAGAAAGATGCGCAGATAGAGTGGATGCCTGTGGCTAGGGCTGCATTTGAAGATATCAAGAGGGCCATTTCTGACGCCCCTATACTGACGAGCCCAGACTACACAAAGTCATTTTATATCTACTCCTTCGCATCCTCGCATTCAGTCGCGGCTGCTTTGACACAAAAGGGTGAAGACAATGAAGAAAAACCCATTGCATTTATGAGCGCACCTCTGAAAGATGCACAATTAAGATATCTGGATACCGAAAGACAAGCATTTGCATTAATGAGGGCTGTGAAGAAATTTAGACATTATATTTTGTGTAGCCAGATCAAAGTCATAGTGCCAGATGCAGTAGTAAAGATGCTGCTGATGCAGAACGAACCTGGAGAAAAGAGAGCCAAATGGATCACCACGCTGCAAGAATTTGACATGGAAATCATTCTGATGAAGCTAGTCAGAGGGCAAGTGTTAGTGCAAACAATAGCGAACACAGACCTAGATTTGATAAAACAGCAGTATGTACTGAATTCCCATGACATACCAGACTGGTATAGTGGCTTAAACACTTTTCTAATATCTGGAAAGTACCCTAATAGGATGAAAGCTTCTCAGAGGAGAGCTTTGAATATTAAAGCACAAAAATATATGGTACAAAGAGGTCTTCTATTCAGGAAGTACCATGATGGAATTTATTTGAGATGTCTAAATAGAGCTGAGGCGGATAAGGTGTTAACAGAACTGCATGACAAGTACGGAATAGGTCATGGTTCCCATCTAGCTACAACACACAAAATATTGAGGGCGGGCTATTATTGGCCCACGATGTTCAAAAATATAGAGAGTCACATTAAAAGTTGCCACACCTGTCAGTCTGCAGCAGATAAGGGAAGAAATCAGGCCAACCCATTACAACCTATGATTGAATCAAGACCATTTGCACAGTGGGGCCTAGATTTCATTGGAGTCATCAATTCTCCATCTTCTGCAGGACACAAGTTCATACTGACGGTGACGGACTATTGTGCAAGGTGGACTGAGGCCACATGCTGCAAATTCTCCACAACTGAGGTAGTTATCAAGTTTCTTGAAGAAAACATCATCACCAGGTTTGGAACTCCCTATTCATTGGTATGTGACAACGACCTTGCTTTCTCTTCTTTAAAGTTTTCTAAATGGGCGTTTGAATACAGGATTGTTTTAAAGTTTTCTTCAAATTATTACCCTCAAGGTAATGGATTAGCTAAGTCTACAAACAAAAATTTATTAGATATAATCAAAAAGTTAATTGTAAAGAGTCCTAGAGAGTGGAATACCTTGTTAAAATATGCACTGTGGGTAGATAGAACCAAGTTTAAAACAGCCTTAAGCAGTGCACTTTATCATTTAGTTTATGGGACTGATCCCATATTTTCAGTAAATCTGAGAATACCAATCTGGAAGTTTGCCAAAGAGTATTTAGGCTTTGATAACCATAGGGAAGCCAGAATAGTACAAATGTTACAATTAGATGAGAAAAGAGGTCAAGCCATCGAAAAATTTGCAAAACACCAAGCAGTAGTTAAGAGGTGGTTTGATAAGAGGGCAAGAGTCAAAACATTTAGGATATCAAACTTAGTGCTGTGCTGGGACAAAGCACATGAAAAGAAGGGGAGTCATGGAAAATTCAACAAACTATGGTTAGGCCCATTGCAAGTCTCAGAAATAATAGGAGACAACACATTTAGACTCAAGACCTTGACAGGGGAAGATGTGCCATTACCAGTTAATGGCCAACATTTGAAACACTACTTCCAGGCTTGAGGTAAAGGGCAGTCCATTCTTTGTGTGGTATAGTGTAAGTAGTGTACAGTTTTCTTTTGTTGTTTCCCTTTTGTAGGTTAGTTGTTTGTATAGTTTTGTTTCTGTTTCTTTTTGTTTCTTTCTGTTTGTTGTTTTGTTTCTGTTCTACTATTTGTATAGTCTTCTTTTACTTTGCTTTGTTTTTTCTTGTACAGTTTGTTGTTTGGTTTGTTTGTTATCTCCTCAGCATGGATCTTTGTTTTTCTTTGGAGTATTAAGGAGCAAACTAACAACCATTGAAAACAATATAAAATTTAAAATATTCAAGTTAATCATTTGCAATTTATGAATAACTTGTTGTGACTATCATGAACGTAGAGAGTTGTTTAGCTTTTGAAATTTAGTATTCAATAATAGTGATTGACAATTTAAAGGAGGTTTCTCATGATGACACACCTAAAATCTTTGGGTTTGTTGAACTTACTAGTGTAGATATTAGGTGAAAAATTCAAGGTCACCCTTGCTACCATTACAATTCTCAGCTTAATTTCAGCAAGTGCTCACTCCTTGCATCATAAAGTTACAAATTGCTATATCTTGTGAAATATCTAATAAATATAAAAAATTAATAAAGTATAAAAATAAAATAAAGTGGATTATACTAAAAATCTAGATTAAGCCATCCAAGTAACTCTACCAGGGCTATGGACACTCGCTAGCAGTGGGGCTCTACTTAGGAGAATTGTAACAATAACCTTGCCGAGGCTATAGACACTCGCTGGTAGCAAGGCTCTACCCGTTTGGCTATGAGGGAACATCCTCAACTATGTAGGCTAATATCAGTCACTGGTTTGTTCAACCAATCTTCAAGATGAGGATAATTAATCATGTGCACACACTTGAATTGAAAATAAAAATTCATGCACCCTTATTGAATACCTTAGGTCTCAAGTTGAATAATAATTTATAGGAAAGATAGTTAGAAGTTATGAATTTATTCCATTTGGTTTCCTTAATGCTTTGAATTTAGTTGTTTTGTTTGGTTGCTAGTTGTTGTGATGTTCACAACACGCCCCATTTTATTTCTTAGCAAAATGAGGACCCTTGCTGTGGCTATTGCTTTTGCTTTTGTTTCTGTGGGTCAATTTGGTGGTAAAGGGAAAAAAAGGGTTAAAGTTGCAAACTTTGATAAAAATAGAGAAAAAATACATTTTCAATACCAGGGCATGATATGGTTGGATTCCTTGTGAAAAATGAGCTAGGGTTGCTTTTTGAACCATCTTAAAATTTGCCATATTTTGCAAGTTATGATCATTTTGGTAAAATGTACAAGGGGAGGGTTTGTTGTTTGTATGTACAAGCCTGCTTGTATATCGGGTTGTATATATAAGGCCCTTTGTATGCAAGTTCTCTTGTATACAAAGGCCTTTGTATATCGTTGTTCATATATAAGGGCGTTTGTAGATGCAAAGGGGTCATTTTTATACTTAGTCACATTTGCCTCTTGCAATTGGGTTGCATATGCATTTGATTTTGTATGTTAGGCCGTTGTATGTTGCACATACAAAATAGTTTGTATATCGTGTCATGCATATACAAAATCTCTTGTATGTCGCTCACATACAAAGTCACGAAATGAGTCTTGTATATCGGGTTTACATACAAAGTTGTTTGTATGTTCTTTTTATATGCATATGCTAATATGTTATGTATACATACAGGGCGGACCCGAAAGCATCATGAAGAAGAGTTAAATGGTTGTATATTTGGCACTTGTATGTTTTTACATACAAGCGAAACATACAAGTTAAAGATACAAGTGTTTTATACGTCGGCCGGACCTGAAACATTTATGAATCAGAATTAAGTCTTTGTATGTTTCGATATACATACATTCTGAAACATACAAAGCGGAGATACATTGGCCTAAACCTAAGTTTCATGAAGCAGAGTTAATTTAATGTATATCGGGCTTATATACAAGCCGATATACATTGCATTTATACAAAGCGGATCTCAGTAAGGGTTTAAATTTGGTTGAATGGATACATCACGTTCGAATGTATATCGAGGGATACAAGCACAATATGCATCGAAGTATACATTAGGTGGAATTGAGAAATTATAAATAGAAGTTAAGTGCTTGTATATTTTGCGTTTGTATATTGCGATATACAAACTGATATACGTTGCATACATACAACATGGAATCGAAAGGATTGAAATCCGATTAAATGGATGTATCACGTCCGGCTTGTATAGCGGATATACATGAATTTAAACAAGAAGAAGGGTGGGAAAGTGAAGTGATAGGTTTTTTTTTAAGCATTTTTTGAGGCCCGAATGCATATTTTTGGTCAACAATAGTTGACTTGACTTTTCTAAGCGCTATATATGCATTTTTGGATGCGATTTTCATAGATTCAGGGCCCGATTGATGCGTTCACATAGTCACGACTAGATTTGGTAGCTATTTTTCTTCCTGTGGGTTTATTAAATGATGATACTTATTGCTGATCCGTTTTTGCAGGTTTGCAGTTGAGGAGGAAGCTGAAGCTTAATGGCGGTGACATCACGGAGGAGGAAATATGATCTCAGGAGTAGAGGAAGATAAGGATGAAGTGTGAGGAAGTCAAGGATCTTTATTGATAAAGGCAAAATGCAGATGGGGACATTATTACAGCAGACCATAAAAGTTATTATTGAGCTGCTAGGGTTTCCAGAAGGGCATATTTCACCCAGATTTTATGTATGCTCAGAGGTATTTTGGGAGATTTATTCTCCAGCATTTATTACTGTAACCAAAGGTTTGAACCAGTGCTTAACTGAGGTTTTGAGCTGTATTGAAGATAATCAAAGTCTATATATTATGCCTCTATACACTGTAAAACTTTACACAGGGGCTACATAGGAAATTTTAGAGAATAGCTAGCAGTTGTAATTTATCTCAGCATTTAGAATAGAGGGACCTCTTAGTTTAGATATAGAAGGAGGTTGCCTGTGTCTACAACAAGAAGCATGTGGAACATCCTGCCTCCTTGCTGTATCTGTAAAGCTTGTAAGTTTTCTGTAATCTAATTAATGAAGCTAAAAGTCATTCAGACATTGTAAATCTTATATGACTATCTGTTTCTAATACAATTGAATCTAGAATTCTGCATCTATCTTCTAAGTGTTTTCTGGCTCTTCATTGTGTTTGAAACATTTTTCTATTAGAGCTTGCAATTTTAAGTGTATGTTTCTCAAAATGCTCAGAACTTACACTTAGGGTTTTTGTCTGTGGATTTGATCAAATTGCTATATGATTTACAAAGTGTATAATAGAACAATTAGATCCTTTGGTAGAATGAATGATGTTTAGTTTAGACCTTTCTAACTTTTCTCAACCCATCTGAAAATACTTAGCTTAAAACGTAGAAATTCAAAGAAAATTTGTCTCATATTTAAAAAAAAAGCATGCATAATAGAGTTAAAAGTAGATAGTTTTCATAAATATTTAAGAGGAGAAAGCTGCAATAATTCAAGAAAACCATTTAAAGCTTCATAGCACAGTAACATTTTATGCAAAAAAATGAACAAACATGCTGATATTTATGATCTCTTTGCATAGTTTGAGCCCAGTAAACCAACAAGAAATCCTAAACTACGTAAGTTCCCTTGAACATTACAGCTTCACATCGACCAACTGAATTTGCCCAACAGGTTAAGACCTAACCATATTAAACTTGGGATTAAGCGAATCTTAACCGATTCCTTCATATCTTTCAAGTCAGTTTTGGTTCATTTTATGTGAATTTTAACTATTGTTATGACTGTCTCAAAACAATCATCAACAAGACCCTTTTGGCAAGTGGCTTGATTAGGATTATGATGATCATGTGGAAGTGATTAGGATGATGTGATTAGATATGGAAGAATGATGATTAGGTAATGTGTTTAGGCTATGACAAGGATGGAGACGATAATGTGTAATGATTAGGGATGATTAGGATATGATGTGGAATGACAAGATTGGATGACTTGGATAGATGAGGATAAAATTGATTGAATATGTGAGATGATTAGGATAGTGATTAGGATGGCTTGGCTTGGAATGATTAGATGAAGTGGTTTAGGATGTGTGTTATGACAAGTAGGTTGAGGATGATGTGGCAAGTGTTTATTGGAAGTTTGACTTGGGCAATATCAAACACAAGATATCACATGTAAATGCATGAACACACACATCAAACACAATGATAAATTTGTCTTTCAATATTAAATGTGATGATTAAGCACACACTTGAAGACACATCAATAAGCCCTAATGATTAGTCAAGGGGGGTTTAGCCAATGAGGTCTTAATCTATGTTGCACATGGTTGACTAAGGAAATGCAATGAAAACAAAATGTTGTCACACAACTGGGAGAAAGGGGTAACCCACCCTTCAACTTTACTTCCCAAAGGTATAAAGTTCTTTGGGGCTTAGCCAAGAGGGACAAGATTTCTACTTCCAAAGAGGGTGTCTTTCGATTTACAGCTCGGTTGAGGTCATCCCTTGGAGTGGTGTGTCTCCAAGCAGGCCTCCTAAGAAGGGTATGACGAAAGTGAACCAAGTGAGGTGTTTTTGATATCCAAGATTACCATACATTGCAATGAGAGAGCATACACACACATGCTTGATTCACACTCACAGTTGTTAATTGCCATTTAGAAAATGAAATGTGTGTAATCAAACAATGGAAACACTTGTTCTTTTTATATCCAAATCAAAATGTGATGGAAGACACTTGTTTGTTTTATGCCCAATTTTTGATGTGTGATAGCAAGCAATGTTTGTTTTAAACTCAAAATCCAAATGTGTTTGCAAACAATGATTAAGAGATGAAAGATAAAATGAGTGCACCTAATTATTTTTGTTTTCCAAGTTTCTATGTTGACTAATCCAAATGCTGCTCCAGCTCCTTTGATTCACCTACAAGTCACCAATCCCAAAAAAAGACAAGTAAACTTGCATAGAAAACTGTTATGTGAAAAAGATGAAATTTGATAAATTCTAATGAGAATGAATAGCTACAGCAGAATAGATTGCATAAATAGAAAATTCAAAAGATTTCATGCACTTTTAAAAAAAAATATCGAAATTGGATCAATTTTGCTCAAGATATGCTCGTTTGAATATTAAATGCAAGTTTGAGTTTGACTACGAAAAAAGCCTGTAAAATGACACATTCACCTAACAATTTCTTCTCCACTATGAAGTTCATCTTGTCAGCTTTCTGATGAGTCCTCGTTTGTGTGATTTGGAGGCCCATATGCCCAAGTTATGAGAAAAAGAAAAAAATGCCCCTCTAGGGCATATAGGAGGTGAGAGATAACCTGACAGTTTGATTTTGACTGCTAGTGGTTAGTTACTTCGTGGTCACATGCACAGTCTAAAGGGCAGTAGTTTATTTGGGCGGTTAAGGCTTTATAGCCCCCTGGTCACCCATATGACTAGGGGGTAAGGTCAATCTAAAAAAGGAAAAAAAGAAAAGAGGAAGAGGGGCTTAAAACCCTATATCCCGTCAGGCTCCAAAGATCTATTGTTACAGTTTGTAGAGATTCAAAGATTGACAAAATGATTTGGATTAGACCGAGCACATGAATGTAAATGTCAGGATTTGGAAACCGTCAATGGGCAAAATAATAACCGCCAAAGCCAAAAAGTATTGGATCACAAGGATCTAGTGAGGTAAACAAAATGTTAGCAGTCTATTCTAAAATTCTGACAAGGGTTAAAGTAAGTTGGTCAAAGTCTTAAGAAGGTTGGTCAAGGTCTCAGGTGACTGGTAAAGTTGGTGATATGGATTGGAGATGGAGACCAAGTGTACAGGAAGCTATGACAAATATTTTAGGCAGATCTAAGTGTTGGCAAGAGAGACTATATGGATTCATGATTGTTGTCATTGATGGCAACAAAGTTCATCCCACACATCTGTAGGACATGGTGTGTCTCTACCAGAAGTCAGAGTGAAGAATGTTGTGGTCCGGTAAACAAGAACAGAGCATGTGGCAAGGTCTGACAGACAGGTCCGGATCTCTTAGAGGAAGTATCTTGGTGTAGTGTGGATTTGGGGAAGTCAAGAGGACTACCTTGAGCGGTATATTCCAAGGATTTAGCCTCTGGTGATAGATGAAGAAAAAGATATGAATAGTTGAGTACCAGATTCTTGAGTGACAGTGTGAACAAAGGAAGAACTGACTGACAGAACATTAGACTACTTTTCAGATGTGTTACTGATGGTGGTAAAGGTTATGAAGGCATGAATCATGTTTGGCCATCATGATTAATGATTTCTACAAGTATATGCTTGATCCGCATTACTTGATGTGTAAGGATTCAGCCGACAGAATAGAGTTTGTGAGAAGATTGACAGTTCTGGGTGCCGACTAGAAAGATAATAAAATCACTTGTGCGGATATATATATAGGATGGATTTAGTTGTAAGAAGTGTTGTGGTGATATGTGATATGTGAATAAGAGAATAGCAGAGTAGAAGCAGTAAGAAAGATTCGGTATGTGAAAGGAAAGCAGCATAAGAGAAGAGGAAAGATGAAGTGCAGCAGATTAATGTACTAAGCCTAACCAGAACTGAACTCCAGCATATGTGGATGCTTCCAATCAATTCAAGTATTGTATAACATTCTTTTGTAGACAGTGTGTCTCCTTGTAGGCAGTGTGCCTCCTTTGTGAGCAGTGTGCTCGGGCAGTGAGCCCTAATTGGCAAGTGTCATTTTGTAATTCCTTATTCTTCTAACAGAGTATAATCTTTGGGTTAATCACCCCGTGGTTTTCTCCCTTAACAGGGTTTCCACGTCAAAAATACTGTGTCATGTGTTTTTCATTTCATGGTAATGTTTGCTTGTTTGAATTAATGTTGCATTGATTAAAAAGAAAGTTCAGAAAGAAGAAATAATTAGGATAACTGATTCACCCCCCCTCTTAGTTATCAACAATTGGTATCAGAGCCAAGTTCCTCCTAACAGAGTCTAACAGCTCGAGGAAGATCTGGGAGTCCAAATGGATGCATATGGTTTAAGGGAGCAACTCAAGACTACCCTTGAGGATCTTGAACAGTCAAATTCTGAAGTCAATGAATTAAAGGAAAGACTCAAACGGGCTGATGATTTCATGAGAGAACTAAAAGACAAATTAAGTTTCTCTATGAAAAAGAGAAAGGAGCTGCTTCAGCAATTGGCAAGACAAGGTGAAGAAAGTAATGCAAATGAAGAGCTGACTGAGAAAACCAAGTTATGTGAAAAGTTATCAAAAGAAGTCATTATGGTAAGACATGAAATGGAATCAGGAGTTATAAAGTTTACTCAAGAGATTGAAGAGAAAAGAAAAACTGAAGACAATCTAAGACAATCTCTCAAAGAGAAATTAGAAGATTGCCACCAGATGGATAGAATTATCAGACATCTTGAATCCGATCTTAAAGATGCTAAAGATAATGAACAAAAAACTTGAGGATCAAATTGTCTCTCTCAAAAGGGATCTTCAAACAGAAAATGAATATAAAGAGAAATTCAAGATAAGTTCTGCTCAACTTGAAGTTCTTCTTGGAAGTCAAAAGAGGGCAGATGACAAGTGTGGTTTGGGATATGAGAAAGGAGAAAGCTCCGGATCCAGTCAAAAGAATTTTGAATCAGAAAATCCAAGAAACAGGCCTAGAAGACCTTTGGTAAGACAGCCCAATGCTCAAAGATATCCATCCATCAATGGATACTACCACAACTGCAATCACTTTGGCCACAAAGCTAATCAATGCAGAAAGAGAATGAATCAGACTAATTCATTCTTCTCAGGATAGTGTTTTAACTACAAAAGGTATGGTCACAAGTCTCATGAATGCAGAAATATGCAATTGAACAAATCATTCAATGGTAGATGCTTTGCATGCAATAGAGTAGGTCATATGGCTAATCAATGCAGATCAAGAGGATATCAGTCAAATATGTAAAGAAACGTTGTTTGCCAAATCTGTAATAGGTCCGGTCATAATGCAAAATTCTATAGAAGCAAGAATCAGGAGAAAAGAGGTCCGGTATATCATAATCATCATCAAGATAAGGGTAAACAAAAGGTGAATGCGGATGAAGTTAGGAATGAGATGAACAAGATTTGGGTGAAGAAAAGTTCAAAGAATGTAGAGGTTGGATCCGTACCAGACTCTGGTGCTGATATTCCTTCCAGAAACTAAAAGGTGAGCTCTGGCTCAGGGGGAGACACAAAGAAAACCTTGTTCCCCCAGCCAGTTAAGTGGTGCTTGAAATTGGCACATGAGAAGCTGCGGATCAAAGGGTTTCTAGAGAAACATGTAAAGAAGGTCATGTAAAGATCTGAGAGATCCGCAAGAAAATTTAAAAGGTTTAATTCCTTCAGAATTGGTCCGGTTAAGCAAGTCTTCTGATAAAACAGGTTTCTCACAAGATTGGCCCTGTATGAATCCAAATTGATACAGCTTGATCTGTGGATACATAAGATGATTAGAAGGACAAGTGGATATGATGATTCATCACTAACATCGATCACAAGAGAATCATAATGATCTGGATGAGTTTCTTTCTCCCTAAACAAGGAAAACCAGGCAAACCGGAATGAATTAGGTTGCACATTATTGCAGGGTGAAAATTAGGGCTTCTTGGAATAAAAGAGTTCATTCGTCTGTCATTTACACACTTGAACACTCACATACAAAAAAGAAAGAAAAGGAGCTCTGCAAACAACTTCTCCCAAAAGATCAAGGCAACTCTTCATACAACTCTATTCAGATTTCTTCGTGTGCCCTAACCTACGTAAAATGTATTTATCATTCTTGATATCCTTCAGTAAGATTGTTTGATGATGGCTACTCTGAATATAGTAAAGATCTCTGATAGACCTCAGCCCTCATTTAAGAAACATCCATATAAATCCTTGGAGGTAGATCCCCTAGGTGCATTTTCTAATGTTCCGCATGGTGTATTGCACACCGAAGATATTAGGGTTTATATACATGCAAATGTTGAAGAGTTTGGGGAATTCAAACTAAGAGATATCTATCACAAACAACTGTTAGATGATTCATTTGAGCTCAAACCTCAATACATAGGCCTCCGAAACAAGCACTTTGCACAATACATACATTTCCCCTGTTTTACGGAGGATGAATGGGTTAGGTACATTCTGAGCAGAATACATGACAACTTCATGTGGTTGAATGGACCATTCAAGATCACTAAGGATGCCATCAGGGCAGTTACTAGATTACACTCATCCGGTGGGATTCCTATTCTTAAATCTGTAAAGAACCAAATTGTGAGTGATGCTACCGGATCTAAGTTTGACAAAAGAGAAATGACAGTAGATGACATTACTGATCCGGACGTCAAGTTTTCTTCTATGATCATTGGATATAGGATATATCATTCTAGCAGAGAAAATTCTGTACCTGGAACTGCCATCTATACCGCTTATGAAATGTTAAGAAAGGATGCAGACTATGATCTTTGTCAACTTCTCTTGAACCAACTCTTGGAGAATCTGCAGAAAATTAAGAAAGACAAAAAGAATTCATTCAAGTATGGAGGATTGATATTGTGCTTATTCTTCTACTTTATGAATGAGCTTCCCGGATCTAATGGTTGGGTATGGGAGAATGATAGACCGGTAGCTATCCAAGTCAGAGATTATTTACATGGACTTGGTGACAACAAAGCTCAAAATACAGCTCTGTGGGGATACTTCAAGAACTTTCAGAGCATGATGCAAGCAATAGAAAAAATTCCTCAGTCTCTTGTTGAAAAATACAAAGACATAGTTTGCTTTATGGTAGAGACTGATCAATGCCTAATGGAGGCAGTAGAACCAAGAACTGTATGGATCATGCCCATGGGGTATGAGGTTGATGAACAAATTATGGAGTTGCATGTTCAACACATGCTAAGTCAGCCTAAGGATCCAAAAGTAGAAAGGTTTGGAACCTTTGAGGAGCTGAGTATAAAAATTCATGTGGAACTCAGAGAGACAGAGATGAAAAGAAAGGTGAGAAAAGAAGTAGAACATATTGCACAAGGCCTTGGGATCTCAAAGGAAGCACTTGATGCCAACCAGGAAAAGAGACAAAACGCTGATGAGGAGAAGAAAGAGGCAAAAAAAGGAAGCAAGAAAAGTGCTTTCGTAAAAACTTCCACCCGGACCAGATCTTCAAAGAGATCAGCACCTGTCACAGCCAAAAGCTCAAAACTGGAAGTCCAGGCATCCGGTAAAAGAGAGAAAAGATCCAAGACAAAAGCCACAAGGGCTTATGCAAGTCAAAAAGATGAAGAAGAAACCCAATCAGACGAGGTGGTAAAGGAAATAAAGAAGCAGAAGAAGAGAGGATCGGGCAAGCCCTCCACAGGCTAAGACAAGGAAGAAATGGCAGAGGAATTTGTTGAAAAGCCCACCCTGTCTCTAGAAAGCGTAATCAAATCAGTCACTGTGGATGGAAACCTTCAACCGATGGCCAAATTCTATGATGATTACAATGAGGCCGACCAAAAGATCCTGTAGGAAGCTACAATCAGGTATCTAAACATTTACAATAAAGTTTTTATTGAAAGACCAATGCCATGGCAAAAGACCTTGAGATCAGGGAACAGATAGCTATTCAGCTATATCCTTCAATCTATCCTAAGACAATGAACATGGTATTCAAAGACTGTAAGGATGAATTCAGGAGCAAAGCAAGGATGAATCAGCTTATGCTTGGTGACACCGACAAGGTAGCCAAGGACACTGAAGAGATTCTCTAGAAAACCTTCAAAAGATTTAATCTTCCTATCATAGAGGACTTGGGTACTGACCCCTCCACTACAAATGTTGCAGAAGAAACTCCTGAGAAAATGTCAGAAGAGGTGGGCCCCGAATAGACTAACATTTCTCCTCCAGTTTCCCCTACAGTCTCCAGATCTAAAGGAGAAGAAAATCACAGGAGAAAGAAGCAGAGGTAAAAGAAAAAGAAGATGACAGTGCTAAGCTTGCAGAAGGAGAGAAAACTCAAAAGGACAGCTCCAAGATTGTAGAAGAGAAGAAACATCTGTCTCTGGTAAGAGACACTGCACAAACTGTTCAAGATTTCTTTACAAAAGCCACTATAGAAATTGATGAACCAGACCTACTAAAAGGACCATTAGATTTTGACTCTTTGTCATCGGTGCAAACAATGAAAATAGCCTCATTTGCAAATGAGAAAGTCAAAGAGAAACTACTGAAATCTCACATGGAAGACTATGAGCTTATGGAGGTAGCATCCAGAATGCTGGAAAAGATCATGCCATCTTTTCAGAAAGATCCCATAGCCTCCTCTTCCGGTAATCTCAAAACCTTAGTCAGTAGTGTTAGTACACATTTTGATTCTCTAGAAAAATCAGTTGAAGAAAAGGTCCAGAAGGAGTTTTTGGATAAAAGGTTCTCCGAGGTACAGGGTTTGATCATTAAAGATAGGAGAAACATGAACATTGGGATAAAGAGCTTAGAAAATTCTCTTAAGGATGGCGGTGAAATATACAAATTTTGTATCTCCTAGTCCAAGGTAACAGTGGAAATTGAGAAGAAAATAAAAGAGCAAGAGGACAAACTACTAAGCTTGTCTCAAAGTTTTGATCCTCTTTCTTCCTCTATAACAAATCAAGAATGTCATACTATTGCAGTCTTGAGTGAAATCAAGAAATTGGAGAAGGAAAGGAAAAATAGAATAAGCAGGTTGAGTGAGCTCAGGGGGTTAATTGTCCCTAAGCTAGAGGCCATGCATGAGGCTATAACAGAAGCCCAAATTACAGCCCAAACCAATGATTCGACAGATCTAAAAAGGGCAAATGCGTTTGCATTCCTCTTGAGTGGGCATATCTCAATTTTGGACAGGATGAAGCAGAGTTGGGCGACAGAAGTTGTACAGTTGAAGAACACTTTTGTAGACATACTTAAGTATATGTAAGTATGTCATGTGTATATACTCATGCGGCTAAGTATAGTAAATTTTTGAAAATTTTGGTGTGCGGACCCTAACCTTTTCCATTGATGTCAAAGGGAGAGTGAAGAGCAGTGAAAAATGCGAAATCCAACTAAGGGGGAGCTTCGGAAAATATATATAAAGATAGAGCATTAGCCAAGGGGGAGCATAGTGTATACACTTGGTCATTTTTCACTAAGTGTTGCCATCAATGACAAAGGGGGAGATTGTTGGCAAGAGACACTATATGGATTCATGATTGTTGTCATTGATGGCAACAAAGTTCATCCCACACATCCGCAGGACATGGTGTGTCTCTATCAGAAGTCAGAGTGAAGAATGTTGTGGTCCGATAAACAAGAACAGAGCATGTGGCAAGGTCCGACAAACAGGTTTGGATCTCTCAGAGGAAGTACCTTGGTGCAGTGCGGATTTGGGGAAGTCAAGAGGACTACCTTGAGTGGTATATTCCAAGGATTTAGCCTCTGGTGATAGATGAAGAAAAAGATATGAATAGTTGAGTACCAAATTCCTGAGTGACAGTGTGAACAGAGGAAGAACTGACTGACAGAACATCAAACTACTTTCCGGATGTGTTACTGATGGCGGTAAAGGTTATGAAGGCATGAATCATGTTTGGCTGACATGATTAATGATTTCTACAAGTATATGCTTGATCCACATTACTTGATGTGTAAGGATTCAGCTGACAGAACAGAGTTTGTGAGAAGATTGACTGTTCTGGGTGCCGACTAGAAAGATAATGAAATCACTTGTACGGATATATATATAGGATGGATTTAGTTGTGAGAAGTGTTGTGGTGATATGTGATATGTGAATAAGAGTAGAGCAGAGTAGAAGCAGTAAGAAAGATCCGGTATGTGAAAGGAAAGCAGCATAAGAGAAGAGGAAAGATGAAGTGCAGCAGATCAGTGTACTGAGCCTAATCGGAACTGAACTCCAGCATATGTGGATGCTTCCAATTAGTTCAAGTATTGTATAACATTCTTTTGTAGACAGTGTCTCCTTGTAGGCAGTGTGCCTCCTTTGTGAGCAGTGTGCTTAGGCAGTGAGCCCTAATTGGCAAGTACCATTTTGTAATTGCTTATTCTTCTAACAGAGAATAATCTTTGGGTTAATCACCCCGTGGTTTTCTCCCTTAACAAGGTTTCCACGTCAAAAATATTGTGTCATGTGTTTTTCATTTCATGGTAATGTTTGCTTGTTTGAATTAATGCTGCATTGATTAAAAAGAAAGTTCAGAAAGAAGAAATAATTAGGATAACTGATTCACCCCCCTTTCAGTTATCAACACTAAGACTATGACAAAACCCTAGGTTTCATGGTGGCAATCAGACATGAATGAGAGGTGGGAAATGGTTTTTTAGAGTTTCCTGTGGTTAACAAATGACTACGACTAAGACTTACTGATGACTGCAACCGAGTGGTGGCAATGAATTTCGATGGCAACTATGACTTTCAGGTGGTGACTATGTTTTTATTGGCTATAACTAAAGATTGAAAGGTATCAATGAGGATTTTAAATTGGCAACGGTGTTGAGAGATCCACAGAGGAGTCGACCAGAGGCTTAAGTTGAAGTTAGGATTTTTAGTTTAGGGCTTAGGATCGGGGGTATGAAACTAGAGGTGGCAGAAAACTAAGACATAGGAAAGGATGAATATGATGATGGTGGGCGACAATAGTTAGGATCTGGAGGTATAAGGTGACAAAAAATGTGCAGCTAGGGACTTAGGGTTTAAAGACAATTGACTAGGACTGCAGAAATTTTAACACTCCAACCAAAACATACATTGAACCTGAAATCAAAACATTATACCTACAACAATGATGAACACAGAACTTACACATACCATATAGAGGATCCGTATGTTACAGATCTGTACAGATCTATACTGTACGGGTCGGTGACTCAAAAAAAAAAATTTCAAAAAATTTTAGATTTACGAAACCCAGGCAAGTTTCTAGTCAAAATTCATGAAAATAGCCTCCTAGACGCAATGGTGATGTCAGTTTCAGCCCAGAAGGTCACCTAGAACAGTTCACTCCCAAAACTTGATAAACTAGGGTTAGAAAAATACAAATTTTTGCAACAAAAACCTATAAAAACTAATTATTAGATCCAATAGGGCATGTTCACATCGCGTTCACTAGAAATGTATATGAAAATTTTGGATAAATACAAATGATAAAACAATACAATGCATTACCTAATCCAAATCTTTAATACTCAGATAGATGGAATGATAAATGCATGCAAGATAGGTTGATTGATTGATTGATTTGATATGTTGATTGTTCAATTCAGTAGCATAACATTAAGATGAAGATGATAGATGAAAAGACAATGGTTGAAAGATTGTGTAGAGATTTTGACAGCATAAGGATACTCCAAGACTCAATGCATCTTGCAAATGGCTTTTGAAGAGGTTGATTTATAGGAGAGGATTGATTCAAATGGATGGTTAAGATTGAAAGGCTAAATGAATGATGTGGATGGCTAGGATTGATTAGTTATTCCCACTCTTCAAGGAAGTTGTAGTCATGTGACAAGTGTACAAAGGGGAATAAAGTTCATGTGTGATCGTGTAAACAAAAGCTTTTATTTAATAAAATTAGGTCTTATTAGTTGTACATGTGAAGGATATTAAATGAAAGTTGTACTACCACACATGATTCAATTGAGAGGTGGACAAGTGTTGCAATGAGATGAGAGGTGAGGACCTAATTCAAATATTTTATTTGAATTAGTTGGGATATTAGTTGGAAAATTAATTAAATAAATAGGATTTATTTAATTAATTGGCTAGGTGATTAGGATAGGATTAAGATGGGATGAGGAGTGGGATTAAGATGGGAAATTAATTAAATAAATATTTTTTTTAATTAATTGGAAATTGGGATTTGGACAAAATGCTACATGATGTCTCTAATAATGTATTAACAAGGTGTTGCAAGACATGGACAAATTTGGGTGTCTACATCTATGAGCATTTAAGGGATGGTTGAAAGCATTGACACGGTGTAGAAGGAGGCCTCATTGTATACCCATGAAGACACATGCTGCATGATGTGAGGTTTGTAGAAGCCCGTGGTTGAAGATCCCTCCAATCGTAGCCTGGCCCTCCTCATAGTCATAGACCGTCAGCACATCCCTCTGTCTCTCTACATTGAGGAAGAATGAATTAACTAGTCTAAAACCAATGAGGTGGGTGTACTCCTGATCTTGCACCAAATCAAAGATATTAGACATAAAAGTTGAAGCTATCTCGGATCTCTTGAGCTGCCTTTCTTTAGGTTGGAAGAGCAAGTATCCAAGCATGCAACAAACAACAATTTCCATGTTGTCACACTCCACCTCGAAGATTTGGCAGAGAAAAACCATGTTCATAGCTCCCTGGTCCACCTTGCCCCAACTATTAGAAATGTGTTGAATATCTGGAATAGGTTGTTGTCTAGCCAACAAAGACCACATTTGTCATGAGGCTAAGAAGAAATTGAACATAGATGGGAATGTTCAGACAAACCCTGAGCACTGTGACCCTAGGATTTACAATATGATGATTGAGAAGAGTGTCAACAATAAGAGTGTCATATCTCATTTTTTTTGGACTTTATTTATAATTCAAATTATTGGACATTTAATTATGATTGTTTACTATTGAGTGATTTCACGTGCGTAAAGGTAAAATTGTCATTATTTTAAAATACATAAATTTTGAAAGTCAATTTAATGATCAATTATTATTGGTATGATTATGGATATATATGTTCTAGCTTTGGCTATGATTATAAGGACTAACCTATTGAGAAAAATCTAAGTATGACTAAGTGCAGGAAAAATGTCGAAGATGGGAACATGGTTGAGGTAGAAGTGTTCTAGCCATCAGAAAGAGTTGGCGTGATGGATAAACCTGATGAATGCACACACTCACTTAATTTCATGACATATTTCATCATTGAGTGGATTTATTGTGCATCATCATGTGGTTACGTAGTCATGTTTGAAGGATGTGATTGATGTATGATGATTAGATAAATATGTGATTTTATTGCTATAGTATGTTCTTTCAAAGTGCATAAGTTAGTCATGTATTATTACATTCTTTTTTGACTTAGATATATATTAGAAATGCATAAGTTGTTTTTCCTTTTTCACTTATTAATAAATAATTAAGTGTTTTATCTATATATAAATAATTTAATATATATATATGCATATTATACTCTTCCTTGAAAACAATATCTTTGATATACTTAAAGATAAATATATATTATTAAAGATATAATTATTTATTTCAAGAATATTTTAACAAAATCTAAATATAATAATATAATCTTATTCCATGCAAATTTGAACGATAGTAATAAGGGAGTTTAAAATTTCAATCAAGAAATCTAAAAATAATCATTTTATACAATAGCATGCATATATTAATTGGATTTTTAATTAAAATTAAAAATATTTTGAGGTAGTTTTGAGCACCACGTTCTATGCAAAGTGGAGTGGACTACAATTTAGGAAAGAAAAAGAAAACAAAAGAAAAGCATGAGGGAAAAGATTGCAATGTCATTATTAGAGGAAAGGAGATTTATTAAAAAGTAGGCAAAGGGAAGCTAGATATACATAGCAGATAGGGTGAAGAATACGATCAATGACAGAAAGGAAGAGGAGCAACAATAGAAAGGATATCAACATTGACATGTAGGGAGAATTCATGGTTATCCAAGTATTTTTCTTTTTTTTGAATTTTATTTGATAAAGTTTGTGAGGTGTATTTGGTGAATGATTGAGTTTTGTGTTTTGGTATGCATGTAGAATTAAGTGGCCTTTAATTCTTTTAAGCAACCTTGCTATTGACCTTTGTGACCCTTGAAATATATATTCGACCCATTGCTATCCTTGTTTTGGCATTGATTATTTATGAGTGGCTATATTAAACTTATTTGCCTTGTATTTTTGTTATAACATGTGTTTATCTCTCTTCATCTTGAGTATACTATGATAGGTATTATGTGGTCTTCTGTATTTAAATTATATCCTTTTTGTTGTTATGAATCAGCCCAACTATCTTCTTAAGTGACCTAAGTTATGTATATTATCAACCTATCTATATTTATTTCTATGTTTCACATGTTTCAACCCTTTGATATTTATCTCAGTCGTTGCCTTTTAGTTGGCCTTCTCCATATAAAAACTATCTATGAAGCACTCTTGTCGGCCTATTTTACATTCTCAACGGCCTCTTGTTAAGGTTGATGGCCTATCCTCTTTTTTCCTAAACGGCCTAAGTTGTTCCTTTTTACTATTTAATTGATATTCAAGTTTCCTTGCTTCAGAAGTTGCAGTCGACCTAAACTATTTTCCAACGGCATGTGTGATGTTTTTGGCCTATTACATTTGTGGCGGCCTTTGTAATCTTGATCAGTTTGTTTTATATTTTCTCTCATGTGTTTTCTCTTTTTGTCTATGTTGTGTATCATATCTTGGCCTGCTTTGTATCAGGTTGTAGGCTATTCCTTAAATCTTACATTCGTTGCAACTACATTATCGACCATCTTATTTTATGTAGTAGCTTGTAATCTTGTAGCAGTTCTTCTACATTCTTGTAGCAGCTTGTAATCCTGTAGTAGACCTTCTGCATTTTTGTAGCAACTTGTAATCCTATAGCAAACCTTCTATATTTTTGTAGCAGCTTGTAATCCTGTAGCAGACCTTCTACATTTCTGTAGCAGACCTTACTATATTCTTGAAAATTTTTCTTTGTTGTTATGTACTGTCTTCCTATAGCAACATAATTTTTTCCTGTATTTGCTTTCTCTAGATTCCTTTGGCAATCAGATCTTGTGTATGTGAATAAAATAACTTGACTAGTTTGTTTATGCCTTCACCAATGATGACTCAAGTTTATTCTATTTTCCATGGCTGTGCAATCTTAGGGTATAAATTTCCCTCTTAATGGTGTTTTTTTACTTGGTATTTATGGATAAGAAACTGATAGAAAATATAATTCTTCTCAATTATTTATTACTAATTTAATCATAAATGGTATTATAAATCTGATCTTGTACATGGTTATGAATTCATAAGATCTAGCCTTTATTTTGATGCAATATCGGTTATGTATTTTTAATTACCATGAGAAAGGATAGTATTGGTACTCAAATAAATCATGCATGAAAGCTCATTGTTAAAAGTAGGTATGCATACATCATTATAGAACTTGTACTTGCTCAAAAAGGTGTATTCACATTAATTTTGTAAGAAAGTAACTAGTAACTGCTATCTAGAAAAATACATGTGTTACCATGGATTAATTTTGCAATGAAACTAGTTTACTTTGATTGTGTGTGTTGGGCTTACCTTCTGGGATGGGTGCCAAATGTGGATAAATAGAGAAGGTTGATCCTCTTTTAAGGATTTTGACAGTAACTTTTAAAAGTGCTTTGGCTAAAGCCATGTTTTCATTGAAATAGATGAATGATTGTGTCTAGCAAAATTATATTTATATGTTTCTTTGCCATGTCCTATTTGTGAGATATTTCACATTCTATTAAAAAGATATACATTTAGACATCAAGTTGCACTAGGTTGTCCCTCCTACCTATTGTTTCTAGGCTGCTAGGTACTTCGTGCACGGTCAAATATCCCTCATATTAGCAAGGATTTTGGGGAAGCGTAAATGCTTTGTAGTTGGGTGGAAAAGTGCCTGAGCCATGTTCTCATCTCTCGGCTTGTGGATGACTACGTGGGTTAGTGGTGCCCAGCGACAGTGATTTGATTCATTATTCATTACTTGTATAATTTTGATATTTTACTTATTTATTCTACTAAGCTGACTCTATGGCATGAAAATCAAAGATATATCATTGTATATTATATTATGGTGCTAACACCTCGATTTGGGGCATGTATTTGTAAGATGTAATTGATATTTCTACATATATGGAAGATGTATCTTATCTATTTTCTATTAATGAGAATGAGGTGATTATAGTTTTGGGAACCATACTTTACAAAGAGCCATACCCATGAGCTTTATTACTATGTTCATGCTGATGCCCTTGAGGAGGCAATTGACCCCTATTAGTAGAAATTAGTGAAACTTTGGAAACCATATAAGGTGCATTGTAAAGCCTAGTGGTCAAGAATCACAGGTACATAAGTGAGAAAATTCAAGCGTAACTTTGTTGGCTCACACTTGTATTTGCATAAGAACATTAGAGTAAATCATGGATGAAGTATAAACAGAAAAATGAACATCAATAGAATAGCTTGAAAAGAGAGAATAGTTGACCAAGGTTTAAAATTGTGATGCTAGGAACCAACTAATGATTGTAAATCTAATCTATCATTAAATTTTGTAGATAGATCTAGCCATAGCCTTTACCAAGTTTGTAGTTATGCAAAACAATGCATCAACATACCATTTCCAATCTTTCCAATAGAGTTTAAAACTCCTCACCCTAATTTTGTGTAACATATTTATAGGACTAGAATCAACAACAATATGAAAGGAGTCAATATCTTGATTGTTGAGTAAATATACTTCAATTTGGTGTTAGGCCAAGAAAACAACTGGTATTCCTTAAAAAAAATCTAGAAGTCTCTTAGTGCCTTCATTGTAAAATTTCAAAGCACAAACCCAAGGAACCTTTGTAAGAGTTATGTCCTAGCAAGTGATCATAGGAGACCATCAAATGGACTATTACTTGATAATTTAACCCATTACAAAATATAATTTTTATTTCATATAATCTATAGTTTAATACCTTTCCAAGGCTTTCCATATGATTTTTATCATAAATGTGCCTAGAATCTAAACAAGTGCCCTTCATGATGAGAAGAGGATGAAAGAAAATATCTCCCTAAGTTTACAACCAATAGATACACCATATGAAATTCAATATCCAAGTAATATTTTCCAAGATTCATTTCCCATGATGGATCTAATAATGAATTTAGTACACAAGGATATACCTTAGGATTGAATTTCAATGAGACTAGGCAACCCAAACCTATAAGGGAAGTAATTTAACTCTCAAATAACACTATGAAAACCTTTTCTCTATTCTAAAGAAACCATATGAAATCCCTTAGGTTTTTTTCATTCTTATGATAAGAAGATTTGGAAGGCACCTAATAGGATGAATACTAGACATGGGTAGGAACAAGAGATTTTGAACAAATGTAAAAATTTTCTCTAAGACAAAGTAGCTTGGTGATTCAATAAGGGCACTTTTTCTATGAAGTTAATTACAAACTAACACAAAGTGGAGAGAGATGCCCAACAGGCAAAGGGAGATGCCTAAAATCTTTAAGAAATTTCCATGATCTATCCATTTCAACCTAAAAGAATTGAGCCAATTAGGTTTAGAAAAATGGATTACATATAGTACTAAGTTATTGAGTATCCACACTCTAGATAACATGTTTGACATTATTATCATCTTCAAAAAGTGTAAGAAACAAATCATCAACAAAATGACCATTAGATAGTTATTGCATGGACTATGGAATAGAAGTGTATGGAGTGATAGAGAGGGACCCCACTACTCCAAACTTAGTCTAAACCACCCAATCATCATTCTCATCAATCACTAGTGGGTAGTATAAAGGATGTTCAAAGAGATTTTCAAAATTAATGTACCATTGGTTATTGTTGGGGTGAGCTGGAATGTGGGGCCTAATAAACATTTTGAAAGGCCATTTTAAAAAATCATTCCTATTAACTATAAGAAAAAATAAATGATTTTATTGAGATCATTAAGCATGATGGTGGGGCCCGTGAGATTTAAAGACCAAATGATTATGATAAAACAAAAAGAAAAAAGTTAGAAACCTTCATTAAAATATTAAAATGGGAATCATGAATTTATATAAAGCCAAAATATGGTTGTGACTCATGAAAGGGCCATAATTTTTTTTTCTTTAATAATTATAATAAAGAAAATGTTTTATTATAAGGAGGACATGAAATTTCATAACTAGGTAAACTTGTAAAGTAAAAGATTTATGATTAAAATACAAGTATAGAAAAACTTGTGTGCTCTAATATTATAATGTAAAAGTTCATGCTAATATAAGTATCTTGTCAAATTGAAAGAGTTCATGGGAAAGAAGGAAGGAATAGAGAACAAAAAATGGCAGCCACCATGGAAGGAAAATAGATAATTTTGCATGTAGGGAAGGAAAAAATATACAAAATTAAAGTGAGAGAGCTAGAGTGAGAGAAAAAGTGTTGATCACACAAATCTATAAATAGATGATTGAGATTGTTTTCTTCTTGGAAATTTATTCTTCTAATTTATTTTCTCAAATTTTCTATCTTTACTTTTGAGCTTTCTTTCTACTTCTTTTTCTATATATATGTAAATAGTTCATTAGAAGGGAGGAGGGATTTTTATGGGAAGAATTCTATCATTTTTAGCATTTCGAACATTTTGAGAAAATGCTTTGTATCAATGTATTAATCAATATTAATTCTATAACTATGCAAATTAGCCTCTTATATCTATTGTTGGATATATATTTATAAATAATGAAATATTATATTTATTATGCCTAGTGTGGTTTTGTCTATCAATTTCCCTTTCCTTTCTATTTGTTGCCACAACCTTAATTTACATTTATGGGATTCCTCTTACCTACTATAGATTGTTGACTAGTAGGGAGTAGTAGTTGGTTCCATATTCTACTATAGATTCAACAACCTCTTCTATTGAGGGGTGCATGCTTCAGACCATGTCTAATATTAAAGTTCCAACATCTTACAATATTGGAAGGGGTGGTGATTAATGGGGATGGTAACTTCAATGCCTTCATGAAATAGTTAGAGGCATTGATGGAAGGTGGAGGGGACTACTTGCATGGTGTGGATCCAAGGGCATCCTAGGAGGATGTTGTATGGGTGGTAAATAATAATAACTTGTCATAGGGTTGGTTGTATTGACTAGTCTTACTTCTATTGGTTATGTTATGGTGTCTTCAAATTCTTTCTATGCATTATCATAGGCCTTGATTATTATTATTTGTAGATGCAAGGCTTCTTCTATATATCCAAGAAGATGAACTAATTTCAAAGTACAAATATTTATCTTGACACCATTATCAATAAGCACTCTCTTCTTTTTTCACTTGGAGATGACAGTTTCTAAGTGTAGGGTGAGATTATGAGATGGATCTAGAGATGGTGCATATCTTGCTCACTAAAGGTAAGGTGATGAGGTGATGAGAGATGGTCGATAACCACTTGGAAGTGGGAGGGGTTTATGCTACAAGGGACCCTTGACTCTTGTAGGATGTTATCTAATACTTTCTTATGAACATTAGATATTTTGAGAAGATCTAGGATTAAAATGTGTGCCAAAGTCTCCTTATGTTGTTCAATAAGGTCATATCAAAAATTAAGAGTAGGTAGAAGAATCCCTTGAATATAAATCCTACCACATCATGTGGTTATGGTATAGTTGGATGTTTTTATTTTGGTGGAAACCTTGGACATAATACTCAAAATGGTTAAACCCACAGAATTGGAAGCCCCAAAAGGAGCCATTGAAGAAAGGTTTTCACCAATTCTACTCCATTTGAAGTATCAATTCACCAACCCTTGGAACATTCTAAGAAGCAAAGAACAAAGGGGCCTTCGCCTTCGATGCCATCAACCATGCCCTCCAAATTTTCATCTCCTTGAATACTAGTTTTACAAATACAACCAAGCACCATGGAGAGAACTCAACCTACCAATTATGGAGTCATAATTATGGGACGTCTTATGATAATGGATATTATGGTTGGGGATGTCATGATTTTTGTTTGAATATGACAAGGGTGAGTGATTATTCTTTAGAAAGGGGTCCTAGAAGATGTACATTTGCATGTTTTGTGAAGATGAAGGTTGTCCTTCCACTTCAATATCTCCCTTGTCAATCAAATCTTTGATATAGTTTTTTAGCTTCATGCATTGTTGGTGGTGTGGAACCTAACTTTGTGACATTTATAGTACTCATTTTCCTTATACCAAGCCATTTTAGGTTTTGTTTTTGGTTTGGATAGGGGAAAGATGATGCTATGTCGTCAATTGTGCTCCTACTCAGGTTAGCACAATTTCACCAAGTTTAGCTCCTACCTTTTAGTGTCCTTCAATATCTTTCTTTATTGGACCTACCTAAACCTTAATTGACATGTACCTTATTGAGGAAATGTCATATTTTAGAGTAATGAATGAAGAAAGTTTGGGTTTTGAACATTTAGAGAACCCTTAAGCCTAATTTGAAGTGAAATTTGGGGGTTGGACTTGGGCACTCGCACTCTAGTCCTGCACAAAATCTCAGGATTCTAAATTTCATTTTAATGTCAGCATTTTTCGTGTGTTTCAAGATTCTAAATTCACATTTTTGTTTTACTACGATGTCATCATTTTAATTTTGATCTATTTCATTTCTAAGGTTAGGTATTTAAAGAGAGTTAAAAATCATTTTGTCACACACAACTCACATGCAAGCTTACTACACCAAAATTTTGCTACAATTGCTATTGAAGACGTGCAAAGTGTTGAAGCTCATTGAAGAATTAGATCTTTGCTATCATGGAGATATGTTGTGAAGATTAGGAATCAAGATTGTGATTCTATTTTGATCTTCCTAGGGTTTGTGAAGCCTTTTGTATGACTGGGAGAAGGGTTGAAGCCTTGAACTTGAGTTTTGGAATCCTCCGTGGATATGGCTACCTCACCTTCTTGTTCTACAAGTCTTCATTAATGTCATCTCCTTAAGGTGAAGTTGATGTTTCCTTGAGTGAAACATTGTGTGGATCTATCCATGATGCTTGAGTCATTTAGGATCTTGCATTTGTTTATGCTTACACATTTGGTTTATGAGCACACACATCTGCATACTTTGAAATTGGCTATCATTGAGGTAGAAATACCAAAGATGGGGTTTGACTGAGGCAAACTCCTATACAACCACAATGTTCCTTCTCCTTTTGTTTGTATAGGATAGATTCAAGAAGATACAATAGAAAAGATCAGAGGAGAAGTAGGTGTTATTGTTGTTATCAATCAGATATGCACCCTATGCTAAGCTTACAGAAGACTTAGCTATCTGTTGACACATGGAAACACTCTCAGATTGTGGGTGATCTGTGTTGAGAGAAGATCTCCAGAGTGAGTTGGTTCTCCTTATGATTTTTCTAATCTAATGACTTTTCTAAGAAAACGGATGAGATAGGTGTACTAAAATGAATAACTGAAATTAACCTCTAAGGTGATACACCAATACTAAACTCTTATCAAATCTTACTCACAATCAGACTACAAAACTTTAATCTTCACAACACTTTGATTCTACCTAATTCATAAATATTTCACATGAAGGTTCAATCAAAACATGAAATGCAACCTGAATCAAGCAAAATAATTGCAAAAAACTATCACAAAATCAAGACAAAATAGAGGATAAATTCTTATCATAGTGTAATATCAAATCAATTTTGCAAAAGTAGAGACAAAAGTGAAGTAAAATTGTTGTTCTATAAACTGAAGGAATAATGAGTACATGAATTGGAATACAACACTCTTAGTGTGAAAGGAAGACTTTGGTATCCTAAACTCTTATCTCTACTGCTACTTTACTAAAACTCTAACTGCCAAAATAAACTAGCTCTCTGCAATATATCCTATAGAATTAATCCTCCTAAAAGCTAGAAAAAAGCCTCTAAAAATAGATATGCCAATCCATTTTCAAGGTCCTTAGAAAAGCCAAAAATAAAGCCTTCAAATCACTTCCAATATGTATATGAAAGCTGCCAAAAGCTTCCTCAAGGTAGACCCCACCAAAAATCTACTTTGTCAACTCACAAATCTCAGTTTTTTGTCCTCATCTACCTCAAAATAAAGCAAATCTCCAAAAAAGTTATTTGATTTGCTTTAATAGTTTTAATTGCATAAAAATAGTTTTGATTTTAAAGCAGTTTATCAATTATTGCTTTAAAATAAAACTTTAAATGAGATTGCAGTTTTATTACATATCCTGATTCGATTTGATTTTTCAAATAAAAAAATTACAAGGCTCCTATGTGGCATCTTGCCAAATATATCACATCTTATCTGGCCTTTGATTTCTTATAAAATCATGAAAAAATATGATGGCATCTATATGGTTTTGCAAAATAAAACCTATAAGACTCTTTTTCTATTTTTTTCTACAAAAAGACTCTAAGGGCATATGACCTGACTCATACTTCAAATGTTTTGCAAATTGTATGTGACCTATCCTCAAAAGGACTTAAATGGATTCTGAAGCATTAATCCCTAAGCAAGGTGAATACTAGGTGGTCATGGGCATTTTATCCATGACTTACTCCAAGGGGGTTAATGTATACATTTTAAGCCATGGTGACTTAGGGCCTTAATACCCTCGGGGGTATTAGTCACAGTTTTGAAAATTTAAAGAATGTGATAAAAATCCCAATTGAGTTAGGGCTTCATCAAAACCCTAACACAAAACTGACCTCACCCTATCTTATTGGGCTCATTTTGACTTTGCTTTTGGTGGAAAATGAGGCTCTGTAGCTGCCTTCAAACCCTAGGGTTTCACCTTGAGAATCTTCAACCTTCTAGCATTTCTGAGCATGGTTTCTACTGGTCTTACATAGAAAAAGAAGGTAAGCACTATCTAATACAAATATAACTTTCACTCTATGATTTTATTTTGATTCTGAGAGAAAGAAAAGGCTTTCTAGCCATGGCCATAACATTTTTTTCTAATGAATTTGTGTTCATTTCTCCACTGTCATTTCTATTACTCTCGAGCCACCATGATTACATCTTTTCAAGATCCATTTGAGAGAGAAATGAAATAAAAGAGGAAGAATCTTTCGGCTCTGAATCATCTCACAATGTGAGTTTCATTTTTTAACCTACACTATTTGAACTTTAGACATATCTTGGTGGCTTCATTGTTTCCATGATCTTCTATAGATTTTTTGGGTAAAACCCATGGCCATAGATTTCCATTCTCCTGTAGCTGAACATATTCAATGTAAAATGAAATGGGTTTTAAACTTTTGAGGAAAGATCGCATATTTGGCCATGGCTAGCATAATGACATCTCTAGTGCAATCTTTACATCTTCTCATGGCTCAAGTCCTCAGCATGGTTCTATATCTGTGAATGGAGGTTTAAAACCCTTGGAGTGCTTTTCGCTGGCTGGCTGCTGATGGAAACATACTTTTCTTATCATTTCTGAGTCGCGACTATGCTTGAAAGAAACTCATTTTCCTTTTGGTTCTGAAACTTGTTTGAGTTTATCAATAAGGTTTTGAGCATACGGAAATGTATTGAAACATTTTCCATCTGTGGTTTTGCTTCTTTGAGACCGCAGCTAAGGTTTACTTGTGATTTTCTATATTTTGCTTAGTAAACACTATGTCAGCCGTGGACCTATTTCTTGGCACTACATAAGATCATTGTTTGAGCTTAGGTTCTTAGTGTGATTCTGCTTATTTAACTCTACATAATATACAGTGAATCTTCTTATTTCTATATCAGCAAGAGAAACCTTTATGGCCTATGAAGGCCATGACTTTGCATGTTCTCTGATTTTGAATGATTTCAAAAATCTTCTTTTCGTTCTGTATATGCATTTGTATAAAAACCCTTATGGGTATTTTCTTTCATAAAGAAAATATATCCCTTTCCTGTACATGACATTTTGTATCTCAGATATAAATATTTCTGTGTTCATATTTTTTTGAAAGGTCATGGCTATGTGCATTTTGCTTGTATTTGGAACAGGGGTTCTATGATATTTTTTGTTCACATGCATATCATGCTCAATGATAATTTTTCCTTTCTTGAATCACTTGGTTTGAAGCAATATGCTTCTGTATGTCTCTTCATGTGATTTGCATACATGACTAAAACATTATATGTTGTGAAATCAAGCTGAAGCTTTTATTACTCAAGACTTTGCACATGACATGTGAACTCTTTCCTTTTTGACAACAACTTGGGTAATGACCATTGTAACTTATCATTCTTCAGCTGTCCTACCTGCAACTTCTCCTGTATATTATTTAACATGGCTACTCTGTAACTTGGCATATGACTTGATGTGATGCTGCATTTGTTTACCTTACTATAGCCTGGAAAATAGTATACATGATGAGTACATCAACTTGACTGTCCTTTTCTATAGCATTCAAATCTACAAATCATACCTTGATACTAACAGAGTTGAAACTTCATTCTGTAACAAGATTTATTTGTAATATATGATCTAATCTGCAATTTATTTCACTGTAACACATTGAAAGCACTCCTACTGTGATGGAATCTTCTGAAAACAATCTGCAACATCCATTTTGATGGTCAAAGGCAATATGTACTATGTAAATCTTGTACACTCTTCAGTTTGTTCCGTTATGCATATAACTGATATTTATTTTTGATGCTATGATGTGGCTAAAGCAATCATAAATCTATGAAAGATGTTATCCATTGGCAACTATTTGACATGAAAATGTTGGAAATGTACTTGATGTTCTTAATGCCTTTGCTGCATACAAATACCATGAAAGATACATAGATGAAAATACTTGTGAATTCCACTTCGTCAATGGCACTTGAACCAATAATGATAGTTGTTCTTATGCATTGAATGCTATCTTATATGAGTTCAGTTCATCCTTATGGTTTCATTTCATTTTTTGAACTGCAATCATGAGTGTGTCATGTTCTTGATACCAATGCATCTGATTGATCTAATACTCCTTCAGTTTGGTTATTCAATTTAGGCAATGTGAATAATGATCTTTCCTTTTCGTTCCATCCCTTTTGAGATTCAAGGGCAGCATACTGAGCTCTACCCTTGTGGGAGCCCACTTAACACCACATGCTGATTTTTCTTCAATCAACTACATGACTTGTCCTATACCTGCACATGAAACAAATAGATTAGATAAAAATAATGAAGTTCCATGATTGTTTCCTCTTTTAGTTCCTCTTGTATGTGAATGATGTTCATATGATCAGTGCATTATAGGCAATGTATTATGCCTCCTATGATAGACATATTGAGATCTCATAATCGAAGATCTAACATGACCTTTTCCATTTTTTGCAGATTCTTATCAGAGATCAGGAGCAAGGATAGGAGGCATCCTCAGAGATTGAAGACACTAAAGGCAATGATGGTTATGACTTTCTCTCCTCTATCTTTAGATGCATAGTATCTTTCTTATATTTCCATTTGTTTAACTATTCCCACGGCTTGTGTGGGACATTTGATCTATCAATCTTTTAATCAATACAATGTTTATTTCTTTTATGTACTTCATTTGTAAAATCAGTAAATATTGTAGTGAAATGAAATAACTTATCTCTTTCTACACCTTTTTGCAATTGAATGATGATCTAAAATTTCTTCCCTTGTTGAACAATTGAACTACAATATCACTAAAACACAATGAACTATGCAAATAACTTATAACAGAAAATGTTAACCTTCACTTTAAAATTAACTTATTGAGCTAGCTCTACCAGTTTGAGTTGTAAGTGAAAAAATGGTAACATTTTTGGTGCCTTCTACTATATGCTTGCCTGTTAAGCATCAGATCAATTGCCTTGAATATCCAATGGGAATTGAGTCATACTCTTCTCTTCTCAAACTTAGAAAATACTGAAACTCAACACTCCAACCAGTCCAAACAACAATAGAAAACTAAAGAAAACCGAACTAAAAACAAACTAAAAGGCCTTGGTGGCCAGAAAACCTGTGCAGTAGCACTTAGGGAAACAAAAACTACTAAAAGCAAATGTGAATGAAGCACTTATTAACACTAACTCTACCATATCCTACACTAACCAGCTGGAGTGACTGATCAAACAAACCCATTCACTGATTGGGTGAAATAACTGCCTTTCCTAACCAACTGAGGATGCTTCTCATGCTTACAAACTGGCAATAAGGAGAAAAACACAAGAACACATCTTATAAATTGATGTACTGCAACTTGCAGAATACAATCAAGGTTTGAAACTCTCAATTCTGTTCAGATATACCTTTGATTGACCATGAATGGGCAAGTTGAATCTACTGCTCCTCAATTGCAATCTCATTCTTAGGGGCATTAAAAATACTCTGAAAGTTGTTGGTCACTTCATTGGCCAAATCTCTAATGGGGCATCCTCTTTAAGGTTTTGGATTGGAAACAATAGCATGACCTATACCTTGCATGATAGCCTGCCATGTGGCTTCCTCCTCTTGAGTTAATGGGTCATCCTCCTCCATTAGAGCAGCTAATAGCTCATCAAAACTTTCTAGACTTGGAAGATTCTTAGCAAGATCTATACTAGGCTCAAAATATTCAAGATTGCTCAAGGAGATACACTCTAAAACATGCAAGAATTTAAACAATGAACTAACCTCTGTCGACAAACCATCAACCTGCACATCAGCCTCAAGTTCCCACGTGTCATGGCTATCCTCACTGGATTCTTCCTGAATCTACACCTTGCCTAACTGATTCTCTTCATACTATTTATCGTCCTCATCATCTACTGGCTTGGGCTTTTGATTGCTATAAGAAATTGGTAGAGTAGCAATCTCTTTGCAAGTCGAACAGTCGGGATCCTGACAATCAATCATGAAGTTATCTTGGATAGGTTGATCATCTTCAGCTGGTCGACTTGATTGCTCATCAAGGCAAGCCACCCTAGTCTCATTCATGACAACTTCTTCATTACAATACAATGGGAGCTCTGAGAACAAACAAGATGCTCCATCCTCATAAAAGATTTGATCTAACTTAACCTTGTGCTCAGGGTCTTCATGCAAAACAAGCATACTAGATTCAAAAACCAAACTGTCTCTTTGCTCGTCAAACTAAACTGAGGTCTCAATCTCATCATTGCCTTTACGAAACAACAATACATGACTTTCTACAATATCTTCTAGTTGTTCCAAATTAGCTAATAAGTGGGATTCCTGCATGTTGTCTTCATCATCACCAACATAAGCAGGTAGCTTATCAAACAAGAAAACTGAATCATATCCTTTTTTTGGTCTATTCTCCATTTGAACCTGAGTAACGTGTCTTTGTAATTGAAGACTTTTGCCCTCCAATATCTACATCTTGCTTTGATTCATCTTATAAAAAGCATTAGAAAACTTGTCAAATGAATCAAAATGCAATGGGTTCAGGACCAAGTTTGAATCAGTTTCCTTTACACATTCATTATGCTCATAATCAGCTGGGGATGTAGCACAAACAACAGTAACCTCTTGCTCCTTATTTGATCTTTTAGTTGCTAGCTTGAAATTTGAGATTTTGATTGGTTTGGGTTCTTGATATGGCTGAAATGGAGGACTAATGGACTGGTCTTGAATGCGGACAGGCTCCTAAGAAAAATTAGAACTTCTAAAACTTGGGACTTTGATTTCCTAGGGAGTTTGTTTGCATTCAAAATCCATCTCTTGGCCTTGGGGATAATTCACAGCACAAAATTCAGTGCATTACCAATTCATAAACACCACCTTAGGGTTATAATTTCTTCCTTGGCCTTGTGATCAGTTTGGAAAGGTGGCCTATTTGGCTGATTAGACTGATATGGGGCCCGATATGGCTTATGTTCTTGACTGATTTGCCTCTTGAAAATACCAAACTCATTTGCCATGTTTTTAATTGTGTTTTTAAGCTCTTGTAATTCTTGAGTTTTGACTGGAAAAATGGTTTCTTGTGTTGTGGCTTGGTTTCCTATTGTTGGGACAGCTGGAACAATAGCCAAAAGGGGAATTGTCATGGGCACATGTGGCTAGATTTCTAGAAAAATGAGTAGGGGAGGCCTTGGGGCTATTTTCCATGCTAGAATAAGGTAGTTTTTTGTTCTAACAACAATCTCAAAAGCATTGGGAAGGGTAGATCCACCCAAAGCCTAAATCATAATAGATATTTCTCTATCTAAATCTCTAAGATAGAATAAAAAGGAATCTTGTTATGTAGGCTTTACCATCACGGGGATCCTATCCCAAGTCTTCTGGAAGTAGTAATTGAAATCAGACATATGTTCGTGTGGAGCCCTCTAGATGGTACTCAACTGCTCCAGCAAAGACAAAAGATCAGATTTGTCCTAAAAATGTTGATGCAAACCATCTCCAAGATCATCCCATGATGTGATTGAGCCTGCTGTGAGTCCCCTAAACCATCTCAAAGCTTTACTCTTTAGTGATGTAGCCAATAATCTGATTACTATGTTCTCTTGGGTAACATTATGTACTGAACACAACATTGCCACATCTTGGATGTGCTCAGAAACTCTAATGTGGTCTTCTCCGGTGAAATATGGCAATCCTTTAAGGGTTGCGACTGTAATATCATCATGCTAAACAAATTGTAATGGGCTGCCCCCGTTAAATGCAACAAAAGGATACAATCTAGCCATTTACTTACAATTGCCAGTGTGCTTGATAATTTTGCCTCCAAAGGCTGCTGATACCAAAGAAAACACTCAATCCTTTAGTATGTAAATCTTTTCTTGTGCTATTCACTAGATCTACTTGAAAATTAGAGATTTGAGTCACCAAGTATGTTGTTTTTACCTCTGAAAGGTTGAAAACCTTGTTGCGCATACCAAACAATAGAGGAAAAACGTGCTTTTGTCCCACCGGGCGTGCCAAAAACTCTTATCAATCAAATATACCCCCTATGCTAAGCTTACAGAAGAATTAGCTATCTGTTGACACATGGAAACACTCTCAGATTGTGGGTGATCTATATTGAGAGTGGATCTCCAAAGTGAGCTAGTTCTCCTTATGATTTTTCTAATCTAATGACTTGTCTAAGAAAAGGGATGAGAGAGGTGTACTGAAATGAACAACTGAAATTAACCTCTAAGGTGATACACCAACACTAAACTCTTATCAGATCTTACTCACAATCAGACTACAAAACTTTAATCTTCACAACACTTTGATTCTACCTAATTCATAAATATTTCACATGAAGGTTCAATCAAAACACAACATGCAACCTGAATCAAGAAAAAATAATTGCAAAAAACTATCACAAAATCAAGACAAAACAGACGATAAATACTTATAATCACAATGCAATATCAAATCAAATTTGCAAAAGTAGAGGCAAAAGTGAAGGCAAACTGCTGCTTTATAAATTGAAGGAATAATGAGTACATGAAATGCAATACAACACTCTCAGTGTGAGAGGAAGACTTTGGTATCCTGAACTTTGAGCTCTACCGTTACTCTGCTAAAACTCTAACTGCCAAAATAAACTAGCTCTCTACAATATATCCTGTAGAATGAATCCTCCTAAAAGCTGGAAAAAGCCTCTAAAAATAGATATGCCAATCCATTTTCAAGCTCCTCAAAAAAGCCAAAAATAAAGCCTTCAAATCACCTCTAATCAATATATGAAAGTTGCCAAAATCTTCCTCAAGGTAGACCCCACCAAAAATCTACTTTGTCTGCTTAGAAATCTTAGTTTTTTGTCCTCATTTGCCTCAAAATAAAGCAAATCCAAAATATATATATTTGATTTGCTTTAATAGTTTTAACTGCATAAAAATAGTTTTGATTTTAAAGCAAATTATTAATTATTTCTTTAAAATAAAACTTTACATGAGATTGCAGTTTTATTACATATCCTAATTCGATTTGATTTTTCAAAATAAAAAAATACAAGGCTCCTATGTGGCATCTTGCCAAATATATCACATCTTATCTAGTCTTTTATTTCTTATAAAATCATGAAAAAATATGATGGCATCTATATGGCTTTGCAAAATAAAACCTATAAGGCTCTTTTTCTATTTGTTTATGCAAAAAGACTCTAAGGACATATGACCTAACTCATACTTCAAATGTTTTGCAAATTGTATGTGACCTATCCTCAAAAGGACTTAAATGGGTTTTGTAGCATTAATCCCTAAGCAAGGTGAATACTAGGTGATCATGGGCATTTTATCCATGACTTACTCCAAGGGGGCTAATGCATACATTTTAAGCCATGGTGACTTAGGGCCTTAATACCCTCGGGGGTATTAGTCACAGTTTTCATAATTTAAAGAGTGTGATAAAAATTCCAATTGAGTTAGGGCTTCATCGAAACCCTAACACAAAATCAACCTCACCCTATCTTATTGGGCTCATTTTGACTTTGCTTTTGGTGGAAAATGAGGATCTGTAGCCGCCTTCAAATCCTAGGGTTTCACCTTGAGAATCTTCAACCTTCTAGCATTTCTGAGCATGGTTTCTACTGGTCTTACATAGAAAAAGAAGGTAAGCATTGTCTGATGCAACTATAAGTTTCACTCTTTGATTTTATTTTGATTCTGAGAGAAAGAAAAGGCTTTCTAGCTGCGGCCATCACATTTTTTTCTGATGAATTTGTGTTCATTTCTCCGCTATCATTTCTATTACTCTCGAGCTGCCATGACATCTTTTCACGCACCATTTGAGAGGGAAATGAATTAAAAGAGGAAGAATCTTTCAACTCTGAATCATCTGACAAGGTGAGTTTCATTTTTTAACCACACACTGATCAAACTTTAGACATATTTAGTGGCTTCATTGTTTCCATGATCTTCTGTAGATTTGCATTCAATGTAAAATGAAATGGGTTTTAAACTTTTGAGGAAAGATTCCATATTTGGCCACGGCTAGCATAATGACATCTCTAGTGCAATCTTTACATCTTCTCATGGCTCGAGTCCTAAGCATGGTTCTGTATCTGTGAATGGAGGTTTAAAACCCTTTGTGTGCTATTCTCTGACTAGCCGCTAATGCAAATATACTCTTCTTATCATTTCTGAGTCATGGCTATGCTTGAAAGAAACTCATTTTCCTTTTGGATTTGAAACTTGTTTGAGTTTATCAATAAGGTTTTGAGCATAAGAAAATCTATTGAGACATTTTCCATCTATGGGTTTGTTTCTTTGAGGCCGCAGCTAACGTTTACTTGCAATTTTCTATATTTTTCTTAGTAAATACTATGTCAGTCTTGGGCCTATTTCTTGGCACTATATAAGATCATTGTTTGAGCTCAGGTTCTTAGTGTGATTCTTCTCCTTTAACTCTACATAATATACACTGAATCTTCTTATTTTTGTATCAGCAAAAGAAACCTTTATGGCCTATGAAGGCAACGATTTTGCATGTTCTCTGATTTTGAATGATGTCAAAAATATTATTTTCTTTCTGTATCTGCATTTGTATAAAAACCCTTATGGGTATTGTCTTTCATAAAGAAAATATATCCCTTTCCTGTACATAACATTTTGTATCTCAGATATATATATTTTTGTGTTCATCTTTTTTTGAAAGGCCGCGACTGTGTTCATTTTTCTTGTATTTGGAATGGGGGTTCTATGATATTTTCTGTGCACATGCATATCATGCTCAATGATAATGTTTCCTTTCTTGAATCACTTGGTCTAAAGCAATATGCTTCTGTTTGTCTCTTCATGTGATCTACATACATGACTGAAAAATTATATGTTTTGAAATCAAGTTGAAGCTTTTATTACTCAAGACTTGGCACATGACATGTGAACTCTTTCCTTTCTGACAACAACTTGGGTAATGACCATTGTAACTTATCATTCTTCAACTGTCCTACCTGCAACTTCTCCTGTATACTATTTAACACATGGCTACTCTGTAACTTGGCATATGACTTGATGTGATGCTACATTTGTTTACCTTACTGTAGCCTGGCAAATACTATACATGATGAGTACATCAACTTGACTATCCTTTTTTGTAGCATTCAAATCTGTAAATCATATCTTGATGCCAACAGAGTTGAAACTTCATTTTGTAACAAGATTTATCTGTAATATATGATCTAATCTACAATTTATTTCATTGTAACACATTGAAAGCACTCTTACTGTGATGGAATCTCCTGAAAATAATCTGTAACTTCCTTTTTGATGGTCAAAGGCAATATGTACAATATAAATCTTGCAATTATATTATTATGGCTATTCTTGTGCACTCTTCAGTTTGTTCCATCATGCATATATCTGATATTTATTTCTGATGCTATGATGTGGCTAAAGAAATTATAAATCTCTAAAAGATGTTATCGATTGGAAACTATTTGACATGCAAATGTTGGAAATGTACTTGATGTTCTTAATTCCTTTGTTGCATACAAATACCATGAAAGATACATAGATGAAAATACCTATGAATTCCACTTCATCAATGGCAGTTGAAGCAATAATGACAGTTGTTCTTATCCATTGAATGTTGTCCTACATGAGTTCAGTTCATCCTTGTGGTTTCATTTCATTTTTTGAACTGCAATCATGAGTGTGTCCTGTTCTTGACACCAATGCATCTTATTGATCTGATACTTCTTCAATTCGGTTATTCAATTTAGGTAATGTGAATAATGATCTTTCCTTTTGATTTCCATCCCTTTTGAGATTCAAGGGCATCATACTGAGCTCTAGCCTTGTGGGAGCCCACTTGACACCACATGTTGATTTGTCTTCAATCAGCTACATGACTTGTCCTATACCTATACATGAAACCAACAGATTAGATAAAAATAATGAAGTTCCATGATTGTTTCCTCTTTCAGTTCCACTTGCATATGAATGATGTTCATCTGATTAGTGCATTATAGGCAATGTATTATGCATCCTTTGATAAACATATTGAGATCTCATAACCAGAGCTCTAACATGACCTTTTCCAATTTTTGTAAATTCTTATCAGAGATCAGGAGCAAGGATAGGAGGCATCCTCAAAGATCGAAGACACTAAAGGCAATGATGGCTATGACTTTCTCTCTTATATATTTAGATGCATAGTATCTTTCTTATATTTTCATTTGTTCAGCTATTCCCATGGCTTGTGTGGGACATTTGATCTATCAATCTTTCATTCAATGCAATGTTTATTTATTTTATGTACTTCATTTTTAAAATGAATAAACACTATAGTGAAATGAAATAACTTATCTCTTTCTGCA
This sequence comes from Cunninghamia lanceolata, assembly GCA_027924645.1. Lineage (NCBI taxonomy): Eukaryota > Viridiplantae > Streptophyta > Pinopsida > Cupressales > Cupressaceae > Cunninghamia > Cunninghamia lanceolata. Next base: position 7,747,365 of record BSBN01000888.1, read on the forward strand.
CCTTTCTGTAATTGAATGATCATCTAAAATTTCTTCCTTTGTTAAACAATTAAACTACAATATCATTGAAACACAATCAACTATGCAAATAACTTATAATAGAAAATGTTAACCATCACTTTAAAATTAACTTGCTGAGCAAGCTCTACCAGTTTGAGCTATAAGTGAAAAAATGGTAACAACAGTCATAATCATCACAGAAGTCATAGATTCATCTTTAGAATATCCATATGACTTTAGGGTGTGTGCCCAAGTCATACAAGGCCTGAAATCAAGGATCTAGATCCTTTCACAGAGATACAAAAACCTGGTGCAGATAATTCTGTTGACGAAAAACTTAGAGGACTTTGGGGCGGTCACCCTATTCTTACAGATCTTTAGATTTTAGGTCCACAGTCACTGTAGCCTCTCATCTACATTTCTGTATTCATCCTATAGGTTTCTACTCCCAAAAGTAGTCTATTCTTACATATCTTGTAACTAGGGTTTGCTTGGATAGAGCTTGTTAGGGCTTGTGAAAGCTCTAGTTGAGACATCTTTTCATGTGTAGAAACAAAGGAATAAGACACCTGTAGCTTAATCCTTTCATAGTGATTCATCTCACTTTGTATTTTGAATGTTAGTGCATGAAAAGAGACATGAGGTCTCAGTTGTGCACTAGTGAAACATGATCTTGGCTTTACAGCAGGTAATTCACATAAAGGTCCTGTTAGGAGTAAGGTGCCATCAACCTTGTAAATCGTGTGTAGTTAATTACTCCTAATATTGTTTGTAAATCACCCATAAGGGATGTAAGGTTTAACTAGTAATGATCTTATTTCAATTACATGTTTATATTTAGTCCTCAATGCTAATTCATTCGCGACCATTGGTCATTAGGCCATAGATCTGACGATCGATATTATGTCAGTTTTCTTGCCTTAGAAGGCAACCCCCTTTTGTAAGGATATTTGTACTACATTTTTATTAGAGTTGAGAGTAACAAGAGTTGTTGGATTGAAGATTGAAGAAGAAAAAAAAGTGCATGTATTGTAATCTCATATTTGCATACAATACAATTTGGAGCCTCTTTTCTTGGTGGAGTTTTTTACCTAAAAGGGTTTTCTCCATGTTACATACTGTGTTATGTGTTCAGTTCTTAATGCATGTTATTTCTGTGTAGTGGGCTTTATTTTTGTTGCAATCTCCATTGATTCTACATTATTTAGATGACATTAATAAGGTTTCAATTAGATTTTTGTTGTGTGGTTTACACCTTCATTTCAAATAGGTCCACTAGATATGGATTTGGTAGCAGGCTGATGAGTCAGTTTAAAGATTTAGGATGAACTTTAACTTTTTGGACTTGATCTTTGCAGAGATATAGTCAAATGTTCTCAGGCTAAGGATACTTGTGTTGTGATAGTTGTCATTGATGTCAAAGGGTTCAATGGCAGGTTACATGGGCGGATCTGATGTTGTTTACATGTGGCAGAGACATCAAACATGTGATGGAGTTTGTGATGGAGTTAACATGTGATAACTTGATCATGTTAGATCATCTTATATTGTTGTTCATAGCTTCATAGATTAAAGGTTTTAATGATATATATATAGATATTTGATGACCTCATCAGGATGCTTACTTTCATGGTAAAATATGTAATCATACTTGGAAGAGTTTACTTGTTGACCATTAAGTTATGTTGATAATGTTTGTAGCACACAACAACATAGGTGTGATTGCTGGTATCACACCTCTCTCGAAAAAGGTATCCTATCCAAGATAGGACTACCCAAGGATAATACAACTAGGTCTTAGCTTGCGTGGAATATCTCAGTGTTATGTCTAGCTATACCAATGAGTTGTCTTACATATAATGATAGGGTTTGTAAGATATGAAAGCAACATGTATGCAAAAAGCCTATGATTCCTTTAGTAGATTTGTAATATAGATGTTGCTCATAACCTAACCTAACAAAGCTTGATTGAATAAAATGCAAAAGGTGGAAGGGGGAGAGAAAAGGGATAAAGAAATCCTATAGACAATTATAGAAATGACCAATAACCAGATAGATAGATTCTCAACAATAAATGAATCCGTGCTTAACCAGGCAACCCACAATGCCACAGAGATTGTGCAATCTTCCAAGGAAATGCAATAATTTTCAAATTGTAGAGGGTTCATCAACCACCCAATCCCTAGTGCAGCTCCATGAAATCATACAATCAAACTTATCACATAAACTATGCCCAGACTAACCATGCACAATGACATACAATCAGCAAGCCATCAATGGTATGGACAGAAAATCAATCAAATATCTGAATAATCAATCACAAATGCAACTAAATATCAACTAATTTCAGATTGACATGAACCATGAAAACTAATATGAGACAACATAGAAACACAAATTCCTAGCAACCTACAAAACTTCCTTTGTATTGACTATATTTTGGCAGAGTCTTAACAATTCATTATCAAATCTTACTTGTTACAATGAGAGAATGATGGCCCTTTATAGACAAGGCACCATACCGAGTTTTTCAATGGACGATGGAGATTAACTCAACACGAATGGTCCAGATTACATACATTTAATGAGAAACATCAGTTTGTTGCATTTTTGGATTTGTATTTGTCCTCTAGGAAAAAGATAAAAAAATAGCTTGCAAATACATTAAATCTAGACAAAATGGATACCCATTTGGTTGTATATGATGAAAAGTCAATTTTCAAGGCCTAATAAAGCCAAAATAGAGTAACATGACACTTGAAAATATGAGCTGATGTAGATTCTTGAGATTCCAAATGCTAACTAAATTAAGGAGAGTATGTGGAACATATTTTTTTTTATGAAGGAATGCCCAACTAGATGCTTGTTGGATCCAACTTTGCATGAGTGGACTACTGGAACAACTGTATGCATGTCTTATGCAATGAACTAGATCTGCACGAACAACAGTGATTTGGCATGATCTTCTATGTCTTTTAGCTCCTGTAGCTCATCTCCATCATCTTGGACATCATACTAAGGTTCTTTTGCAATTGTAGCAGCAATTTGATTGATAACATGAAGATTCTACATTTATGGGTCAGCGGGGTATCTCTGTGTGTTCATCCTCCCAAGACGGCTCCAACAAAATCCTACAATTGACAAGGCAAAGCATCAATTTCATCTTAAGAAGTCATTTTCCATCATTTTGAATCAAAATATGTCGATTTGCAGCCTTAGATTCATTTAGAACAACCCAAACTCAATGTCATCTTCTTATGAACAACCTCATAAATCTAGTGATTTTCACATGATTTTCTACATTCTTTACCATTTTCAAGTACCCATTTGGCCAATATATTGATCTGGGAAGTTTTTGTGGTCATTAGAATCCATTTGGAGACTTTTATTTCACATTTTTCTAGCCTTTTCTGCAAAAAGTAGGATTTTTAGCGGGTACTAACTTTTGAGGTGCAACAACATTAATTATTGTAAAATGTGCCTAAAATCCACACAAACTTGGTAAAAATATTCATCATGATGTGACAACTAATTGTACAATCCAAATCCATCAAGAAAATCTAATTTGCACCTTGAAAAACTCAATTTCTAAGACAAAATGTCAAAAAACGTTGATTTTGGGTCTCATGGACTAAAAGTCAATGAAGGTCAAATTTATTGCAAGTCCGTGAGGAGGGTTTCTAGCGTAAAATGGTTTTGGCGCTGATCTGAGGTCTGACTAACCTTAGCGCAGATTTTAGGTCTGACCGACTAAAGTCAGTGAGGATGATATTTAGTGTAGTTCTGTGAGGTCCGTTTTTAGCACAAAGTGCTTTTGCGCTACTTTTGGGTGCCACTAACTTGCGCGAGTTTGGGCTTGGACCAACTAATAGTATCTCATAAGGTCGGCTAGGGTGGATTGTAGCACAAGTCAGTAAGGTCAATTTTTAGTGGAAAACATGCAATGTTAGCTTGGCAGAGTTTTTGATGCCTGCTGACTTAGCGGTAGTTTGAAGGGGAAGCCAGTCAGGGATGATTCGAGCGCAGAAGTTAGTAGAGGCTATTTTTGGTGCCAGATTTTGATAGTTCCAGGGGCAAGGTATATTTAAAAATATATTTAACTAATATCTTATACTTTAAATATTTTAAAATATACCTTTCAGGATGTTTGAGATAGGTTCCAAATCCATAGGATTTGATATGTAGATTCTAGATTTTTGTGGTTCCCCCAAATTTTAGACGTAGCCATTTTTCAGGGTTTTTAGGGTTTCAGACTTAGCCAAATCAGGGCTTTAGGACTATGCAACAAGATGAAAGTATATGAACCCCTTAGTGAAATCTTGTGGAATTTCACATGATTTTGCAACTCTAAGACCTGGAAACTAGGAATTTCAACATGACACATCCTGCAATAGCAATTTCAAGGACAATATTCAGTGACATGGGATTTTGGAGCAAAATGCAGTAACACCCAACTTTAGTGTAAAAGGAAACAAATGACTATTTTTTAAGCACAAGACCACTCAAGACACCTCCAAATGACATCAAATCATTCAAAATATACTAAATGACCAAATTTAAACTAAATCATGCATTCTGAGCACAAATCCACCTCCTCATCATCATAAGTAACAAAGGTTGAGACTTCAAGCCAAAGCAAAAGAGGGCGTCTCTATTTGTCAAAATGGGGCATGTGTGCAAGGCACAACAAATGGCGACTCTACTGGGGAAATGCTCAAGAGCATTTCAAAGATAAATGATAGTTTCAAACCCAGAATCTCCATGTTTCCCACATGCCAAACTAGACAACATGATACCTTATCAAAGAAGTAGAAATCAATAGCAGGGTGCAACCATCCGTATCCTAAAAACCTGAGTGTGTGCAATTGCATTGATTCCCATCCTTTGGAAACTAATCTCATCTAAGATCATTTACATTAAGCTACATGATTAGTACACACCTCATGAACTACCTAGACATTGCTCCACTGCTAGCGAGCATCTATAGCCCCGATAGGTTTCTCTCAAAATTCCACTCAAGAAGAGCCCAACTACTGGTCAGGCCCATCCATAGCCTCGGTAGAGATTACTTTATTGTCCATCTAACTGAGTTATAGTGTGTGGTTGTGATTTTATGATTTTCTTTGTGTTTCATAATTTCTTCATATGTCCCTTAAGCTCAAATTTGATAGAGTACTTGCACAATACCGCGACCCTTACAACACATGCTTTTTGATGGCATGGGTTACATTGATAACTTAGCTAGCTGGGTGTGGAATTCTGATGGTGGTAAAGGTGGACCTTAGATTTTTCACTTAATGTAAGATCACCAAGACTCACTTTAAATATACTTTAGGATTATTAAGAGTGTAAGAGATATATGGCTAGATAATACTTCAGGTGCACCAACTAATGACTCATTTCCCATTAACAGACATCATACCATCCAAGAGTAATAATGGAACCCATAGGAGGACCTAAGCAAAAACTTTAGCTTCTCCAAGAAATATTCCAAATTACTTACCCAACAAAGGACCACTTACAGGTCTGCACAACTACCACCACATTCAAGAAGCGAAGACCCCAACAAAGCAAGCGCAACAAGCAAAAGCAAAGTAGGAAAGAACAACCAACCAAAACAAAGAAAACTACTCTAACCAAAGCAAAACAAGCAAAAAGAAACAACTAACAACTAAAGAAAAGACAAAATAGAAAGCAAAAATTGACCAAGAACAACAAACTACTAACTAAAACCTAACAAGAAGAACTATGTACAGAGACTTGGGACAACAAGTATTTACACTTCCCCATGATTTATTTCTTAGGACATGCAGAAGTAAGTAGGTCAGTGTCCTGAGTCTAGCAAATTCATCTTTCTACTCTGAAAAGTAGGGTGTGGGCAAGTTGGGTTCATGTTCGAGGTCCTAATTACACGGGATCAACAATTGTGGCAGTTCATTAGTGCCATGATCAATCTAAATGCAAGTTGTCTTAGCTAAATCATCATAATCAAATTGATAACTTACAAAACCAAGTGAGAAGAGGGAAAATACAACCTAATTTGCAGTACCATCAATCAGAGATGTAATTTCATCACCTTGCTACATTGTACTACTGACTTTTGCATCTTTAGGAGGTCTTAGTTCATGGTGGATCATGTCTTGTGTATTAGATACCTCTGGATTACTGAATGCTGTAGCAATCTCCCAAGTAAACAGGAAATCTGGACAACTTACTTCAAAATGTGGATCATTTGGATGAACTCTACATGAAGTGGCTAAAGTAAAATCTGACATGTGTGGTGAATTCCCATCCAACAACATATCCTTACTCAGTGTTGACACCAACTCAATGATGTGATCAAATGACTGACATAAAAAAACTTCCAAGCCATCACTCTGCATGACTATTTGATTTCTATTCTCAAATTGCAAACTTTTGCTCTCATCTATCAGTAGCATGCCAGCATCAGCCATGTGGAGATTTTCTTTTATGCAGGTGCGAACATGATCAGCTTGATGAATATATGATAAACTTGAATTGTCTTCATCAAAATCAATCATATATTTTGAAAAAACTTTATCTGTATCAATCAGCAACCTTCCTATTTCAGCTGGTGTTTGATAGTGGACTTCAAGTTCATAGTCTATAGCAGCAATAAAGTCTCTTGCATCCTCTATGACTAGATCCTTAATGTCAATGTTACCTTGTAATGATATATCATCCCAATTTTGTCCATTGGACTTAGCTGAAAACTCTGTGGGAGTAACTGCAGCAAATGTTTTGAGCTAATATGACTGATCTTTGTGATGCACTATGCTGACACACTTAGGAGCTTGATCACTTTTCATCAAACAACTTGATTGTGGCTCAAGTGTGTCAAATGGAACAATTTTTTGCATTACTGTCCATGACTATTCTTCATTTAAAGGATTGATTTCTTCTTGTTCTTGCTGATGTTCAATCCTGGTTTCTAACTTAGAATTATCAGCAGTCTGAAATGAACTATTGTTCTACATCTTTGTATCAGCAAATTTAGTCTTAGAACTTGATATATGTGAAGTATCTGATTGCTGATCTGCATCCTCAACATGACTGTTCATGAGGGCTGATTCATCATCTATCTTGTCAATATTTTTAGTAGCAAAAATATGATCTTGCTTCTTGCTATTTTCATTGTCCTATGACTGCAAACTAAGTTTTAGCCATGCTGGAACAACATATTCTTCTGATTTGACCGACTGACAAAGATATTTTAACCAGTCATGAATCTCATATTCATTAGTTGGGTGATTTGCAAACCATATGTATTCCCTACCCTTATCATCTGGACATGTATTTTGATGAGCAACTTGAGGGACTTCAATTTTTTCCATGTGCAGATTACCCTTTTGACTGTGATTACTTATGAATGGAAGATTTGCAGCTCCTATAGCTTCAACTCTTTGTATGCTCTCAACTAGGACATGATTGTAGTAATGTGTATCCGTCTGTACTACAGCTCCATGCATGGTCTTACTCTGAATACGCCCATTATGCGTATATCCCACTTCAGGCTTGTATATTTCAAAAATAGATAGTAGTCCTTTTAAATGCAAATCCAATCTTTGGAGAAAAGTTAAAAAATTAATCTTGTCATGTGACTCTCTAGGATGTATAGTGCAGACCTGAGATGAACTAAAATTGGGCAAGGTCAATGGAGGATACTTCACCCTGATTTGCCTATCTAACACTTCTTTGAAAAGTGGGATGTTCACTTGGAAGTTCTCTTCATGATATGATGGCTGAGATGGTCCTCTAAAGAATGAAGGGATTTCATGACTGAAACCCTTATGTGTACCCACTGGAACTAAATCCCCTGAATAGTTAATTCATTTCAACATGTGCAATGGACACCAAAACTGAAATCTTGCATTATAACCTTTGTTCCACCCTCCTTCTAGCAACAATTCTATTGATGGTATTTTTAGCACAAAACAATGCAGGTGTGATTGCTGGTATCACATCTCTCTTGAAAAAGGTATCCTATCCAAGATAGGACTTCCTCAAGGATAATATAGCTAGTTCTTAGCTTGCGTGGAATATTTCAGTGGTATGTCTAGTTGTGCCAATGAGGGGTCTTACATATAATGATAGGGTTTATAAGATATGAAAGCAACATGTATGCCAAAACCCTATGATTCCTTTAGCAGATTTGTAATATAGATGATGCTCATAACCTAACCTAACAAAGCTTGACTGAATAAAATGCAAAAGGTGAAGGGTGGAGAGAAAAGGGATAAAGAGATCCTATAGACAATTACATAAATGATCAATAACCAGATAGATAGATTCCCAACAATAAACGAATCCCTGCTTAACCAGGTAGCCCACAATGCCACATAGATTATGCAATCTTCTAAGAAAATGCAATGATTTTCAAATTGTAGAGGGTTCATCAAACACCCAATCCCTGGCACAGCTCCATGAAATCATACAATCGAACTTATCTCATAAACTATGCCCACACTAACCATGCATAATGACATATAATTAGCAAGCCATCAATGGTATGAATAAGAAATCCATCAAATATCTAAATAATCAATCACAAATGCAACTAAATATCAACTAATTTCAAATTGACATGAACCATGAAAACCAAAATGAGATAACATAGAAACACAAATTCCAATCAACCTGCAAAACTTGCTTTGTATTGACTATATTTTGGCAAAGTCTCAACAATTCATTATCAAATCTTACTTGTTACAATGAAAGAATGATGGCCCTTTTATAGACAAGGCGCCACACTGAGTTTTTCAATGGATGGTAGAGATTAACTCAACACCAGTGGTCCAGATTACATGGCATTTAATGAGATACATCAGTTTGTTGTATTTTTGGATTTGCATTTGTCCTCTAGGAAAAAGATAAAAAACAGCTTGCAAATACATTGAATCTAGACAAAATGGATAGCCATTTGGTTGTATATGATGAAAAGTCAATTTTCAAGGCCTAATAAAGCCAAAATAGAGTCACATGACACTTGAAAATATGAGCTAATGTGGATTCGTGCGATTCCAAATGTTGACTCAATCAAGGGGAGTATGTGGTACATTTTTTTTATGAAGGAATGCCCAACTGGATGCTTGTTGGATCTAACCTTGCATGAGTGGACTGCTGGAACAGTCATATGCATGTCTTGTACAATGAACTAGATCTGTAGGAACAACAGTGATTTGGCATGGTCTTCTATGTCTTTCAACTCCTGTATCTCATCTCCATCATCTTGGACATCATACTAACTTTCTTTTGCAAATGCAGCAGCAATTTGATTAATAACATGAAGATTCTACATTTCTGGGCCAGCAGAGTATCTCTATGTATTCATCCTCCCAAGACGGCTCCAACAACGTCCTGCAATTGACAAGGTAAAACATCAATTTCATCTTAACAAGTTATTTTCCATCATTTTGAATTAGAATGTTCATTTGCAACCTTAGATTCATCTAGAACAACCCAAACTCAATGTCATCTTCTTATGAACAACCTCATAAATCTAGTGATTTTCACATGATTTTCTGTGTTCTCTACCATTTTCAAGTACCCATTTGGCCAATATATTGATCTGGGAAGTTTTTGTGGTCATTAGAATCCATTTGGAGGCTTTTATTTCATATTTTTTTAGCCTTCTCTACAAAAAGTGAGATTTTTGGGGGGTACTGACTTTTCAAGTGCAACAATATTAATTGTTGTAAAATGTGCCCAAAATCCACACAAACTTGGTAAAAATGTTCATCATGATGTGAAAACTAATTGCACAATCCAAATCCATTAAGAAAATCTAATCTGCACTTTGAAAAACTTAATTTCTAAGCCAAAATATCGAAAAGCGCTGATTTTGGGTCTCACGAACTAAAAGTCGATGAAGGTCAAATTTAGCGCAAGTCTGTGAGGAGGGTTTCTAGCACAAAATGGTTTCGGTGCTGATCTGAGGTCCAACTGACCTTAGCATAGATTTTAGGTCTGACTGACTAAGGTCAGTGAGGATGATATTTAGCGCAGGTCCATGAGGTCTATTTTTAGCACAACATGATTTTTCACTACTTTTGGGTTCCACCGACTTGTGTGAGTTTGGGTTCGGACTGACTAATAGCATCTCATAAGGTCGGTTGGGGTGGATTGTAGCACAAGTTGGTAAGGTCATTTTCTAGCGGAAAACATGCAATGTTAGCTTGGTGGAGTTTTTGATACCTATCGACTTAGCGATAGTTTGAAGGGGAAGTCAATTGGGGATGATTTTAGTGCAAAAGTCAGTAGAGGCTATTTTTGGCACCAGATTTTGACAGTTCCAGGGGCAAGGTATATTTAAAAATATATTTAACTAATTTCTTATACTTTAAATATTTTTAAATATACCTTTCAAGATGTTTGAGATAGGTTCCAGATCCATAGGATTTCAAACTTAGCCAAATCAAGGCTTCAAGACCATCAGACAGGATGAAAGTATATGAACCCCTTAGTGAAATCTTGTGGAATTTGACATAATTTTGTAGCTCTAAAACCTAGAAACTAGGAATTTTGACATGACACATCCTGTAGTAGCAATTTCAAGGACAACATCCAGTGACACAGGATTTTGGAGAAAAATGCAGCAACACACAACTTTAGCACAAAAGGCAACAAATGACTATTTTTTAAGCACAAGACCACTCAAGACACCACCAAATGACATCAAATTATTCAAAATATACTAAATGACCAAATTAAAACCAAATCATGCACTCTAAGCACAAATCCACCTTCTCATCATCATAAGTAACAAAGGTTGAGACTTCAAGCCAAAGAAAAAAGAGGGAGTCTCCATTTGTCAAAATGGGGCATGTGTGTAAGGCACAATACGTTCCTTTGAAGAGTTAAATGTATCATGCCCTCGTGTCATCATTGTTCATGTTTTTATGATCATCATTGTCTTCATGCCCTTCATGTTCACTAAAGTCAAAGTTTGATTGAAGTCATTATACTCAGTCAAAGAACAAATTTGTGTTTAGGGTTTATTGACCTAATTTACAAAACCCTATGTTTACATTGTAAACCCTAAGTCTACCCATCATACAATGGTGTCACCTTTTGTTATGTTTTTATATTGACATTTTATAGAAGGTCATGATCACTGAAAAGACCGGCTAAAGGGTTTCAATAACATTTTGAAACCAGCCTTTCCTCCTTCGAGAACCAAAGCAAACAAGTTATGTTTTTGGATTCGAGAGGTAAAGAAAGATCAACAGATGTCTTTTAAAGTTAAAGGGCGCAAACCAAGGATCGAGTGGTGGGCATTTAAACACATTTCAAATTAAAACCAATATCTTCCTCCATTTAAATTAACAATTGATTTCAAAGGAGTTTTACTAACTATCTTGCATGATCAATTTTCTAACATGGATGGCCAGTCAAATTAATGAAAAGGACTGAGAGGTGTTTCAAAAAGGTGGGATTGGTGTTTTAGGAGATTGAGAGAAATACCTACATGATGGATATACAAGAGTTCTTTATTATGATAATATGACAGAGATAGAGTGGATTGAGTTATTGAGGGTTTGTTTAGTGAGATGTCTGGGATGAATGTTCTAATTGCAAGGCATTGGTCATCTTTCAAATCATGATTTTTACACAAAAGGAGGGTGAAATATGTGAGAAAATGTAGACTATTTCATGTATATTTTTGAATGATGAAGGTTTATATCTTGAATGATTGTATGTGTGCAGTTGATGTATATGCAGGGATATGAGGATTGAAGAGGTTCTTTTGAAGATGAAAAAGTCTAATGGTGTGTGTATTGCAGGAGGGGTTTATTAGTCTAGTATTCTTCTTTGTGTGTGATAGTGAAGTTTAGTCAATGACAGAGGGATAATAGTATATGGAAGACTGAATGCTTTTATCTATATTTGCTTTGCATTGAAAAGTATGTTGTACAGTAGATTGATCAGAGTTTGATACACAAAGATTGAATTTGATTTATATTTCACTGAATATGTGGATGGTTATATGTCTTAAGGTATTGTCATAACAGGGTAATGATGTTGTAAAAGTCTTTGATTGTCATTCATGTTTTCATTTAGGATAGTATGATGAATTTGTGTGACAATGTTATAAGTATGTAAAGGACTAAATGGTGTAGTGTAGTGAGATTTATTGAGTGCAATGAGATTGTACATTTTTGCAATGTCATTAAGATAGAAACACTATGTATCAATTGTAAAATCATTCTTGATATGTTGAGTTGTATGTGCACATTTTGATATTTGTGATTCTTGAGTCTCAAATGAAATGAGACAGTCAAGATTTGGATTGAAAAGAAATAGAGAAATCCTCTGTATTGATTTCTAACTCTTCATTGTATCTTTATGATGAAATTGTGCCAGTGAGGCAGTTACTACCATGAAAGCCAGTGAGGCTACCATGAATGCTAGTGAGGCTGTAGTAACATCAAAATACCAGTGAGGCAGTTGTAAATGGGAAATGCCAGCGAGGCAGTTGTGAACAAAATGCCAGTGAGGTAGTTGATTAAGTTAGTGAGGCAAAAAAATGCCAATGAGGTAGTGATATAAGTTAGTAAACAAAAACCCAGTGAGGCTCTATAATTGGTAATATTGATGATTAAGCCAGTGAGGCAATTTTTGAGTGGTTTTTCATCCCTATGAGGGTTTTCCACTCATGAAATCTATTGTGTCATGGTCTCTATTGTTGTGTGATCCATTTGTATTTCATGCTTGAACATTTAGTTAGTATTTGATTTCTTGCTTTGATAAAGCATATTGTCAGTATAATTACTTTATGTTTTCAAGATTGATAAGAAGTAAATAAATTTGTTTTTATCTACAACACTGAATCACACCCCCCTCTCAGTGTTGTCTATACTCCAACAACTTGCAGTATCTTGACTCAGGATGTGAAATATTAACTGGATCTTTGAAAGAAAATAAACTTAAGCCAGAAGGCCCTCCTTCTAGCACCATTTTTTGTTGATGTGGTAGTTAGTCACATACATATGAATAAAATTTCTTACAAAAAACCTTTACTCATCTTGAAAGACTTCAAAATCTTGGAGAATTTGATGTCCCAAGTCTCTGGTTGTTAGGTCATGACCATTTGATCATCACTCAGGGTTCATTGTATTCATACCTCGTAGCTAAGATATCAACCTAAGTATGGATATGCAGTGGATAACGTTAAACTGTGCCATTACACTATTTTAGTTATCTGTAATAATGCTTTTAGTTGCCTATAGTGTCGTCTTTAGCTCTTTGAATTTTAACAGAATGCTTTGATAATTAACACTACTCAACGAAATCTAACTTTTATCCTTAAGGAATTCACTGATTAGGGCGCATTAATTGCTAGCTCTACAATTAGGTGTGTCATTACAGTTTAGGTGCAAGCAAATCCAATAGATGGCAAAGCACAACTGGCATTTAAGTGTATTTTGAATTTAAAGTACCAATGACATTTATGTATAGCATTTAATGAAGGACTAGATATGGACACGTGACACATGACATCCAATGCTAAATGTCTGGTGTGGAATATCCCCTTGACTTTGACCAAGGATGAGGTGAGTATCAGGGTGGGAGATAGGTCTAGTGAAGTCACTAATAGGTTGTGGTCAAACCTTGTTGACCTGAAAAGCTGGTGATGGGATATCATTCAATCTCAAAGGTTAGGATATATGAAATATCCATGGCAAAATATCCATTACACCATATCCAGTTGAAAATTCAATGGTTGAACACGTGGACTATAATGTTTGCTTGGGATATGGATCTTGATATGAATATGGATATGCATAAAAGGCTCAGTTTTAAATAACCAGTACAGGAATATCCAGTTGAAAAAAAAGTCAATGGATTGAGCATTTGGAGACCGTATCACTTAGGACAGGATGTGGATATGGACAAGTATGTAGACATTTAGGAAACAATCCAATTATAAGTGTCCATTGCGGTATATCCATGCATTGAGAGGTTCATCGATTGGAATAAATTTGAAGGCCAATGCATGGCATGGATATGGATATGGACAAGGACATGGATATTTGGCAATTAATCATATCCTATCGAAATATTCTATCGAGTAGATGGTTTTACTATTTGCTACAATACATTTGACAGCTTGAGAATGGATACAGATGTGGATATGGACATTTGGCTAAGTGATTATATCCATCCGGTCAAGACAAATATTAATTTAACCCAAATTAATGATAGTTTTAGGTCTGGGTATACTGTTTCGTATGCTTGAGAGTTAGTATAAAGACTAGACTTAACAATAATACTAAACACGATGATAGGACCAGACATGATATTAAGAGTAGACATGATATTACACAATCATAATATCATATCCCTAATGAATTTCAACATGATGTAAAGGGAAAAGTTGGTCAGAAATGGATCCTCTATCCATTGATAACTTCTATAGTGAGAAATTTTGACTTGAAATATGACTTAGATTTTGAGGCAACATTTTACCATACTGCTCGAAGGGAAAGCACACGAGCAAGACAAAATAAAAGTTGGGTCCCTATTTTGCTAAGAGGAAATGGGCCATGTTGTGAGATCACACAATAAAAATGAATAAATCTAAAATGAGACCAAAGCAAACCCTTACCTAGAAAATCTATCAGAGCATAGTCATTGGTGAGAAGCATAGTCTCCTCAGACTCAAAGAAAGATGCAACCGCTAACATAGAATTTATATTTTCTAACCACAAAGAGGGATTATTTCTATGAGGATCCCAAAGGAAATCCACTTCTCTAGCAAAGCCCTACATACCTATGCAAAGACATTGACCCCCTCTCCACATCCTAGGAGAAACCCTCATCATGTCTTCAACTAAAAACTTTGTTTCCTAAATGAAAACCATGTCTTGTCTATGATCACTAATAAGATCTTGAGCAACCTTTTGTCAAGGGATGTTGTTCAAACCCCTAGCATTCCATGATATCACAATCATTTTAGGGGATTAGAAAAGTGAGTATTCAAAGTGTCTTAATGACCCCTAATTCCACCAATGATTTCCCTATAAATTTCACACTCTCCTGATCCCTCTTCATACCTTCCTTTACTACCTTCTCAACTTCCTCCTTTCTTGAGATTTGTTTTTTACAAAACTAACAAAGGAGGAGCCCTCTTTTTTCTATCTTCCCTTCCCCACAAAATATGCCTAGGAGGTAACTCAACATTTCTTTCAATTGCCTCCATTTGGATTTCTTCTATAGGGACTGATACTACCTTTTCTGAAGGTATCTTTGAATCCCCTAAGGCCTAACCTCTTCCTCTATAGTGCCAACTTCTTCTTGCAAACTTGTTGGCACCTCTAAACCTGAATTTGGAATAGGGTTATTAGACATACAAGAGTTTGAGAGAACTATATCATGTCCATCCATATTGATATCATGCTCCATTAAGTCCAAACCCTCAAAACTTTCAAGGACATCAAACATGCTATTGGAAGTTACTTTAGAAGTCACTTTATTCTTTCAATTCATAGTCTTTACCTTGGACTAAGATTTCATATGAATGAATCCATTTGACTTAGGCACATCACATTGAATAGGGGCCTTGGTTTTTTCTTTTAGATTGGTTGCATGCATTGTAGGAAGGCATTCAATAGGCTTAGGGCCCAATTTTGGGCAATTTCTCTAAAGATGTATGTATTCATGACATGCATGGCAATGAAAGGGTAGAGCTTCATAATTAATTTGATGTATCTAGTTCAAGTTGCCCAATCTAATCTCCATTGAATCCAGAAGTGGATTATTCATATTGATCTCAATAGAAAGACGAGCAAAAGTGACAAACTTCCTATCAAGGTTTTAGTGAGAAGGGCCTAGGGGTTTCCCAATAACCACCACTATAGCATGTAGCATGTCCTATAATGAAAACTCTATTGGAATCCAGGGGAGATGAACCCAAACAAGAATTTTGGATGTGAGCTCCTCCACTGGATCAAACCCTACATGCCAAGGTTTGATGAATAAACCTACTTGGTTGTGAAAGTAGGGGCCTCCTTCAAAAATTAAGTTTTGATCCATCATTTAGAGAACACCATGAAAAAAATATCCATTTGCTGCTCAAATGATTTCTATATTACCTTTAGGGTTCCAATTATTTCTAGCCCATAATTCCAAAAATTCCATGGAAATGTGAATACACATAAACTTGCAAATTAAAGCATGCTTAGCTAAATAGTGCACTTAATTAGCTATGGCTTCATGATTAATCACCACAATAGGGCAATCTTTGTATTTTTCCAAGCATCCATTGGGTCTCAGTCAAGATCTTGATAGTTGAGCATTTTTAGACTCCTTTGTTGCATGCAAGAGAAAATCAACTGCATACATACATGTCTAGACAAAGAAGGCTCATCTCCATTAAGCACATCTTTAAAATATAAAATAGGCGGGTCCCCTAGACCCCCAATGGCTGCCATGATGGCCACTTCTACCAAATCACAGATCACAGTTCACCAAAATCTTGGATCTAGATGGGAGAAGAGCCACACAGAAACCCTATAGGTTAGAGCATACCAAAAGAGAACCACAAATAAAGTAGGGACCCAAACCACAGCATAAACAAGCCTACAGTCCTATACAAATAGTGGCATAGGCCACTTGAAGTGTCCCTGTAGGTGCCAAAACACACGCAAGCCTACGCAACTCCCTTTAGACCACTCGCTCCCAATCCATCATCCGTTCATGTGTCCTTTACTTATATGTACAAATTGGATTTTATTTTGGTCAGACTTAGGTTGACCAAAATGACACCTACTTTTTCTTCTTTTCAAAAAATTATAGTAGTGTCTCATTAAAATATTCAATTTTCACCAAATTAATTTTAATTTTTTTCAAAAATAAATAGTAACCCATAAACTAAATTCAAATTACTACAACTTTTATAACTACACATTTTCTATATTTTGTAGATAACCCATTCAATTTTTTACGTGAAATTTCTTAAGACTATTCTTTACCATTTTGAACCCCACATAGAAGTATTGTTGGACCCATCATAATGTTACACTCACCCCATTCCAACACTATGCTTTTCTAATAAGTAGGTGTTATTTAAAAATTGTCTTGTGATGCATTTGAGTGCTTGTGACTTCCATCTAAATGGATGCATTGTCATGTACTTACTTCAAAGATTTGACTTGCTAGAAATATGAGTTATTCGTAATTTTTTCATTCTGCCCCTTGTCCTTCTTCTCTTTGGGCTTAGCATTTACCGATTTGTGCCTAGTCAAAATCCATTTTATTCTTCTTATTCCTTCATGATTGATCTGGATGCCCCATGTTCACAATTGATGTCCCCTCTCCATCTTATGCTCCAAAATGTACTTTTAGGCTTTCAAATTTAACTACACCATTTTTGCATATACTCCATCATATGAGTCCTCTTAGGTCTTGAGTCCCTTAGGAGTCAAGGATTTGTGATACTCGACTCCATAAACTACAAGAATTTTTTACTAACCAAGGATGTCCTTGCATCACTTTCTAATAATTGTTAGATGCTTGAATGTTTATTTTAAGATCTAATTAGTGATAGGATTTTTCGATTTATAATATCCCTTACCTCATTGTCATCCTAGTCATCCACTCCTATTTTGTTTACGAAGCTTTATTGCATAGTCTTTTGAGCCCTCATAACTACCCTTCATTACTTCTTAGTCACTACATCCTACCATCATGGACTCTCAATGTCCCTTGTCTTTGGCTACAATCATACTATTGCTATATTTTGATGTCTTTACAACATTTTTTGCCCTATATTTCTTGGACAAAGTTGTGCCTTGGTCCTTTAAGGACAGTCTCTAATAGAGCACTTTTTTTTTCGCCATGCTTCCTGCCCCTTGCCTTAGTGCTTTCCTATAAAAAATCCTCCCCTTCAAATTTAGTTGTGATAGATATACGTTATTTTAGGATGCCATACATTTATCAATACCTTTAATGTATATGAAGTTTTAGCATCTCATTCATTTTTACCCGTTTGTGATCACTTTTGTGTAGCTAATGATGAAACTATATGGTTCATAGATTGCAACTGGGTTTCTTTTACACTGTTAATTAGCTACATATCCCATCTTGTTATGTTGAATTCCTTTAAATATTAGTCATCACCAGAAGGTCAACCACATGTGGAATCTAAACTTATTTACCATGGTTTGGAGCAAAAGGATTATAAATAGTTAGAAAATTTATAGTTAAATCCAAGAAAGGATAAATTCCCTAGGTTTTTCTATACCAACATTTTTTAGGTGGGGATGTTATTTTAGGGTTTTTCAAATCTTTTTGACCCTTTGTGTGTAAGAATGGTTGTTTTCTTTGAATTTGTATTTTGTGTGCCTATTAAATTCCCTTTGTAGTCATACCATCAAGATGATGTTGATGCAAAAAATTAATAAAAAAAAAATGTGTAAATGATATAAGAATTTGTTGAAACTTTAGGAACAATAAGTTTTAGAACTTATATATATATAAAATTAATCAATTGCCTATTTTAATCTTTTCCTATGCCTTCAATATTTACTTCCTCAATCTATAGTTTGAGGGTGAAGACCATTGTTTGGCTACACTTGATGCATTTCTGCCATGTCCAGGATTTAATTGTAAGGCCTCTAATTTTTTTCCAACTCCCATAATACAAAACACAGTAAATAAAAACTCAAATCCATATGGAAAAAATGGTAATTTTGATCACAATTTGCCCTCTAAATTTGATGGTTCCTGTTGGGAAAAGTAAAATAGGAGTAAAGATAAAAGTTGCAAATACAATCCTGAACTTTGCCGTCGATCTACATTATTATCTCCATCTCCCTCCTAGTGTTCGGGAAATGAAATAAAACCGATGAACGAAAAGGAAAACCGGCGAATGAAATGAAAACAAAAATTCAAGGATATCTGACGGGCCATTCTCAGCCGCTGATCACCAAAGGCATCTCGTAAATATATAAACTAGCAATTGCACGTTGGTGTGCAATGGGTATGCCGAATAGTTGGGGAAGTTGAATAGCCATGTGCTTAAGTGAATGATGATTGTCTTGTATTCCTATGGCCCAGTCATTTTTCTTTTTCTCAAGTGTTATGAATTAATTTGCATAATCTTAATGGATACTATCTACTTCAAATTATGTGAGCTTTCATGTTTGGCGTGTAGGCTCTATTTAAGTCGCTTGGTAGACATAAAGTGGAATAGAGAGAGAGTAGGAGAGAGAGGATAAAATAAGGGGAGATAGAGATAGAGGGAGAGGGAGATAGATCTCGAGAGAGATAAAGAAAATCAACAAATAGAGAGATATATATAGATATAAAGAGGAAGAAAGATCTAGATAGAGATAGAGGTAGAGAGAGAGAAATTAGAAAGAGAGCAAAAATAAAGAAAGATAAAAAGAGAGATATAGAGAGACAGAGAGGAAGAGAGAAGGGAGAGGGAGAGAGATGAAGTGAGAAAGAGAGATAAAGGAAAGGAGATTACCTCAGTTCCTAACTACTTATTCTCATGGAAGAAGAGAGAAGGGAGAGGGAGAGAGATGAAGTGAGAAAGAGAGATAAAGGAGGAGGGCTATCTCTATAGGCTTTTTAATGTTTGCATAAGAGCGGTGCTAGAAGTTACTTTAAAATGGTCATTAACCTATAATTTATCAATAATTGCATCCTATTTTAGTGATTTTTTCTATCTGAATGGGCAATCCCTCTTTTGTACGAAATGTTTTGAATTGAAATCAAATTTTTAACTATGTATTTGATCTCATTTCCATTACAAATAGTTATTCTGATGTTTCCAGTCACTCATTCGTTTCATCTCATTTCCATTACAAATAGTTATTCTGGCATTTCACTTAATGTTTGTGTTAAATTTGAATGATAATTGATGCCTCGTATCAAAGCGCACTCAATCTAATTTTTTTTTAAAAAGTGCTAGTGATATTAATAAAGATGGTACAACCAATATTTTTAAGCATGATGTTTTTTAAAATATCTTTTTGTACATTAAGATCTAATTTTTATTCATAAAAGACAGACAAAATATTAATAAAAACATTTAGATGAGTTGGGAAGTCGTGTAAAAGTTGGTAGGAATGTTTATACAGCACAAAATGTGAGAATATTGCTAATATTTATTTATATTATAGATATTTTTCATCAAAATAATAATCATTAATTTATTATATATAATTTATTGTATACAATATTATTAAATTTTAATTAATATTTAGTTTGATTTTAAAAAATTATTTAGAATGTAAGATAAACAAATATTATTAACTTAAGATATATTAATCTAAATAATATTATTCAATTTTGCATAATATTTAGTTTGATTTTAAAAAATTATTTAGAATGTAAGATAAACAAGTTATTATGGACTAAATATTAATATAATTTTTAACGCTAACTAACTACCGAAAGAGAGAGGAAGATAGAGAAAAAGAGAGGTAGAAAGACAAAGAGAGGAAGAGAGAAAGAGATAGAGCAAAAGAGAGAACTTGTATAGAGATAGATAGATACATGGAGAAGAGAGACAGAAAAAGAGAGAGTGAGAGAGAGAGAGATGAAGAAAGAAGGGGAGATAGAGATAGAGGGATAGAGAGATGAAGATAGAAGTGAAGAGAGATAAACAGAAATGGATAGATAGAGAGGGAGACAAAGAGAAAGAGAGATAGAGAGATAAAGATGGTAAGAAAGAAGCAGGATATAGATAGAGGGATAGAAAGAGATGAGGATAGAAGTGAAGAGATATAAATAAAAACAAACAGATAGAGAGGGAGACAAAGAGATAAAGAGACATAGAGATGTATAGAGAGAGAAAGGGGGAGAGAAAGAGAAAGAAGACAAGGACTGTAATGTCCCCTTCTAGTGAGTCCAAATTTTTCCTTTGACCTCTTTATGCTGCTTGTCTTGTTGAATCTGCTCACTGGATTCTATTCTCTTTCACCTATTCTTGTCTATCCCGTATCTTCCTTGTAATTTCTCTTTGCTGTGTCTTTGATAACTCTCAATGTCGTTATTCTCTATTGTTTATTGATCTGCTATTTTTCTTTTTCTTAGATTGCCCTCTCCAGATATATATATATTTCTCCTTCCCTTCCCCTCTCTAGATATATATTTTTCTTATTCCTTTATTTTATGCCCTTTATGTTATATTCTTCCCATCTTTATAGCCTCCTTTAATGAAGGGATGTGTCTTATTGAAAATAACCTTTAATTAATATTTACCTCTTTTATTTACTAATAATCTAACTCACTTCCTCTAACATAATCGTGCATTTATCTTTGTTTTAATAAACTTTCTCTTTTAATAAACTTGGTCTATCTTTATTCGCTGTTGTATACGAATCATAGCCCTTTATTGATATCTTCCAAGGATATTAGTTAATATTAATTTATATATATTTATAATATTATATTTATAATGATCATACTTTATACTAATATTTGATTTAATATTTACATTGATAATTATCTTTATTATATAATAATAATAATAATATTTATATTTATATTTATTATATTATAATAATAAATGATTATAATAATATTTCTTATTTATATTTATATATTATAAGACATTTGTCTTATATATATTATATGATAATTATATTATAATAACATTTATTTATATTTATATTAATATTAATATACATATTTATATTTATATAATATACATATATATATCATATATAATATTATTTAATAATATTATATATGTTTATTAAATATTATTATATACATAATTATCGTCTAATTTGATAATGACAAATAATGTCTTAATGTTGGGACATGACAGCCCTCCCCACTTGAAATTGCTTGTCCTCAAGCAATCACATTGAGTTCTTTCATTACTTTGCGCTACCTTCCGATGTGTTGAGACAAAGTCATAGTTTTAATTCAGAATGAACATGCTTTAGTGAAGAGAAAATGATTGTGATTCATGAAAGAGAATTTGCGACCAAAGATAACTTGAAATGTTTAATGAAGACAAATGTTCAAGTAAGCATTTGTTTGATGTTTTGAATAATAATGTGATGCAAGTATCATAGATGAAGACGTGGTTTTAGGCAATAAAAATATTTTTAATGCAAAAGAAGATTATAGGAGCATTGAGATTCCAAGATTCCAATGAATGATGAAGATATCTTGATCTTTGATTACAAGATTCGGTCTTATACTTGCCATATGTTATTGACCTCAAAATTGAGAAGAGTCATATTCTTGAGGAGTAATTGATTATATGATGTCATGGGGAGAAATTTTATAATCAAAAATTTGGTAAGATTTTATTTGAATAGTGATGTGCTTGATGAAATATAAGTGTTATAGATGAAGAATGATTCTTGGAGTTTGTGGGTTATGGGCCCATAATTTGACTTAGTATCAGTATTATGTTACATAAATCAAGAGAAGAATTCAAAGAAGATTCTTCGAAGAAATGAATTTAGTTCATGGGTCTTGTGATTAGTGAAATTACTTTTTATTTTCTATACTTCCCTAATGTCTCTTTGAAGGATATACTGATTTTTCCTAGGTCTCAGGGTAAATAAACCATCCCTCCCTAGTCTCCATGTGGCGCATGCCATTCATATGGAGTGTCATAGTCCTTATGTGGTGCATGCCATTCATATAAGGTCCTTTCGATCTAATGTGGCGCATGCCATTCATAATAGATCACCTCGAACTCATGTGGTGCATGCCATTCATATGAAGTTCGCCATTTGTTCTTACCTTATGTGGTGCATGCCATTCATATAAGGTACCTTTGATCTAATGTGGCGCATGCCATTCATGATAGATCACCTCAGACTCATGTGGCACATGCCATTCATATGAAGTCTGCCATTTGTTCTTACCTTATGTGGCGCATGCCATTCATATAAGGTACCTTCAATCTAACGTGGTGCATGCCATTCATGATAGATCGCCTCAGACTCATGTGGCGCATGCCATTCATATGAAGTCCGTTATTCTCATGATTGCCCTCTCTACATATGCCATGCTAGGAGAGTGAGATTACTAAGGTGTCCTGGTAGCCACTCCCTAAGCCCAGAGGCAGTACCCTTCATACTAAAGGCAGAACCCCTCTGGCCCATGTGGGCTCATTACGTCCCCCCCGGGTGGCGTACCTAGAAGAGGGCCCTCGCACTGTTTCCTTCATTTCTTCTTCTCCATCATAGCGAAGGTATATGTAGAATAGTGTAATCAAAATCACATCATTATTTACTTACAAATATAGGTAACATATTATACTCCCATATGAGTATCCTCTCTCTTATTTGCTATTATGCTTCCCTCGATATTTTCTTTTGGGTGCTTGGTCCTTCAATCAATTTTCTTTCCTTATTTTACTTGCACTTATTTCATTCTCCTCTTGTATGTCTTTGGTGGATATGACTTCTATAATCTGTGCTTGAGTTATTTTTCCACATTTATGCCCCGGCTTATATTTTTGGTTGCATCAAGTTCTTTCACAGGATGGCAGGTCGATAGCTCTGATACCACTTGTAATGTCCCCTTCTAGTGAGTCCAAATTTTTCCTTTGACCTCTTTATGCTGCTTGTCTTGTTGAATCTGCTCACTGGATTCTATTCTCTTTCACCTATTCTTGTCTATCCCATATCTTCCTTGTAATTTCTCTTTACTGTGTCTCTGATAACTCTCAATGTCGTTATTCTCTATTGTTTATTGATCTGCTATTTTTCTTTTTCTTAGATTGCCCTCTCCAGATATATATATATATTTCTCCTTCCCTTCCCCTCTCTAGATATATATTTTTCTTATTCCTTTATTTTATGCCCTTTATGTTATCTTCTTCCCATCTTTATAGCCTCCTTTAATGAAGGGATGTGTCTTATTGAAAATAACCTTTAATTAATATTTACCTCTTTTATTTACTAATAATCTAACTCACTTCCTCTAACATAATCGTGCATTTATCTTTGTTTTAATAAACTTTCTCTTTTAATAAACTTGGTCTATCTTTATTCGCTGTTGTATACGAATCATAGCCCTTTATTGATATTTTCCAAGGATATTAGTTAATATTAATTTATATATATTTATAATATTATATTTATAATGATCATACTTTATACTAATATTTGATTTAATATTTACATTGATAATTATCTTTATTATATAATAATAATAATAATAATAATAATAATATTTATATTTATATTTATTATATTATAATAATAAATGATTATAATAATATTTCTTATTTATATTTATATATTATAAGACATTTCTCTTATATATATTATATGATAATTATATTATAATAACATTTATTTATATTTATATTAATATTAATATACATATTTATATTTATATAATATACATATATATATCATATATAATATTATTTAATAATATTATATATGTTTATTAAATATTATTATATACATAATTATCGTCTAATTTGATAATGACAAATAATGTCTTAATGTTGGGACATGACAAGGACGAGGAGAGAAAGAGATAGAGAGATAGAAAGAGAGAGAGGGAGAGAAATATAGATTGAGAGAAAGAGAGAGTTAGATACAGATGGAGGAAGGTAGGGAGAGAAGCAAGAAAGAGAGGAAAAAGAAAGATAGAAGGGGAGAGAGATAAAGACAGAAGGAAATGAAGAGAGAAATATAAGTGATAGATAGAGAGAGCGAGAGAGGAAGATATAAATAAATAAAGAGCTAGATAGAGATAATAGAATAGAGAGAAAGTTAGAAAGAGATAGTGACAAACAAAGATAGAGAGGGAGGGAGAAAGAGTATGAGAGAGGCACAAAGAAGTGGAGAGATATATATATATATAGAGGGAGAGAGAAAGAGGAAGAGACATGGTAAGAGAGAGACTATGTGTGTTAAACAAAGAGATATGAGTAGAGAGAGAGAGAGAGAGAGAGAGTATTGCATTCAATATTGATTTCATGGGGTTGCTTCAATGTCTCGTCCATTCTAGTCCTTGTAGAGAAGTACCTCTTACCAAAAATGTGCTCTTTTCTAGACACTAGAATGGCTTCAATAATTGAAGGTCTAGCCATGGTCTTGTTGAATGCTTCTTTCTTCATGTTGTCCAAAAGCAAGGTAGTCGCCAATGGGTACATCGAGATAGCATGTAGAAAAAAGTAATATGTAATTTTTTGAGATGAGAGCATACAATTTTGTTGATGGTGAATGGTTGTTGTCCATCCATCAGTAGAATTGAAATAATGTAGTGATATGTGTTGTTGACTATTATTGAAAAACAAGTCAAATTTGCATGAAATCGTCGAGGACACTTGCATGCTTGAGGTTGTTGTCTTCAAGATTCTTCGACAATTGTGAATTCAATCTATCAAGTCATGCAGTTACATAGTTTGGTAGATCAATCTAGTAGATAGTAGAATGGTTTGATACATTAGGGTGTTTTTGCAATGTGGGATCAATCATGCAAAATGTAGATCTGACATGCATGAAATTCATTGATTATTACATTAGATGGTATACCTAATGATGCAAAGTAACTTCTACATCCCCAATTCTAGAGAACAAAGAAAGTATATTGATCCCCTTTAGATAAATAGGCTTCAAAATGAAATTCTAAAAAATGAAATAGATAATAATAATAAATAAATTATATTCAATATTTATTACTATTTATATCCATTTTAATATAATAATATATTAGAAATCTATTTATATTTTTTTGATTAAATGAAATATACTTAATTAGGAAAATAAATATTTAAAAATTCTTAAAACTTAGATAGATATAAAGTCTACCATAAAAAAACCTAGCGTTGGAAGTCACAAGAAATGAAATGATTTTTTTTAACATCATGTTATAAAATTCAAGGTATTTAGGTAATCTTGTGTTCACATCTATTGTCCTTACTGTTTTATAAGGTCTTGTATTTAATAAGGAAGATTTTTTTTAAATAGGTAATAATTATAGAAATATTTGAGTTTTAAAATATAGAAAAGTATAAGATATTTGTTGGTCAACAAGTAAATGTTGTTTTTAAAGGGAGTCATATTTAAAAGATTACTAATATTTTTTAATTTCAAGAAATTACAAACATATTCAAGTTGATAAATTCTTTTGTTAATTTCATTTCTATGATATTTTTAATATTATTGTATGGTGAAATTTACTTATCTATAAATATAGGGATCTTGAAATCCATTAAGATCATGCAAATTAATGAATGACACTCTAGAAGAAAAAAATGATATGGGTTATAAGGATAAAAGACAATCATCATTCACTTAAAGACATAGCAATTGAACTTCCACAACTCTTCAACGAACCCATTGTACACCAAGTTGCCCTTGTTAGTTTTACAAGAAAGTGAATTCTAGGTTAGCTAACTGTTTTGAATTTGGTAAGGGTGGAAGGTTCAAACCGTATGTGGGGTCCTCGATTTGTCATATTATATGTACTTGTTATTTTCGAGGACAATATAGAGAGGACCATGTAGAATTTTTTTTCCTAAGCATGCCTATAGATACAAATAGAAACTATTGGGCATGGCCCATCTACTAATAACAAACTTATATATACAGACTAAGATCTAATTTAAGGAAATATTAAAAATTAATTATATAATGTACATTATATTTTATATATAATATATGTGTGTTATATGTAATTTAAATATTTAAAATATATATATATATATATATACATTTTTAAAATTTATTAATATTTATATTCATTTTAATATACATATTATATATTTAATTTTAATAACTTATATATTTAATTTTAATAACTTATATATTTAAAATAAGATGTAATTTAGGGCAATATTAAAAATCAATTATATAATGTACATTATTATATATATAATATATGTGTTATATTTAATTTAAATATTTAATATGTACATACTTTTTTAATATTTAATATAATAATATATTAGAAATCTATTTATATATATTTTTTATTAAATGAAATAAATTTAATTATGAAAAGAAATATTAAAAAATTCTTAAAACTTAGATAGATATAAAGTATCATTAAATAACCTAGCTTTGGAAGTCATAAGAAATGAATTTTTATTTTTAACATCATGCTATAAAATTGTCCTTGTGTTCTTGTTGTATTCTAGGGTTTTGTGTTTAATAAGGAAGATTTTTTTTTTAATAGTTAATAATTATAGAAACATGTAGGTTTTAAAAATTAGAAAAGTATAAGATATTTATTGGTCAATAAGTAAATGTTGTTTTTAGAGTGTGTCATATTTAAAATATTACTAATATTTTTTAATTTAAATAAATTACAAACATATTCAAGTTGATAAATTCTTTTGTTAATTTCATTTCTATGAATTTTTTAATATTATTCTATGGTGAAATTTGTATATCTATGATATTTCTTATTTAGTTTAGTGTTTCTTTTTTGAAACCATACGAGATTTTTAAAACCACATAAACTTAATATTTTAATAACTAAACATTATCAATTTATGAAACCTAAAACATAATTCCATTATATAAAACTTCTTTTAATTAACTATAATTATTTTTCTTATAACAATACATAAACCTATTTTCATTACAAAGAAAAAATCAAATTTCTAGATTTTAAAACATATAAATTGTGGTCAAAATATTATCTAAAATAATAAACTTGTATGATTATTAATAAAACTTGTCTTGGTTTGTCACGTGGCCATAAAGAAAAACTAACTAATTCATCGACATGGCTATTTATAAAAAAAAGGAACTACGGATTTCAAAAAAATAAAATATAAAACAAGTCTAAATTAAACCTGTCACAATCAAATGATAAAGGAATGAGGTTGGGCAAATTGGTGGTTTGACCAAGCGGTGGGAGCAGCAGATGCCACATGATCAGTTAATCTTTTTGACTCATTCATTTCTTTTTTGGCTGATTAATTTACCGCTCTATAAATGTGAACATAAATTTTGTTTTAAGCGAGCAGGAAAAAGTTATAAACGTGAACAATTCCTTAGCTGACACATCGCAGTCCGAAGCATGCCTCGAGGTTAAGATATGCAGAAGGTGATTTGTCACTCTTCTGGCCATTAACTTCCACAGTCTTCAAGGATTCGCGTCAGGATCCCATCAGGACGGCCTATCTAACCATTCGAATGACGCCCATGACAGGGGAGATAAGTTGCTCACGTTATTCTTTCTACTTTGTCTTGTTTCTTTCTCACTTCTCTTTCCATCTTTTTCCTTTGCAGCTCTCGGATGGTCGACGGGTTGGTGAAAGTTTTCTTGATGATGAATGTGGGTGCGTGGCGGTTTGGTGTCCAGCTTTTTCTTTGTTTTTTTCAGGTGCATATATTGTTTTTTTGGCGGCTGGCGGGTATGTGGTGCATTGTAGTTTTTTGGTGCAACATAGTTTCTAGCTTCGTTCCTTGCAATATGGACGATTGCGCGTCCTCTGATAGTCTTAAATTGTTATAAGTTCTTCAGCTTTAAATTGATTGCAGGCCGGCTCAAGGCCTTTCGAATGTAATATTTTGGATATTTCTGGATTTTTGGATCCTCGTATTTCTGTATAAACCTTTTATGCAATATTATCTATGGGTGATTCACTACCTTTTTCTTTTAAAAAAAAAACAGAAGCCATGTGGGAATGGTGAAATGACGTGGCACTTGCAAATATCACAAATAACAGCCAACGGAAAACAACAGAAAGAAATAAACGCGACGGAAAATAGGAGACCAAAAAACTTCGAAAAACAGGAAAAAATGATAAAGGAAAGAGGTTGGGAAAATCAGCGGTTTGACTAAGCGGTGGGAGCAATAGATGCCACATGATCAGTTAATCATTTTGGCCCATTCATTTCTTTTTTGGCCGATTCAATTACCGCTCTATAAATGTGAACATAAATTTTGTTTTAAGCAGGCGAGAAAAAGTAATAAATGTGAACAGAAGCTGTGCGGGAATCGTGAAATGATGCGGCACTTGCAAATATCACAAATAATAGCACACGAAAAACAACAGAAAGAAATAAACACGATGGAAAAGACGAGACCAAAATAACTTCGAAAAATAGAAAAAATTACGAAGAAATCGGTGGAATCCAATAGTGCAGGATACGATGTCAAGCGGCTTGGTTTTGGGTCTACAGGGGGCTTATAACATATGAGACTACCTTATCCTCTGAGTATGCAGGTGGCACCTAAGTGTGCTTCAAATATGAGGCATACATACCCTACCCATTGCAGGATTTGAACTTGTGACCTCTCTTTCAAGAGGGCAAATTTTTCACCAACAGGGAACTATGTAAATTAAAATTTATAATATTTAATACCAAAGTCACAACATTCCCCAGCTAGATATTAATTTTTCGTGTCCCATCATGTTGGTTTTTTCTTATTTATTGACTCACAAAATTTCCTTGTGTAAATGCACGCCGACCCACTTTTATTTCTTTTCTCTGTCGCGTTACGGTCAAACAAAAGGAATGAAGAGTAGTGATCTGACTGTCGAATGAACATCAAGTTAATGAAATAATGAACAAATCTGGTAATGGTTCTCCCGGTCTGACTACCGGATTATCTTAGTAATCTGGCGGTCTTAATTCTGACAACTTCATTCTCGTACAGATGCTTATCGGCTAATGAAAATAAGTAAATTATGAGTAATCGTATATATGCATGATGCATCCATTAAGGCCGAATCCCAAAAGGTACAAAAACAAATGAAAAAACAAGTCGCTCGGGAACCATGGTGTCAAGAAAAGGAGATTGCATGTCCACAGGGGGACATACTATGGACACAAATCACAAACATCGATCATATAGGGGGGCACGACAACTAGAATGGTAGCATTGAAAGTGCCAAAAGATGGAGGTCAAGGTGCCATCCCCGGGATGTGAAGGCAAATGAACCGAACAACACCAAATACCACCCGCACCTTTGCCTCCATCCCGAAAGGTAGTTGAAATCCATGAGCCTCTAAAGCTATAATAAGAGTGTTTATACAACTAGACTAGAGACCTTTTTTGTAAGCATTGAAAATATAGGTGAACACCTGTCAAGAGCGGAGCAGCTTCATAGGAAAAATTCCACCGAAGGGAGCATTACCATTTTTTAAACCCACCTTTTTTATTATCTCCTCGTGCACTTAATTTACCTTGACCCCTTTCTCCTAGTTGAGACTGATAGGTTTGAGTGCAATCAAACCCATTTGACAATGGTCGACTGCATAACCATGGTCGACCTTGTCTGTATAGCTAGAAGAAATACAGGAGGGTAAATGAAGTGTACTAAGAGACAATAAGTTATATGAACCTCAAGGACATGAACCTCAAATATCTAGCCAAGAAGATAGCTTATGGGGATTATCACAGGTCCTATTCCCCTCAAGGTTGTCAGACATCAGGCTGACATGCTCTTCTCCTTTTAAGAGCAAACATGGTTTTTGGAATCATGTTTTAATAGGTCATCGATAGTCCCATCGTCTCTCTAGCTCCATGTAAAGGGTGTTGCAGCCAGGTACCCATGCCAGAGTTGGCACATACACTGATAGGCTCTCACCTACATGTGGCCTCGGCAATTTTTGAAATTCTTGGTAGCTGGCTACACTACAACATTTCACACGGGTGTCCTACGGGAGTTGGCGCTGATCCCTACCAGATCTTTATCACGCGGTCTGGCTTGACTGGATTTAATCCCTCTGTGCCTTGAGATTTAAGCATCCTTTCTTTCCTGTTGGCCTGCACAGAGCATTTATTTCAGAGATGACATTCCTTACCTCCGCAGTGGCCCAATTGCTGGGACTCCCACTTGACGTCACCTTTTCAGTTTTGGTTTCACCAAATTTGTGCGGAGGTGACATGCCTTTAAGACAGGTTTTATAGTCTTATGGAGGCGCTTATCAAACGCTTACAGTTTAGATGACGTGTCTCCTTCCTCGCATGGGAACTCATTCAATGCAAATTACTCCTCTTTGCCTATAAGGAGCTTGTTCAGTATTCACTCGTCACTTTGGTTTCTCTCTTGGTTTTCTATCCTTTTCCCTCGGCTCTCTACTATTATTGTTTGTCTGTGCTTGCGTTTTTGTTTCAATGCAGCGGTGGATCTTTCATGGAGGGCGAGGTGGCAAACTACAAGTTCAATTTCCCTCCGTTCACTTTGGAGCTGATAATCAAGGGTTGTGTCACGATTGTGGACATCAATGAGATTTTCCATATTGACTACATGCTTACCCAATTTGCTGTTAGGTATGTGTGTGATTAGAAATGGTTGGACGGAACACTGAAGAGGGAACTCAGGGGGTCTAATGTGGTGTCCGTCTTCATATCCAATCTTTTCGACATCACTCTAGATCTGGGCTACGTCCTCCCTATTGCTATAGGGATGGTGAACAAAATACTCTTCAGTGTGGAATGATGGAATGAGGCTCTCAGAAACTATGACATAATGGTGGGTGACGCATGGGTCAGTGGTCTGTTTCCTATACACCTCCTGCGCTCTACCAAGTCACTTGAGTGCTTGTACTGTAATATACAGCGTGGTTTGGAGTGTGGTTGGATAAAAGGTCTGGAGAGGGCAATCAGGGGACATGCCTTCTCAATGCCAAGGAGAACCAAGGTTCAGTGCAAAGACTTGTTCATGGCAATTAAGTTTCTCCACGGCCATACGGCGGACCAGGCTCCATGCCTGCCCAGAGACCTGGACCTGCAAATGGAGGCCACTGACTCAGATGATGAAATGTTCTAGTCAGTTGATGGGGAGCTTGTGACGAAGGCGAGTGGAGTGGCTGGTACGGTGGATGATGGTGGTGTCTAGATGCCTTTGTTTCTGAAGTTTCATTTTGTCTTTTTTGTTCTTTTTTCTTGATGAGGGGATTATTGTTCTGTCCCTTCATTCAATACTAGATAGTTTTAGTTTTTCTGTTTCTATGCTAGTAAAGTATTTCCTGGCTGATTGTAAAAACACTATTTTATTAGTTCCTGCCGCCGGCAGGTATACTAATGCATCGGCTGGATGCATTTTTTTCAACTCGCTGAGCCAATAGCAAGTTAGAATTTAAAATATGAGCCAAAAAACTATAGTTTGCAATTTATTTTTCCTATTTCATAATTGGAAAAAAGTGATGTATCTATTTTTCTATTGGCTGATATTATAAACAATAATGATAAAAATCATTTTAAAAAAAAGAATTATGCCATAAATATTTAATTCTCATCTGCGATCTCAGACATTCAATAAATCATTCATTACGTTTGGTAAAAGTTAGAATCGATCCATGATTTACAAATTTCCAACCAATCACATTACAAACACACAGATAATAATCAACGGACCCCCTTGATTACAATCAAAATGAACGGTGAGATGACTATCGGAAACAAACACAACTCTTAAACCAACTATTTAACATAGAGAAATGGACCCTTACTTTTGTGTAATCCCGCCGCTACACTTCCGAGCTCTTGAGTGGTGAGAATACATTGGCTGTCAAAGGAAACCACCACTACAGAATGGGGCTGCTGCAGATCCAGCTAGGCCCTTCAAACACATGCTCCACCACTCTGCCATGCTAATTTGCCTTTCCTTCTTTTGGTAGTAATACAGGAATTTGTGCACTTCAGAGGCTGCGTGGCGGATGTGCGCCGAGGGAAAACCAAGCGGCGGCACTGTCAGATCTGGGACTGTTATGGCGGCTATATGGCGGAAGTGTGGTGGGTAAATATATGTTTCTTCTGATGTACAAATATCTGTTTATACCCCAGTCTGTGCCCCATGAATTCTTCAGAATCTAGTAGTCCTCTGGATGGCTGGAGCAATCTTCGTCGTATATCCCTGTTTCATCTCAAAATGTTTTTATATACACTATATATTTGGGTTTTTTTTAGGTTTGTGTATCTACAACTGGTTTCACATACTCAATGTTTATATATTGTGTATTTTTAGGTTTTGCATATATTCATCTTTGGTTTATGGTTAAAAATACAAAAAGTATTTAAACGGGCATGTATTTTAAACCCTGTAAAGTGTATCGATGTGCACCTGCTTCATGACAGCAATGCCACCTCACATCTTTTGAATATCTCTTACTCCATATGAGATTCATCTCAAAGAACAATATTAAGGTGGATATATATATATATATATATATATATATATATTGCACTCTTATCATACATGTTGACAAGGTTGGCCCTGTGCCTGCCAAGTGCATTTGCATTTCATTAGCACACTGAGCCTTTTGGATACTTCTTGGCAGTGAACACAATCACATTCATCTTAAAGACCCTTTTTATGATGAGTGTGAAAGTGATGCAGAGCACATCCCAGAATGAAGCGTATCAACCGGTTCCAGACCCTTTGGAGCCCACAAGATAACCTTTATAGTGTATGTCGACAAGACTTCCCCCAATGTCTCACCGAAGCAATCCCCCTCTTGTCTATCGGCAAGATACTACACTGTCGTTCAAGCTAAAAACTCCTTCACCGATGCATATTTCTCCCCGACGAGCCTCCTATCGGCCAGACCTTGTCACTCTCACTCCGATGAGCATCTAACACCCGCTTCTCCTTCGGCGAGACTTCTATTTGTCAGGCTGAACCATTCGCTTGAACTGTTGCCTTGAACCTTTTCATTGAACCGTTGCCTTGAACCATTCGCTTGAACCGTTGCTTTGAACCATTCGCTTGAACTGGTTCATCGGTTCAATGAACTTGTATGTGGGTTCAATGGGTTCAAAGGTTCATTTGGTTCAACCACTACGGTGGTTCAAAATATACTCTCAAGTGGCTATTTTGTGGGCTTCATCAAATTTTTCAACCTGTATTTTATGTTCAACTGGGTTCCTCTCTGCATTAGAAAGCAATGTGTATTTGCTTGTATTCAGGGTTTAAATTAGACAGTGATTCCAATCAAGCAAATTTTGAGGGGCACCTATTTTTTAAGATTGTCCTTAGACTGCACATGGCTCTACAACGTTTAATATACTAAGAGAATTGAAGAGGCAGCCATCATTTATTTTAACAATTTTTGATAAATAATTTTCTACATATCATATATGTATATATCTGACAGTTACGTTTTAATACTGCAAGTTAAGGGAGATGAAGCAGACGAAAATTGCGAGTATTTTACAGTTAAAAAACATGTGAACTGTCATAAATTTTAAAACTTGCATGGATCAATTTTAAACCATGTCCAATGTATTTATGTGGAACTTGTTTCACGGTTGCAATGACGCAAGTCTTTTGAATATCTCTTGGCACAAATGAGATTCATCTTAGAAATCCATATTAAGATAGATCTATGTGCGAAAAATGTGAGCGTGTATGCATGTGTGTGTAACATACATATACAAAAGCTTTCCACAAGTTATACATGTATGTTTGCCCCTGTCCTTGCCAAGTACATTTGCTTAAATATCTCCAATTCTGAAACTTTTTCAAGATGTGCATTTGTAGCTTAAATTTGATGTGTAGCCTTCCAAGTCACAAAAATCTTTAATGATGGCCTAAACAATAATATGGCCTAAAGAATAATATGGCCAAATGGCCCCGGGTCTCTTCTGGGTGTCCCAGTTCCCATCATGTTTCAGGAACATAGAGATACCTCATAAATGTTCCCAAAGCCATCCTCAGCCCATGGCCGGTCTGGAAATGTTCCAGAAATAGCCTGGTGGCAACCTGATGTCTATTAATGGTCAAGATTGTCTTTCACATCCCTAAGCAGAATTTTTTTCTTTTCTAGTCAAAGCTTGCATTTCAGCATGGCATTAGAAAGAAGCAATCTATTCAACCTGCCAACTTTAAGGACAGACTCGAGTTTAAGGCTCACATCTTGGATGTGAGCTAGATATTCTCTGACATTCATCCAGTTTTTGCTTTTTTTTTCCCTATTGTATTTTTTAAAAAAATGTTCATATCTATATGATTTCAGACCCTTAACAATTCTAGAGACTCTTATACCATGAGACATTATTTTTCGGTAGAACACCCTTCACAATTCTCAAGAGTATTGGCCCTCTATAATATACAGATTTGCAAGAAACAATTAAACTGTATTGATAACAGCTATCCACGCATTTAACAGTCTATAAAAGGCAAGGTAACTTAGTGAAATGTGAGTAGAAATGAAATGGAAAAAATTGTATACCATTGTCAATTTTGTGTGCAGACTTGTGGGTAGTTAATCTGGTTTCTTCCTGTTCCATGGCCATAATGTCTCGAGTTCATTTAAGTCGGATTCTCCCTATTCCGTGGCCATAATGTCTGGAGTTGATTTTTTCATTAGATATTTCTGCTCTTTCATTCTCTTCCACAATTTAGAACAGCCTTACTTGACATGTCAATGGATTCTCTCCACCACTGAATAGCTGTCACTTAAATAGAATCAATGCTTTATAATGTTTACACATAGAGAGAGAAATGAATATTTTTTAATGATGTGTCATCATTTACAACTGCCACCACCACTAAGATCATGGAGAAATTGTACAAGGTTAAATTTGATGTTAGTGTATGCAGTTGATGTTAACAGTTAAGCTTAATGCCACAGATAGTATCAAATGTTATAGCTAACAACTAGGGATTAGGATGAGTAGTTTGAGGTGGTGGTTAGAAAACCATGAGGTTGATGATTAAATTTAAGAATCAGTAAGTAAAAGACAACTGTATGTGATAGCTGTATGCTTTCTATAATTAGCACCTGAAATTTTTATATCGAAGAGGCTTTGCTGGAGCATGACACGTCTCATTTTTCTCCCCTTAAGAACTGCCCAAATGTTAAATAAAATTGCTAAAATTGAGTTCTCTATGCTGTGAATGATGTTTTCAGTTGTGGGTGCTGCTACAAAAAACTTTAGGACTTGAGATTGAGGGAGGGAAGGAGCAGTTGTAGCTTTAGGTTTTGTTTCACCTTTATTTTCACATGTCTTTGCAATGAGTGCCAAGTCTGATTTTAGCTGAGTCAGCTGGACTGGCTTGGCTCACTCAATCTAGGACATGATATGTTTCCCTAGACTCGCCAAACCTCACAACTACGATTTAGATTTTAGACCCTATATGGTGCATTATATATTTAGCTGAGTAATGTGAGTGTACTGTTTCCACTTGAATTGTAGTGCTAATGATAGGTGTTTGTGGGAGTTTCATGGCTATAGAACTTATGACAATCCTCAAATGATGTTTATATTAATTACCTTGAGATATTCAAGAAATGTTTTTTTTCTCAGTTGTGCTGAAATCCAACCGTATCTTAAAATATGTGTGAAATAATGATCTATTGGATAAAGCACCTAGCAATGCAAAAGACTTTTTGAAGCTCACAACTCAAAGGCTAGCATACATTTATATTTCAATTTTCTGCAGTATTGATTGGAGTTTATGGTAATTTTGATCCTTTAAGAAACAGATTAGTTATCAAATTTGGTATTTTTAATGGATCCAATATAGCAATCATTTACCCAATTCTGCTCAGTAAGTTCTATAGACAGTTGAATCGGTTCATTGAACCGGTTCATTGGTTCAATCGGTTCAATAGTTCACAGTTTCGCCAGCTCAGTAAGTTCTGCCGACAGTTGAGCCGATTCATTGAACCGGTTCATTGGTTCAATCGGTTCAACAGTTCACAGTTTCGCCGGCTCAGTAAGTTCTGCCAACAGTTGAACTGGTTCAACTGGTTCATTCATTATCGACTGCCGAATCTCTGTGTTGCTGTGCAACTACGCTGATGTGCAAGCAAGCTTCATTCTAACCAGTTTGGATCAGGTTCAAACGAGTTGTAGTTTTTGATATCTATGTTTCGTGCCCCTAGCCGGGTGAAGCTGTAATCCGTTTCTGCTCATAATATAAATTGGATCTGAGATTTTCTTGCTGGGTTTTTCACCTCCAAGAGGGAGGTTTTCCCAGGGTATATCTGTGTGTTGTGTGCATTTGTGTCTTATTGTTTTTACTGTCAATCTAATTATTAAAATTTAACACGTCTAATCCTGAATATAATTAGTTCTACAATTTAAATCATTAACTGTTAAGAGTTATTGATCATGTTTTTCACTTTTGTTTGCGAGAATGACAATTTCTAGAAGTCATGACATTGGTTGTTAATTTTATTTTTTAAATTTCAGAATGATTACTAAAAAATTAATACAATAAATTTTTTACAGAACAACTTTCATTTCAATTAGCTTAAATTTCACAATTATTATTAAAAGAATTAATAAAACCAACTTTAAACATAACAACTTTTATTAAAGTATGTGATTTTTGTTATAGATAATGGATTAATTATTTAAATACATATAATATAGATTTTATAGTGAAAATTTTAAATTGGGTAATACTTATTACAAATTTGATAAAATGAAATTTAAAAACAAAGATTTCAATTTCAATTTTTAAATTTTATTGGTTATAAAATTTACAAAACAAGTTTTAAGGTGGGGTTAACCCAATCTATCTAATTACATATCATGTAGCTATGAAGATGTTAGTAAACATGATTTGAAATTGAAGGCAACATTTAAACTAGCACTTGCACTTGATAGGAAATTAAAGGTAACATTTAAATATATTTTTAAGTGAGTTTACAAATATTATGAATTAATCTTTTAATATTATACAATTAATTATGTAACAGTAAGTCTATACATTTTTTTTATTGCAAATATGTGCAATATTTCTACTGATCTTATTATATATGCCAACATATCATCAGATCCAAGAATGAACTCATACCTAGAGGAAAGATTGTATGTGCCATGTGTGTAAGTACCTTGTACAATATGTGGAACATCCATCAAGTTGAAAGCATTTGTTAAAATTGACGATCTAAATGGTTTAATTCATTTCCTTATTTATTACTTATTCAAACATTTGAGAATGGACTTATACTTGAGGAAAGACTACATGTGCCATGTGCCTAAGTACCTTGAACAATATGTGGAACATCCATCAAGTTCAGAGCATTTGTTAAAATTGACGATCTAAATGGTTTAATTCATTTCCCTATTTATTACTTGTTCAAACATTTAATCTACTATAACAATATCCAGTGTAAGACTAATTTTTTTTTATTTTTTATTTTTTTTTTAATTCTGCCAATTAATTAAAATTTAAACACCAAAGCAAGGAGTTGGTTTAAAAAAGTTAATGATAATCCTCATGCAAGTTCAATATAGATGCATATAATACGACAACAATTATTAATTACAACAAACATTATCGGCAGGAACCTGACGCAATGCGTCTCTTGTTAATATAATGTCTAGGTGGCTAGCCACCTTTTATAAAAAAATGTAGGGGAAAGGTTGATGTAGGTAAGAGAGGTGTCATGATATAATATAACTACCCACCTTTTCTAACCCTCTTGCTATAATAGATTTTTTAATTAATACATGAAAGTATTGTAATATATAACTTTACATACATTATTGTAAAAGTCATATGAAGGACATCAATGATAGGGCTTTATTGCATAATCTTTTGAACCCTCCTAGCTACCTATCATTAAATCTTAGTTGCCACATCCTTCCATCATAGATTCTCAAGGTCCCTTGTCTTTTGCTACAATTCATTCTATTGCTATATTTTGATGTCTTTATAGCATTTTTGCCCTATGCTTCTCAAACAAGGTTGTGTCAAGTGGTTTTCTTGCACTTTTCTTTGTCAGCATGCTTCTTGCCCTTTTCCTTAGTCATTTCTTGTAAAAGTACTTCCCTTGGATTTTAGTTACCATAGGTTCTATGTTACCTTGGGATGCCATACATCAATCAATACATTTAATGCATATGAAGTGTTAGCACCTCATACTTTTCTATCTATATGTGATCGTCTTTGTGTAGGAGGAAGATAAGATCTAGTGAATCCTTTTTTCACAACCTATGTATATAGTAACTTGACCATATTTGATAGTACTTCTAAGAGTGATTAATATTTTCTTAACTAAATTTGAATTAAAATGATATTTTAGGGGCTAGTACATTGGTGAGGAACTTATTATAAAATTATAAATGATAATTAAACAAACTCACACAAAAAGGATCACAAGTCTTGATATCTTATATAATCATTATAACTTGTGTAAATGGAAATATAAATGTATGAATTGATTCATATTCCTAATCTCTGGCAGTTCATATCTATGAAGTTTGTTAGAAATGAAATCGTTAAAATCAATGATCTTTATTACAACCATTCACACCTAGATAATTAGTGCAAGATCAAATCCAATTTCACATTGAATAGAGCTTTATTCAAATTTTTGAGAAAGATTCACATTGTTTTAAGTGATTAAATTGTGCAAAAAATCAGAATTAAGAATCCATATGGTTTGTAGATT
Source organism: Cunninghamia lanceolata (assembly GCA_027924645.1). NCBI lineage: Eukaryota > Viridiplantae > Streptophyta > Pinopsida > Cupressales > Cupressaceae > Cunninghamia > Cunninghamia lanceolata. Next base: position 7,786,655 of record BSBN01000888.1, read on the forward strand.
TGGTATTTTCTACACCAGCAACAAGATTTTAAATACTTAGAAAATTCATAATTTAATCCAACAAAAGGCAAATTACCTAGGTTTTTCTATCCCAACATTTTCGAGGAGAGGACGCTAATTTTTGGTTTTTCAAATCCTTGTGACCCTTTGTGTGCAAGAATACCTTTTTTTTTTAGTCAGTATTTTGCGTGCCTACTAAATTCCCTTTGTGGTCATACCATCAAGATGATGTCGGTGCAAAAAATTAATTAAAAAAATGTGTAAACGATATATGAATTTGTTGAAACTTTAGCGAAGTAATAAGTTTTGGAACTTCCATCTGTCTATATATATCAATCGAATTTCTAAAAATAACAAAATAATTAATGAAAGAAAAATGTAATGAAACAAAAAGAATTATGATAACTCTTGCCAAACAATATAGATCTTAGTGGCTTCACCATATTGGGAGATATGGTTGCTAAAGTTGTGTGTTCTACCATTAAGATGATTGCCTATTTAGCTTAATGGAATTAATGTTTGTTTCATTAATACTTGTACTACTTAATTTGAAGAACCCAAACTAAATCCATTAAAGATTGTCACTCTTTGAATTGATGATTTTATTTATGTTTGATTTGAAAGCATTCTATTAGAAATATTGTCACGATATAATATGTGATTAGTTTTTTAATTAATACATGAAAGTTTTGTAATATATAACTTTACGCACATTATTGTAAGGGTCATACAAAGGACATAAATACTCTATAGTACATAAGAATATAGAATTATCCAGTAAAATCTACCTTATAAAGAGAATTGACACGGCAAATTAATGTGTCTTGGACTAGAGACACATTCAGTCTTTAAAAGCTTCAACTCGAGGAGTTTCTAGTTTATTTATTTTATAATTTAATTTTAACAAGGGCTCGTTAGAAAATATTTGAAGAAACATTCAAACTAGTGCTGCATACGCTCTTAAGATCTAAATCTATACGGACATTCAGTGTAGACGATATTAAATAAAATAGGAGGCTCTCCATATGGGGATTTGTTTCATTGGTGACAGCAAGTGGGATCTACACTACATCCTTTACAGTTTGTGCAGTGTGGCAACTACTCCAAACGTGTTGGAAAGGGGTTCTCTTTGGCAACTGCACCATCCTCAGCATGTGCATTTGTAATTTGATTTGGATAAATGAGGTTTGATTGAGCGGACACATGGAGGACAACTATAAGCTTCAGCATAAGAATAGTGAAAATTGATCTGGCCATTGTATCTTGTTTAGCAGCGTGTGAGTTTTTCATTTGGAGGTGGTGGAAACTCGTCGGATTTCAACTAAATAAGGCACCATAGATGGGAAGTATCTGTTGTTCCTTCAATGAAAATTATTTGTCTGGCTGAGGAAGCTTTTGTATGCATTAAAGGAGGGGGGCATCCAGTTTAAATAGAAAAGAGGATGATGATGTCGAGAGAGACATTCAGATTAAATGGCGTTGTTGAAACGGTAAGGACGAGAGCCAAGTCTTGGTGTTGAATTCCATTTTTCCGATGTTCCACAATTTGACTAATTCATAATGACTTTGGTGTTGCCTCGCCGCCTTTGGCCGATGTAAATCGTATTTTTGACCTCCTTTACTGTAAAACTGAAAAATCTCTTTAATATAAAGTAAGAGTGTTTATCACCTTTTGAAAAAATAAAAAAAATAAAAAAAATAATTTTGGTGTTGAATTCTATTTTTACACCGAGAGGCATTCTACAATCACAGCAGGGTGGAGTTGAAGAAAGATTACAAGATTCCTTGTAATTTTATAAGATTCCAATGAAAAAAAATAAGATTTATATCCATGAGATTATTAAAGAATCATAATGAAAAGCCACAATAAATACACCACTAAACCTAACATCACTCTCAAAGATACTTTTGCTGTTGCAAATATTCTAGCTGCAAGTAATTTATAAATACCATATTTAATGGGAAATGAAACACTTGGATTCTACCTCCCAGTGATTTATAAAAAATAAACAATAAAAACCAAAAATTGAAAAAGAAATGGAAGATATCTCTCTACGTACTATAGATATAGTTTTTTACATATAAATATACTAGTTATACTTACTTTAATAACTTCTTTTGGATAGAGTTGCCCAATATTTCTGTGCATTCAATTTATACTTTCATTAATAATGAATATCGTGTTGAACCCCATTTCTATCCCTACTTGTTTACAATCATTTACACTTTTTCTATGCATTCCTTCTTATCCCATTTTTATTTATGGACGTTCACATTCATTTCAAAAAATTAAATTTTTAATTTAAGAATTTAAAATTACTACTCTTTCCCAAAAGTCAATGTGAGTTAACTTGCTATATATTTTCACAAATTATTGTCATGTCTTGGTATTTAAAGGTATTTATTAATCACTTACTAAGATGATGGTGGAAAACAAGGCATCAACTCTAGAATTGTTTAGATTTGGAGATAAAAAGAAACACATTTTCATTAGAATCATATATGCTATATGCACAATTGTATGTGTTGTCTAAGATCAATCCTTCAAAACCATAGAGACTGTGCATTTAGGAGTTGAATGACAAAAAATTCTTGGTGATTTGACAATTTCCCATAAGGTGTTTGTGAAGACCACCTTGACAAATGTAGACATCGGGAAGCTAGAGAAACATGTTTCTATTGTAAATTTGTGTCTGATCATTCCTATCATCATCCTATGACCTTGAAGGACTTAGATGTGACCCACACACCTAGATACATTTATTAGACTAGGAGCATTAATTTTGTTGTATTTTGACAAATGGGTTTTGTGTAGAAACAACTCCATCAATGTTCCCAAAGCTAGGAACACCCATATATTACTGCATTTAATTTCTAAAAATAACAATTTAGTTTATTAACCTAGCTATAAAATTAATCTAGGTTAATTATGTTTAATTTCTTGTATTTATTTATTAGCCTAGATTGTTTATGCAAGGTAATTTATTTCTTTACATTTTTTGTGAACCCTCTTGCACTTACACACCCTAGGGTTTATGCTTGTTTGTAATTAAGGTTTTACTTTTGTATTTCTAATTTCTTTATTGTATTTTATATATCCTTATGGTTTCTTTTGCTCCTTGTTCATGCTTTATATCTATATCTCTTCTTCTATGGTTTCAACTTCATTAACACTCTCTTGCTCACCCAACTACTATAAACATTGCTAAGTGTCCAAAAAATGGTTGCCAGGCCATACAACCAATAAAGCACATTGTTGAAACTTAGACAAAAAATAAGAAAACACAATAAAATGGTATAAATCTCTAGATTATATTATTATGAATAAAGGGTTGATAGATTTGCAACAACCTTTAAAGGAGAATTCTACATAGTTCTTAAAAGTCTTGGTTTTATGGCCATGGCTCAGTACTTGACCCCCATATACACTTACACAGTCTTGCCCATAGAATTAGAACCATCTATGTTCTAATTTGTCTATTCTTAATTCCCTAAGCATATTATCTCTCATCCCATGCAATTTGGATAAGAAGCTAGATACCAAGAAAAGTGTCAGACTACCAGGAAACTCTGGATGGATGTTGGTACTGTGTCGAGCCATGAAAGACAAGCTTTCACATGCTCTTGCAAAGTTAGAAAACATAAAAATATGCAAAGCAAAGAATTACATGAATTTTGATCAAAACCACAAAGTATGCATTTTCCATAGAGATGTATATGTATAGAAAACCAAGATCATGGAATAGACTAACAAGCACATGAATTGCAATGGAATCAACCAAATGTATTAGCCAATAAGGTAAGTATAAATAGAGTTCTCTTAGGTACCTGAATCTCCATGAAAAGAGGATAGGACTCCTCTACATGGAGTTGTGGTGAGTAACCTCCCACAAACATAGTGCGAGGTGTCGATGCAAGTCAACACATCTTAAAATAGCTCCAACTACTTTGACAAGTTCAAATGAACATGTACCAATATGCCTAAATAGTATTAATTACAAATGTGTATGCCTATATATTAAAGGTATAAACTAACACCCCCCCCCCCCCCTTAAGCATAGCTTATGTGAGTATTATGAAAAATGGGTCCTGACTATAAGCCTAGTGAGGTACCCATGTACAATGCAAAAAAAAAGAGTCCCATCCATGAAGCCTGATAAGGTACTCAATTAAAATGCAATCTCTCAAAACTAGAGAAAGATAGAAAGCGCAATGGGAAAAAACTATCCTCCAAAAGAGAGAAGAAAGAAAGGCGTAGAAAGCCCCCCCCAAAGATGATGTTGATGCTAATGTAGAGATGAAGAACTCCTGGAGCATGAAATAGTTGTAAATTCTGTGCTTCCCTTTATTCTAAGAGAAATTAGCAAACTAATTAGAATTTGTAGTGTGAAAGGAATTCAATTCTGAAAATGTACAAGATCCTGAAAAAAGGATGTGCATTAATGGCACATACGAATGAGAAGAGAATCTGATAGATTCATTGTTGTGATTATTACAACCCCCCATTACACTTTATATATCAGTGTGAGTACAATTTTCCCAATTTCCCTTTATGTGTTTCAATTATATGACACTTTATGAGTGCATTTACAACATATATGCTTTTAGAGTTCAACAACCCATTATATAGAACCAACTGAGTTGAGATGAGAAGTAACAATTGGCTCTAAAATCGCAAGTGTAGTGTCCTCTTCACCTAAGGTAAAGTGTGAAAAAATGAAGCTGTAGTCAAAGTGACAAATCTTCGCTTCTGCGACAATGTTTCAACTTTGTGATTCTTGAATTAGGGCTGTAGTGGCCATGAACTCAACTATTTTATTGGAATAGCTGAGTTGATACATGAAGAGATGATTCCTTAATAATTCAGGGATGAACAAAACATTGTGTATGTATCCATTACCTAATTTAACAGTTCCCTTACCACAGACATTATAATAGATTTCATCTAGTAGTATTTTGAAGGTGTTGCATGGAATGATTGTCAGAAACAACACTTTGTAAGGTGACATGTGTTCAATTGCACATGAACTAAGAATCCATTTGTTGACTTCTGATTTTGAAGGTGCCATGGATTTATCTTTTTACCTTCTTGAAGATGTGTTTCCCAATTTTGTGAAATGAATCCCTAATTGAACTTTATGTAAAGTGGCACTTTATAAGTTGAGTTTGTAATTAATCTTTTCTTATTTTCCCCCCTTAAAGTGACACTTGATAAAGTTAGTGTCTTGCGAAAAATGAACACACAAGACCTTCCCCTTAATTATGGGTTTTCCTTGCCAAATTTGGCACTTTATAGAAGGAGTGCTTTAGGTCACCCAAAACGAACATAAACATGCACTTTATAATTTCAGTGCAATTTTATTCTAGTTATATCTATGACGAAAAAAAATTCACTTTTGCAAAAAGAAGCACTCAATTCTGAGTTGATTTGCTAAAGTTATTGGAGTTACAAGATTTATGCAATTACAAAAAAATCCTTCTTGAGCAAAAAAAAAATTCAGATTTTTAGAAAAAAAAATTACATGCAAAAATTGTGAGTCAGAAAAAAAATTTGCAGGAAATTTAAGCCCCCTTGGGTTGTGCACGACCAGGGGCTACAATTTTTAAGAGGTTCCCCCTTGAATGCTTGTTACAAACAGGGGTGACTGCTGACTGTTGTAGACAGGGGCAACTATGGATAGAGGTGACCAAGTTAGTGAGAGAGTTTAAGGATACGCTGCTCCTGTAGTGGCATTAGAGAGGGGCATGTGAATGCACCTATGTAAGGCGTGGGCACACAAGGTGGAGACACTTTCCAAGGTGTCACTGATATGTGTGAGTCCTTCTATGGGCACCGCCTATCGCTTATCCCAGCCTATCTATGGGCCTTCAATGACATCGTTGCTACCTTTTGTGTGGTTCGTCCTTTGCAATGGATGATGAAACTTAGCGTTCAAAAGGTGATTACCACCTGCAACAGATCCTAAACGAACACAAATAACAACAAAAGTTCAAACAAAGAAATAAAAAACAATGCCTCATAGAATGAAGTGTGACATGAATGGGGGTGAGTAGCACAACATGCAAATGACGGCTTGAAACTAATCCAAGAAGCTCTGATACCATGTAGAAAACCAAGATCATGGAATAGACTAACAAGCACACAAAATGCAATGGAATTGACCAAATGTATTAGCCAATAAGGCGAGTATAAATAGAGTTGTCTTAGGTACCTGAATCTCCATGAAAAGAGGATAAGACTCCTCTACATGAAGTTGTGGCAAGTAACCTCCCACAAACATAGCGCAAGGTGTCGATGCAAGTCGACACCTCTCAAAACAACTCTAACTACTTTGACAACTTCAAATGAACATGTACCAATATGCCTAAGTAGGCTTAATTACAAATGTGTACACCTATAGATTAAAGGAACTACTTTGACAAGTTGAAATGAACATGTGCCAATACACCTAAGTAGGATTAATTACAAATGTGTATGCCTATAGATTAAAGGTATACACTAACAATATGTATAGGAGAGAGGGAAGAAACTACATTGCAGAATCAGTGGAGAAGACTAGGTAGTCGGCTCCCACTAACTAGTACTAGTGGCAAGTTAACTTCCTTAAGACTCGCATGTAGTGGTGAGTGAACTCTCGCTATGTAAGACACCTAAGTAGACTTAACACCATGTGGAATTATCCATGTGTATGTAAATAATGTATGATATAATTATATACACTATCATGCCTCCATAAGCATAGTTTAGGTGGGCATAAAGTAAAAATTGGGTACCAGGAACTAGGCCTGATGAGGTACCCAAGTACAATGCAATCTTTTGAAAAGTGGAGAAAGGGAGAAAACCTAGTGGGAAGAAATATCCCCCCTAAAAGAGAGAAAAAAAAAAAGATGAAGAGGACAAGAAGGGCCTCCCCAAAGATGATGTTTCTACTGAAGTAAACTGCACCCTAAGAAGAGCTTATAGATGAATGAACTTGCTCTCAGTAAAAGGTTTGGTGAAGATGTTAGAAACTTAATCTGAATACTAGAAAAAGGCTAACTCGATGATCTAACCATGAATAAGCTCCTGAATAAAATGCATGTGAATTTCTATGTGTTTGTTCCACTGATGTTGGATTAGATTCATGCATATCTGAATGGTGCTCTGGTTATCACAATAGATGATTGTGGGTTACCTAAATGAAATACCAAACTCAATGACAACTCCCCTATACTATGCCTACGTGGATACTACCAATTGATAGGACCATAACCTAGTGAGAAAATAGATTACAAGGATTCATTACATATATATGCATCCATTAAGGTTGAATCCCCAAAAGGTACAAATAATAAATGAAAGAACAAGTCACTCAAGAACCATGGTGTTGAGAAAAGGAGATTGCATGTCCACAGATGGACATACTTTGGACACAAATCACAAATATCAATTGTATAAGGGGGCACTACAACTATAATGGTTGTATTGAAAGTTCCAAAGATGGAGGTTGAGGTGCCATGCCTGGGATGTGAAGGTAAATAATCCAAACAATGCCAAATACCTCTCGTATCTTTGCCTCCATCTCGAAAGGTAGTTGAAAGAAATGAGCCTCTAAAGCTATATTAAGAGTGCTTATACAACTAGACCAGAGACCTTTTTTGTAAGCATTAAAAATATAGCTGACTACTGGTGAAGAGCGGAGCAGCTTCGTAAAAAAAATTCCACCCAAGGGATCATTACCATTTTTAAACCCACTTTTTTATTATCTCCTAGTGCACTTAATTTACCCTTACCCCTTTCTCCGAGTTGAGACGGATAGGTTTGAGTGGAATCAAACCCATTTTACCATGGTCAACCTTGTCACCGTAGCTAGGAGAAATAGAGGAGGGTAAATGAAGTGTGCTAAAAGATAATAAGTTATATGGATGTAGGAGAAAGGTTGATATAGGTAGGAGAGGTGTCGTGATATAATATGTTATTACTACCCATCTTTTTTAACCATCTTTTTTTCAACCTATATATATAGTAACTTGACCATATTTGATAGTACTTCTAAGAGTGATTAATATTTTGTAAACTAAATTTGAGTTAAAATGATATTTTAGGGGCTAGTACATTGGTGAGGAACTTATTATAATATTATAAATGATAATTAAACAAACTCACACAAAAAGGATCACAAGTCTTGATATCTTATATAATCATTATAGCTTATGTAAATAGAAATCTAAATGTATGAATTGATTCATATTCCTAATCTTTGGTAGTTCATATCTGTGAAGTTCATTAGAAATAAAATCATTAAAATCAATTATCTTTATGACAACCACTCACACCTAGATAATTAGTGCAAGATCAAATCCAATTTCACATTGAATAGAGTTTTATTCAAATTTTTGAGAAAGATTCACATTGTTAAGTGATTAAATTGTGTAGAAAATCAGAATTAAGAATCCATATGGTTCATAGATTGGGTATTTTCTACACCATTAATTAGGTACATATCCCACATTTTCTTGTTGACTTCTTCTAAATATTAGTCATCATGAGAAGGTCAATCACAAGTCAAATCTAAACTTCTTTACCATGGTTTGGAGCAACAAGATTTTATATACTTAGAAAATTCATAATTTAATCTAACAAAGGGCAAATTACCTAGGTTTTTCTATCCCAACATTTTCTAGGAGAGGACACTAATTTATGGTTTTTCAAATCCTTGTGACCCTTTGTGTGTAAAAATACCTAGTTTTTTTAGTTGGTATTTTGCGTGCCTACCAAATTCCCTTTGTGGTCATACCATCAAGATGATGTTGGTGCAAAAAAATAATTAAAAATAATGTGTAAAGGATATATGAATTTGTTGAAACTTTAGGGAACAATAAGTTTCTGAACTTCCATTTGTCTATATATCAATCAAATTTCCAAAAATAACAAAATAATTAATAAAACAAAAATGTAATGAAACAAAAAGAACTATGATAACTCTTGCCAAAACATATTGGGAGATAAAGTTGTTAAAGTTGTGTGTTCTACCATTAAGATGATTGCCTATTTAACTTAATGAAATTAATGTTTGTACTACTTAATTTGAAGAACCCAAACTAAATCCATAAAAAAGGATAGTCATTGTTTATATTGATGATTTTATTTATGTTCGATTTGAAAACATTCTACTGGTGATATTGTCTTTATATAATATATTATTAATTTTTTAATTAATACATGAAAGTTCTGTACTATCTAACTTCTACGCAAATTATTATAAGGGTCATATGAAGGACATGAATACTTTATAGTACATAAGAATATAGAATTATCTAATAAAATCTACCTTACAAAGAGAATTGACAGGGTGAACTATTGTGTCTTGGGCTAAAGATATATTCAGTCTTTAAAAGCTTCGACTCGAGGAGTGTCTTGTTTATTTTATAATTTTATCTTAACAAGAGCTCATTACAAAATATTTGAAGAAACATTCAAACAAGTGCTGCATACGCTCTTTAAGATCTAAATCTATAGGGACATTCAGTGTAGACGATATTAAATAAAATAGGAGGCTCTGCATATTCGGATTTGTTTTATTTGGGACAGCAAGTGGGATCTACACTACATCCTTTACAGTTTGTGCAGTGTGGCAACTGCTCCAAACGTGTTGGAAAGGCGTTCTCTTTGGCAACTGCACCATCCTCAGCATGTGCATTTGTAATTTGATTTGGATAAATGAGGTTAGATCGAGCAGACACATGGAGGACAACTATAAGGTTGAGCAGAATAACAATAGTGAAAATTGATCTGACCACTGTATCTTCTTTAGCAGCGTGTAAGTTTTTCCTCTGGAGGTAGTGGAAACCCGTCGGATTTCAACGAAATAAGGCACCACAATTGTTCCTTCAATGAACATTATTTGTGTGGCTGAGGAAGCTTTTGTATGCATTAAAGGAGGGGGCATCCGGTTTAAATAGAAAAGAGGATGATGATGTGGAGAGAGGCATTCAGATTGAATGGAGTTGCTGAAACGGTGAGGAAGAGAGCCAAGTCTTGGTGTTGAATTCCATTTTTCTGGTGTTCCACAATTTGACTAATTCATAATGACTTTGGTGTTGCCTCGGGGCCTTTGGCCGATGTAAATCCTGTTTTTTACTTATCTGAGTTTTGTTAATTGTCAAATGAGACTGTGTTCACCTCCTTTACTGTAAAAATAAAAAATCTGTTTAATATGAAGGGTGTTTATCAACTTTGCAACTCCCCCCAAAAAAAAGACTTTCGTGTTGAATTCCATTTTTATACTTTCATTAATAACTTCTTTTTGACAGAGCTACCCAATATTTCTGTGCATGCTACCCAATATTTCTGTGCATTCAATTGATACTTTCATTAATAATGACTTTGGTGTTTAACTCCCTTTTTATTGCTATTTTTTAAATGGTCATTTACATTTTTCTGTGCATTCCATCTTATCCTATTTTTATTTGTGGACATTCACATTAATTTCAAAATTTTCAATTATTTATTTTAAAATTTTAAACTACTATTCTTTCTCAATAGTTAATAGGAGTAGGAGCTAACTTGGTATATACTTTTGCAAATTATTGTCATGTCATGGTATTTAAAGATATTTATTGATCACATACTATGATGATGGTGGAAAACAAGGCATCAACTCTAGGGTCATTTAGATTTGGAGATAAAAAGAAACACATTTGCATTAGAATTGTTTAGGTTATATGAACAATTGTGTGTGTTCTCTATGATCATTCCCTCAAAACCATATAGACAGTCCATTTAGGAGTTGACTTGGAAAATATTCTTGGTGACTTGACAGTCTCCCATAAGGTGTTTGTGAACAACACCTTGACAAATGCAAACATAGGGAAGCCAAAGAGGGAGACTTCTACTATAAATTCGTGTCAGATCATTCCTATCCATTAGATCATCCTACAAGCTTGAAGGATTTGGATGTGACCCACGCATCCACATACATTTATTAGACCCACACATCTACATACATTTTTATACTTTTCATTAATAACTTCTTTTCAATAGAGTTGCCCTATATTTCTATGCATTCAATTTATACCTTCATAAATAATGATTTTCATGTTGAACTCCATAATTATCACTATTTGTTTTACAATCATTTGCACTTTTTCTACACATTTTGTCTCATCCCATTTTTATTTATGGGTATTCACATTAATGTCAAAATTTTTAATTTTTAATTAAAAAATTTTAAACTAGTACTCTTTCCCAAAACTCAATGTGAGCTAACTTACTATATAATTTCACAAATTATTGTCATGCCTTGGTATTTAAAGATATTCATTGATCACTTACTATGATGATTGTGGAAAAAAAGGCATCAACTCTAGGACTGTTTAGATTTAGAGATAAAAAGATACACATTTGCATTAGAATCATATCGACTATGTGCACAATTGTGTCTATTGTCTATGATCATTCCCTCAAAACCATATAGACTATGCATTTAGGAGTTGACCGAGGAAAACTCTTGGTGATTTGACAATCTCCCAAAGGTGCTTGTGAAGACCATGTTGACAAATGCAGACATCGTGAAGCTAGAGAGAGAGAGATTTCTACTAGAATTTTTGTCAAATCATTCCTATCTATTAGATCATCCTATGTGCTTGAAGGACTTGGACGTGACCCACACATCCACATACATTTATTAGACTATGAGAAATAATTTTTTGTATCTTGACAAATGGATTTTCTATAGCAAAAACTCCATTGATATTCCCAAAGCTAGGAACACCCATGTATTACTGCATTTTATTTCTAAAAATAACAATTTAGTTTATTGACCTAGCTTAAAAACTTATATAGGTTAATTCTGTTTAATTTCTTGTATTTATTTATTATCCTAGATTGTTTATGCAAAGTAATTTATTTCTTTATATTTTTGTGAACTGTCTTGCACTTACACACCCTATGGTTTATGCTTGTTTGCAATTAGGGTTTTACTTTTGTATTTCTAATTACTTTCTTGTATTTTATATCTCCTTATGGTTTCTATTGCTCCTTGTTCATGCTTTATAGCTATATATCTTCTTTTAGGGTTTTAGCTTCATTAACATTCTCTTACTCACCTAACTAGGATAAACATGGTTGAGTGTCTGAAAAAATGGTTTTTAGACCATACAACCAATAAGCACATTGTTCAAACTTAGACAAACAATAAGAAAACACAATAAAAATGGTAGAAGTATCAAGATTATATTATTATGAACAAAGGGAACTTATAGATTTGAAACAACCTGTAAAGGAGCTTTCTATATAGTTTTTATAAGTCTTTGTTTTGTGGTCATGACTTAGCTCTTGACCACGTTATGCTTACAAACAATCTTGTCCATAGACTTAGAACCATCTCTCTTCCTATCTATATACTCTAGTAAAAAACTAAAATTCTACCCTTAGCTTTACACTACATATAATTCCTTGGAAATTTAAAATTTTTGCTCTTACCCTTTCACTAACCACACCGCTTTCACTACGTAATTTCAAATTTACCCAACTTATAGCCTATAGTAGTTTTCTCAAAACTCTATATTCGATAGGTGAGTGCAAGATCATGATGGGTTGAATAGTAGCAATGGAAGAAAAAATCATGTGAAAATGTCATCCAAAAATGTTAAACTCTTTTTTTTAGAAAAGGGTGCTAAACCCTTGTACCATATATTAAAGTATTAAAATTAACATTACACAGGGCAAGGTCTTTAGAGACCAGCAACGACATAGTAGCCTTGAATATTTCAAGCAACAATAAAAAAACTATTTACGAGTCATAGACACCCAAAATTTCATTTACAATGGCTAACAACCCTAGGAGACTACCTTGAAACACATACCAAAATCTCAAAAAACAAATGATTAAAAAACAACATTAACCCAAATCTTAGGAGTTAGAGGAGTCATCATTTGAAGGAGGCAGGTGGCTGGGAGAAAAGGTAAGTTTGCAAACAAAGGATGACTAGCCAAATACGGAGCATACATTCACAAGAAGTGAATCACATTTAGCATATCCTTCAATCTTGCATCAAAGCCCGGTAGAAGTTGGAATATGGGAAGAGCTTAACTAGCCGGTGTGTTGTAAACAACCAGCTGGTCAACTTCTGTACGGCCTCCACATGACAAATGACTCAACATCTGCGACCAGTACGGCAGTGATCACCATTGTCGACTGTGTCCGTTGATTGAGTAGGTGGAGTCGACTGGTCCATTGACATCAGAATGTCATACAATCAATTGGCACAACTCACCGGTTGTTTATGGCTGGGATGGAATATGTGCATCTCCATCACTAAGTTGATAGCATTTCTGAAACCATTCGTCAATCATTTTTGGAGGGTTTTGTAAACACAAGCAGCTATAGGGGAGTTGTGGAGGAGCTCAATAGTGAACAATTCCCCCAACAGTGCCTCACCTGCAAACATATCATAATTCTCCATTTTGGGCTTCAGTTTTTCTCCATTAACTATGTACTCATGGATGTAGGAGAATGCCAATGTTTCCATAAACTCCACATCCTGAACCGGGTCCATCATAGTGGATATAAATATATAGGAAACCTTACAGAAAAGTAGCACTCGTGAGCATTCATGCAATAACATATCTCTAGAACGACATCTAATTGCAAATTCTACATGAGCGCAAGCAAAATAAAAATGGCTAGTTTCATAGAATCATACACACCCATCTCCATATGTTCCCATTTTTTTTTTTTGAATGAAGACCCTGCAATTTTTTACCACTAGTTCCATGCCAGGTAGGAAGGGATAATAATAACATATAGTTGGGGGAATGAGAAGAATAAATTAAAAAGTCCAATGTAGAACACAATTTAAAAAAGACAAAGCCATTAATAAGAACATGGAGTCCTTCGACCAAGCTCATTTGTTGGAAGAAATGGAGATCGTGCAAACATCTTTCATAGATAGGAAATGAATCGTTGAGCATATGGGGGTAAACCTAAGAGACACACCATCAAGGACATGGGAGAGGAACACACATCTAATCAAGGAGATGGAACTAAAATAAATGCTACCTAAAGTGTGTTAGGTCCAGATTATAAAAGGAGGACAAAATGATAAATTGTATTGATGTAAAATAGAAGATTACAAATAGATATCATATAAACCCTCCCTCCATATATATATAAAAGAATTGGATAAGTTTTATAAAAATCTTAAAATTTACAAATAAATATTTAAGTAAAGAAAATAACTATAGAATTAATCTTAAATAAATAAAATATCTCTTTAAGTAAATAAAATAAAATTAACTCAAGATTCATATCTTGACTATTTTGAACATTTTTAGATAAATGTATTTACATATTATATATGTATTTAAGATATAACATATCAACCTCTTGTATATGTGTGTGTCTATATGTATGTATGTATGTATGTATGTATGTGTCTATATGTAAAAGGGGTTTGTATATATACCTTTTTTCATATAAATTTATTTTAATTATTAAGAGTTACCCATATATAAAGAGGTGTTTCTATGTTTAAAGAAAGGTTTCTATATATAATATAACATTTATGTATATATAATATGTTAAATATATCAATCTTGAATTAATTTTATTTACCCAAAGAGTTATTTTATTTACATAAGAGTTATTCTATAAATATAGATTATATATTGTAGACACTTAAAATTAGCCTCACTTCCGGACTTAGTTATTGATAATTCACATTAATTAAATAATTCTTAATTATTTGATTAATTTCATCTATTGATATCCATCTTTTTCCTCCATATTAATTAAATAATTCTAATTATTTAATTAAGCTAATTTTCCTTCACACATTAATTAAATAAATTTAAATTATTTATTTAATTAAAGCTAATATTCCATTCCCTCCAAAATAAATAAATAATTTAAATTTATTTAATTAATGTGTGGAGGAAAATTACCTTAATTAAATAATTAGAATTATTTAACTAATATGAAGGAACAAGATGGAGATCAATAGATGAAATTAATCAAATAATTAAGAATTATTTATTTAATGTGAAGGTATGGTAGATGAATAATTGAGTCAGGAAGTGAAGCTAACTTTAGGTTTCTACATTTTACCCCTCTTTGAGATGGTGTTGTAAAGTAACATCATTTCAAAGAAGTTTAAATCATAGTGTTATGTTGGATAGAAGAAAATTTTTGTTTAGAAGAACAATATGATTGAATTAGAAATGTTGATGTCCCAGTTATGCAGAAGAAGTACTTAGTAGATTAATTAGTGGGTTGAATGATGCCCCCTCAAGAGGATAGGCGATTTCAAAAAATACGGTTGTTCTATTGAGATGAATGGAATGTGATGAAACAGGTAGATAAAAGATGGAAAATTGGTGGAAGAAGAAAAATAGAGAAGATTAAAAGATAGATGCAAGAATGATGGATTGATTATGAGGAGTAGTTATGCTAACTTGAGTAGAGCAATCCTATAGTTTGATATAGCACTAGACATTATGCACGAAGGTATAAGGACCAGGGTAACGATGTGTTTTGTGCACCCAGTGTAATACAACCTTGTCTAGATGTATGAGGAAGAATACTTAGAGCATTGAAGTCCTAATGCACAAAAGGTATGATATGACCTTAGATGCAAAGCATATTGTATCTGTGAGATGAGGCCTTGATATTGACTAATGAACTCTGTCAACTTCTCCTTAGAGCCTTGTTTACAATGAACCAAATCAATCAAAGAGATAGTGGGTCCAATGTTTGCTTATAAATGTTGCAAGAATTGATCAACTAACTATGAGAAAGAATTGATCGAATTAGGAGTTAAAGAGCAAAACCATTCCAAAGTAGTATCCTTGAGAGATTGGATAAAGAGTTTTGCTAACAATTCCTCATTAAAGAAGAAATCACTACACATCGTTGTGAATGCTTCCACAAGAGTATTAGGATCACCTTTACCACCATACTTTTCAAAGCGATGGGTGTCAAATTTGTCAGGCATTGGAGTTCTTAGAATTGCTTAGAATAAAGGACTACGAGCATGATATGTTGGTAAAGTAGGTTAAGAAGAAGAATTAGTTCTACAAAGGTTGATTTAAAAGAGTATCACTAGATGAAGAATTGGCTTGTGGAATTGAGAAAGATGGATTGGATGTTTTGGTTGTGGAATTATAGGGTGGTTTACAATAAGTGAAAGTGATGGGTAGTTGAGAATAGGTAGTGGTAATAGGTGGTTAAGAATAAGTATGCATTGGTATGAAACATGAGGTGTAGAATTTTGATAATTAAATCCAACCGCTTTGTAATTTCTGATAGATGTTCCCATGCTAGTGGTAGCATTACTACAAGAATGTGGATTGTTGGTGAGAATTGATGATCTAAAAGTCAATATTCCCATAGTTAGTATGGGTATCAATACTGATGAGGTTATATATGTGGGTGGTGACACATTTTAAATGTCATTCACGTGGCTATCTGTATGCATAATGTTATGATCCACTATGTTGGCTAATCCACAAAGCATGTCAACACCTTCTTGTCCTTGTAAAAATCCTCTTATACCTTCAACAATAGGTACCACCTCTTGATCTAGGTGTGCTTGTTCGACAACTTGTTGAAATTCAACTAGTTGTTTGTCCAATCTGTGAAGATGTTCCTCAGGCACATGAATATCTTTGTTACCCATTTCTTTAAGAGGAGGAATTATTGGTTCTTCTTGTTAGTGTAGGTTTTTTATTTTCCTTAGGGATATTTATTTTTTCTACACATTATTAAGCTTGCTTAGGTTTATTAGATGTGGTGAATATGAGGACATGTGGTGAAATACATCAGTTAGTGACAAACAAAGATAGAGAGGTAGGGAGAAAGAGTTAGAGAGAGGAAAAAAGAAGTAGAGAGAGAAAGGGGGGGGGGAGAGAGAGAGAGAGAGAGAGAGAGAGAGAGAGAGAGAGAGAGAGAGAGAGAGAGAGAGAGAGAGAGAGAGAGAGAGAGAGAGAGAGAGAGAGATCAATAGGGAGAGAGAAAACAAGAGACATGGTAAGAGCAGAGACGGAGAAAGGAAGAGAGAAAGAGAGGAGGGGAGATAGAGAAACATATATTGAGATAGGGAGAGAAAGATGGAGAGAAAGAGAGATATATAAATAGATAAGGACAGAGAGAGAAAGATGAAGAGACATGGTAAGAGAGAGACTGTGTGTGTTAAACAAAGAGATATGTAGAAATAAGTAATTTTTTGAGATGAGACCATATAGTTTTGTTGATGGTGAATGGTTGTTGTCCATCCATCAGTAGAATTGAAATAATGTAGTGATATGTGTTGTGAGTGTTGTTGAAGAACAAGTCAAATTTGCATGAAATCATGTAGGACACTTGCATGCTTGAGCTTGTTATCTTCAATATTCTTCGACAATTATGAATACAATCTATCAAGTCGTGCAGTTACATAGTTTGGTAGATCAATCTAGTAGATGGTAGAATGGTTCGACACATTAGGGTGTTTTTGCAATGTGGGATCAATCATGCAAAATGTAGATCTAACACGTATGAAATTCGTTTACTATTACATTAGATGGTATACCTAATGATGCAAATTAACTTCTACATCCCTAATTCTAGAGAACAAAGAAAGTATATTGATCCCCTTTAGATAAATAGGCTTCAAAATGAAATTCTAAAAAATTAAATACATAATAATTATAAATAGATTATATTCAATATAAATATTAATATTTATATCCATTTTAATATAATAATATATTAGAAATCTATTTATATTTTTTTGATTAAATGAAATATACTTAATTAGGAAAAGAAATATTTAAAAATTCTTAAAACCTAGATAGATATAAAGTCTACCATTAAAAAACCTAGCGTTGGAAGTCATAAGAAATGAAATGATTTTTTTTAACATCATGTTATAAAATTCAAGGTATTTAGGTAGTCTTGTGTTCACATCTATTGTCCTTGCTATTTTCTAGAGTCTTGTATTTAATAAGGAAGATTTTTTTTAAATAGTTAATAATTATAAAAATATTTGTGTTTTAAAAATTAGAAAAGTATAAGATATTTGTTTGTCAACAAGTAAATGTTGTTTTTAAAGGGAGTCATATTTAAAAGATTACTAATATTTTTTAATTTCAAGAAATCACAAACATACTCAAGTTGATAAATTCTTTTTTAATTTCATTTCTATGATTTTTTTAATAATATTGTACAGTGAAATTTACATATCTATAAATATAGGGATCTTGAAATCCATTAAGATCATGCAAATTAATGACTGACACTCTAGAAGAAAAAAAAGATATGGGTTATAAGGATAAAAGACAATCATCATTCACTTAAAGACATAGCAATTGAACTTCCACAACTCTTCAACGAACCCATTGCACACCAAGGTGCCCTTGTTAGTTTTACAAGAAAGTGAAGTCTAGGTTAGCTAAATGTTTTGAATTTGGTAAGGGTGGAAGGTTCAAACCATATGTGGGGTCCTCCATTTGTCATATTATATGTACTTGTTATTTTCGAGGACGATATAGAGAGAGGACCATGTAGAATTTTTTTTCCTAAGCATGCCCATAGATACAAATAGAAACTATTGGGCATGTCCAGCCCATCTACTGATAACAAACTTATATATACAGACTAAGATCTTATTTAGGCAACTATTAAAAATTAATTATATAATGTACATTATATTTTATATATAATATATGTGTGTTATATGTAATTTAAATATTTTATGTGTATATACATTTTTAATATTTATTAATATTTATATTGTTTTTAATATACATATTATATATTTAATTTTAATAACTTATATATTTAAAATAAGATGTAATTTAGGGGAATATTAAAAATCAATTATATAAAGTACATTATTTTTATATATAATATGTGTTATATTTAATTTAAATATTTTTTTTTTGATCCGTAATAGCAATATTATATTAAGAAGTTTCAAAAAGAGATACATATCATCAGCCTTTCATGGCTGGCCATAGATTAACAGTCTGCCTACAAGAACTGAGAAGCCTAGGAGAAAGACCTCACAGGGTCACAATACTTATTAGCAGAGGAGACTAACTATAGCCTAGACTAGTGTTACGAAGCTCCAGCTATACAACATGGAGCAGAAGGAGTAGACAGAACTAGATACTTGCGGATGCTAGAAGCCTACTAAAGTCTTCCACCCAGTCGAGACTGTTGACCACCACCAGACCCAGAGCCTTTTTGATGTAGCTTACTACCAGTGCCACTTGATCTTTCAACAAAATCAGATCAAATCCTTTGACATCCAGGATGAAGGGGTAGAGCTTAATGACAGCACCAGAGTCTTCAAACAGATTCCAATCCTTCGGCCATGGAATACCAAACCCCAGGCTAGCCATCTGCAACGTAACCTCAAGATCCCTCAAATGCTCTGCATTGAAGACACCCTGCATGATGGACTTCACCACTTGTTTGTCCATTCCCAATTCAAGCAGCATCGCCAGAGTCCTGGAAGTAATGTCTTTATCCACCCTGTATCATTCTCCATTTTCCAAAAACATCCTGCCCAAAATCATCTTCACCGCCCCTACCATCAATGCATTGGACTTGCGCAGCATTCTTTGTAGCCAAAGGTCAATGATGGCTCCAAGGAAGGCCATCTATCACTTTTGGCTAGTTAAACATACCAGCGTATCCATACCACCACACCGAATAGCATCCGCCGAGAAGATGACAGCAAAGTATGTAGGCATTAATCTAAAACCAGAGAGGATGGTACTGTGGAGAGCTATTGCCAGCCCTAATAACATGTTGCTGGAACCTTCTCGAAACCCTTCTAAGAAATGAGTGCCGACTTTCATTAGTCAAAGACACTATGAAGAATGAATGCCAAGATCACTTCGGCTCGTGCCAATACCCGTCCTTCCAAACCATAATTACCTCTCCTCCTAGCTCGGCCTTGCCACCTCATGCTGAGGTGGCAATGCTCCCCGCCCAGCCACCCACACAAACCTTGTTAAGCCTAATCAGGACCTTTCAGGATAAATACTTCTCTGATAGAGACCCCATCTATCCCAAGGTTGGACAGTCTATCTGCCTCTTGATTTCCTTCTCTATAAATGTGATTGATCGAAACTCTGTCAAAACCTTCTATCAGGGCAAGTGCTTGCTCAAGTTTGGCTTGGAGCCTCCAATTTACTAGTTTCTTGCTTCTGAGCCCGTTAATGACAATCAATGAGTCTCCCTCTATATCAAGATTTTTGATGTTGAGCTCCCTACATAGCCTTAAGCCTAGAAGTAAGGCCTGAATCTCTGCCTAGTTATTGGAACCAACGCTGAGGGGTGTGGCAAGTCTCCCTACCATATCTCCTATTGAGTCTCTTATAATACACCTTGCTCTTGAGGGTCCCAGATTTCCAGGCAAAGCACCATCAAAGTTTAGGTTTAACCATCCGACCTCTGGAGGAGACCATCGAACCAGTTTTCTAGCTTCCAAAATTTTGAGACCCCCGATGCCTACTTGAGGGGCCAGGGCATGCCCTTTCTAATTTTTCATCATATCTGAATCCCAACCAGAGAAGAAGAGATTGGAAGGATCACTATCTGCTAGTCTGGAATTAACTATTTCTACAATGCTTGATTCAATTTTTCTAGAGAGTGAGTGCCAAGGCATTTCTGCTTCTTGAAAGATTCTCCTGTTGCGTTCTTTCCATATCTCCCAGACCAAGAGAGAAGGGGATGACACCCAAAGATCTGCGAACATCAATTTCAAGAACAACATTGGCCAGGCAATCAGCCATTCCAGCAGATTATTGGGAAATGTTGAGCTCCAGTGGAGCTTGTTGCAGAGCCATTGCCACCCTCTACTGGTGAAAGGACAATGAAGGACAAGGTGATCCCCATCCTCCTCTTCTTCTTTACACAATACACATCTCGAAGGGCCCTCAAAACCCAACCTTCGTAACCTATCAGCTGTCAATGCCTTACCTTGACAGGCTACCCACAAAAAGACCCCTGCTTTGGGTAAACATTGTTTGTTCCAGCAAAGCTTTGAAGGAAGAGAACCAGAAGGATCTATTGTGCTAGTAAGAGCCCTATAACCATCTCTTACCATGTACTCTCCTGAGGCTGAGGCGTTCCATCTGAGCCTATCTCTGCCCCTTTTGAGGCTGAAAGAGTGTTTGTCCATTTCTTCCTCGAACTCAGCTACCAAACCAGGATCCAACCCCAAACCCCGCACACTTCTCCAACTGGGTAGATCATTAATCGAAAAGGGAAAGTTTGAGTAATTGCAAACTTTGTCTCCCCATATCAATTTGGTGGCGTTCCTTATGGGTGCTAATGGCTGAATTCTGTCTAAAACAGGAAAGCCTTCCCAAGAATCTTTCCAAAACCTTGCTTCCCTACCTTCCTTGATCTCCCAGGTAAGGTGATTAAGAATTAAATCCCTGCTCTTTCTAATGAAATTCCAAATTCTTGACCCATCAGGTAACTGTCTAGAGGTGAAGATACTTAAGTCTTCCCTGTCAAGGTATTTTTTTTTCAAAAGCCTCACCCATTTCAGATTTGGATTATTATGGATTTGCCAAACCAACTTTTCTCCAAGAGATTTATTTTGCCTTAAAAGGTCCTTCACCCCGGCCCCATCATTTTCTTTCTGCTCACAAATTTTCTTCCATTTGACAAGAGGGAATTTAAATTGTTCCCTAGAACCTTTCCAAAAAAAATTCCTCATCAGTTGTGTTAATTCCTGGTAGATTTTACCAACTAGAGGTAAGCATGATAACAGGTAGATGGGCATAGCCGCTAAAACTGCTTTGATAAGGGTTAATCTCCCCGCCCATGACAACCATTTGCTCTTCCAAGATTGTAGCCTCGACTTAATCCTTTCCAAAAGAGGCTCCCATGAGTTACCAGGATGAATACCTTTTACCAGAGAAAGCCCCAGATATTTACAAGGAAGAGAACCTTTCCCAAAAGACAAAATCCTTAAAATTCTGCCCTCTCTGCCTAGAGTGGTGTTAAAAAAGAACACTTCCAATTTTGCTTTGCTAACATCCTGTCCTGAAGCTCTTGAATACAAATCCAAGATTCTTTTAAACCTTATAGCTTCTCCCTCCTAGGCAATCCAAAAATAAGGGTATCATCTACAAATTGTTGATGGGAGAACCTTGGCAAATTCCTTGTGATTTGGATTCCTATGATCTGCCCTTCCTGACAAGCTTTTGCGAGAAATCTCCCTAAGGCATCGGCCATGATGATAAAGAGAAAGGGGGAGAGGGGATCACCCTGCCTTAAACCCCTGGAGACCTTAAAAAACCCTTCTAGGGAACTGTTTAGGAGAACTGAAAATCTAGGGCTTGTTATCCATTCAAAAATCCAATTCAACCACCCCTGCTGAAAACCAAAGGCCTCTAGAATTGTAAACAAAAATCTCCAATTCACTTTACCATAGGCCTTCCGAATATCCAGTTTGACCATCATAGATGGTAACTTATTTTTTTGGACCGAGTGGATGGCCTCCTGAGCTATTATTACTCCATCCAAGATTGACCTCTCTGGTACAAAACCAGTTTGCTCCTCTGCTATGATGTCTGGTAGAATCTTTTTCAATCTATTTGCTATTGCTTTTGCCAGAATTTTATAAACCACATTACACAAGGAGATTGGTCTAAAATCATCAAATGATTCAGGCTTCTCTTTCTTAGGGATCAAAGCTATGAAAGTATTGCTAATTTCTTTAAGGATTCTACCCTCCTTTCTAGAATCTTCAAAAGCCGCAGTCAAATCCTTGCCAACAATGCTCCAACATTTCTGAAAAAAAGCTGCCGAGAATCCGTCTAGACCTGGGGCCTTATCTAGGCCTAGTTGGAACAAGGCTACTTTAATTTCCTCTTCTGAAAACTTACTTGTCAACATGCTATTCTGTTCCTCTATCACTAACTTTGGAATAATAATATTTAATATGTATATACTTTTTTAATATTTATATCCATTTTAATATAATAATATATTAGAAATCTATTTATATATTTTTTGATTAAATGAAATAAATTTAATTATGAACATAAATATTAAAAAATTCTTAAAATTTAGATAGATATAAAGTATCATTAAATAAGAAATGAATTTTTATTTTTAACATCATGTTATAAAATTGTCCTTGTGTTCTTGCTGTATTCTAGGGTTTTGTGTTTAATAAGGAAGATTTTTTTTTAATAGTTAATAATTATAGAAATATATAGGTTTTAAAAATTAGAAAAGTATAAGATATTTGTTGATCAATAAGTAAATGTTGTTTTTAGAGTGTGTCATATTTAAAAGATTACTAATATTTTTTAATTTAAATAAATTACAAACATATTCAAGTTGATAAATTCTTTTGTTAATTTCATTTCTATGAATTTTTTAATATTATTCTATGGTGAAATTTACATATCTATGCTATTTCTTATTTAGTTTAGTGTTTATTTTGCGGAGAATGACTTGATCAGGACCTTCCCTTGTGCACTGTCTTATAGCTTTAGTTGCTTAGTTTAATTTTATTGTATAATATTTTAATCCGTTGTTTCTCTTTTGAAACCATACTAAGTTTTTAAAACCACATAAACTTAATATTTTAATAACTAAACGTTATCAATTTATGAAACCTAAAACATAATTCCATTATATCAAACTTCTTTTAATTAACTATAAACAACCTATTTTCATTTCACATGGCCATAAAGAAAAATTAACTAATTCATGGACATGGCTGTTTATTAAAAAAAAGGGAACAACGGATTTAAAAAAATATATATTTGAGACTATCTGCAGGATTTGAACTTGTGACCTCTCTTTGAAGAGGGCAAATTTTTCACCAACAGGCCAACGACCTAATTTCAAATTTTTTATTTAAATTAAAATTTATAATATTTAATATTGAAGTCACAACATTCCCTGGCTAGATATTAATTTTTCGTGTCCCATCATGTTGGTTTTTTCTTATTTATTGACTCACAAAATTTCCTTCCGTAAATGCAGGCCGACGCACTTTTATTTCTTTTCTCTGTCGCGTCACAATAAAAAAAAGGAACGAAGAGCAGTGATCTAATTAAAATAAAATAAGGAAGTAAATTACAAGTAATCATACAGATGCTTATCGGCTAATTAAAATAAGGAAGTAAATTACAAGTAATCATATATATGCATGATGCATCCATTAAGGCCGAATCCCAAAAGGTACAAAAGCAAATCAAGAACAAGTCGCTCAGGAACCATGGTGTCAAGAAAAGGAGATTGCATGTCCACAGGAGGGCATACTATGGACACAAATCACAAACATCGATCGTATAGGGGGGCACGACAACTAGAATGGTAGCATTGAAAGTGCCAAAAGATGGAGGTCGAGGTGCCATGCTTGGGATGTGAAGGAAAATGAACTGAACAACACCAAATACCTCTCGCACCTTTGCCTCCATCCCGAAAGGTAGTTGAAATCCATTAAGAGTGTTTATACAACTAGACTAGAGACCTTTTTTGTAAGCATTAAAAATACAAGTGACCACCCGTGAAGAGCGGAGCAGCTTCATAGGAAAAATTCCACCAAAGGGAGCATTACCATTTTTAAACCCACTTTTTTATTATCTCCTAGTGCACTTAATTTACCCTGACCCCTTTCTCCTAGTTAAAACTGATAGGTTTGAGTGCAATCAAACCCATTTGACCATGGTCGATTGCATAACCATGGTCAACATTGTCTAGGAGAAATACAGGAGGGTAAATGAAGTGTGCTAAGAGATAATAAGTTATATGAACCTCAAGGACATGAACCTCAAATTTCCAGCCAAGAAGATAGCTTATGGGGATTATCACAGGTCCTATTCGCCTCAAGGTTGTCAGACATTAGGCTGACATGCTCTTCTCCTTTTAAGATCAAACATGGTTTTTGGAATCATATTTTAATAGGTCATCGGTAGCCCCATCAGCTCTCTAGCTACATGTAAAGGGTGTTGCAGCCAGGTACCCATGCCAGAGTGGACTCGTCTCCGTCGGCACATACACTGATAGGATCTCACCTACATGTGGCCTCGGTGCTTTTTGAAATTTTTGGCAGCTGTCTACACTACAACATTTAGTACGGGTGTCCTATGGGAGCTGGCGCCGATCCCTGCCAGATCTTTATCACACGGTCTGGCTCAGTTGGATTTAATCCTTCTGTGCCTCGAGATTTAAGTGTCCTTTATTTCCTGTTGGCGTACACAAAGCATTTATTTCAGAGATGAAATTCCTTACCTCCGCAGCTGCCTGATTTCTGGGACTGCCACTTGATGTCACCTTGTCAAGTTTTGGTTTCGCCAGCTTTGTGTAGAGGTGACATGCCTTTAAGACAGGTTTTATAGTCTTACGGAGGCGCTTATCAAATGCTTGTAGTTTAGATGATGTGTCTCCTTCCTCGCATGGGAACTCATTCAATGCAAATCGCTCCTCTTTGCCATAGGAAGGAGCTTGTTCAGTATTCACTCCTCACTTTGGTTTCTCTCTTAGCTTTTTGTCCTTTTCACTTGGCTCTCTGCTATTATTGTTTGTCTGTGCTTGCGTTTTTGTTTCAGTGCAGCAGTGGATCTTTCATGGAGGGCGAGGTGGCAAACTACAAGTTCAATTTCCCTCCATTCGCTTGGGAGCTGATAATCAAGGGTGGTGTCACAATTGTGGACATCAATGAGATTTTCCATATTGACTACATGCTTACCCAGTTTACTGTTAGGCATGTGTGTAATTAGAAATGGTTGGATGAAACACCGGAGAGGGAACTCAGGGGGTCTAATGTGGTGTCCATCTTCATATCCAATCTTTTGGACATCACTCTGGATCTGGGCTATGTCCTCCCTATTGCTATAGGGATGGTGAACAAAATACTCTTCAGTGTACAACGATGGAACGAGGCTCTCAGAAACTACGACATAATGGTGGGCGATGCGTGGATCGATGGTCTATTTCCTATACACCTTCTGCGCTCTACCAAGTCACTTGAGTGCTTGTACTGTAATATGCAGTGTGGTTTGGAGTGCGGTTGCATAAAAGGTCTGGAGAGGGCAATAAGGGGACACGCCTTCTCAGTGCCAAGGAGAACCAAGGTTCAGTGCAAAGACTTGTTCGTGGCAATTAAGTTTCTCCGCAACCATGCGGCGGACCAGGCTCCATGCCTGCCCAGAGACCCGGACCTACAAATGGAGCCCATTGACTCAGATGATGAAATGTTCTACTCAGTTGATGGGGAGCCTGCGGCCGAGGCGAGTGGAGTGGCTGGTACGGTGGATGATGGTGGTGTCTAGATGCCTTTGTTTCTGAAGTTTCTTTTTGTCTTTTTTGTCCTTTTTTCTTGATGAGGGGATTACTATTCTGTCCCTCCATTGAATACTAGATAGTTTTTTTGTTTCTATGCCAGTAAAGTATTTCCTAGCCAACTCTAAAAACACTATTTCATTAATATTTTGCAAACTAAATTTGAATTAAAATGATATTTTAGGGGCCAGTACATTGGTGAGGAACTTATTATAAAATTATAAATGGCAATTAAACAAACTCACACAAAAAGGATCACAAGTCTTGATATCTTATATAATTATTATAACTTGTGTAAGTGGAAATATAAATGTATGAATTGATTCATATTCCTAATCTCTAGTAGTTCATATCTATGAAGTTCATTAGAAATGAAATTGTTAAAATCAATGATCTTTATTACAACCACTCACACATAGATAATTAGTGCAAGATCAAATCCAATTTCACATTGAATAGAGCTTTATTCAATTTTTTTAGAAAGATTCACATTGTTTTGAGTGATTAAATTGTGTAGAAAATCAAAATTAAGAATCCATATGGTTTGTAGATTTAGTATTTTCTACACCATTAATTAGCTACATATCCCATCTTTTCTTGTTGAATTCTTCTAAATATTAGTCATCATGAGAAGGTCGATCATAGGTCAAATCTAAACTTCGTTACCATGGTTTGGAGCAGGATTTTAAATACTTAGAAAATTCATAATTTAATCCAATAAAAGGCAAATTACCTAGGTTTTTCTATCCCAACATTTTCGAGGAGAGGACGCTAATTTTCGGTTTTTCAAATCCTTGTGACCCTTTGTGTGCAAGAATACCTAGTTTTTTTTAGTCAGTATTTTGCGTGCCTAACAAATTTCCTTTGTGGTCATACCATCAAGATGATGTCGGTGCAAAAAATTAATTAAAAAAAATGTGTAAAGGATATATGAATTTGTTGAAACTTTAGCGAAGTAATAAGTTTTGGAACTTCCATATATATATATATATATATATATATATATATATATATATATATATATCAATCGAATTTCCAAAAATAAAAAAATAATTCATGAAAGAAAAATGTAATGAAACAAAAAGAATTATGATAACTCTTGCCAAAGAATATAGATCTCAGTGGCTTCACCATATTGGGAGATATGGTTGGTAAAGTTGTGTGTTCTACCATTAAGATGATTGCCTATTTAACTTAATGGAATTAATGTTTGTTCCATTAATGCTTGTACTACTTAATTTGAAGAACCCAAACTAAATCCATTAAATGATAGTCATTCTTTAGATTGATGATTTTATTTACGTTTGATTTGAAAGCATTCTATTAGAGATATTGTCATGATATAATATGTGATTAGTTTTTTGATTAATACATGAAAGTTTTGTAATATTTAACTTTACACACATTTGTAATATATAACTTTAAGCACATTATTGTAAGGATCATATGAAGGACATAAATACTCTATAGTACATAAGAATATAGAATTATCCAGTAAAATCTACCTTACAAAGAGAATTGACACGGCGAATTAATGTGTCTTGGGCTACAGATATATTCAGTCTTTAAAAGCTTCAACGTGAGGAGTTTCTAGTTTATTTATTTTATAATTTAATTTTAACAAGAGCTCGTTACAAAATATTTGAAGAAACATTCAAACTAGTGCTGCATACGTTCTTAAGATCTAAATCTATAGGGACATTCAGTGTAGATGATATTAAATAAAATAGGAGGCTCTCCATATATGGGGATTTGTTTCATTTGTGACAGAAAGTGGGATCTACACTACATCCTTTACAGTTTGTGCAGTGTGGCAACTGCTCCAAACGTGTTGGAAAGGCGTTCTCTTTGGCAACTGCACCATCCTCAGCATGTGCTTTTGTAATTTGATTTGGATAAATGAGGTTAGATCGAGCAGACACATGGAGGACAAATATAAGCTTCAGCAGAATAAGAATAGTGAAAATTGATCTGGCCATTGTATCTTGTTTAGCAGAGTGAGTTTTTCGTCTGGAGGTAGTGGAAACTCGTCGGATTTCAACGAAATAAGGCACCACAGATGGGAAGTATCTGTTGTTGTTCCTTCAATGAAAATTATTTGCTTGGCTGAGGAAGCTTTTGTATGCATTAAAGGAGGGGGCATCCGGTTTAAATAGAAAAGAGGATGATGATGTCGAAAGAGACATTCAGATTAAATGGCGTTGCTGAAACGGTGAGGACGAGAGCCAAGTCTTGGTGTTGAATTCCATTTTTCCGACGTTCCACAATTTGACTAATTCATAATGACTTTGGTGTTGCCGATGTAAATCCTGTTTTTGACCTCCTTTACTGTAAAACTGAAAAATCTCTTTAATATAAAGTAAGGGTGTTTATCACCTTTTGAAAAAAAATAAAAATAAAAAAATAATTTTGGTGTTGAATTCTATTTTTACACTGACAGCAGGGTGGAGTTGAAGAGCTGAAAGATTCCAAGATTCCTTATAATTTTATAAGATTCCAATCTAACAACGATTGAAGAGCTGAAAGATTCCAAGATTCGTTGTAATTTTATAAGATTCCAATCTAAAAACGAACATAATGAAATGCCACAATAAATACACCACTAAACCTGACACCACTCTCAAAGATGCTTTTGCTGTTGCAAATATTCTAACTGCGAGTAATTTATAAATACCATATCTAATGGGAAATCAAACGCTTGGAATCTACCTGCCAGTAATTTATAAAAAATAAACAATAAAAACCGAAAAAGAAATGGAAGATATCTCTCCGCGTACTATATATATATATTTTTTAAATATAAATATATTAGTTATACTTACATTAATAACTTCTTTTGGATAGATTTGCCCAATATTTCTGTGCATTCAATTTATACTTTCATTAATAATGACTATCGTGTTGAACCCCATTTCTATCCCTACTTGTTTACAATCATTTACACTTTTTCTATGCATTCCTTCTTATCCCATTTTTATTAATGGATGTTCACATTCATTTCAAAAAATTAAATTTTTAATTTAAGAATTTAAAATTACTACTCTTTCCCAAAAGTCAATGTGAGTTAACTTGCTATATATTTTCACAAATTATTGTCATGTCTTGGTATTTAAAGGTATTCATTAATCACTTACTAAGATGATGGTGGCAAACAAGGCATCAACTCTAGGATTGTTTAGATTTGGAGATAAAATGAAACACATTTGCATTAGAATCATATATGCTATATGCACAATTGTGTGTGTTGTCTAAGATCAATCCTTCAAAACCATAGAGACTATGCATTTAGGAGTTGAATGACAAAAAATTCTTGGTGATTTGACAATTTCCCAGAAGGTGTTTGTGAAGACCACCTTGACAAATGTAGACATCAGGAAGCTAGAGAGACATGTTTCTATTGTAAATTTGTGTCAGATCATTCCTATCATCATCCTATGACCTTGACGGACTTAGATGTGACCCACACACCCAGATACATTTATTAGACTAGGAGGATTAATTTTGTTGTATTTTGACAAATGAATTTTGTGTAGAAACAACTCCATCGATGTTCCCAAAGCTAGGAACACCCATATATTACTACATTTAATTTCTAAAAATAACAATTTAATTTATTAACCTAGCTATAAAATTAATCTAGGTTAATTATGTTTAATTTCTTGTATTTATTTATTAGCCTATATTGTTTATGCAAGGTAATTTATTTCTTGACATTTTTTGTGAACCCTCTTGCACTTACACACCCTAGGGTTTATGCTTGTTTGAAATTAGGGTTTTACTTTTGTATTTCTTATTTCTTTATTGTATTTTATATATCCTTATGGTTTCTTTTGCTCCTTGTTCATGCTTTATATCTATATCTCTTCTTCTATGGTTTCAACTTCATTAACACTTTGTTGCTCACCCAACTATTATAAACATGGCTAGGTGTCCAAAAAATGGTTGCCAGGCCATACAACCAATAAAACACATTGTTGAAACTTATACAAATAATAAGAAAACACAAGAAAATGGTATAAATCTCCATATTATATTATTATGAATAAAGGGTTGATAGATTTGCAACAACCTTTAAAGGAGCATTCTACATAGTTCTTAAAATTCTTGGCTTTATGGCGATGACTCAGCGCTTGACCCCCATATACACTTACACAGTCTTGCCCATAGAATTAGAATAATCTCTGTTCCAATTGGTCTATTCTTAATTCCCTAAGCATATTATCTCTCATCCCATGCAATTTGGATAAGAAGCTAGCTACCAAGAAAAGTGTGAGACTACCAGGAAACTCTGGATGGATGTTGGTACTGTGTCGAGCCACGAAAGACAAGCTTTCACACAATCTTGCAAAGTTAGAAAACATAAAAATATGCAAAGCAAAGAATTACATGAATTTTGATCAAAACCACAAAGTATGCATTTTCCATAGAGATGTATATGTGTAGAAAACCAAGATCATGGAATAGACTAGCAAGCACATGAATTGCAATGGAATCGACCAAATTTATTAGAGTATAAATAGAGTTGTCTTAGGTACCTAAATCTCCATGAAAAGAGGATAGGACTCCTCTACATGGAGTTGTGGTGAGTAACCTCCCAAAAACATAGTGCGAGGTGTTGATGCAAGTCGACACCTCTCAAAACAACTCCAACTACTTTGACAAGTTCAAATGAACATGTGCCAATACGCCTAAGTAGGCTTAATTACAAATGTGTACGCCTATATATTAAAGGTATACACTAACACCCCCCCTTAAGCATAGCTTAGGTGAGTATTATGAAAAATGGGTCCCAACTATAAGCCTAGTGAGGTACCCATGTACAATGCAAAAAAAAGAGTCCCGTCCATGAAGCCTGATAAAGTACTCAAGTACAATGCAATCTCTCAAAACTAGAGAAAGATAGAAAATGCAGTGGGAAAAAACTATCCTCCGAAAGAGAGAAGAAAGAAAGGCGGAGAAAGCCCCCCCCCCCCCCCCCCCCCCCAAAGATGATGTTGATGCTAATGTAGATATGAAGAATTCTTGGAGAATCAAATAGTTGTAAATTCTATGCTTCCCTTAATTCTACGAGAAATTAGAAAACTAATTGGAATTTGTAGTGTGTAAGGAATTTGATTCTGAAAATGTACAAGATCTTGAAAAAAGGATGTGCATTAATGACACATACGAATGAGAAGATAATCTAAAAGATTTATTATTGTGATTGTTACAACCCCCCATTACACTTTATATATCAGTGTGAGTACAATTTTCCCAATTTCCCTTTATGTGTTACACACATTCAAATATATGACACTTTATGAGTGCATTTACAACATATATGTTTTTGGAGTTCAACAACCCATTATACAGAACCAACTGAACTGAGATGAGAAGTAACACTTGGCTCTAAAATTGCAAGTGTAGTGTCCTCTTCACCTGAGGTAAAGTGTGAAAAAATGAAGCTGTAGTCAAAGTGACAAATCTTCGCTACTGTGACAATGTTTCGACTTTGTGATTCTCAATTTAGGGCTATAGTGGCCATGAACTCAACTATTTTATTGGAACAGGTAAGTTGATACATGGAGAGATGATTCTTTAATAATTCAGGGATGAACAAAATATTGTGTACGTATCCATTACCTAATTTAACGTATCCATTACCTAATTTAATATTTCCCTTACCATAGACATTATAATAGATATCATCTATCGGTATTTTGAAGGTGTTGCATGGAATGATTGTCAAAAACACCTCTTTCTAAGGTGACATGTTTTCAATTGCACATGAACTGAGAATCCATTTGTTGACTTCTGATTTTGAAGGTGCCATGGATTTATCTTTTTACCTTCTTGAAGATGCGTTTCCCAATTTTGCAAATTGAATCCCTAATTGAACTTTATGTAAAGTTGCACTTTATAAGTTGAGTGTGTGATTTATATTTTCTTATTTTCCCCCCTTAAAATGACACTTGATAAAATTAGTGTCTTGTGAAAAATGAACACACAAGACCCCCCCTTAATTACGTGTTTTCCCCGCCAAATTTGGTACTTTATAGGAGTGTTTTAGGTCACCCAAAAAGAACATAAACATTCAATTTATAATTTAACTATGATTTTATGCTAGTTGGATCTGTGACGAAAAAAAATTCACTTTTGTAAAAAGAAGCACTCGATTCCGAGTTGATTTGCAAAAGTTATTAGAGTTGCAAGATTTATGCAATTACAAAAAATTCCTTCTTGAGCAAAATAATTTTTCAGATTTTTAGAAAAAAAAAATTGCATGCAAAAAGTGTGAGTCAGAAAAAAAAAATTGGAGGAAATTTAAGCCACTGTGGGTTGTGCACAACCAGGGGGTAAAATTTATAAGAGGTTCCCCCCTTGAATGGTTGTTGCAAATAGGGGCGACTACCGACTGTTGTAGACAGGGGCGACTATGGACAGAGGCGACCAAGTTAGTGAGGGTGTCTGAGGATGCACTGCTCCTGTAGCAGCATTGGAGAGGGGCACATGAATGCACATGTGTAATGCGTGGGCACACAAGGTGGAGACATCTTCCAAGGTGTCACTGATGTGTGCGAGCCCTTCTATGGGCACCACCTGTCGCTTGTCCCAGCCTATCTATGGGCCTTCAATGACACCATCACTGCCTTCTATGTGGTTCATCCTTTGCAATGGATGATGAAACTTAGTGCTCAAAAGGTGATTACCGCCTGCAATAGATCCTAAACGAACACAAATAACAACAAAAATTCACACAAAGAAATAAAAAATGATGCCTCATAGAATGAAGCACAGCATGAATGGGGGCGAGTAGCACAACATGCAAATGATGGATTGAAACTAATCGAGGAAGCTTTGATACCATGTAGAAAACCAAGATCATGGAATAGACTAACAAGCACATGAATTGCAATGGAATTGACCAAATGTATTAGCCAATAAGGTGAGTATAAATAGAGTTGTCTTAGGTACCTGAATCTTCATAAAAAGAGGATAGAACTCCTCTACATGGAGTTGTGGCAAGTAACCTCCCACAAACATAGCACGATGTGTTGATGCAAGTCGACAACTCTCAAAACAACTCCAACTACTTTGACAAGTTCAAATGAACATGTGCCAATATGCCTAAGTATGCTTAATTACAAATGTGTACGCCTATAGATTAAAGGAACTACTTTGACAAGTTCAAATGAACATGTGCCAATACACCTAAGTAGGCTTAATTACAAATGTGTACACCTATAGATTAAAGGTATACACTAACAATATGTATAGGAGAGAGGGAAGAAACTGCATTGCAGAATCAGTGGAGAAGACTAGGTAGTCAGCTCCCACTAACTAGTACTAGTGGCAAGTTAACTTCCTTAAGACTCGCATGGAGTGGTGAGTGAACTCTCGCTATGTAAGACACCTAAGTAGACATAACGCCATGTGGAATTATCCATGTGTATGTAAATAATGTATGAGATAATTTTATATACACCATCATGCCTCCATAAGCATAGTTTAGGTGGGCACAAAGAAAAAATTGGGTCCCAACAACTAGGCCTGATGAGGTACCCAAGCACAATGCATTCTTTCATAAAGTGGAGAAAGGGAGATAACCTAGTGGGAAAACATCTCCCCCCTAAAAGAGAAGAAAAAAAAAAGATGAAGAGGACAAGAAGGGCCTCCCCAAAGATGATGCTGCTATTGATGTAAACCGTACCCTAAGAAGAGCTCATAGATGAATGAACTTGTTCTCAGTAAAAGCTTTGGTGAAGATGTCAGAAACTTAATTTGAATACTAGAAAAAGGCATGTGAATTTCTGTGTTTCTTTCACTGATGTTGGATCAGATTCATGCATATCTGAATGGTGCTCTGGTTGTCACAATAGATGATTGTGGGTTACCTGAATGAAATACCAAACTCAGTGACAACTCCCCTATACTATGCCTATGTGGATACTACCAATTGATAGGACCATAACCTAGCGAGAAAATAGATTACAAGGATTCATCATATATATGCATGTCCATTAAGGTTGAATCCCCAAAAGGTACAAATAATAAATGAAAGAACAAGTTGCTCAGGAACCATGGTGTTGAGAAAAGGAGATTGCATGTCCACAGATGGACATACTTTGGACACAAATCACAAATATCAATCGTATAAAGGGGCACTACAACTAGAATGGTTGTATTGAAAGTGCCAAAGATGGAGGTTGAGGTGCCATCCCCGGGATGTGAAGTTAAATAATCCGAATAATGCCAAATACCTCTCGCACCTTTGCCTCCATCCTGAAAGGTAGTTGAAAGCAATGAGCCTCTAAAGCTATATTAAGAGTGCTTATACAACTAGACCAGACACCTTTTTTGTAAGCATTAAAAATACAGGTGACCATCGGTGAAGAGCGAAGCAGCTTCATAGGAAAAATTCCACCCAAGGGATCATTACCATTTTTTAAACCCACTTTTTTATTATCTCCTAGTGCACTTAATTTACCCTTACCCCTTTCTCCTAGTTGAGACGGATAGGTTTGAGTTGAATAAAACCCATTTTACGATGGTCAACCTTGTCTCCATAGCTAGGAGAAATAGAGGAGGGTAAATGAAGTGTGCTAAGAGATAATAAGTTATATGGATGTAGGAGAAAGGTTGATGCAAGTAGGAGAGGTCATGATATAGTATGTTATTGCTACTTACTTTTTTTAACCCTCTTTTTCTCAACCTATATATATATATATATATATATATATATATATATATATATATATATATATATATATATATATATATAGTAACTTGACCATATTTGATAGTACTTCTAAGAGTGATTAATATTTTGCAAACTAAATTTGAATTAAAATGATAGTTTAGGGGCTAGTACATTGGTGAGGAACTTATTATAATATTATAAATGATAATTAAACAAACTCACACAAAAAGGATCACAAGTCTTGATATCTTATATAATCATTATAACTTATGTAAATGGAAATCTAAATGTATGAATTGATTTATATTCC
Source organism: Cunninghamia lanceolata (assembly GCA_027924645.1). Taxonomy (NCBI): domain Eukaryota; kingdom Viridiplantae; phylum Streptophyta; class Pinopsida; order Cupressales; family Cupressaceae; genus Cunninghamia; species Cunninghamia lanceolata. The sequence continues at coordinate 7,821,936 of BSBN01000888.1, forward strand.
TAATCTTTGGCAGTTCATATCTGTGAAGTTCATTAGAAATGAAATCGTTAAAATCAATTATCTTTACTACAACCACTCACACCTAGATAATTAGTGCAAGATCAAATCCAATTTCACATTGAATAGAGCTTTATTCAAATTTTTGAGAAAGATTCACATTGTCGAGTGATTAAATTGTGTAGAAAATCAGAATTAAGAATCTATATGGTTCATAGATTGGGTATTTTCTACACCATCAATTAGGTACATATCCCATATTTTCTTGTTGAATTCTTCTAAATATTAGTCATCATGAGAAGATCAATCACAGGTCAAATCTAAACTTCTTTACCATGGTTTGGAGCAACAAGATTTTAAGTACTTAGAAAATTCATAATTTAATCTAACAAAGGGTAAATTATCTAGGTTTTTCTTTCCCAACATTTTCTAGGAGAGGACGCTAATTTTGGGTTTTTCAAATCCTTGTGACCCTTTGTGTGGCAAAATACCTAGTTTTTTTTCAGTTGGTATTTGGCGTGCCTACCAAATTCCCTTTGTTGTCATACCATCAAGATGATGTCGGTGCAAAAAATTAATTAAAAATAATGTGTAAAGGATATATGAATTTGTTGAAACTTTAGGGAACAATAAGTTTTGGAACTTCCATTTGTCTATATATATCAATCAAATTTCCAAAAATAACAAAATAATTAATCAAACAAAAATGTAATGAAACAAAAAGAACTATGATAACTCTTGCCAAAACATATTGAGAGATAAAGTTGCTAAAGTTGTGTGTTCTACCATTAAGATGATTGTCTATTTAACTTAATGAAATTAATGTTTGTACTATTTAATTTGAAGAACCCAAACTAAATCCATAAAAAAAGATAGTCATTGTTTAGATTGATGATTTTATTTATGTTCGATTTGAAAGCATTCTATTAGAGATATTGTCTTTATATAATATGTTATTAGTTTTTTAATTAATACATGAAAGTTCTGTAATATCTAACTTTACGCACATTATTGTAAGGGTCATATGAAGGACATGAATACTTTACAGTACATAAGAATATAGAATTATCCAATAAAATCTACCTTACAAAGAGAATTGACAGGGTGAATTATTGTGTCTTGGGCTAAAGATATATTCAGTCTTTAAAAGCTTCGACTCGAGGAGTTTCTTGTTTATTTATTTTATAATTTTATCTTAACAAGAGCTCGTTTCAAAATATTTGAAAAAACATTCAAACAAGTGCTGCATACTCTTTAAGATCTAAATCTATAGGGACATTCAGTGTAGAGGATATTAAATAAAATAGGAGGCTCTCCATATGCGGATTTGTTTTATTTGGGACAGCAAGTGGGATCTACACTATATCCTTTACAGTTTGTGCAGTGTGGCAACTGCTCCAAACGTGTTGGAAAGGCGTTCTCTTTGGCAACTGCACCATCTTCAGCACGTGCATTTGTAATTTGATTTGGATAAATGAGGTTAGATCGAGCGGACACACGGAGGACAACTATAAGGTTCAGCAGAATAACAATAATGAAAATTGATCTGACCATTGTATCTTCTTGAGCAGCGTGTCAGTTTTTCCTCTGGAGGTAGTGGAAACTCGTCGGATTTCAACGAAATAAGCCACCACAGTTGTTCCTTCAATGAAAATTATTTGTGTGGCTGAGGAAGCTTTTGTATGCATTAAAGGAGGGGGCATCCAGTTTAAATAGAAAAGAGGATGATGATGTGGAGAGAGGCATTCAGATTGAATGGCGTTGCTGAAACGGTGAGGAAGAGAGCCAAGTCTTGGTGTTGAATTCCATTTTTCTGGCGTTCCACAATTTGACTAATTCATAATGACTTTGGTGTTGCCTCGGGGCCTTTGGCCGATGTAAATCCTGTTTTTGACTTTTCTGAGTTTTGTTAATTGTCAAATGAGACAGTGTGTTCTACTACTTCTTTTGTTTTTCTATTGTAAATCCGTGAGGAATCTGTGCCCTATATGGTCTTTCAGAACCTCCTTTACTGTAAAAATAAAAAATCTGTTTAATATGAAGTAAGGGTATTTATCAACTTTGCAACCCAAAAAAAAAAAGACTTTCGTGTTGAATTCCATTTTTATACTTTCATTAATAACTTCTTTTCGACAGAGCTACCCAATATTTCAGTGCATTCAATTTATACTTTCATTAATAATGACTCTGGTATTTAACTCCCTTTTTATTGCTATTTTATTAACGGTCATTTACATTTTTCTGTGCATTCCATCTTATCCCATTTTTATTTGTAGACATTCAGATTAATTTCAAAATTTTCTATTTTTTATTTTAAAATTCTAAACTACTATTCTTTCTCAATAGTCAATAGGAGTAGGAGCTAACTTGGTATATACTTTTGCAAATTATTGTTATGTCATAGTATTTAAAGATATTTATTGATCACTTACTATGATGATGGTGGAAAACAAGGCATCAGCTCTAGGGTCATTTAGATTTGGAGATAAAAAGAAACACATTTGCATTAGAATCGTTTAGGTTATATGAACAATTGTGTGTGTTGTCTATGATCGTTCCCTCAAAACCATATGGACAGTCTGTTTAGGAGTTGACTTGGAAAATATTCTTGGTGACTTGACATTCTCCCATAAGGTGTTTGTGAACAACACCTTGACAAATGCAAACATAGGGAAGCCAAAGAGGGAGACTTCTACTATAAATTCGTGTCAGATCATTCCTATCCATTAGATCATCCTACAAGCTTGAAGGATTTGGATGTGACCCATGCATCCACATACATTTATTAGACCCACGCATCCACATACATTCGTTAGACCCACACATCCATATACATTTTTATACTTTTCATTAATAACTTCTTTTCGATAGAGTTGCCCTATATTTCTGTGCATTCAATTTATACTTTCATAAATAATGACTTTCATGTTGAACTCCATAATTATCACTATTTGTTTTACAATCATTTGCACTTTTTCTATGCATTTTGTCTCATCCCATTTTTATTTATGGGTATTCACATTAATGTCAAAAATTTTAATTTTTAATTAAAAAATTAAAACTAGTACTCTTTCCCAAAACTCAATGTGAGCTAACTTACTATATAATTTCACAAATTATTGTCATGCCTTGGCATTTAAAGATATTCATTGATCACTTACTATGATGATTGTGGAAAAAAAGGCATCAACTCTAGGACTGTTTAGATTTAGAGATAAAAAGAAACACATTTTCATTAGAATCATATCGGCTATATGCACAATTGTGTCTATTGTCTATGATCATTCCCTGAAAACCATATAGACTATGCATTTAGGAGTTGACCGAGGAAAACTCTTGGTGATTTGACAATCTCCCAAAGGTGCTTGTGAAGACCACGTTGACAAATGTAGACATCGTGAAGCTAGAGAGAGAGAGAGATTTCTACTAGAATTTTTGTCAAATCATTCCTATCTATTAGATCATCCTATGAGCTTGAAGGACTTGGATGTGACCCACACATCCACATACATTTATTAGACTATGAGAAATAATTTTTTGTATCTTGACAAATGGATTTTCTATAGCAACAACTCCATTGATGTTCCCAAAGCTAGGAACACCCACATATTACTACATTTTATTTCTAAAAATAACAATTTAGTTTATTGACCTAGTTTAAAAATTTATCTAGGTTAATTCTGTTTAATTTCTTGTATTTATTTATTATCCTAGATTGTTTATGCAAAGTAATTTATTTCATTATATTTTTGTGAACTGTCTTGCACTTACACACCCTATGGTTTATGCTTGTTTGCAATTAGGGTTTTACTTTTGTTTTTCCAATTACTTTCTTGTATTTTATATCTCCTTATGGTTTTTATTGCTCCTTGTTCATGCTTTATAGCTATATCTCTTCTTTTAGTGTTTCAGCTTCATTAACATTCTCTTACTCACCTAGCTACTATAAACATGGTTGAGTGTATGAAAAAATGGTTTTTAGACCATACAACCAATAAGCACATTGTCAAAACTTACACAAATAATAAGAAAACATGATAAAAATGGTAGAAGTATCAAGATTATATTATTATGAACAAAGGGAACTTATAGATTTTCAACAACATGTAAAGGAGCATTCTACATAGTTTTTAAAAGTCTTCATTTTGTGTCATGACTTAGCTCTTGACCGTGTTATGCTTACAAAAAATCTTGTCCATAGACTTAGAACCATCTCTCTTCCTATCTATATACTCTAGCAAAAGACTAAAATTCTACCCTTAGCTTTACACTACATACAATTCCTTGGAAATTTAAAATTCTTGCTCTTACCCTTTCACTAACCACACTGCTTTCACTACCTAATTTAAAATTTGCCCAACTTATAGCCTATAACAATTTTCTCAAAACTCTATATTCGATAGGTGAGTGCAAGATCATGATGGGTTGAATAGTAGCAATGGAAGAAAAAATCATGTGAAAATGTCATCGAAAAATGTTAAACTCTTTTTTTTAGAAAAGGGTGCTAAACCCTTGTACCATATATTAAAATATTAAAATTAACATTACACAGGGCAAGGTCTTTAGAGACCAGCAACGACATAGTAGCCTCAAATATTTCAAGCAACAATAAAAAAACTATTTGTGAGTCATAGACACCCAAAATTTGATTTACAATGGCTAACAACCCTAGGCGACTACCTTGAAATACATACCAAAATCTCAAAAAACAAATGATTAAAAACAACATTAACCCAAATCCTAGGAGTTGGAGGAGTCATCATTTGGAGGAGGCAGAGGTGGCTGGAAGAGAACGTAAATTTGCAAATGGAGGATGACTAGCCAAATACGGAGCATACATTCACAAGAAGTGAATCACATTAAGCATATCCTTCAATCTTGCATCAAAGCCCAGTAGAAGTTGGAATATGGGAAGAGCTTAACCAGCCTGTGCGCTGTAAACGACCGGCTGGTCGACTTCCATACGACCTCCACGTGGCAGGCGACTAAGCATCTGCGACCATTACGGAAGTGATCATCATTGTCAATTGTGTCTATCAACTGAGTAGGTGGAGTGGACTGATCCGTCGACATTAGAATGCCGTATAGCCGGTCGGTACAACTCACCAACTATTTACGTCTGGGCTGGAATATGCGCATATCCATCACTGAGTTGATAGCATTTCTAAAACTATTTGTCAATCATTTTTTGAGGGTATTGTAAACACAAGCAGCTACAGGGGAGTTGTGGAGAAGCTCAGTAGTGAACAGTCCCCCCAACAGTGCTTCACCTGCAAACATATCATAATTGTCCATTCTGGGCTTTAGTTTTTCTCCATTAACCAAGTACTCATGGATGTAGGAGAACACCAATGTTTCCATAAACTCCACATCCTGAACTGGGGATATAAATATAGAGGAAACCTCAGAGAAAAGTAGCACTCATGAGCATTTCTGCAATAACATATCTCTAGCACAATATCTAATTGCAAATTCTACATGAGGGCAATCAAAATAAAAATGGGCTAGTTTCATAGAATCATACACACCCATCTCCATAGGTTCCCATTTTTGTTGCTGAATGAAGAGCCTACAATTTTTTACCACTGGTTTCATGCCAGGTAGGAAGGGGTAATAATCACATATAGTTGGGGGAATGAGAAGAATAAATTAAAAAATCCAATGTAGAACACAGTTTAAAAAAGACAAAGCCATTAATAAGAATATGGAGTCCTTCGACCAAGCTCCTCTGATGGAAGAAATGGAGATCATGTGAACATCTTTCATAAATAGGAAATGAATCGTTGAGCATATGGGGGTAAACAGAAGAGACACATCAAGGACATGGGAGAGGAGAACACATCTAATCAAGGAGATGGGACTAAAATAAATGCTACCTAATGTGTGTTAGGCCCAGATTATAAAAGGAGGACAGAATGATAAATCGTATTGATGTAAAATAGAATATTACATATAGATATCATATAAACCCTCCCTCCATATATACATATAAACCTTCCCTCCATATATATATAAAAGAATTGGATAAGTTTTATAAAAACCTTAAAATTTATAAATAAATATTTAAGTAAAGAAAATAACTATAGAATTAATCTTAAATAAATAAAATAACTCTTTAATTAAATAAAATAAAATAAACTCAAGATTCATATCTTGCCTATTTTGAACATTTTTAGATAAATATATTTACATATTATATATGAATTTAATATATAACTTATCAACCTCATGTGTGTGTGTGTGTGTGTGTGTGTGTGTGTGTAAAAAAGGGGTTTGTATATATACCTTTTTTTCATATAAATTTATTTTAAATATTAAGAGTTACCCATATATAAAGAGGTGTTTCTATGTATAAATAGCGGTTTCTATATATAATATAACATTTATGTATATATAATATATTAAATATATCAATCTTGAATTAATTTTATTTACTTAAAGAGTTATTTTATTTACTTAAGAGTTATTCTATAAATATAGATTATATATTGTAGACACTTAAAATTAGCCTCACTTCCCAACTTAGTTATTGATATCCATCTTTTTCCTCCATATTAATTAAATAATTCTATTTATTTAATTAAGTTAATTTTCCTCCACACATTAATTAAATAAATTTACATTGTTTATTTAATTAAAGCTAATATTCCATTCCTTCCAAAATAAATAAATAATTTAAATTTATTTAATTAATGTGTGGAGGAAAATTAGCTTAATTAAATAATTAGAATTATTTAATTAATATGAAGGAACAAGATGGAGATCAATAGATGAAATTAATCAAATTATTAAGAATTATTTATTTAATGTGAAGGTATGGTAGATGAATAACTGAGTCGGGAAGTGAAGCTAATTTTAGGTTTCTACATTTTGCCCTTCTTTGAGATGGTGTTGGAAAGTAACATCATTTCAAAGAAGTTTAAATCATAGTGTTATGTTGGATAGAAGAAGATTTTTGTTTAGAAGAACAATATGATTCAATTAGAAATGATGATGTCCCAGTTATGTAGAAGAAGTACTTAATAGATTAATTAGTGGGTTGAATGATGCCCCCTCAAGAGGATAGGCGATTTGCAAAAATACGGTTGTTCTATTGAGATGAATGGAATGTGAAGAAAAGGGTAGATATAAGATGGAAAATTGGTGGAAGAAGAAAAATAGAGAAGATTAAAAGATAGATGCAAGAATGATGGATTGATTATGGGGAGTAGTTATGCTGATTTGAGGAGAGCAATCCTATAGTTTGATATAGCACTAGACATTATGCACCAAGGTATAAGGACCAGGGTAACGATGTGTCTTGTGCACCCAGTATAATACAATCTTGTCTAGACGTATGAGGAAGGATACTTAGAGCATTGAAGTCCTAATGCACAAAAGGTATGATATGACCTTAGATGCAAAGCATATTGTATTTGTGAGATGAAGCCTTGATATCGACTAATGAACTCTGTCAACTTCTCTTTGGAGCCTTGTTTACAATGAACCAAATCAATCGAGGAGATAGTGGGTCCAATGTTTTCTTAGGAATGTTGCAAGAATTGATCAACTAACTATGAGAAAGAATTGATTGAATTAGGAGTTAAAGAGAAAAACCATTCCAAAGTAGTATCTTTGAGAGATCGGAGAAAGAGTTTTGCTAACAATTACTCATTAAAGAAGAAATCACTACACATTGTTGTGAATGTTGCCACAAGAGTATTAGGATCACCTTTACCGCCATACTTTTCAAAGCGAGGGGTGTCAAATTTGTTAGGCATTGGAGTTCTTAGAATTGCATAGAATAAAGGACTATGCGCATGATATGTTGGTAAAGTAGGTTAAGAATAAGAATTAGTCAAGTTTGTCACTTTCTGCTGTAAAAAAGACATACTCTGCAAAGGTTGATTTAAAAGAGTATCACTAGATGAAGAATTGGCTTGTGGAATTGAGAAAGATGGATTGGATGTTTTGGTTGTGGAATTATAGGGTGGTTTATAATAAGTGAAAGTGAAGGGTGGTTAAGAATAGGTAGTGGTAATAGGTGGTTAAGAATAAGTATGCATTGGTATGGATACATGAGGTGTAGAATTTTGATAATTAAATCCAATGACTTTGTAATTTTTGAGATGTTCCCATTCTAGTGGTAGCATTGCTACAAGAATGTGGATTGTTGGTGAGAATTGATGATCTAAAAGTGGATATTCTTGTAGTCAGTATGGGTACCAATACTGGTGAGGCTATATATGTAGGTGGTGACACATTTTAAATGTCATTCGCGTGGCTAGCTATATGCATAATGTTATGATCCACTATGTTGGCTAATCCACAGAGCATGTCAACACCTTCTTCTCCTTCTTGTAAAAATCCTCTTATACCTTCGACAATAGGTACCACCTCTTGATCTAGGTGTGCTTGTTCGACAACTTGTTGAAATTCAACTAGTTGTTTGTCCAATCTCTGAAGATGTTCCTTAGGCACATGAATATCTTTGTTACCCATTTCTTCAAGAGGAGGAATTATTGGTTCTTCTTGTTAGTGTAGGTTTTTTATTTTCCTTGGGGATATTTACTTTTCCTTCACATTATTAAGCTTGCTTAGGTTTATTAGATGTGGTTAATATGAGGACACGTGGTGAAATACATCAGCTACATGTGTAACTCTCTCCCACACATGGGTAGTTGAGTTACACATGCTCTTTTGGGTTTTTGTGTCACCTCTCATAACCACTATTCTATCTTTACCTGAGTGTGTTATGGGGTAGCTAGAGTTCTCACACTCTTTTGACTATATGTGCTAGCTCCTTTCTGTCTTCACTTGAGGAGGTTATGCCACATGTTTTGTCATTTACCAAGTAGGTAAAACCTCCCACCTTTTATGGGTAGTAGGAGTTAATGCACCTCTTGGATGTATATACCCTATTTTTCCTATATATATAGCTCTCTACTCTCACTTTCACTAGTTTAATACTAGTTTGGTGAAAGCTCTATGAGAGTATCGAGAGTATTCTCAAATTGTCTTGCTTTGTCTTTATTTTTGTCTCTTTTTAGATTCTCTCTCCATGTTGCTATTTTGATCTTCGATAATTTGTCAATTGCAGTGTATGTGATCTACGACTGACATAAGAACATGGCTTGCTTCTCGCTTCTCACATAATCTAACATGGTATCAAAGCTTGTTTGTTTGGTTTAGTTCATTTTTGTAATCTTGATATTTGAGAGATTTGAGGCTATTAGATTACTAATATTTTCTCAAAAACTCAGTATGTTCTTCTCTTGCATCCTTGGATGATCTAGAGAATCAAAATAGTTGAAGAAAAATAAGCATCTGTATTACTCTGGCATGCATAGTTGTGTTCTTGTGAGATCTAGGTGATTACAACTCTTTTGGTAATCCTGGAGACATTTTCAGTGTCTCCATAGCATCTAGAAGTCTTAGAAAAGTTAAAATTGGCTTTTGTTTCACCAAATTTGAAGATCAAAGGACTCAGTTGCTACAAAGGCTTTTAGAGACCTGTTCCTGGAGGTAGCTAATAAATTGGTGCATTTTTGGCCCAAACAGACCTTGCCATCATGCTTAGAAGGCCCAAAAACCTAAAGATTGACTATAAAATTGTCGAAATCAGAGTTGGGAATTTTTTTGAGTCATTTTTTCTCTCCCGGGTCATACGGATTGCCGTACCATACGCAATTTTTAATTAAAAATTGCACAAAGTTAGTTAACCACTAACGGTTAACTTATAGCAGTTACAGTGGTTACATTAATTGCTTGCAGTCATAGTTAATGCTAGCAGTTACATTAAATGTTATTGGTTAACTAATTGCCAACTAAAACCACTTTATACCCAAAAGTGGTTTCCCTCCAAAAACAGGGGATTTTGATTTTAAAATGGGTGGTTTTGGGCCTGAAAAGTGGTTTTGAAAAATTTCAAGGGTGATTTTGGAATATTTCAGTGACAGAATATTCTGGGAGAATCTTGAAATATTCCTTGCTGATGTCAACATGACATCATCCATCCTCACCCTCCAAGCTTGATCCTTCACCATTGCAATTTTCAAATTTGAAGGCTAACTTTGGAAGGCTTGTTCTCGATTGTACAAAGGTCTTTTTTGGTGCAATTTTTTTGACTTGGGATAGAATTTTGTGCTCTACGCTGTGTGAAGTTAATTTTCTAATTTGATGCTCTAGATTCCTAGAAATTGAAGATTCTTCCAGAATTTGATGTGCAGTTCTCATTTTGAGACCTTCCAGGAGCCATAACTTGTGCAAATAGACTCCATTTTTGGTGCCATTTTTTCTAGAGTTCATATTTTTCTATGTAGTCTACATCACTGCTCTCAATTTGATCTCATATTGTACTTGAGATGTAGTTTCAGTGTTTTGGCCATTTTGGACCCTGTAAGAGTCTGAATATCTAATATTTGCATTGTAAATCACACTAATTATAACGTGCCAACATTATAATTTTCTAGGGGATCATTTCAGAAACTAGTGAAAAGGGGGGTGTCTCGTGTGTCTCTTTTTCACATTTCTCTTTCTGCATTTTAGTTTACTTTTCTACACTCATGGATGCATCTACAGTTCTTGTTTTAACACCATATAACTATTTTGAATGGAAATCAAAGATGATAATCTATCTCAAAAATCATGGATATCATAGGGTTACAATGGGACTTGAGATAGAACCTCAAGATGCTATGAAAAAGACAAAATGGTTTAATAAATGTCATGAAGCCTTTGGTACTCTGTGTATGTCAGCCTCTCCTGACCTTATTTTTCACATTGAATTTGCCACTACACCAAATGAAGTGTGGACCACATTGGGAAACCTCTTTGGTAAGCAGGATGAGTTAAGGGGTCGTCAATTGGAGAATGAACTCATAGGGTTGAGTCTGAGCAATTTTAACACCATACAAGACTTCTTCACAAAGTTGAAAGCCATCAGATTGCAGTTGAAATAATGTGGGATAGAAAAAGAAGACAAACAATTGATCTTAAGCATTCTTTGTAATCTTGGTCCAAACTATTCGGTATTTGTTTCTACCTTTTATGCCACAAAAAGTGCCCTAGGTACAAACTATAAAATGCCTTCTCTAGATGAGTTTGTTGTAGAACTCACTAAGGAACAAGATAAACTGGTTCACATGGGTACAATTAAACCCTTGAAGTCACATGCCTTGGCTACAAATCAAGGCACAAAAGAACAAAAGGGGTCTAGCAAATAGGAAAAGAAACAAAAGAACCAAGGAGAGAAGAAGAAAGATCAGAAACCTGTTGCTTCAAATGTAGCTAATAAGACCTCTTCATCAAAAGGTGATTAGCCTAAGAAGGAGAAGGTTAAGTGTTCTTACTGTAAAAGACTTGGACATGATGAGCACAAGTGTTTAAAGAAGCAGATTGATCACCTGTCACATCTTCTTAAGAAGAACAACATCAAGGTGCCTGATTTTGTCAAGAAGAGTTCATCCAAAAGGGTCTTCAAAGGACATAGAAAGCAGTAAGGGGAAAGGAAAGGGCAAGGTCCCAGTTGCAGTTGCTTCACAACCAAATATTTGGATAATTGACTCGGGTGCTTCGCACCACATGGCTTCTTCTTAGGATTGTTTTGCCTCCTTAGAGTCATGTACTATGTCTGCCATACTCATGGATGATGACACTCCTATTCAACTGCATGGGAGAGGGTCTGTTGATGTGGGTGAATAAACATTTTAGGATGTTCTCTGTGTTCCATCTTTGTCATCTAATCTCCTATCCATCTATTAGATTACCTACACTAGCTCTGGCAAGCGGGTTGAGTTCACACCAAATAATGTGGTCATCAGTGAAATGCATGATGGGTCTACAGTTGCTATGGGAAAAACAGATCATCAGTCTAGACTATATCAATTTTCTCATTTTGTTCATGAATCTCCTTCGATAGTGTTACCCACTAATTCATATGAGGTCAGTCATTTGTGTCATTAGTAGTTTGGCCACTTGAATTACCACTACTTGCAGCAGCTTAGTCAAGAAGACATGGTTTTATGGTTGCCTTCAATTCAATTTTCTGATGGATTTTGCCATGGATGCATTCTTGGTAAGTATCCTGAGGAGAAGTATGACAAAGGCAAAGCATGGAGGGCCAGACAGCTTCTGAAGTTGGTACATAGTGACTTGTAGGACCATTTCCACATCCTTCTTTTAATAGGGCTAGATATATTCTAACATTCATTGATGATCTTTCTAGATAGACTTCGGTATATTTTCTCAACAGAAGTCTGAGGTCTTTGAGTCTTTTCAGGACTACAAAGCTTTTACAAAGAAACAATCTGGGAAGGCCATCAAGATTCTGTGTATAGATAATGGGGGGGGAATATGTCAACCACAGGTTTGAGGAATTTTGTACCTTTGAAGGAATTGATCTTCAACACAAAGTTCCCTATAGTGCACAACAGAATAGTGTTGGAAAATGCAAGAACATGTCTTTGAAAGAGATGGCCAATTGTATGATTCAGTCCAGGTCTATGGCACCTCAGTACTGGGTAGAGGCCATCAAATATGTATGTTACATCCAGAATCAGGTTCATCACAAAGCTATGAAGGGGGTAACTCCTTTCAAAGATTGGACCAGTTAGAAACCCACAGTTAAGCACTTTCATGTGTTTGGTTCTCTAGCATGGGCCCACATTCCAATAGAGAAATGCAAGGCTATGGATCCATAGAGCAAGCCTTGCATGTTTTGTTGGATACCCAGATGGTGTCAAGGCCTATAGGCTTCTTCACCCTACAACTCATGAGTTGTTCATTGAGAGGATTGTTCGTTTAGAGGAGGAATCTTCCAATTCTTCTCTTACCACTTCTTCATCCTCCATTATATTGGAGACATTGCAGCATGATGACAGTTCTTCAGAGGATCTTAATCCTCCTAATCATGATGAGGAGTCTTCTTCCTCCACTTCAAATGGCTACAATGATGATGAGGATTCACCCTCTTCTCCTAGTCATCATTCAGAGGTTGATGATTCTCCTCTAGATTCTCCTGCCACAGGGCCTCTTTGGGCTTGCCAGACTTTGCAGTCAGTAGGTGATTGGGTTGGTGATCCTTCAGATACAAGAAGAACAAGGTCACTATTTTAGTAGGCTCCACATCTCTTCATTGCTTCAGCTTCTAATCCACATACTTTTTGGGAAGCTTCTGGTGTCCCCGAGTGGGGTACAACAATGTAGGAAGAGATCAGTTCCTTGGAAAGGAATCATACATGAGATTTAGTGCCTCTTCCAAAGGGAAGAAAACTTGTTCGATGCAAGTGGATCTATTAGACAAAATTTGTGACAGATGGGTCAATTGACAAGCATACTTGGCTCACTTGGTCACCAAAGGATTCTCCTAGGTGCCTGGGATTGACTACTCTAAGACTTGCACCAGTAGCAAAAATAAATTCCATCTGACTTGTACTTTCTATAGTTGTAACCCATTGTTGGAAAGTTCATTGATGGACATGAAGAGTGCTTTTCTTCATGGTGACTTTTAGGAGGAAATCTACATGGAGCAGCCATAGGGGTTTGTTCAGGATCCTTCACTTGTTTTCTAACTTCAGAAGTCTCTCTATGGCCTCAAATAGGCTCCTCGAGCCTGGTATGCCAAGATGGACTCCTTCCTTCTGTTAGTTGGGTTCACTTGATGTCATTCTAATCCAAACATATACATTCTGCACCAGGATGATACTCTGACATTTCTGGTTCTTTATTTCAATGACTTGTTGATCACAGGGAGTCACTCATCCACCATCAAAGCAGTGAAAACTACTCTGCATGATCAATTTCTTATGTCAGACATGGGTCTTTTGCACCATTTCTTAGGGATTGAGATCACTCAGTCATCTTTAGGTATCTTCATGCCACAACCCAAGTATGCACTTGACATGCTCTCCAAATTTTACATGGATAACTGTAAGCCTACACCGACTCCATTTCTGTCAGGGGTCAAACTTGAGGATAAGTGTTCACCCTTGGTTGATGGAACTTTATACTGACAACTTTTCAAGAGTCTCATCTATTTGACTCACATGAGGCCTGGCATTTCATATGTCATGGGCATGGTCTCTCAATTTATGCAGGAGCCACATGAGTTGTATTGGAAAGCAGCTAAGTGAATTCTCCACTATGTTTAGGGAACTCATAGCTATGGGATTCATTATGCAGCAAGCATGGATTTTGACTTGGTGGGATACACAGATTCAGATTGGGCAGGTGATTCCTAGGATCACAAGTCTACTTCAGGATATTGCTTCTCACTTGGTTTCGGTCCAGTTTGTTGGTCGAGAAAGAAGCAGTCTATAATTTCTCTTTCATCTATAGAGGCTGAGTATCAAGGACCAGTTAATGCCACCACTAAGGCCAACTGGATTCTGAATATTTTCATTGAGTTTGGCATTTCATTCATAAAGCCCACAGTCATCTTTTATGATAATCTAAGTGTAATACAGATCTCAAAGAATCCAATCCATCACTACAGGATGAAACACATTGAGATACATATGCACTACATCTGGGAGCTGATTCATGCAAACATCATTGATCTCAAGTACATTCAAACATCAAATCAGATCATGGACATCTTCACCAAACCCTTCACTGAGAGCAGGTTCCTTCATCTGCGAGCTTTGCTAGGGGTGCAGCTAGTGTCTACTTCTGCAGGGGCTTCTTAGTCCTTCGCTTCACTTTCTCTACTATGGGGGGTGTTTTCTCTCTCTATTTAGGGGGGGGGGGTATTCCTTTGTGGGGGGATTATTCTCTTTTGGGGGGGAATTCTTTGTACATGGGTACCTCACCTGACTTCACTTACTGGGACCCATATCTTTTCACCAACCTAAGCTACGCTTAAGGGGGGTGTTAGTGTAGGTTTTTTATTTTCCTTAGGGATATTCCTTTTTCCTACACATTATTAAGCTTTCTTAGGTTTATTAGATGTGGTTAATATGAGGACACATGGTGAAAAACATCAGCTACATGTGTAACTTTCTCCCACACATGGGTCTAGTTGAGTTACACATCCTCTTTTGGCTTTTTGTGTCACCTCTCATAACCACTATTCTGTCTTTACCTGAGTATGTTATGGGGTAGTTAGAGTTCTCACACTCTTTTGGCTTTATGTGCCACCTCCTTTTTGTCTTCACTTGAGGAGGTTATGCCACATGTTTTGTCATTTACGAAGTAGGTAAAACCTCCCACCTTTTATGGGTAGTAGGAGTTAATGCACCTCTTGGATGTATATGCCCTAGTTTTGCTATATATACAACTCTCTCTACTCTCACTTTCACTAGTTCAATACAAGTTCAGTGAAATCTCTGTGAGAGTATCGAGAGTATTCTCAAATTGTCTTACTTTGTCTCTATTTTTCTCTTTTTAGATTCTCTCCCCATTCTGCTATTTTAATCTTTGATCATTTTTTGAATGGAGTGTATGTGATCTATGACTGACATCAGATCCTAGTTCGGTTCTCACTTCTCACAGAATCTAACACTTCTATGTTATCATTGAAGATGTCATGTTGAGGTGTTGTTTCACCCTTTGGAAAGTGATTGTATAATGGATTTTCCGATATGTGCACACCGTTGATATCAATAGAATTATAACCCATTAGTCTACAACTTCTTACAAAGATGTTCCTAGTAGGGCAGAAGGTTTACAACTCATGCAAAGTCCAATAACACTCAATGCACAAACTAAGAGTACAATCAACAAGATTACTTGGTAGTTATGTTTGTTAAAATACACAATGTGTAATTGCAAAATTTGAAATTTGAATGCAAGGACACACAATGAAGACACACTACAACTCAAAATCTGATTTGAATGAGCATTTAAAAGAGCATCAAAATTTGAAATAAGATTTTGACTACAAACCCTATCCTTTTGTAAAAAACTAGGTTATATGAAAATGCAACATTTCAACAAAACCCTAACAAATGATATATGCAAATGCAAGATGTAAGATCATGAAATGATTAATTGTTGTAATTTGTCTTAGATCTGATGTAAAAATCAGAAAATTAAATGGTTCCAATGATATGCAATGAAATAATGCAAAACTATGCCTTAATGCAAGCCTAGAATGCTTATTTTCTCATTTTTTCAAATGTATATGCAAATTTTTTCAATACAAGATGATTAATATGATATGAATGAATGTAAAATCTAATGTCAACACTCAGCAAGATGCAAGTTCAGCAAAAAACATGGGTTCACCAAAATGTTAAGCAGTAAAAAGAGAGATGATGGAATGTATGGATTCCATAGATCAAACCCTCCTTTCACTCTAACATTCAAGTAAAAACACCGAGTCAAGCCACTACAAGATGGAAGAGGGCTCAACTATAGATCTTTGTACCCTTGTTTATCAAGGAAAGATAAGATTCAACCAAGCTTTTGTCAAACCCTAGGTCAAGTATGAAAGAAACCCTAGTTCTAAGATAATCATCTTGAAATAGATGATCGACAATGGAAATATGAAAACCAAAAGTACAAAGAGAATTAGTAAGATGTTAGAATTTGTCTCCCGAAAGTAGAGGTTTCAGAGGACAAATTTGGTAACCGCCCAAGTCTAGATGTTTGAATCTTCCAGAGCTTAGAATTAATGAAATACTATGGATGGTGCCTACAACTCAAATCTAAAAGCTTGAGGCTGTGTAGACTAGGGTGGTAACTGCCCAAGTCTAATTAGAGGGATATTCTGACACTATTTTTAGATCCTGAAACTATAATGTCTTCACTACTTCCTTGTAGCTCCACTTTTCCTGAAACCTGTACGTCTAACCTACACACAAGACAACAAGAGAGGGGTTTGGGGATTGTGGTGTTTAGGATATTTCTTTAGTCAAGCCATGGGTTAGCATTCAATCTTTCCAAACACTGTTGTTAATGAGAGGGCATGCTCTTGCAGAGAAGAGGCCAAAGATAATCCAAATGATGAAATGATTCAAATGATTCAAATAAAAATGATGTCACCTTGGTGGTGAAACCCTTGAGAGGATGAAAGCTCTTCAACTCACAAGGAGATGGATGATGAATCCATATCTGCAACAAACACACAAATACTAACACAAATCTACAACAAATACATAATGAATGTGTTAATGCTCTTTACTCCAATATCATAAGTTCGCGTTATCCATCTAGGTGTAAAATGAAGTCATAAAATCAATTATATATGCTTTCCCGCTAACATTTACGAATTCAAATCATAAGAAACCAAAAAGGAGGAACACTTTGGAAGGCCCAAGCTGACATACCAAAAGTTAGCCCTAACCAATTAGCAGAGACTTGGGCGGTTGGTGCCGAAGTCCAGGGGCCTAAATTGGGTTAGGGATAAGTTAAAATAGGTCCCAAGGGTCCCAAAATGTTCTAGGTGTCAGGAAGTTTCCTTTGAGATGATCAAGTATAATGTATAATTAAGTATAATGAAGCAAATAGGACCTAGGAGCTAAACTAGGAGGTAAAAAGGCATGTGGCCACTTTTTACTCCATAATAAGATTCTTTTTTTTAAAGAAATGTTGTAGAGAACCTATAATATATTAACATATAGACATAAAAAGTAAAAAATAACCTAGGATATTGAGGAGATTAGGCTAGGGCCATATAGTGAAAATTGAGGCAGGAGTCACATAAGATAAAAAATAAAATTAAAAAAATCACTTCAGAAGAGTGGTAGTAGAAACTAGTAGTCAATCGGGGTTAGTCTAAGTTGGACCCATGGTTATCTTCTAGTGGGGTGATGGAAAATGGGAAAGAAAATGCAGAAGTATGTGGTGTACATGGGGGATCAGGTGCTAGGTTAGGCGAATGATGCCAGAGGAACCTCACAACATTAAACTCCTCTTTTGTTTTATCTAAATTTCTTGTTGGGAGCTAGAAGCGGTGCACATTCAAAGCTCTTTTAGTAGGTTGTAGAAGTCCCCTTGGAGGCCCCTTTGTATGTTTTTTTACACATAGATAACATGTTGGGATGTCTTTAGAAGGTCCCCGTCAAATATGCTACCAATCGGGGCCTCGCATTCTTGGAAATCATACCCACCGAGTGTTGTTTGCCACCTTCAGGTGTTGAAGAAAGATGGATGCGCCAAGCCAAAGTTGATAGCCTAAGCATACTCATAATCTTGCACGATATCAAAGATGTATGGTATGAAGGTGGACATAATTTATGAACCTTTCACTTGTCTCTTTGCATGTTGGAAGAGATAGTATCCCATGATGCACTGAATTGTGAATTCCATGTTATCACAGTTAATCAAAAAGATCTCCCTCATGTTCACCATGTTCATAGGACCTTGGTAAGTCAGCTCCCTCATCAGAGGAGGGAGGAGGATCCGGTCATTCTTCAATCTCATTACCATTACAGTTGGTCTAAGGATTCTTCACATCCAAACTATTCCTGGTATCTTCTTCTATCCATTGTGAATTATTCTAACTGTAATCTTATTTTTGGGTTAACTTGAACCACTTACCACTTGGAAGAAACTATTTTTCAAACAAGGATTTCAATGAGTTATAGAGCTGTAAATGATTGTGACCATAATCAAAAGCTCCTTGGCAATGGCACCATTCTCTTGGCATAAGTTGACAGACTACTAAATTCAACATACAAAAAAATGTAAGCTGCAAACTGAATGTTACAAAAGCCTTCAGATTCTTTAACCTTTTAATTCATCCCCAACAATGGCACCATTCTACTGGGTCACAAAATTGCATGTCCAAAACCCTAGAGTGTTTCCTCATCTCCAAGGCTAGGGGTGTTGTCAAGAAGACTGGAAAGGGGCTCATAAATAGGTTGAGGATGATTAAGGGCCAATTTCTAGGAGTGGGCAATCTCCTCTTCACTTTTGGCTTAGCTAGACCAAGGAGGGTGTTCCTAGAGGTATCCCTCAAGAAGAATTAATTACAATACAAAATATAAGAAAAATAATATCAAAGCAGTAAACCCAAAATGTAGTTTTAATCCCAAATATTGCCACTAGGTTAAAACTATCCTATCGAATCATATGACATCTTATTGAGTTGATGAAGGCATCTCCATAACCATGTAATATGTGGAAGTACATATTTGGTTCAAAAATTATTGATGCCTAATATGTTTACAGAAGTTAAACCCTAGTTGATGAATATAACCAAATAATGCATACACACTAAGACCTAGTTCTACTTCACAATAGAAATACATGGTTCATTTTAAAAGTGTGTGGGTTATCAAAGTTTTCCAGACTGGTGCCTATTCAATGGGCTATAGAGTCAAAGATTCATCAAAGGGAAATAACAACATAGAAATATATGACGTATATCTGAATAATCAAATGCATTAAAACTAGATGACCAACAATGAATACACTTAGTAATCCCTTATTAAAAAAATTCATCCATATGTAACTAAAAAATGATCACCACTAAATATGTGGGGTTTTAGGATTTTATCACATTCATCAAATTTGTGTTACAATCATACTATAAAACATGACAAGAGGAAACCCTAGCTATGACTTAGGGATATCCATGAAGAAATACAAGTAAAAATAAAGAAGATCAATAATCATATCATTTATACCTTCTAATATTCATACATTTCACCTTGTCTCACTTTGAGGAAGTTGACTTGGTGTTGTTTGAAACTGTAAGAAATTTATGCACCTTCGCTATCTAGAAAAGACCAAGAATGACAAAGACATGCAAAGGGAAAAGAACTTGCACTTAAACCCTACTACTGTTTTCCCTAATTTGTGGGTGGGAAACCAAAGAGTACTTTGAACTTTGGATTCACCCACGGACATGAATGCGGGGATGAAGAAAACACATGAAATATATGGCTGCCACCAACCACCATCTAACAAATGCCTATGGAATCGTGCCTAGGAAAGAAAGAGTGCATCTGGGTGGGAAAACAACCCTTGAAAAATCATAGCAGTCAAATTGGGCCATAAATGGTCTACTTGTAAGTTGTTGAAGTATTTTGGCACATCCTCTGCACATTGTTGATGTTTGAGGGTTTAAGGAAACCTTAGAATCTCAACAACAATGAGAAGGTTCCAACATGCGAAAGGAACCTGGAATCCCACAAAGAACCATGTAGGTTGGGGATAGGAAGGGAAATAGGATCAAGGAGAGGAGAAGAATCAGAACTAGGATTTGAAGTGGGATCAAGACTAGGGAGAGGAGAAGGATTGGGATCTGAAAGGGGGGTCGGGACTTGGGAGAGGAGAAGGACCGGGGCCAGGATCCAAAGGGGGGACATTAATGGGCAGAGGAGAACGATTGTGACCATGATCTAAAGGGGGATTAGGACCAAGGAGAGGATAAGGATCTGAGCTAGGATCTAAAGGGGGATTAGGACTAGGGACCTGGGGTTCTAGAGAATTCAGTAATCCCAACAACAAGATGAAGAACGTGGGGTTCTAGGGTTCGAGGGAACTTTGGAACTTATGGATAGGTTCCAAGGATCCCGAGGAACTTGAAAACATGGGGAAGCTAGTATACCCCACAAAGTCACCTCAAAAAAAAAAATTAAGAGCCATGTAAACTAGATAATGCATGAGGGAAACATCCTAATCACATGGGGGAAAATATTGAAAGAGTTTATAATATTTTTCAAAAGTTAGGTGCTATAAAATTAGGCCCAACAAGGCTTATCTTTTAATCGTGAGCTCTTTTATATCTTATGTGATTAGTAAAGAGACACAATAGCTAGAATATGACAAGAGTTAATGGTGTAATAGATATGCATGGAAATAGAATGAAGAATAGAAGATTAAAAAGGATACACATGCTATATCAAAATGGACACAAATTTGGTTCTAAATTGTAAACACCTATCAAATACTATCTAAAATATCTATAAGTGATTTGATATAAATAATATCAAACAAATCTAAAAGTGATTTTATATAAGAACTTGTTAATCATGAAGGTAGTTGGGCACTAATTATGGATAAATTGTCTAGGGGAAACAATGTCTTTGCCTTCAAACTATAAAAATTTGAGGACAAATTTGTAGAAATATTCTACAAAGTTTTTATAACTACCACCTATTAGGGACATGAATATACAATGAAATAAAATAGAGATTTTATTGGTATAGAAGGTGTACTAAAAGTGAGAAAACTAAGAAATAGCATGAATCCAGCTAATAAACTATTTCTGTAACCATGGTTATAGGTTCTATAGACTTCTTAGGGGCTATTAGATAAAGTTAGGAGTTATCTCATGCAAGCACCTCTATAACATGAGGGCATCTAGGTGCTGGTAGTGTCTAGGATATCTATGGGTGAAAATTTGTTCAACTCTAGATTGATTGAAATTTAGAGGATGTCTATGATAATCTCTTAACTCTAGTTCTTCCTTTTCTACAAACTCCCTAACCTACATAAAATTCTCCTTAATTTAACTAGGTCATCCCACAATAATGGGTTACACTTTTTGGCCAAACTTGACATTGAAATCAACAATTTGAACTAAATCTTCACTTTCTAACACCTATAGCCGCTAAACCATTAGGAATTTGAAGATGATGCGAACTACTAATTTGTGAGATTTTGTCTATAGATTATAAATATATATTTTTTTAAAAATTGGAGTTAAATTGTAAAAAAATTTGTGACTCTTTTGATAACTAGTTTTTAGTAGTAAACAACATTTTTTAAAGTGATGTGTATTCTGTCACACATAATGTTTTTTCTACAAAGGATAAAATTCTAATTTTTTTGAATTTAGATTGGTAACACCGATATCTAGAGGATGCATTTGGTTTCATAATGTTTTGTTGAATATTTTTTTAATTAAGTTTTGAAGTCAAACTAATTATAATTTAGACATGGGCATATTCTATCCAACATAACTTTTTATGTATGTATCAGAATTCAATATATTTTTTTGTTGGAATAAGGACATCAATACCTAGAGGACAAGTATTTTTTAGACTTTTTTTTCTCTATTTTCCTATTTTTTTCTATGTGTGAAACAAAGACCTTGATGTTCATTGGAAAACCTACATTCATAATATATATATATATATATATATATATATATATATATATATATATATATATATATATATATATATATATATATATATATATATATATATATATATATATATATATATATATATACTTATTCGGAAGCTTATAATAAAGACTACATTCTTACAAAACATAAATTTTAAATGAATTCATTTGATCTGCCAAAAGATAAATCAAAAGTGGGTTTTTATCAACATTTTGATAGGTGTAGAGGAGACTCCATTATAGGTATGGTTTAAAACTACCGGGGTTCTATCCAAGGGGGTTTGAATCTAAGGGGGTTTGATCAAACCCTCTTCAATTAAAATCCTTTAAATGGAACCTTTCAAGGCTTATATCATTATATTTTCTAAAAATATGTGATTTCAGCAAAAATCAGGATGTCCCAAAAAGTGTAACCCATTATTGTGGGAGCACCCATCTACACGACCACCCTTTGTGTTTAAACCCCCTAGTAGGTATTCAAACATAGATCCACATGAAATGATAATGTAAATACTATGCTTATATATAATGTTATTATATCATGCAATGGAAAGCATATAAATGAAAACCCTAGTCTGATGGAAGACTAAAAATAGAAAATAGGAGGTGAAAAAGACAAAGTGAGAAGAGAAAAAGAGATAAAATAGAAACATAATAGATGCAAAATGAATTGGGGATTGAGAGGGATGAAGAAAGAGGGAGAATAATAATAATTATAGAAAAATAGTCCAAATCTAATACTATTTGGAAGTAAAAAATAGATAAAATACTATTAGAAAAGAAAATAGAGACCTATGCTCACCAAAATAGCTGCACTATTATCTACAAGCCTCTAAAAAATATTGTAGAGGTTGATAGGATTGCTCCAACACTAATTCAAAGATCCAAATCTCGTAGAAATGCAATTCAAGAGGATATATTTCTCCAAAAGAAAAATCCATAGAGGATTTGTGAATTGTAGTATAAAAATGTGATGCAAGAGCATCGAGAGGTGTAAGAGCAATCTTGCATCACCCCAAAAAATGATTTTGTTTTATTTCCTTTTAATTTTGGTTTTACAAATACCCATGAAGATTATTTACTCTATAAAGTCTTGTAGAATGGTCTAGAACATCCAAAATTTCAAAAAATGCTAAAAATAACATGGCCTCTATTTTTAGAAAGATTGCATTTGAGCATGTATGGACTTGAAATTTTACCCAAAGATCCAAAATTGTTAAATGAACATTGTGGGTGAGTTTCAACCGAAGCCCATCTCTAGGATTCAAGATATTAAAGTTTCCTATTTCAAGAAAACCTAAAAAATCTTAAATTTAGGTTTCGAGGCATTAAACAGTTGAATGAGGAAATTGAATAGATTAAATTTTAAAGGCATATGGAACTTTGAGCTCTTGAATTCAAGAAAAATGGAAGCCTAATCATGTACACAAATCAAAATTTATGGCTCATGGAATTTTTTCCATTTAGAGTTATTTTCTGGTGGTGGGATTTAAATACGATAAAAGTGGAATTAAAGAGGAGGGGAGCTACAAGAAAGCGGTGAATAAGGTTTGAATGCCCAAGGGAGGTAGGAAGTAGCTGGATGTGAGTTGGGGAGTTGTTTTTGATAGATACAAGTCATGCAGTGGAGTTAGGATGAAACAGAGGATGAAATAGAGCCATTTCTAAAGCTATAGAAGAGACAAAAAGTTCCATAAATTAGAGGATTGTAAGCTACAAATTGTTGTTGCATTTTTTGAGGATTTTGTCCTATATTTTCCAAGACTATTGGGATCTAAATTTTTTGTTATTAAATAGCCCATATTTCTATCACAAGATTCTTTCATGTTCAATGAATGAAATTTCTTGAATTGTTGAATTCATATATTTTCTTGTGTTAATTTGTTGTTGTGAGTGTGTTGGGTGGAGTGCACCCTCATCATGTGGTATTAGAGTGAGTGTATCATGAGTGTGCAAATAGATCACTAAATAGTGAGGCAATTTGTACCAAGGCCTTAAGGTAGTGGGTTGGAATGTGGAATCAGAATTGTCGATTTGAGGCAACTTTACACTAAGAAATTTTTCATTGAGTATAAGAGGAGAAAATAAGTAAGATACAAATATGCCTCTATGAAAAAACATTGGTGGTAGGAATGTTGTAGTGATAGAAGAAGTATTTAGAGCTCTATAGGGGTAGATTAATGCAATCCAAGAGGAGCCGAGAAGATGGTTTAAATCGAGGAGAGATGAATGTGAGAATGAAGATGACATGTAGCCCAAGATGATGCACAATTTGAAGAATATGATGGAGAAGAAGAAATTAATCAAGTCAAGATGTTGAAGGCCATATAAAAAAAATTGGCTAAAATGCCAAAGATAGACATCTCTACATATTTGGGTAGTCTCAATCTACAAGAATTGATAGATTGGATTAATGAAATGGAAGAATATTTCATGTATGAAGAAATAGAAGATATTGAGAGGGTCAAGTTTTGCAAGACCAAGTTCAAGGGTGTAATGCCCCAATCCCATAGACAAGAAAATATGAAATAAACCCTAATAATAATATTTTTTTCTATAAAGTACATCCCAAATATTTATCTAGCTAAGGTAGCCTTTATGATTTTAACACGTTTCTTATATAACTCTAATTAAGCGTCTTTCTTTGATGAAGGAATAGTTCCCATATCTAAGGGAAAACCACCTCTATCAATTTTGACTAGTTCTTAGGAAGGAAGAGAAATTTTAACTTAATAGAGAACTTCTAACTAAATAGAGAACTTAATATCATTTTAAACATGGCTGATAGGAACGACATCAACATAGATGAAAGTAAATCTTTTACTTTACAAGGAAAGTTAATATCAAAGGAAAATAAAACAATTAATACCGAAGACACTAAGGTTTCCTTACGATTAAATACATAGACAAATAATCTTCCACCAAAGAATAATTACATATATGCGCTAAAGAAAGAAATAGATAAAGAACTTCAAGGGAATACAAATTTACCCGGCTGAAAATGTAAACTCATGTATATAGGTTTAAATGCCAAGATTTATTTCACACTTCCAAATGCATTTAACTAGCAATGACTAAAACATTAGTAAGAAATTTGCTGAAGGAATTGTTTTTAAGTTTTTCTTGCCTAGGGTAAAAAGGAAGCCCTATGTGACATCCCATATAAGAATAAATAAATAAATAAATAAATAAAAATTATTATTTTTGTATAAATTCAAATATATGACAATAACCACCTAGAGAGTGCAATTTACCATGTGCGATTAAGATAACCAAGAGCTAAGTTATTTTGTTTTATTTAGAGGCACAACATTTGTTTGAAGACAAAAATAAATAAATACTTAAAATAATTGCCCTCATCTCAACTAGAATATAATGACACAAAAAACCCTAAATTCTTAAGTAAATAAAATCATTTGTAAGTAAAATGAAATCACTCTAAAATAACTCTTAAGTAAATAAATAATCCTTCTTAAGTAAGTAAAATGATTTGTAAGTAGAATGCAATCACTCTAAAATAATTCTTAGGTAAAATAAAATAATCCTTCTTAAGTAAGTAAAATGATTTGTAAGTAAAATGTAATCACTCTAAAATAATTCTTAGGTAAAATAAAATAATCCTTCTTAAGTAAATAAAATATAAAAATCCCATCAAACTTTAAAATAAATAAGGTTAAAAAACATAACATAAATAAATAAGGTTACAAACATGTTGTGGTTCGCATCTCAAGTTGTGAAGGAAAACATAACATAAATAAGGTTAAAAAACAAACATTAATGTTTTTCTACTATACTCATGAGCCAAAAATAATTTTAAGATGAAAATAAAGCTAAGAGTATTTGGCATAGACTAATGTGTGGCCCTATGTGATTTCTTCTAGGGTGGGAAGGAAAATGCAGCCTTAATTAGGGCAGACTTCCTACAACCCTAAAACATGCTTTACATTTTTTTTTCCTCACACAGATAAACTCTTCCATGATGGCGGCAATGACCAGGTTGAGGAAGGGTGGTTAGATTAAGCATATGCGGAAGAGTTGAGGGAAATGTGCTTTGCAAAACTAAAAAAAATGGGGAAGAACATGCAGCTACAGTAGGAATTTAGGGGAAAATGCAACATCTAATCTATGTTTTCTACTGTAAGCATCCCAATACCAGCCGAACAATATTCAGAGGTTTGAAGTTATTTTTCCTTGGCTACCATCCATATTCCATGCGGTAAATTGTTGTTTGTAAATTGATACTTCTATTTGTCTTTCAACATTATGTATGTTTGGGTATTTTACAGTTTGTTTGCAGGATGGGAGGCCTCTGAGACAAGGAGGTCCTACTAGCTTCAACCACTATTCTTCTATTTTCATGCTTCGTTGATTTCAGAACTCACTGTCAACCATATAGAGAGCGCCCTGGAGTCTTACAAAGACCTACAACGTGACCAACTGTTTCATAACTTTTCATTTCATTTCCTTCCCCTCACATAGGGAAATGTAATAGGACGAAGTAGCAGCAGTAAATCTGCCCTGTGTCTCAAATTTATAAGTGTGTTGTGACTTCTCACAATGCATCTATTTTATTTTATGTTATTTTATTTTTTCAAACACAGCTTGCTTTGGCAGCCACTTCCCTTTGTATAGATAATTTCTTACGGAAAATACTTTCTTCTTTCTCTTTTTTTTCTTTAACTCTATTCAAATGTATAGAACATCATCAGAGATAAGTAATCTATGTTTACAGGAACGACACTATCACAAGGAGATATAAATTCATTCAAAGACTTTCAAAAAAAAGAATCACACTCCCCATAGATATATGGCCCTACAGCTGAGCATGTCTTTCTCAAAATAAATTATAGAAATACATTTTTACATAGCTTTTCATCATAATATTACAGAAATAATTTATATATATGCATATATGAAAAATAGACTTAGCTACAGATTCTCCCCTTAGCATTCCTTGGCTATACTTTAGTACTGTAGTAAGATTTCTCCATTAGTCTCACAACCTGTAAGCCTGTATTGACAATGAGCAAGGGTCTAGTCTTCTAATAGCCAGTGAAGCTCACAACCCAGCCTAGGGAAAAAACTGTCCACCCCTGAGCTAGGGGAAGACATGGAAGTTCTAGGTACATCTGACACAACCCCTTACCCTTACTATCATACATCAACCATACTCATACTTTAGAATTCCACCAATTTCACATAGATAATTACACATTCACTAGGTATCCACAACACGGACACAAGAAGACTTCGTAGAAGACCTTCACAAGGGGATGATAGAAGTTAGCATCCTGAAGGAATAACTTTCCCATCATAGAAATGTAACTATATATTTTTTTTGTCAAGGGTACTCTTACCCATTTATTTTGCTATTTGATACTCTTACCCATTTACTTTGAGGTCATTTTAGATTAATGGCTTGGGTACTCATACCCTCCCAACATATATGTGTATATACAGATAGAATATAAGGATGGGGTACTCTTACCCAATTGATTGTTCAGATTCCAACAATACTAAATATGGGGTACTCATACCCATTATTCACCTTCAGGACCTCTTCTTCTATCCCCACATACAACTTACCACAGACTTACAAGCAGCAGTAACCACTTATACTAAACACTTTCAGCAATAAACACAGCATGGAGACAACAACAACATTTTTACTAGCAAAAATTTTGATAGCAACAATTGTCATAACAAACAAGAAAGGAATCAACATCACTTATCCCATATAAATTTTAGAGTAATCCAGTTAATGTCTCCAACCTAGAATTTTCTGCAGGTTGATTCAGCTCCACAAAAAGCTCTAGGTCCTCCAGATTTACTCCTTCTAGTTCCTTCTTCCTAATCTCCAATTCAATCCAGTTCCTCTCCAGCCCCTGTAAGTAAAAATTAAGAAAGAAAAACAATAATTAAAACCAGAATACTCTCCCCTTCTATTTATCTCCTTTCTACCTCAATTTACAGTTGTCCCTGTAGGCAACATGTGTCCATCCAAAGGGACAGAATGTATCCAAATGAGGGCATCATGCTGTCATAATGGGTGGGTAACAAGTGCTCTCCCGTGAGCCAAATTTCTCCAAAATTAAAAATGTATTCCCGTCCATAAGTTTAGGGTAGTTTTGAAAGTGTTTCATTTTTATTTATTTTTTATTCTTATTGCATTTTCCTGAGGGGTCCACTTAGGTCTATAAAAAAATGTTTAACTTTTCTTCCATTAATAGGCAGAGTTTAGACTATATAATAAGTTTAATAGGTTAATTTAATTTCCCCCCTTAACAAACATCACACAACACTCTCCACATAACATCGACACAAAATAACATTGTACATGGACAATACATGCTCTAAGAAAACTTCCTCATAAATACTAACAAGATGACTTTACATAACTCCCTTTCCAAGACACACATACACACACAACTAACAAGAGGCTTATGCCTTCATGTAGGCTAGACCAGCTCACTGAGAACTTACAACGGAACTCCACATGTTTTCCCCCATTTCCACTAGCTTCCTACACACTCGATGTTACATCGTCAGTATAATTAACAATAAATAGCCAAAGCAAAAATATAAAATTAACCACAGCTATATCATATATTAGTATAAACAATTCAATGTTAGATCATATAAAAGAGTACACACACATTTTCATTATTACTAACTCTAAATATCACAATTCTAACTACAACTAGATACATATAATTAGTAAATGACATCATTTATAAAAAAAGTAAGTAACCTTGCCATGAAAACTGAGGATTACATATATACAACCATAAGTCAAAAGCAACATACTACTTACATATACAAAGAAAGATCTGACATCATCACATAAAATAAAATAAAGCATGTAATATCCCAGTGCATGCACATATAAATATAACATCCATGGGTCTACATCAAAGTCAAATAACCAAGATGGCTAGCCATATAACTCGCCATGCCAAGAGTCTATAGCGAATCAAAATGTACAACTATCCTGTCATAATGACAACACCAAAGAGGGGCCCTACATCTACCCCCCTGGGCTAGGGCTTCCTCCTGGAAGTCCTCAAAAAGGTGGGGATGGAGAGTCCTCATAACATCAGTGTTCTCCCAAGTGGCAGTGGTCTCATCATAACTGTCCCACTAGTCCTGGACTTGGTCCAGCTCTCGACCTCGAAGGCTGAGGGTCCGATGAGCCAAGATAAGAATGGGCTCCAATCTCAGTTGCCCGTCCTCCTCTACCTAAAGAGCATCCCAATCCAAAACATGAGGAGGATCATGAACATAGCGTCTCAAAATAGAAACATGAAATACATCATGAATGCGTGACAGGCTAGGTGGCAAGGCTAAACGATAGGCTACAGGTTCTTTTTTCTCCAATATCTCAAAGGGGCCCACAAAATGAGGTACTAGCTTGGAGCCCTTTCCATAACGGATTGGACTCTTATGCGGCCGCACTCTCAAGAAAACTCTGTCACCCACTAAAAAAGACCGATCAATCCTCTTAGTGTCTACATACATCTTCTGTCAATCCTGTGCCTCCTGTAACCTCTGATGAATCACTAGTACCTGTCGCTCCATATCCTATAATAGCTCTGGCCCAATAGCGATTCTATCCTCCAAGCGATCCCAACTCAATGGAGTCCGGCACGGTCTGCCATATAATGCCTGGTAAGGTGCCATACCCAAAGAACTGTGAAAACTGTGAACTCTACTAGGTACAAGTACTCCTCCCACCTAGACTGATGATCCATAACATACATCCTCAGCATATCCTCAAGCACTTGATTAACCCTCTTTGTCTGTCCATTTGTCTCAGGGTGATAGGCTGTACTAAAACTAAGCTGGGTGCCCAAGGTTCGCTGAAGTGTTGTCCAAATGGTGGAAGTAAACACTGGATCCCTGTCTGATATGATCCTGCGAGGTACCCTATGTAATCTAACAATCTCATCCAAGAATACCTGTGCTACTGATGCTGCTGTATACGTGGTGCATATGGGTGAAAAGTGCGCTACTTTGGTCAACTTGTCAACCATTACCATGATGGCATCATGGCATCGGGCAGACATAGGTAGACCAACTATAAAATCCATAGAAATAGTATCCCACTTCTACTCTAGAATCTCATGGGATATAATAATCCTGGTGGGTGCTGGTGCTCGGCCTTGACCCTCTGACACTCAAGGCATTGAGCCACAAACTCTGCAATATCTCTGCACATGCCTAGCCAGTAATATAGTCGTTGGAGATCAGAGTACATCGTCCTAACCCCTGGGTGAGCTGCATATGGTGCTCTATGAGCCTCTGAAAGGATCAATCTCTGTACATCCCCACCCTGTGGTACGTAGATACGCCCCCTGAATCGTAACAAACCATCTACCTCAAGAACAAATCTGGAATGCTTGACCTCAAGGGCCCTCTATAACTATATTAAACTCTGAATCTCCTGATACCAATCATCCTCTGGTAGCTACTGGAGAATACGTGTCCTCAAATCAGTACCCACCATAATGGCCATGATCTCATGACATTGCCCGCTCAAGGCATCTGCCACTACATTCTCTTTTCCTCTGATATAGTGCACATCAAAGTCGTACTCACACAAAAATTCCATCCACCATCTTTGTCGTGCATTCAGATTCAGCTGAGTGAATATATATTGAAGACTACAGTGGTCAGAATGAAGTTCAAAATGATGTCCAAGAAGGAAATGTCTCCATCTAGTGAGTGCATGTACTACAGATGCAAGCTCTAAATCATGTGTAGGATAATTTTTCTTATGAGACTTGAGTTTCTGTGACTCATATGCGATAACTCGTCCCTCCTGCATAAGCATTGCACCTAAACCATCCAATGAAGCATCTATACATACCACAAAATCTTGAGTCGTATCTGGTACTGCTAAATGGGAGCACTAGTGAGACGCTCCTTGAGGGTATGAAATACCCTCTTGCACTGCTTTGTCCACTCAAATCTCTTCCCTTTGCGCTGAAGGGAAGTAATGGGATGTGCTATCCTGGAAAAACCC
Source organism: Cunninghamia lanceolata (assembly GCA_027924645.1). NCBI lineage: Eukaryota > Viridiplantae > Streptophyta > Pinopsida > Cupressales > Cupressaceae > Cunninghamia > Cunninghamia lanceolata. The sequence continues at coordinate 7,852,963 of BSBN01000888.1, forward strand.
TCTACAAATCTGCGGTAGTACCCTGCCAAACTCATGAAACTTCTAACCTCTGTAACATTGGTGGGTGCTGGCCACTCTATAATTGACTTAACTTTCGATGGATCTACTGAGATACCATCACCGGATATGATGTGCCCTAGATACTGTACCTCAGACTGGAAGAATGCACACTTAGCCAAATTAGCATAAAGCTTATGTCTCCTCAAACACTGCAATACCTGCCTCAAATGATCCTCATGCTCCTCCTCAGAGTGAGAATAAATCAATGTCATCCAAAAAAATCAATACAAAATGATCCAGAAAAGTGCGAAACACCTCGTTCATCAAACTCATGAACACTGTAGGGGCATTCGTCAAACCGAATGGTACCACTATAAACTCGTAGTGACCATACCGGGTCCTAAAAGCTGTCTTATGAATGTTGACTTCAACAATCCTCAGATGGTAGTAACCAGATTTCAAATCTATCTTGGAGAATACCCTATCTCTCCTCATCTGGTCAAATAGATCATCAATCCTCAGCAAGGGGTAGCGATTTTTTATCGTTAACTTATTCAATTGTCAGTAGTCGATGCATAAGCGAAGGGATCCATCCTTCTTGACAAAAATAACTGGTGCACCCCAAGGTGAGACGCTAGGATGGATGTGGCCTTTCTCTAATAACTCCTCCAACTAAATCTTAAGCTCACTGAGCTCTTGAGTGGTCATCCTATAAGGTGCCCGAGAGACTAGCTGAGCCCCTGGAACCAAATCAATATGAAAATCCACCTCCCTATGGGGTGGCATCCCTGTCAACTCTGATGGAAAGACATCTGCAAACTCCTTGAGAATAGGGTGATCATCTAAGGATATCTCTGTTAGTCCCTCTGATTTGTCGCTAATGGTAATGGCAAACATATGGCACACCTTATGCATGTTCCGCTTCAACTGCATAGCGGATATCATATGAACGGATACGGGTCTCTGTACTCCTGATAACACCACTGGCATGTTGCAATCATAAATACACTCAATCCTCGTATGCCTGTAGTCTATCCTAGCATGGTGTACGTCAAGCCAGTCCATACCCAAAACTATATCATACGACCCCAATGGGGTAATTTGAAGATCTACTGATGTGGTGAAGGTCCCAAAAGCAATCATACAATCTCTGACCATGGAGTCCACAACCACTCTAGCCCCTAATGCTAACTCAACCTCCCACCTATCGTCTTGCCTATATGCCACTAGCCTGCAACGCTCCACAATAGTGGGGGAAATGAAAGAATCAGATGCTTCAGAATCAAATAAAACACTAATAGATGTGTCACCATTCATACCTGAAGCCTCAATAATAGTGGCTTGATGATCGGCCTAGTGGTTCTTGACTACTGCAAAAACCCTGTGGGTCCTCCCCACATCGGCCACTGTTTGCTCTAAAGCTGTCGTATGGGGTCCACCTACTCCGAATCCCCATGGACACTCTCGAGTCAAGTGTCCAAACTCCCCACATACAAAACAAGCTCCTCTGGAATATCCCTGTGTAGACTGAGCCCTGCCAACCTGCGATGGTCCTCCTCTGGAATTGCTAAAACCTCCCCTGTGCGTATGCTGGCTCTGTGGTGGCCCTGGCTGCTATCCATGTGCCCTCTAATCTCTAGAGGGTCCCTGAGGCTGCCAAGGCCTAGTCTGACTGCTCTGGGTTCCTTGTTGTGGCCTAGGCCTATGCCTCTACTGTTGTTGTTGCTGTTGACGCTGAGGTACCCTCGGGGGTCCAGAAGAAGACCTAAAATCCCCTTTAGGGGGGTGTGAAACTCAAGGATTTGAAGAATCCTACTGCCCTTGGTTGCAGTTTCGAAACCGCTCTCGTGCCTCCCGAGACCTCCCCTGTATCTCCTCAACTATAAGGGCCTTTTCCACAGCATCACCAAAATCCACTAGATCGGCCATCCGAACGGATCCCGCAATACTGGGGTTTCAGACCCCTAATGAAACAGTGGACAAGAAGCTTTTTATCCTGAATATAGTCCACATATTGCTGGAGTTCAAAAAATATGTTCTCGTACTGAGACACTATGAGGCCCCTCTGCTGTAAATCGTGGAACTCATCAATGTGCCTCTATCTAAAATGCTCAGAAATGTAGTGTGCTCTAAAGCACTCCAAGAATGTTTCCCAAGTCAACATGTCTATGGATAAGTGATGTTTCCATTCCTCCTGTCACCACCAGATAGAAGTAGGTCCCCTCAACTGATGAATGGCAAATCTGGCCCTTAGGTTGCTTGTGATAGGTTGCAACCAAAAACACCCCTCTAAACTGAGTATCCAAGACTCTACCTCCACCTCGTCGGTGCCTCCTGAAAAGGTGGGGGCTGTAATCGAAGCAACTCCTGAATCCTGTCCCCAGTGCCTTGCGAACCCCCCGGTGCTGTATCTAGTGTTGTCTAAGTCTGAGTGTGTCAAGGTGATGGAGGGCAATGTTCCTTGCCCCCTTGCGTGTGCAGTAAACGTGGGGGACTCCTACTCTGCTCTTGGATCTCTGGTATACACTCTCTGCCCCCAGGTCGATCCCCCTGAGGTCTCTCTACAACTGGAGGGAGTCTACTCTCGAGTGCTCCCATTAGGCCTTGCAAAACTTGAAGAATCTGGGGACCATAGTCCTATCCCCTGACCTGATCAATACTCTCAGAGTGATGGGATTCTGTGGGTCTCTCTAGCGGTCATGCTTCATCTGAACCTCCGGCAGGAGAATTAGCTCTCCCCCCTCTATGTGACATCCTAAAAACAAAATAAATTAACATTAAATACTAGTTTGAACGGTTGTTTCTAGAGCGCCCAAGGTTGGAAACTTGGCTCTGATACCTATGTAATGCCCCAATCCCATAGACAAGAAAAAATGAAATAAAAACTAATAATAATTTTTTTTCTATAAAGTACATCCCAAATATTTATCTAGCCAAGGTAGCCTTTATGATTTTAACATGTTTCTTATATAACTCTAATTAAGCATCTTTCTTTGATGAAGGAATAGTTCCCATATCTGAGGGAAAACCAACTCTCTCAATTTTGACTAGTTCTTAGGAAGGAAGAGAAATTTTAACTTAATAGAGAACTTTTAACTAAATAGAGAACTTAATATCATTTTAAACATGGCCGATAATGAAAGTAAATCTTTTACTTTACAAGGAAAGTTAATATCAAAGGAAAATAAAACAATTAATACCGAAGACATTAAGGTTTCCTTACAATTAAATACATAGACAAATAATCTTCCACCAAAGAATAATTACATATATGCGCTAAAGAAAGAAGATAGATAAAGAACTTCAAGGGAATACAAATTTACCCCGCTAAAAATGTAAACTCATGTATAGAGTTTTAAATGCCAAGGTTTATTTCACACTTCCAAATGCATTTAACTAGCAATGACTAAAATATTAGTAAGAAATTTTCTGAAGGAATTGTTTTTAAGTTTGCTTGCCTAGAGTAAAAAGGAAGCCCTATGTGATGTCCCATAAATAAATAAATAAATAAATAAAAATTATTATTTTTGTATAAACTCAAATATATGATAATAACCACCTAGAGAGTGCAATTTCCATGTGCGATTAAGATAACAAAAGAGCTAAGTTATTTTGTTTTATTTAGAGGCACAACATTTGTTTGAAGACAAAAATAAATAAATACTTAAAATAATTGCCCTCATCTCAACTAGAATATAATGACACAAAAACCCTAAATTCTTAAGTAAATAAAATCATTTGTAAGTAAAATGAAATCACTCTGAAATAACTCTTAAGTAAATAAATAATCCTTCTTAAGTAAGTAAAATGATTTGTAAGTAAAATGCAATCACTCTAAAATAATTCTTAGGTAAAATAAAATAATCCTTCTTAAGTAAGTAAAATGATTTGTAAGTAAAATGCAATCACTCTAAAATAATTCTTAGGTAAAATAAAATAATCCTTCTTAAGTAAATAAAATATAAAAATCCCATCAGACTTTAAAATAAAATAAAATAAATATATTTTCTGTAAGATAATAAATACGTCTATGATCATAAGGTCTTAATAATCTTTAAATTTACCAAGCTAGGTAAAAAAAAAATTCGAGAAATAAGAATACCTATTATAATGATTAAAATATTTATATATATTTTAAACAGTGCTGATAATTATCTAATATATATATAACAGGCAATATTAAAAAAAAATATAAAAAGTTACCAATTTATCTTATTTACAAATAGGTTGTGGTTCGCATCTCAAGTTGTGAAGGAAAACATAAAATAAATAAGGTTAAAAAACAAAGATTAATGTTTTTCTACTATACTCATGAGCCAAAAATAATTTTAAGATGAAAATAAAGCTAAGGCTATTTGGCATAGACTAATGCGTGGCCCTATGTGATTTCTTCTAGGGTGGGAAGGAAAATGCAGCCCTAATTAGGGCAGACTTCCTACAACCCTAAAAAAAAAAAAAAAAAAAACATATACGGCCAGGTTGAGGAAGGGTGGCTAGATTAAGCATATACGGAAGAGTTGAGGGATAAAAAAAATGGGGAAAAACATGCAGCTGCAGTAGGAATTTAGGGGAAAATGCAACATATAATCTATGTTTGCTACTGTAAATATCCCAATAGTAGCCGAACAATATTTAGAGGTTTGAAGTTATTTTTCCTTGGCTACCATCCATATTCCATGTGCTAAATTGCTGTTTGTAAATTGATACTTCTATTTGGCTTTCAACATTGGGTATGTTTGGGTATTTTACAGTGTGTTTGCAGGATGGGAGGCCTCTAAGACAAGGAGGTCCTACTAGCTTCAACCACTATTCTTTTGTTTTCATGCTTCGTTGATTTCAGAACTCACTGTCAACCATATAAAGAGCGTCGTGGAGTCTTACAAAGACCCACAACATGAGCAACTATTTCAAAACTTTTCGTTTCATTTCCTTCCCCTCACAGGGAAATGTAATAGGACGAAGTAGCAGTAGTAAATCTGCCCTGTGTCTCAAATTTATAATTGTGTTGTGACTTCTCACAATGCATCTATTTTATTTTATGTTATTTTATTTTTTCAAACACAGCTTGCTTTGGTAGCCACTTCCCTTTGTACAGATAATTTCTTACAGAAAATACTTTCTTCTTTCTCTTTTTTTTTCTTTAACTCTATTCAAATGTATAGAACATCATCAGAGATAAGTAATCTATGTTTACAGGAAGGACACTATCACAAGGAGATATAAATTCATTCAAGACTTTCAAAAAAAAGAATCACAATCCCCATAGTTATATGGCCCTACAGGTGAGCATGTCTTTCTCAAAATAAATTACAGAAATACATTTTTACATAGCTTTTCATCATAATATTGCAGAAATAATTTATATATATGCATATATGAAAAATAGACTTAGCTATAGATTCTCCCCTCGGCATTCCTTGGCTATACTTTAGTACTATAGTAAGCTTTCTCCATTAGTCTCACAACCTGTAAGCCTGTATTGACAATGAGCAAGGGTCTAGTCTTATAATAGTTAGTGAAGCTCACCACCCAGCTTAGGGCAAAAACTGTCCATCCCCGAGCTAGGGGAAGACATGGAAGTTCTAGGTACATCTGACACAACCCCTTACCCTTACTATCATACATCAACCATACTCATACTTCATAATTCCACCAATTTCACATAGATAATTACACATTCACTGGGTATCCACAACACAGACACAAGAAGACTTCATAGAAGACCTTCACAAGGGGATGATAGAAGTTAGCACCCTGAAGGAATAACTTTGCCATCACAGAAATGTAACTATATATTTTTTTTGTCAAGGGTACTCTTACCCATTTATTCTACTATTGGGTACTCTTACCCCTTTACTTTGAGTTCATTTCAGATTAATATCTTGGGTACTCATACCCTCTTAACATATATGTGTATATACTGATAGAATATAAGGATGGGGTACTCTTACCCATTTGGTTGTTCAGATTCCAACAATACTTAATTTGGGGTACTCATACCCATTATTCACCTTCAGGACCTCCTCTTCTATCCCCACATACAACTTACCATAGACTTACAAGCAGCAATAACCACTTATACTTAACACTTTCAGTAATAAACACAGCATGGAGACAACAACAACATTTTTACTAGAAAAAATTCTGTTAAGAGTAATCCTGTTAATGTCTCGAACCTGGAATTTTCTACAGGTTGATTCAGCTCCACAAAAAGCTCTAGGTCCTCCAGATTTACTCCTTCCAGTTCCTTCTTCCTAATCTCCAATTCAATCCAGTTCCTCTCCAATCCCTCGTAAGTAAAAATTAAGAAAGAAAAATAATAATTAAAACCAGAATACTCTCCCCTTCTATTTACAGCTATCCCTGTAGGCAACATGTGTCCATCCAGAGGGACAGCATGTATCCAAATGAGGGCATCATGCTATCATAATGGGTGGGTAACAAGTGCTCTCCCGTGAGCCAAATTTCCCCAAAATTAAAAATGTATTCCCGTCCATAAGTTTAGGGCAGTTTTGAAAGTGTTTCATTTTTATTTATTTATTATTCTTATTGCATTTCCCTGAGGGGTCCACTTAGGTCTATAAAATAATGTTTAATTTTTCTTCCATTAATAGGCACTGTTTGGACTATATAGTATGTTTAACAGGTTAATTTAATTTCCCCCCCTTAACAAACATCACACAACACTCTCCACATAACATCGACACAAAATAACATTGTACATGGACAATACATGCTCTAAGAAAACTTCCTCATAAATACTAACAAGATGACTTTACATAACTCCCTTTCCAAGACACACATACACACACGACTAACAAGAGGCTTATGCCTTCATGCAGGCTAGACCAGCTCACTAAGAACTTACAATGGAACTCCACATGTTTTCCCCCATTTCTACTGGCTTCCTGCACACTCGATGTTACATCATCAGTATAATTAACAATAAATAGCCGAAGCAAAAATATAAAATTAACCACAGCTATATCATATATTAGTATAAACAATTCAATGTTAGATCATATAAAAGAGCACACACACATTTTCATTATTACTAACTCTGATTATCACAATTCTAACTACAACTAGATGCATATAATCAGTAAATGGCATCATTTATAAAAAAAAGTAAGTAACCTTGCCATGAAAACTGAGGATTACATATATACAACCATAAGTCAAAAGCAACATACTACTTACATATACATAGAAAGATCTGACATCATCACATAAAATAAAATAAAGCATGTAACATCCCAGTGCATGCACATATAAATATAACATCCATGGGTCTACATCAAAGTCAAATAACCAAGATGGCTAGCCATATAACTCGCCATGCCAAGAGTCTAAAGCGAATCAAAATGTACAACTATCCTGTCATAATGACAACACCAAAGAGGGGCCCTACAAAGGGTCATGTTGGAATTTGGTGGAAATACATATAGTTAGAAAGTAATAGGAGAGGAAAAGAAAAGATCACTAGATGGGATAAAATGGTGGACAAGTTGAAGAGACAATTTATTCCTATAGATTATTAGTTGGAACTCTTGAAGAAATGTTTGAGGAAGATCCACAATATAGTCAAAGAATACACTGAGGAATTCTACAAAGTTATCATCGGAGAAGGCCACATTGAAGACAATAGAGAAAGGTATCTAGATGCATCAATGGACTAAAACCTAGTATTCAAGAAGAGCTAATCTTGGTAAGGTTAACTACTATTGAAGATGCATACTAGTTTTCCATGAAAGTTGAAGAAAAATTAAATTATAAATTTGAAAACAAACAAAGAGGAAGAGATTATGGTGGAAGAAAAAGAGGAATATCATATGGAGGCCATGGACAACAAGATAAGAAAAAGAAAAATGATGGTGCAAGCACTAGCCAACACAATAGAGATGAACATTCATATTTCCCTAGAGACCAAAATGATGGATATCAAAGAGGAAGAGGAAGATTTGGAAGAGGACCTGAATGAGGAGGATTCAGAGGAAGGTGTTCTAGATGTGGTGAGGAAGGACATAGAGCTTATGACTACCAAAAAATCAAGAATGACCAAATAGAAGACTAGAGGCAAACACTAGAGTTGCCCATGTCAATGAGGAGACTAGATCTGAACATTCAGAATAAATTGAAAGAGGAGAGACTCTTGTTATGAAAAGATCCTTGTTGAAAGACAAAGGAAAAGAATAACTAGCCCAAAGAAAAATCTTGTTCAGAACAAAGTGTAAGTTAGGAGGTAAATGTTGTAATGTAATCATTGATAGTGGAAGTACAAATAATCTAGTTTTTGAAGAAATGGCTACAAAGTTGAATTTGAAAAGAATAGAGCATCCACATCCATATAGGATTTCCTGGCTACAAAAAGATCATCAAGCTTTGGTTAATGAATAGTGTTTGGTAAAGTTTAATATTTGATATTATCATGATGAAGTGTTATGTGACATTATACAAATGGATGTGTGTAACTTGTTATTGGGAAGGTCATGGTAGTATGACAAGTGTGCTATTCATGATGGCCATGATAACATCTATTATTTGAGAAAAGATGGAGTGAGACATAAACTAAAACCTATGAAAGAAGTAGAAGAAAATGTACATAAAAATGTTAGATTTTATTTGGTAGATGAAAGAATTTTTTAGATGGAATGAAGCATGAAGATATGTGCTTTTACTTAATTCATAAAATTAGAAAAGAGGAAGGAGAAGTACCTACAAAAATTTTTGATTTGTTGGATGAATTACAAGATATTGTTCTAGAAAATGTACCTCAAGGTTTACCACCATTGAGAAGCATAATTCATCAGATAGATTTGATACTAGGGGCTAGTTTGCCTAACAAGGCAGCCCATCAAGTTACTCTTGCAGAAAATGAAGAGATGAATAAATAAGTTCAGAAATTTTTAAGAAAGAGGCTAATAAAAAATGATTTTGAATCCTTGTGTAGTACTTGTAGTACTAGCACCTAAGGTAGATGGAGACTGGAGGATGTGTATTGATTCCAAGGCCATCAACAAAATCACAATCAAGTATAGATTTCTATTGCCAAAAATGGATGATATCATGGATTACCTAAGTGGAGAAAAGTATTTCACCAAGATAGATTTGAAGAGTTGGTATCACCAGATAAAGATATGGGAATGAGATGAATGGAAGATAGCATTCAAGACAAAAGGACTATATGAGTGGTTAGTTATGCCATTTAGACTAACTAATGTACGAATCAATTTCGTGAGGCTCATGAATGAGGTCCTCAAGGAATATTTAGGTAAGTTTGTTATTGTATTTTTAGATAATTTTCTAATTTTTAGTAAAACTTTGGAGGAACATCTAATGCATGTTTGTAGAGTTTTTGAGAGGTTGAGAGAGGGGAAATTGTTGATAAATTAGAAAAAGTGCATCTTTGTGAAGAAACAGTTAGTGTACCTAGGATTTGTGGTCTTAGCTAAGGGTCTTAAGATGGATCTAGAAAGAGTAAGGGATATCATAGAATGGCCTACACCAAGAAGTATCACTAAGGTATGATCATTTCATGGATTAGCTAGCTTTTACAGAATGATCACTAAAAATTTCAGCATCATATGTGCACCATTAACTAAGACAATGACAAGAGATATAAAATAATTTAAATGGACTATAGGTGTAGCCAAAAGCTTCAATTTGTTGAAGAAAAAAGTTACAGAGCAACCTATTTTTGAATTTCCATATTTTAGCAAGGTATTTTAAGTAGATTGTGATGCTAGTTGCAATACTAAGTCAAGAGGGAAGGCCCATTGCATATTTTAGTGAAAAACTCAATGATGCTAAGTATTCTTTTTATGATCAAGAATTTTATGTTATTGTTCAAGAATTAAAGAAATGAAAACATTATCTTTTTCCTAAGGAAATGTTTTTGTATAATAATCATCAAGATTTGCAGTATTTGAATAGCCAAGTAAAGTTATCTCAAAGGAATTTGAAATGGGGTCAAATTTTTACATCGCTATACATTTGTGTTGAAGCATAGAAGTGAAAAGTCTAACGAAGTTGTAGATGCCTTGAGTAGGAGGCAAAATTTGTTGATAGAGATGAGAATTGAATTTGTTGGGTTTGAAGAACTCAAACAATTGTATACAGAAGATCTAGATTTTTTTAGAGGCATGAAAATATTTCCTAGAACCTGTCACCCTAGATAGAACACAATGGTTGGATTAATAAATCCAAGATGGCATGTTATTCAAAGCATTTTAGTTATATAGTCCAAGAATTTCCATAGATAGAACTTGATATAAGAAAAGCATAGTGGAGGATTAGTAGGAGATTTTGGGAGAGACAAGATAGTTTCCTTAGAAAGTGAGAACTATTATTGACCACAATTGTATCAGGATGTGAAAAAGATTGTACAAAGTTGTAGGGTATTTTAGATGGCTAGGGAAAATTTTCCAAATACTAGTCTATATCAACCTTTACCTATACCTAGAAGACCATGGGAAGACATTAGTATGGATTTTATACTTAGTTAACCAAGGACATAGAGAGATCATGATTCCATTTTGTGGTAGTTGATAGATTTTCCAAGATGGAAATTTCATTCCTTGCTAGAAGACAAATGATGTAGTTCATATTGTAGTGATATTTTTCAAGGAAGTGGTTAGACTTCATGGTCTACCCTAAAACATAGTTTCAGATAGAGATACAAAATTTGTTGGTTATTTTTAGAGGATATTGTGGAAGAAGCTAAAAATAGATTTGAAGTTTAGTTCTATACATCATCCAAAAATTGATGGTCAAAGAGAAGTGGTAAATAAAAGTTTGGGCAACCTTTTGAGAGTTTTGGTGAGAGAAAATTTAAAGGGATGGGACTAGATTTTTACATAGGATGAGTTTTCATAAAACAACTTAGTTAATAAGAGTACAAAAAAATTACCATTCTAGATTGTATATGAAAGTAGTCCTAGAAATGTTTTAGAGTTGAGGAAGATGGATAAGGAGGAGAAGAGTAGTGTAGATGTAGAAGATTTTACAGAACACATTAAGAATCTACATGAGAAGGTAACCTAAAGCATCTCACTAAAATGAATAATCAGTATAAGGAGAGGGAAAATAAGAAAAGAAGATTCAAAGAAATCAAAGTTGGAGAAGAGGTTATGGTCCACCTTAGAAGGAAAAGGTTCCATATAGGAACATATAATAAATTGAAGATGAACAAATTTGGACCTTGAGAGATTTTGAAGTAGCATGAATTAGGGAATGCCTTTGAAGTTGAGTTGCCAAGTGGGATCCATATTTCACCTATATTCACTATTGATAATCTATTAGAGTATCATGAAGGATGTACAAAAGATGGAAAAGTGGAAGGACAGTGGTATATCCCAACACCTATTTTAGAGAGGGAAGAAATTGAAGAAGTCTTAGGTAGCCATTTAGGAAGGAGTAGAAGAAATAAAAAGTATGAAGCATACTTAGTGAAATTGTAAGGAAGACTTATTGAAGATTCATCATAGTTATCTAAAGAAGAGGTTGACCATATTGGTCTCCCTCAAACATTGGAAATGTTACAAGGTCACTTCTCAAACAACCTTAGGTGTCAAAAGTAGGAACATCTAGAGGCGTAAGAGCAATCTTGCATCACCCAAAAAATGGTTTTATTTTATTTTATTTTAATTTTTACTTTCGCAAATACCCATGAATCTTATTTCCTCTAAAACGTACTCTAGAATGGTCTAGAACATCCAAGACTTCCAAAAAGGCTAAAAATAGTAGGGCCTGTATTTTTAGAAAGTTTGCATTTGAGCATGTATGGACTTGAAATTTTACCCAAAGCTCCAAAATTGTTAAATGAACATTGTGGGTGAGTTTCAACCCAAGGCCATGTCTAGGGTCAAGATATTAAAGTTTCTAGTTTCCAAAAATTGAGGCTTTAAATGGTTGAATGGGGCTTTGGAATTTGAGGAAATTGAATTAGATTAAATTTTAGGGTTGTAGAGCACTCTGGTTTCTTGAGTTGTAAAATAATGAGGGCCTAATCGAGTGCTTGCATCAAAAGTTATGGCTCCTAGAAGTTGTGCTATTTTTAGCTATTTTCTCGCGATGGTAATTGAATAACATAAAAGTGGAATTAAAGAGGAGGGGAGTTAAAAGAAAGTGGGGAATAAGGTTTGAACACCCAAGTGAGGCAAGAAGTAGCTAGAGGTGAGGTGGAGAGTTATTTTTGGTAGCTATAGATCATATAGTGGAGGGAGGATGAAACAGAGCCCATTTTGAATCTCCACAAGAGATAAAACGCTCTAGAAATTAGAGGATTCTAAGCTAAAAATTGTTGCTACAATTTTAAGGATTTTGTCATATATTTTACAAGACTATTGGGGTTTGATTTTGTTGTTATTTAACAACCTATAAATTTTTGTAACAAGATGCTTTCATGTTCAATGAATGAAATTTCTTAAATCGTTGAATTCGTATATTTTCTTCTATTAATTTATTGTTATGAGTGTGTTGGGTGGAGTACACCCTCATCAAAATGAGGGAGAGGAGAGAATTTTATAGTTTTTTGGAAGGTAGTTAGATAAGGGACATATGAACACATAGTAGGAATGTATTAAGGAGGTTGGAATTTAATTTTTAAGGAAAGAGTGTTGAAGGATATCCTAGCAATTAATTTTTCTTATGGGGCTAAGATGTCCTTTTATCCAATGATGCCTCTTTTTGTAGGAAAGGTCAACAAAATGAATACCCATTAAATGGTGGTGGTTTTAGGTTGAATTGATCCATATATTTTGAGATTTAAGGAGGGAATAAGAAGATGTCATATACATTAGGATGATTAGAAAGATTAAATAAGGGATTGTGAGAGGTTAAGTACTATTGAGGTAATGAAGAAAATGGTTACTTAGAGGTTGGGGCACACATGTGGGATGGTAATACACATGTCAAATACATATGTAGAATAAATAAAGATAACAAAGTGGGGGTAAAATAGGGAAAAATAATGGAAAATTGGATTAAAAAGGACACCAAGGGAAATATATATGGGTGAAAATGTAAGTAATTGAAATTTGAAAATATAAAATATAAAACTCAAATCAATGATCTAAATCCTACTTTCAAATTCAAATGCAAACCTCCAAAAGAACATAGGGAATGCAGATAATAATGAATGAAATAACAATGAAATCTCACCCAAAACTTCTCTTTGTTGCACCAATACATGGTTATGCTCCAATGGTAGAATTTTCAGGTGCTTAGCTTAGAAACATAATATTGCATTCAAGTTGTGGATTGATTTTGGCATATGAGAGACTGAATTTGTAGACTTTTGGGAGAGATGATCAATGGTGGAGATTGATTTCGAGGATCAATTGCTATGGATGTTTGAGAGGATTTGGATGCATGAGGATTTGACAAGTGTCTTTCTATGACATGGATCAAGGGAGTTAACAAATCCTTCCTTGTAGTCTTGGCGCATGCATGCAGTTAACTTGTGCATGATTTAAATTATGAAAAAAATTAATTATTTAACTAATTATCTCTTTTAGTCAACTAGATTTGGTTGATTAGTTAACTAGGTTGATTGATGATTGAATAGTGGAATTTGATAGTGAGTAATTATTTGTTTATTTTAAATAATTATGTGTGCATAGATAAATTAAGAAACTAATTAATTAATGGTAATTAATTAATTAAATGTGGGGTGAGAGGAAATTATTATTTATTTAATTCATAAGAATGAGATAATGTTAGAATTAAATAAATAAAATATTAATTTTATTTATTTTAGAGGACATTAGGGAATTAAATAAATAAATTTATTTAATTCATGAGAATGAGGATAATGTTAAAATTAAATAAATAAAATATTGATTTTATTTATTTGAAATGAAAATTTGGAAATTAAAATGTGTAATTAAATAAATTATGTCGATTTATTTAATTAATACCTAGAAGAAATGTTAGTTAATTAATTAAAATTCACTTAATAAATGTGGACAAAGAAAATAGAATAATTAATTAAATAAATAATATTTATTCAATTAATTTAGAGGAAAATGATGGAGATGAAGTGTTGATGACAATAGAAATGTGCTAGGTAGTTTTAGATGTCTACAGATGTATCTAGAAAAACTAATCACTCAACATGTGTGCAACCTAGCTTCCATAAATATGATTGAAAGTGAAGATTTTTTTTTCCAAATGTGTATAGAAAAAAGCATAGAATAATCTTATTTTTTCAAATTCAGATAAGTAGATTGAAAAATACAAAAAAATAGTAGGTGTGATTTTATGGTATATGAAGACACTATTAGAGGTATACAGAGAATAAAATCATAGTTTATTTAGATTATAGAAAAAGATATACTAATGGAAAGATAATATTTAGATTCATGTTGCTATGGTGTTTTCACATATTCTTCTACTAAAACATGTAATCTTGATAATGACGAAAATTTAACATCTAATGTAAATTTTGGCCATTTATGGCCCCCATATCCATATAGTTAAATGAGAGTATTAGAATAGCATGTGAATAGGTTAGCTTTATTTGTCAATTTGAATTGTTGATGATAGATATTTTAATGTATTTTGTGCATGCATTTGAAATGAATGGTGATGAATGCTACCTTGTAGGAACTATTATTTCCAAAGGGGAGATATAGAACTTCCATGGCAATGGGTCAACCTCCTTTATTAATATCCAATAAGAGAATACATGTCAACAATATATAAGTATTGATTATGATGATGTAATATAGTATATGTTGATGTAAATGTTGATGTAAGCTCTATGACACTTTGTGATCAAATTCTATGGCATGAGGATATGATTATGTAATAACCTCATATTAGATTTTGGTGATGAATTATTGAGTTAGGTTTGAATATAAAATTTTCTAAGTTGATGTATCTAGAAAAACTAATCACTTAGCATGTTTGTAACCTACCTTCCATAAATATAATTGAAAGTCAAGAATTATTTTTTGAATGTGTATAGAATAAAGCATAGAATAATCTTTTTTTTTTTCAAATCTAGATAAGTTGATCAAAAAATACTAAAAATAGTAGGTGTGATTTTATGGTATATGAAGACACTATTCAAAGTATAAAAAGACTAAAATAATAGTTTATTTAGATTATAGAAAAAGATATATAGTTGGAAAGATAATATTTATATTGATGTTGCCAAGGTGTTTTCACATATTCTTCAACTAAAACATGTAATTTCAATCATCATGAAAATTTGACATTTAATGTTGATTTTGGTGGTTTTTGGCCACTGTCTCTATGCATTTAGTGGGAGTAGTAGAATAGTATGTGAATAGGTTAGCTTTATTTATCAATTTCAATTGGTTGATGATATATGTTTTAATGTATATTGTGCATGCATTTGAAAAGAATGGGGATGAATGGTACCTTGTAGGAACTATTATTTCTAAAGGGAAGATATAGAGCTTCCTTGGTAATGGGTCACACTCCTTTATTGATATCCAATAAGCAAAGACATGCCAATAAATTATATAAGTGTTGATTATGATGACATAATGTAGTTTTTGTTGATGTGAATGTTGATGTAATGGTAAAAAATAGAAACAACAACCTTAAGGGAAGGAAAAAATGAAATTAAAATTGAAGGATATGACTACAATCCAAAACTATCCAAGGAATAGATCAACTCACATGGTCTAGTCCAGCATGACTAAAATGTTAATGGAAAGGTCCCTTTAGTCCATTGGGAGCTACTAATAGTTGAATGACTAATAAGTTTAAAGTTAGGATCAAATTATATACAAAACAATATAAATTAAATATCTTGACATTGTGAAGAGTAAGTATAAAAAAATCAAAATGAAAGTTATGCTCTTTTATTACTTACACCATGTTATTAAAACTAAAAGTTAATATTTATCTTTAAATCAAGATCAATATTTTTTAAGCTACTATTCTTCACCATTACCTTTAGTATAGCATAATAATATAAATAGGATTAAAAACATACAAATAACATCCTTCTTTGATAGCATATGAATTGGAAGTTTATCTTTGGACATATATGATTTAGAATAATTTGGAAGGGCATACCAATTTTTCAATGTTATCATTTAGTTGAAAAAGAAAATTAAATTGTTTTTAAAATATATAATTAATATTATGAATTTGAATATTAAAACGACTTAATATAAGAAATAAAAATAGATGAGAAACAATTAATCTTGCTAGGAATAGTAGGCATTATAATCATAATTACGTTGATAAAATAAAATTGAAAGAATTATTATCAAAATTTAAATACAACAAACACCCTTTTGAACAGATTGAATGCCACACATTTTCTTCCTTAAAAGGATAAGGACAAGAGTAAATTTCCAATATTGAAAGCTCTATTTTGGTGCGTTTCAGAACTAAGAAATTTTGCAAAGGATCTACGTGCCATATATAATCTCACAAAATATTATTAGATAGGTGATACCTATGACTACCAGACATCTTATTGTCTGTTTATCAAAGGGGATCACGCCATTTGTTCCACCTGTTGGAATGACACCTTACCTGGCTGACAATGTAAAGTTAGAACTTGTTTTTTAAAGCATCCAAAACCCTACACTGGCTCTTCTTCCACGGTATTCATTGTATTTTCCTTCTCGTATATTTTGAAGAGTAACATCGAACGGAACAGCACATAATTTAACTTCTTCAAAAAAAATGATATCGGACATTAAGAAAAGGTCACACAGAGGGCCAATATTTTCCATTTTTAAAATAACAATGATTATCTTTTTTGAGCTGGTGGCTCTGCTGCATAGAACGCTCCGCCCAGCTGGTAGGGCATGGATTTTTTATTGGCTTTTGTAAGGAGCCCTTTCTTTCTTGTACCCACCGGCCAACCGCCCAGCGTAAACAGCCGGTGAGTTGTAACTCACCGACTGTACGGATGGGCGCTCTGGTCGACCAAAATATTTCGACTAGGAATTCAGACAGCTTAAAATTTTGTGACCATGCCATCCGTACATGTGGTCGATTGTGTTTCGACCAGATGCACAGTGCCGTACAGATAACAACCAGCCGGTTGTTTACAACCACCGGCTGGTTAAGCTCTTCCCCGGCCAACCCTCTCACCTGAATTGTCTTTTGAGTTAATATTGGTTAGTGATTGTACTTCAAAGTGATGTATGTTGAATTTTGAGATGGCTTACTCTAATCAAATATCATTAGTAATAATTTTATATCTCATGGACACTCAAAAGTGGTTAATATTTGTTTTTTTTAATTGATTAAAACTGATCTGTTGAACTTGATATGACACGGCTTCATCTAGTATGCCGATAGCCTCTGCCCTGTATTGAAGATTTTTTATTTCCAAAATTTCACTCTTACAGATAACCAGATCCACGTTTAGAGTTCAAAATCCCTAAGTACTGTAACCAGCTGACACATTGTGGTTAAAGTACTGGCACTTTTCACATTGTGGTTTAAGCTCTTCCGTTTGAAATTTGTCTTCTAAAGGTTTTTTTTGTTTACTGCGCTTTATCCGTGGGATATCATTTCTGTTTCGAAGAATGATAACATAGGACTATTTTTCGTTCTCTCGTCCTTATATGTCCTTACATCTGAGTCTATTCCTTTTATCGTGTTCATTATTTGGAGAGAGCTTTGCTCTTACTTCGGCAATTGCATACGAAGGCAGAACTTCGGTCAACAATCTCGAGTCTCTACATTTCTTGACACAGCCAGGTGCACTCGTCAGGCCGATTCTTTTGACCAGCAATATCAGTATCCCATATAATGAAATATCATTATATAAGCAGTTTGGATGTGGATTCTTCTTCTATGGTAGTCCTTGCCACACAGGCTACCTGTTTGCAACTTTCTTTGTTATCTACAACCCTGACGGTGAGCTGTCAGACATGAAAATGGTGTGGAGTTCAAACAGAGAGCAGATGGTGTAAGAAAACGCAGCCCTAACACTCACCTCCACAGGAGAACTCGTGTTAAGGGACGCAGATAGAACTCTCGTATGTTCTACAAATACATCCACCCACGATTTTCAAGAGATGGAGATACAAGAATCTGGGAACCTTGTTCTCTTCAACGCCTCCAATGGAATCATGTGGCAGTCTTTTGATCATCCCACTGATACCGTGCTGTTAACGCAGAAGTTAGAGGTGGGGCAGAAGCTTATTGCAAGCACTTCTCCTACTAATACAAGCCAAGGTATTATCTATTGTTCCTTGTCTGTCGTCGCCTTTGATGTGTTTATAGCCACAGCACCCCCTAAAAGATATTATGCGTTTCCTTATCCACCTTCACCTGTGAATTTTTCTTATATCCAGTTCGACAACTGGTTGCTCCATTACTATACTGAGAAAGGGTTGGATAAGTAAGTGTGCATAGATAAGTAAGTGTCGAAATGGCAGAAAAGAAAGGATGAAGAAGAGAATGATCCTGTAGATTGGTCAGCAGGCTTAACTCTTCGTTACTCATTCAAAGAATTACAGAATGCTACAAGTGACTTTAGTATGAAGTTGGGAAGCGGAGGGTTCGGTTCAGTTTATGAAGGTGTTCTGTCTGATGGCTCAAAGATCGCAGTGAAGCGCTTTGACAGAGAAGGACAAGGGAAAAAGGAATTCCGAGCAGAAGTCGAAACCCTAGGGAAAATTGATCATCTTAATTTGGTAAGATTGAAGGGCTTCTGTGCAGAAAAGGCCCATCGAATGCTTGTATACGAGCATTTACCGAATGGGTCTCTGGATAAATGGATATTTTCCAACAAGATGCATCAACATTTGCTGGACTGGAAGACTAGATACAAAGTAGTTCTTAATATTGCAGGAGGATTAACATATTTACATGAAGATTGTCGAGAACAGATAATACATTTCGATATCAAGCCTCAGAACATTCTCCTGGACCGAAATTTCAATGCGTAGGTCTCAGATTTTGGCTTGGCAAAGTTAATTAACAGAAAGCAAAGTGAATTGATAACCTTGCTGAGAGGCACACCTGGGTATATGGCACCTGAGTTACTGAACATGCATTTCACGGAGAAAGCGGATATATTTAGCTTTGGCGTTATGGTGGTAGAAATTGTCAGTGGAAAAAGAAGCAGAGAGCTTTCAGAGAACGGCTTGTTTTCAGTGTTACAGTGTTACAAGTTAAAGCAGAGGAGGGGAGGTTAATAGATTTGATATAAGGGGAGGTTAATAGATTTGATAAATGAGGGACTTGAAGATGAGGAAACGAGCGTAAGAGAGGAGGCAGTAAAATTGATAAAAGTAGGAATGTGGTGTGTACAGGACGATTTCAAGAGGAGGCCAGCGATGTCCATTGTGGTGAAGGCGTTGGAGGGTTTAATAGACACATTGTGTTGAGACATGGACTAGTTAGGACTCGAACCTAGGACCTTCCGTTCGCTGCTGGAGTGCTCTACCACTGAGCTACTGGCCCCTCTTGGACCAGTCCATCGTTGGTCTGGGTGTGGCTTATTTCCAACACCAACACCCCCCCTTAAGCCACACCTCTCATGTGCTTGGGGCTCCTAGCCTGGGCCTGGCTCTGATACCATGTTGAGACATGGACCAGCTAGGACTGGAACCTAGGACCTTCCATTCGCTGCTGAAGTGCTCTACTACTGAGCTACTGGCCCCTCTTGGACCAGTTCATCGTCGGTCTGGGTGTGGCTTATTTCCAACACCAACACATTGGATGATGTTCCTAGCACGTTTACTGGGTCAACAGTTGCATCTAATCCGCAGTTGTTTTTCTCAACGAATCCTAATTATAGTAGGGAGCTCTCCTATGGTCCTACAGCTTCGGTGCTATCTGGACCTAGATAATCTGTTTGTTTAGTTTTTCCTTAAGGAAAAACCAACCACCACTTCATTTTCTTAATAAAAGAGCCACTTTGTGGAAGGATGATTCTCTGTAGTCTCTAGTTATTATTGCATTTGATATATTTTATGCCACCAGAAAAAAGTTCTCTGTATTTGTGGCAAGGATGACTCTCTACTTATTATTAAGTTTGATATATTTTACCGAAAGAAAAAAAAATTATTTTATGTATCATTTAATATTATACTTCACAAAAAATTAATATTTGATATAGGTAAAATTAATGTGTAACCAATTTTTTTGTATGTTATTTATTTTAATTGACGCAAAATATAATCTATTCAATTTTGTTTTTAAAGTTTTGTTGATTTTTTTATGATTAGAATGTTTTTAAATTGCGTGTTTTCAAATGTGTTATTGTAATTTATTATCAAAACTTCATGCCTCCTTAATTTATTTATTATATAATATTTTTATTTTATTTTTTAAAGTTTTGTAAGAATAAATATTTGATGATGATCACTAGTGCGACGCCCTCGACAAATACAACCTGTCTTGGGCAATGCCCCCATTAGTGGTCTATTCCCTCTAGATCAGCTCCACGCTCACAAAGAACTAGCCTCAATTTATAATGGGTTCAAAAAAGGTTTACCTCAGGCTGCATTGAGAACCCCAACTATTTCAAATACACCTACTTTTAAATATTACTTTGTGCAAATAAAATTGGTAAATAAAATAATATATCTTATAATCCATTTCTCAATTTATACTAATTTAACATATTACTTCTTACTAAAGGAAAGAATGAGGATATTATTTTTGGCTAGAATCCTATTACATTATTTAACACTTCCTATATAAAATATTTCCAAGCATTGGGTATACAAATTAATGTTTATGGTATTGTGAGACTAGAATAACCTCTAAATTCCTTTGAGGTAGGCATATTCTTAACAATATAATCGTAGCCTAGGAAACTTGTGAATGGGCTCAACAGTTAGATCAAAATACTTTACTATTCAAATTAGATTTTGACAAAGCCTTCAACAAAAAATGTTGGAGTTTTTTTATCAAAATGATGCAATGGCTGGATTTTAAGACCCAATTTTGTGCTCATGTTCAAATTCTCTTCAAATATGCTAATGCTAATGTAGTGGTTAACAAATCTATATATAATTCCTTTCCTTTGCAACATTCCATTAGACAAGGATGTCCTTTATCACCCTTTCTTTATGTGCTTATTATTGATGCATTGGGATACTTGTTACATAAAACCAAGCAACTTCATCTTATATAGGGTATTTCTATTCCTTGAAATTCTATGGTCATCAATTCCCATTTTGATGATGACAACCTTCTTTTCCTAAAAATTCTAAAAAAGAATTGACAGTGCCTTAGAGATATTGAATCTTTATTACTTTGATTTTAATCATAACTGACACATCATAAGACAAAGTTCTTAATGACAAATTTTGTCACACCTCTAATTCGATAGCCAAAGATTGGAAATAAATCAAACACAATGAAATCACTTATTATTTGGTTACTCTAAATTTTAGGTCGGAATTATCCCTTGCTAATATATAGAGATGGTATTTGAATAGACTAAAGGATAAGCTATCTAACTGAGTCAATAAATTTCTCTCTTTGGCTTGAAATGTCTAGGTTGTAAACAAAATTTTTATTGCTTCATATGTGCATATCTCATTAGGTTGGACACCATCTAGAAGAGGATATGAGGATTTGTGTAATCTTATCCAACAATTTCTTTGGTCCAATTGGGATGGTAATGCTGGCTGTAGAACCATCTCTTAGCTGGAATGCATTAATCCTAAATCTATGTAAACTTCATCTTATAGAGCTTGAAATGAAAGGGACATGTTTGGTTGCTAAATGTATCATTAGAGTTGCTAAAGTTGTCAAACTATGAAAAATATTAACTTAAGATAGATTTTCACTACTATTGTTAAAGACAAATGGTAGGATCTTAATTGGATGGATAAAATTATTTTTTCTTCTAACTTTCAAATTAAAGCCTCTTTCCATTTTCAATCCATTTGGAAGGAATGGAAAAAGGTATGTCAATTTTAAAAGGAGAGACTCTTCATTGCAACATGGTTTCAATTTTTCATGTTGCTCCATTTAGTGCAATGTACACATCTAATTTCAAGGAAAACCATTAGTGATCATGGTTGGTAGACCAACTAATTATCTATTCAAGAAAAATAATAAAAAAATAAAAAATTTATGGAAATTTTCTTCAATTCAATGGTCTTCATGATAGGACATCAAAGAATAGTTTAGATGAGGTAACAATAGTGATCAATTTATTGTCTTTGTACAATTTCTTGTCCCTCCTAATTTAGTAGTTAAATTATATATTCCTATGGTTTGCAATTTCTTCAAGTACTACCATTTCTTATCTATCCACCCTTTCTCACTCTTACCTCTGAAACAAGTTTATCTCCATCTTCTCCCCATTTTGAACCTAATTCCCTAGCTCAATATTAAATGGAGGTGTAGATCGAGTTATAAATACTAGATTAAATTGAGTTCCCAAATATAGACTCGTGAATTTTCCTACTAGATATTTTTTGTGTGCATTTCTTTTATGCTTATAGATAAAGTCATGCACATAAGCCTTACAAATTATAGGAGAATGAAACCTAGATTTGAAAGGCCACCAATAAAATAAAATTTTCTTGATTTTAAATTAGACTAAATTTACATTTTTTTTTAAATTTTAAATTTGTCTTTTGTCTAGCCTTAGACTCTTTATCATATACCAAATTACTCAATACATTTTAATTCTTTTATCTAGTCAATGTTGAATCGTCACCATGTAAGAGATGAAATGAACATGGTGAGCATACCCTATGTGATAGGACAATTGATGTGCAATGGACATTTCAATAGTTATTTACATTTAGTATGTTTATTTAAAGATGTTTAGTTTATTGGTCTCTAAATTTGTTTACAAATTTCTCAAATGCAAAGAAGCAGATACGTTTTGATTGATCAAATGAGTTTGGGACCACTATGGTTTACCAATTCATGGCTATATATTTTTTATGCAACTTTAATACAAACTCTAAGGTCTAAGATGATTCTAGGTCTATCCAATAGTCGCCTTGGACATCCAAGCTTGGCAATGTCAAACATGAGAAAGCAACTTAGTCAAGCTGCACCAAATCTTCCTAGTCCATAGTGAACATATGAAACATCAAACCTCAACATGCAAACAAATTCTAACTTTATGGGAAGTTGTTATCTCCAAAATGACCCTATAGACCTAAAAATTTCAAGTCTAATTATGCTTTATTAATGAAAATCCATAAGGATTTCTGCATTATTTCTTCACGTGGAGTCACACTTCCCTATATAATTGAGTTGACTAGACATTTGAAGTCTAGAATATTAACTTGTTGTCTATGGTGCCCACATTTTATAAACCTGAGAGTTTCATTAATTAGATTCTTAATGAGGCCTCATATCCAAAGTTTTTTTTTTTTCATGCTTGTGTTCCCAACTAGCCCTAATAACCTTAAGCAATAAAGTTCAACAAGTGGTCTCAAGTTCATGGTATTTGCAATCTCATCCATAATTGTAAGTTGGCAGTGATACATGGCATTGTAGTGAAATATACTATGGATATAGCTCGAATCTATAGTAGACATGTGGTGATCCCTATCAAGTTTTACTAGTCCTTTAGACCAATCTATTAGTCCCTAGGCACAAGGATATTGATAGACTTTGAATTTTTTGGAAGAGTCTAGGTTTGTTGTTGTCTATAAATTCATGGCTTCAATATCTTGCTAGCTTATTTAACATCCATTTAGTAGCCCCCCCAAATTGGCAAGATTTGTAATGCTAGACATAAGAATTTGACTTAATAAAGGTTTAAAATATCTTTCAAGTTTGCAAGAGACATTTGAAACAATAGGTTTGATCACGCAAATAAATATTAGCCAAATTAGACTCTTATTCTGGAAAGGGCCCCACAAACTTAAAAGCTTAAAATCCTTGGACATGACAAAGCAAGAAAACAATGACTTAATGACTCTTTCATGTCCAAAAACCACTCAAACCTTGGGACATTTTAATAATCTTAGACGCAGATAAAAAAATCAGGTTTGTAAACATGGAATTCATATTAAGATTAGCGATAACTTTAAGAAAAGAGCCCTAATTTTTTTTTAAATCCTGATGAATCCTAGCTAAGTGCATTAATTTTCCTAGTGAATGTTTCCTTTTCTTGAAAAATTATTAATTTTTTTAGTGAATTTATGGACATTACTAGAAATTCAGAAATTAGTCAATGATAGATATTTTAATGCATATTGTGCATGCATTTGAAATGAATGGTACCTTGGAGGAACTATTATTTCTAGAGGGAAGAGATAGAACATGATTGGTAATGGGCCAATCTCCTTTATTGATGTCCAAATAAGTTAAGACATGCCAAGAAAGTATGTAGGTATTGACTATGATGATTTAAAGTAGTATTTGCTAATGTAAATGTTGATCTAAGCTCTTTTATGCTTTGTGATTCAATTCTATGTGATGATGATATGATTATTTGATAATCTCATATTACATTTTGGTGATGAATTGTTGAGTTAGGTTTGTGTTTAAATACAAGAACCTAGATGTTTAACTTGAGGTGTTTTTAATTCTAACTAAGCAAATAATGGTAAAAATTTGAAAGGACAACCTCAAGGGAAGGAAAAAATGAAATTAAAATTGGAGGATAGGACTGTAATGTAGAACTTTCTAAGGAATAGATCAACACCCATGGTCTAGTCCGGCATCACTAAAATGTTAATGTAAAGGTCCCTTCAGCTCATTGGGAGCTGCTAATAGTTGAATGACTAATAAGTCTAAGGCTAGGGTCAAATTATACACAAAACAAGTTAAATTAAGTATTCTGACATTGTGAAGAATAAGTATAAAAACTCAACATACAAGTTATGCTCTTATATTCCTTATGCCTTGTTATTAAATCTAAAAGTTAATATATATATTTTCTTCACCATTACCTTTAGTATAGCATGAACCATATAACTACTAATAAATATATATGAATAACATTCTTCTTTGATAGCATGTGGATTGGAGGCTTATTTTTGAAAATATATAATTTAGAATAATTTGGGAGTGCTTAATAATTTTTTAATGTTATCATTTGGTTTGAAAAGAAAATTCAATTATTTTGACAAATAGAAAACTTTAATTAATATTATGGATTTGAATATTCTTTTCCCTGCTGGCTGCTTTCTCCTCCTTTCAAGCTGCTTGTTCTCCAGCTTGCTTCTGAAACAGTTATTTGAATAGATGAGTTAATGTTTCCAAAACGATAGGCAATTGAATAGAATAGATATTCTTTCCAAGGATACGCAGGTTGTTCCCAAGCTCACGGCATGGCTAGTCTATTTATTAATTGCTAGTCCAAAAGCATTAGATAAATTGATAGAAGGAAATAGCGGGAGATGGTTGGTATCGTTTTTCAGCAAGCATCTTTCGGAGAA
Organism: Cunninghamia lanceolata; assembly: GCA_027924645.1. Taxonomy (NCBI): domain Eukaryota; kingdom Viridiplantae; phylum Streptophyta; class Pinopsida; order Cupressales; family Cupressaceae; genus Cunninghamia; species Cunninghamia lanceolata. Next base: position 7,878,294 of record BSBN01000888.1, read on the forward strand.
ACTAGCTAATGAATTGAATGCTTCAGCATATCATATTACGTAAGGCATGAAAATATAGAAAAATAAATGAAAATGGATGAGAAACAATTAATTCTTGGCCAGAAATAATAGGCATTATGATCATTAAATAAAAATAAGCTATGTTGATAAAAAAATTGTGAATAATTATGTTGATACAATTAAAAGAATTGTTTGTCAAAATTTAAATGCAATAAACATCCTTTTGAACAGATTGAATGCCCCAGTTTTTCATTAAAAACTACTTAATATATGAAAATATCAGAAAAAAAGAAACAATTAATTCTTTTTTTTTGACACAGAAAAAGGTACGGAAGCACCCATAGATTAAAGAGAATAAAAGTATTATAGATAATATGGCCTTAGCCAAGTCCCAGAAGATGAAAGAAACAGCAAAAGAGGACCCTAACAGTCCTAATAAAAGCAAGATTTAAACAAAATAACAGTCCACCTTACATGGGGGAAAACTTTAACTAACCGCGGCCACCGAACAAGAGGGAGAAAGGAAAACAAAGCCCCCTCGCCACGACTGTTGACAGAAGCAAAAATAGAAACTTCCGCCGAGAGCAGATGCGTGTCGGCCATGAGCGCCTATCACAGCAAAAAGATTTGGAGGACACCTCCGTAAGAAGACCACCATAGGGAAATAACCACACGTCCACTGCAAACTCTTCCCATCATACTGGCTGGAGCTGTCTAGGTATAGCCAAGCCCTCAATTAAAGAGTGCATTTAAGGCTTGTTATCTCCCCTTAATGTAGTAAAAAGAAAGAGGATTTGCAATCCCCAACTGCCCATCCACATGGTTGAAAAAGCACGAAGTAGTCTCGTATCACTGAACTACAGGAAAACTAAAAAACCTCTTCCATGGACTTGTCAGAGGCTGGAGTTGAAGAAATGTGCCGCAATTAAATAAAAGGATAGGTCATGCCAGAGGATCATTGCTGGGTCAAGCCAATTTCAAAACAAAGTAAAAACCCGTCACATCTTCCCTCACAAGCGACAAGAGATTTGACAAAGTGAGTGATTGGCATCCCAACTTGAGACCAGCATTTTCCTTCAGAAACAACTGTCTGAAGACACGCAGGCCTGGCTTACTCAATAAAAGAACTAAATATCCTCCCTCAACCTTGAAATCCGGCCATTCTGCTATTGGACAAACTAGAAGTCATCTGGGGTAGAGTGAGCACTTTTTTAAAAAAATCCAGAGGGACGGTAACGGGTCACACCAAATTCAAATGGATTGAATGCCTAACACTTCTTCCATCTCATGTGAGAGAAGATTTGATAAGATGTTTGGATTATCTTGGACTCCAGGTAGATATACAACAGAAGCACTCTCTTGTTCAATGGCTAGGTTGGCTAACAAGTCCACCACCTTGTTACCTTCCCTTAGTGTGTGTGAAATGAGAAAATTATCTAAATTGTTTAGAAGGGAGACGGCCTGTTAATTCTTGCTGAGGAATAATAGACATTATGATTATTGAATGAAAATGAACAGTGTTAATAAAAAATTGCAAATAACTATGTTGATAAAATTGAAAGAATTGTTATCAAAATTTAAATACAATAAACACCCTTTTGAACAGATTGAGTGCCACACATTTTCTTCATTAAAAGGATAAGGACAAGAGAAATTTTCCAGTATTGAAAGCTCTCTTTTGCTGCCTTTCAGAACTATGAAATTTTGCAAAGGATGTATGTGCCATTTATAATGTCACGATCTTGACTAGTAAATATTATTGGATAGGTGACACCTATGACTACCACACGACATCTTATTGTATTTTCATCAATGGGGGATCACGCCGTCTGTTCCATGTGTTGGAATGTCACCTTACCTGGCTGACAAGATAAAGTTAGAACATTGTTTTTTAAAACATCCAAAACCCCACACTGGCTCCTCTTCCACTGTAACCCCTACATTTTCCTTGTATATTTTGAAGAGTGGCATCAACAGGAACAACACATTATTTATCTCCTTCAAGAAAAATGATATCAGGCATTACGAAAAGGCCACACAGAAAGCCAACATTTTCCATTTTAGAATAACAATGAACTTCATCTTTTTTGAGCTGCTGGCTCTGCTGCGTAGTATGCTCCATCCAGCTGGTAGAGCATGGATTTTTTATTGGCTTTTGTAAGGAGCCCTTTATTTCTTGTACCCACCGGCCAACCCTCTCACATGAATTTTCTTTTGAATTAATATTGGTTTGTGATGTATGTTGGATTTTGAGATGTATTACTTTATTTAAATATTATTTAGTTTAATGGTCAAATAGGAAATAGTAATTAGGCCGATAGGCATTTAACTCCCACGCGAGTTCACCTCAGTACGCTTAACAATGCAGAATCAATGGACTCGGTTGGTGGAAACGTACAGGACGACCATTGGGTTAATCCCTACCATCCATGTGTTCATCAACGAATTAGGTTGTAGGTTTATTGAATGTAGGTTGCAGGTATATTGAATGCTGGGTAGGAGGTTTTGAATGGCGAAGGAATTTTCCTGGTGATCTTGCGTGCAGGTCGGTGGAGATCGGGCAAGGATAAATCTTCGACAGCCATTTGAAACTATACATTAGTATTCTTCCATGGCAAGCAAAAGGTGTTAATTTTAATGCTTTCTAAGAGCCTCCACGCCATGAGCCAGACAAGCTTTGAAATGGGGAACAAACAATTAAATTGTGTTTCAACTTGTTTTGTTTTCCTATTTTGCTGAAGATTTCGAGATGTGGCTATGCTGATTTCCAACGTTTCTTCTTGGCTTTCAGTGGTGTAAGTTTCTCTGCATCACTTGCTTTAAATGTTGGGAGTAGTGTGATTCAGATACCACTCAAAGGAGGAAGAATAAAACAAATAGAGAGAGGGGACAACAAAAATGCACAAATAGATATTTCTATTTATCAATGAAAACTATTTTACATGAAACAAATACAACTCAGAGCTATAGCTCTGTTTCCTCTATTCCTGCAACTACTGCTCTCTCTAGAGCTAGCTGGACATAACAACTGTCCCTTTATGTTTAGAGCTGCTCTGCCCTTTCCTTTAACTAACTGTTGTGCGAGTCTAGAGCTGTCTGGAGCTCATATCTCTGCACTCTCTCACTGCCATATTCTTCCTTGTTGCTATTGCAACAAACATTCCCTCCGCTCTGCACTACAGTGCTATTGCTGCTTGCAATTTTCTCTCTTCTGCTAACTGAATGTTCTTCATTCTTTCTTTTTGTCTTGTTTTGTCTTAAAAAATTTTGTCACTCAAAATTTGAACTCACCTAACAACATTCAATAACAAACTGACTACCAATAACTTCTATCTGACGGGCCAGCTGAGTGAATTTACAAATTGGTTAGGTGTGGCAGGAAGGAGATCTACAGGGATCTTTGACGGGGTTGGTGGAGTTAATGTGGACTCTAGAATAATAGTTTCAACACTCCCCCTTAATCTGGAGCCACATACCACTTTCATTCGGTATCTCTGACGTTGTCTGTAGCTGTTCAGAGTTGTCAGGAGCTTTCTTTCTAGAGCTGAAATTTGGAGCTATTTACAATGCCCAAGCTATCTCTTAGGTACTCCAAACTCTTTTTTGACAGTGCCTTAGTGAATATATTAGCGAGCTGCTGCTCGGACCTAAAGAACTGTAGTTTGATCTCTCCATTTTCCACTAACTCCCTTATGAAATGATAGTGGATCTCAATATGTTTGCTTCATCCATGGAAGATTGGATTCTTCGTCAAGTCTATGGAGGAAACATTGTCACAAAATATGTTTGTACTATCTTCTTGCTGTTCATTCAAATCTGTAAGGATTCTCCTCAACCAAATAGCCTGACATGTTGCTGCATTTGCTACTATGTATTCAGCCTCTGCTGTGGAGAGAGAAACTATGGGCTGCTTCTTTGATGCCCATGAAATGGGACCTGAACCCATGTGGAACACATATCTGGATGTGCTCTTCTTGTCATCTACACTTCCTGCCCAATCACTGTCTGTGTAACCAACCAGCTAAAACTCACTTAATGCGGTGCACAATATGCCATAGCCTTATGTGCCATTGACATACCTCAGGATCCTCTTTTCTGCTTGCCAGTGTGTGTCCTTAGGTTTCTCCATGAACCTAGATATCAGTCTTACTACGTACATTAAATCAGGCCTTGTAGTAGTCAAATACATCAGAGTTCCAACCATACTCTTCTAGAGGGTTGGGTTCACTTCATTGCTGTTGTCCTCCTCGCTTAGTTTCAAACCTGTAGCTGTTAGTGTTGGAGCAGGCGTCTTGTTCTGCATCTTAAATCTCTTCAAAATCTGTTTGGCATAGTTAGTTTGCAAAATAAATATGCCAAGCTCAGTTTGTTGGACCTCAATGCAAAGAAAATATTTCAGCAAACCTAAGGCTCTGATACCATTTGTTGGGAGTGGTATGATTTAGATACCACTCCAAGGAGGATGAATAAAACAATTATAGAGAGTGGGGACAAACAAAAATACACAAATAGAGATTTTTATTCATCAATGAAAACTATTTTACATAAAACAAATACAACTTAGAGCTACAACTTTGTTTCCTCTATTCCTGCAACTACTGCTCTCTCTGGAGCTAGCTGGACATAACAACTATCCCTTTCTGCTTGTAGCTGCTCTGCCCTTTCCTTTAACTAACTACTGTGCGAGTTTGGAGCTATCTAGAGCTCATATCTCTGCACCCCCTCACTGCTGTATTCTTCCTTGATGTTGCTGCAACAAACATTCCCTCTACTCTGTACTACAGTACTGCTGCTGCTTGCAATCTTCTCTTTTCTGCTAACTAAATGTTCTTCATTCTTTCTTTTTGTCTTGTCTTGTCTTCAAAAATTCTGCTGCTCAAAATTTGAACTCACCTAACAACATTCAATAACAAATTGACCACCAATAACTTCTATCTGACGGGTCAGTTGAGTGCATTTACAAATTGGTTAGGTGCGGCAAGAGGGAGATCTATGGGGATCTCTGACGGGGTTGGTAGAGTTAATGCGGGCTCTAGAATAATAATTCTAACATTAAAGTGGCATGGTTATTTTTATATCAAATTCTTTACTGAAACATGCATTGGTTGAAGCTGTACATAACAACAAGAGAATATATTTTTACCTTGCACCTCTCACCTCTAATAGTACCATAGCAGGGGGATGCCCTTCCTTCCTTAATGGCGTGACAGGCGGCCTCCTCCCCCTCACGCCCATGCCCTCGCCATATCTCTAATATTTTTATTTCACCTTCCGCTTTTAATTGTTTTTTATTTATTCTACTTCATTTCCCTATTGCAGGCATGTGACAGTATTTTTATGCAGAAGATTTTCTTGATCCTTTCAGGGCCAGAGAGGAGTCACAAGAATTTAGGAGCCCTGCAATTCAGAATTACTAATGTCAAGTGGTAGTTCAAGTTAATCAAGCTTGGTTGAAAGTGTTTTTGAATTTTAGGGTGTGTTTTTGGATTTAACTGTTTGTAGTTTTATTAATATTTTGGATTACACTTATGAGGAGAGAATTATGATCCGTCAAGCTTGGTTTACAAGGAGAAAGAAAAAAACAAAGGTGATATCTATTTCTCTATTTTTTGTCACACTTCGAAAGCCGTAATTTGATGCAGCCTCCAAAAAAATTTGTTTCACTGTCTCATTCTCCATTGTCTCCTCACAAGCCTTCGTCTGTACGTTCAGTAAACATAAATATAAAGTAATGACCAGAAACTGGCAGGTGGAATTGATCAGAGAAGCACAAATATTATTTAATCTTTATTGTGGCCATTTTAATGATCTGGCCATTGCAGTAAGAAAGATTGACATTCAGAAAATCTAGGTGAAAGGATTCAAGGGCTCTGGTAAAGTTTGTCAAAAGCCCAGTCTCTTTTTCGCTATGGATATACTGTTAATTTGGTTACTCTTGATGGTAGGAATCTGAGCATTCCTATTACAGATGTCATTAGTCCAGGCTATGATAAAGTCGTTCCAAGAGAGGGAATGCCTATAACAAAGGATCATGGAGAGAAACGAAGCCTGCGGATTAAGTTTGATATCAAATTTCCATCAAGATTAACTTCTGAGCAGAAAGCTAGTATCAAGAGAATTGTTGGAGGCTAAATTCAGGTTGCGTTCTGTTGAATGCAACCTGAGTGGGGAATGTTTGTCTTGTACAATGGGTTATTTGATGGTGGATAAATATGAGTCTTCTCAAGTAAAGTAATGTGCAAGGTCAAGATTCTGCTTGTAGAATCTTTATTAAGCATGGCATGCTGGTCTATACATGTAAATTTCATATATAGGAAGATATTAGTTTTAAAATTTATATAATTGTATGAAGTTTTGGACTTAGCATTTTGATTTGGTCTGCTATGAATATGATGTAATATTTCAGTCATTTTCATTGTTAGAAATGAGTAATGCTGTAATAATTCCCTCCAAAAATTTTGTAAATAATAAGTTTTCTGTTCTTTATGGAAGTATGAGCATATTTTTTTCTAGCATAATCTAGTTCAATGCAGTGCTTGTACTAGTAAATGTTCAATGCACTCTGCTTATCTCAGGTGCAATGACAATTCGCAGTATGGGTATTGGCCATTCGACAGAGCACTGAACTGTTGAACAACTTATCTTCACAATGCATTTCGTGTCTATTGCCATTGGGTTTTAGAGGATTCTGAATCTATGGTTAGATAGAGACGCTGAACCTCATTGTTAACTCTTGTGTGGGGTACCTAATTGGTCCTTAATGTAGTTGAGTTGTTTAGCTCTGGCATGGAAATTGACAGTGTGTAGCTTGCTTTTACTGTTCGAGCCTAGACCCTTTTTTTCGTGTTAAGATTTTAAGCAACCCGTAATTGCTAATGGTCTTTTGGTTTCTGCAACTAAGATAGCCTTAAACAGCAAGTAGGCTAATACTGTTCTGGTGCCTTAACACCCTGCTATCATTTAGTTGGTTGGCTTTAAATTTCATTTGAGGCGGCCTCCTGTCTCATGTTTTTCCGTCAACACTAGAGTGGCCTAAATAACTTGTGTGCTGATGGTGTAGATTCGTTCAAAACAGTTTGGAATGGAACCTTCACAGTTGATACACTGGTTATTTGAGCCAATTTTAGGACTGCCTTTATTCTTTTCCCTGCAACAGTAGTACTACTAAGTTAGCAGTAAGAAGGCAAGCAGCATCATTAATATTAAATAAAGGCTTGAGATTTGGAAAGGACATCTTATGCTTAACGAATGCAGAGTACTGTACACTTTTTTTTCATATTGATGAAAGTCGGGAGAGTTGAACCCAAGTCTGGTACTTATGTTAAATTTGCGTAGGATTTATATCTGCTCTTTGGTATAGTATGTATATGACTTCTATAATTACAGGTTTCTTTTATTTATATTTACTTAAAACCTGACCTTTATAAGGATGCTTTTTCATTTCAATTTATATAAGATCTGGTCTTTATCAATGAACGGTATTCTTTCAATTAAATTTATTTAATATCTAATTTTTATATAGACTTTTGTATCTGTTTTTATAATTAAGGGATATATTTTTATGATAAGAAGGTATTTTCAAGTGTATAGTATTTAAATCAAAATTATTTATCCATATTTCATGAATAGTGGTTCACACAAACACATCTCTCATGAGCATTAATGATACACTTAGCACTTATTACATTTGGGTGATGCATGGGGACTTCTCAAGAGGTTACCCATCTCATTTTTACTCCAATTCAAGCGTGATTAACTGTGGAGTTTCTCCCAAGGTCAAGCCCACTTAGCTTGCTACCCTATTGGCAAAACATTTGCAAGCCTTGTGTCTTATGAACCATTCATTATAGAGCCCCTTTAGCTCATCCAATGACAAATTTATAGTTAACTTTAAATCTAGCCTCTAGAATTAGGAATATATTTTCATTTAAATGTATTCAAGATCCAGCCTTTATAATTGATAGGTATTTTTTAATTAAATTTATTTAAAATATGACATTTGACATTTGAGTAGAATTTTGTATGTGGCCTTTATAATTGATGGATATTTTTTGGATTAAATTTATTTGAGATTGGAAATTTGAGTAGAATTTTATATGTGGCCTTTATACTCGACAAGTCTTTTTTTAGTAAATTTTATTTAAGATTTGACATTTAAATAGAATTTTGTATCTAGTCTTTATAGTTTTAGGTATCTTTTTAATGAAATTTATTTAAGATTTGTCCTTTTATAATTGAGAGGTATCATTTTAGTTCAATTTATTTCAAATATAACTTTCACATGGAATTTTGTTTTGGCTTTAATAGTTAAAGAGAATTTGATCTAACATATTAGTAGATTTTTATATTAGACTCAATAATTTTTTGTTTATATTAGACTCAATAATTTTTTGTTTTGTATGTAAGGGAACTAAGTGCCTCCCACTTTATATTAAATTTAAATAAAAAATACGACATTGATTAGCTTCATAAGATAGTGTTGACTAAGCCCTTTACCAAACATCTATTTTTAGTTAAATTCATTGAAATTAAGAGTATATCTTTCATTTAAATATATTCACAATTTGGCCTTTAAAATTGATTCAATTAGTTTTCATTATTCACCAACACATAAAACTAATTTAAAAAAATGCAACCATGCCTTGCTAAGTACCAATGTGGCGGGCCCATTTAATCCACTCAGTAGTGGCCTTGTGTTTATTTCATTTTCTATATTGTTATTCAAGAGAGCTATGTGTTCAATTGTTTTTTGAAAATGATGAAAATGATAAGTAATTGAGCTAAGGGAGTTGTGTTTGATCCCTAGTTATTAATATTTGGTAACCAATGTGAGCTAGATCCAATTTACACAATATTTAGCATGCTAGCAACAAATGGTAAAAAGTGAAATGGCCACTTTCACAAGAACACTTAGCTTATATGGTGTGACTTAAAAAGTGTAATGGTGATTACGTGGATCACTCATGTGGGTTGTTGGAAAAATGTAAAATTGTCATATGATTCGAGTTGAAAAATATGGTGAGACTATCTGGGGCCCTTATTCTAATGTTCACATGTTTTGTTTGAAAGGAACAATTTATTATATTGGATACCTAGACAATATTATGGGTTGCAGTATTGAATGTGAACATGTGGCAATGCATGGATGGTTTTTGTTGGATATAAGACAAACTTATAGAGTTCTAAAAATTGCTCATCTTCAAGGGTTCTAACAAATTTTTATGTCACTTTTAACCAAAGGGTCATATAAAAATCATTTATATCACCCTTTTAGTTATGAAGTGTCAATCGTACGAGAAAAAATATCATTCTTATTTTCACTTGGGAAAAAAGTCCCATAACATTAATAGTTTTTAGAACTCTATAAATTTGTCTTATGTCCAATAAAACCCATCCATGCATTGCCACATGTTCACATTCAACACTGTGGCCCATAATATTGTCTAGGCATCCAATATAATAAATTGTTCCTTTCAAACAAAACATGTGAACACTAGAATAAGGGCCCAAATAGCCTCACCATATTTTTCAACTAGAATCATATGACAATTTTACATTTTTCCAACCACCCACATGAGCCATATCTACACAATATTTAGCATGCTAACAAAAAGTGAAATGGCCACTTTCACAAGAACACTTGGCTTATGTGGTGTGATTAATTGGTTTAATGGTGATTATGTGGATGTCTCATGTGGGTTGTTGGAAAAATGTAAAATTGTCATATGATTCTAGTTGGAAAATATGGTGAGGCTATCTGGGGCCCTTATTCTAATGTTCACATGTTTTGTTTGAAAGGAACAATTTATTATATTGGATACTTAGACAATATTATGGGCCACAGTGTTGAATGTGAACATGTGGCAATGCATGGATGGTTTTTGTTGGATATAAGACAAATTTATAGAGTTCTAAATACTATTAATGCTATGAGATTTTTTTTCCCAAGTGAATATAAGAATGATATTTTTTCTCGAGTAATTGAAACTTCAAAACTAAAAGGGTGATATAAATGATTTTTATATGAACCTTTGGTTAAAAGTTCTGTTACAACCCTTGAAGATGAGAAGTTGCCTTCCACGATTCATTTGAGTGTTGGTGAAAAGGTTATGCTCACCTCAAATTTGTGGGTGGTTACTGGCCTTGTTAATGGGGTGTTCAAAACTATTGTAGCTATTGTCTACCCAAATGGTTGCAATCCTCCAGACTTGCCAAGCTTCATTGTCATTAGGTTTGATACCTATGCAAGACCTCCTTGGGATTCATGTGACACACACCTTGTTCATGTTGCTCTAGTGACATGTGGCTCTTAGAGGCAGATCCCACTAAGAATGACATGGGTTTTGACCATAGACAAAGCCCAGAGGCTTACACTTGACAAGGTCACAACAGACATTGGTCCTACAAAACATTAGGGTTTACTCTTCACTGCTGTCTCTCATGTTCAACGTTTGCAAGACATACACATCTCACCCTCTTTCACCTTCTAGCGTTACCTCGAATGCAGGACAATGCCTACATTTCTCTCAGGAAAAGGGAGGAGGCATGCCTGAAGGCCTTGAAGCCTTGATTCCATAGCGGTTTTTTTCTATTTATGTACTTGATAGTGCTTCACTACAACTCATGTGTATTGTATTCTTTTTGTCAACCCACAAAAATGCACTCATGTAAATTCTCATGTGCCTACTTTCCTAGCAACCTATTGTTTTTGAATTTTTATCTTTCATTATATGCTTTTACTTTGGTTCTTTGTTAAATTATTTAAGGTTTATATATGTGCCCATCAATTTCCCAACTAAATTAACAAATACAGAACATTTTGAAATTGCAATACACATTGCATCTTGAAAAGAGGGGGGAACATCTCAAAGTTCTTGAAGCCTTCGCTCCATAGTAGTCTTGTCTATTCATGTGCTTGGTTGTGCTCCATTCCAAATCTTGCATATTTTATTATTTTGCTCATGTAAATTTTGGAGTGGAACAATTGTTTATTTTCAAAATTGTTGCTCATGGGAAAATCACCTTTATGTATTGCTCTTCTCCTTCTAAGAAGCCAGCTCTCCTTGAAAATGTCTATCGGCATACGCATTGCATATTTTGTGTGATTGCTAGTTCTATATTTTATTGACACTAAAAAGTGGTCAATATTTGCTTATTTTTATTTACTAAAATTGACATTTGAGTATTGAACTCAATGATATTTAAGAATAGCTCCCACATATGACCTATATTAAAGATTTTTAAAATAGTCCCTATTCTTTTAAATGGAGTTTGAAAAGAAATTGAACAGCAAAAAAGACAATACCACTTGCACCATATATAAAGCTCACACTTAATAGAAAATTATATAGCAACACATATTATCAAAGTGAACAACTACAATAGAAAATCTAAATATTACTTGCTAGAAATTATAATGTTTTACACTATTTTCCATGTCTTCTTTACACTTCTACTCAAATTGAGCTACCAACACATTAACTTTGGTGTTTTCCTAACATCCTCTCATCACTAATTGTTTCCAAACAACAATGGCATCCTTTTAAAAGAGTTTGAAGCCCCCAAAAATAAAGAATCGATAAAAATAAAAGTTTAAATATAGACTTTAACTACACTATGCATGGTAGTTATTCACACTAAAAATAGCTAAATTAAAAAAAAATCTTAAAATAAGTCTTCTAAAAAACTCGCACTTCTACTTGCATTGTATGCAAGCATCACTTATCAACGTACTCCCCTTTAATGTGAAGCGGATTCACAAGACGATATTAGAGATTCAAAAACTAGACCTTTGCAAATGCCTTTGTAAAGATATCTGAAAGTTGTTCTTGAGTGCTTATATAACTCAATTCCACTTTTTTCTTCTAAAAAAACTCTAATGAAATGATATTTTAAATCAAAATGGTTTTTTCTATTATGATGAACATGATTTTTAGCCAATACAATTGCACTCATTTTATTACAAAAATCACTATAGGCTTAATTTGTTTCTCTCCAATTTCTTCTAGAACTTTTTGGAGCTTGTTGGCCTTATTTTTGAACTTGGCAATTTTCAAACTTTTCCCTAATTTTTGAACTTGCAAGCATCATCAAATTTTGAGTGCCTCTATCCTGATGACCTATTCAAGTCAATTGTCCTTGTTTGCAAATGCCTAATCAACTTCTGTTAAGGGAAAATTGGAGTAAACATGAATAATCAATATATCAATATCAATAATACCCAAAACTCAATCAAAAGGGAAATAAGCAAGATCAAACAAACAAAGGAAAAATCATTACAAAACTCAATACTTCATAGCTTCTGTTGGTTGCCTATCTCAATCAAGCTTGCATGTATGAATAAGGCCCTCAAAGAGTGTACTCCCTTGCTATTCCAAGATTGTCAATGGAGAATGGCTATGATAGTACTTTGTAGTGAAGATGAGCTTCAGAACAATTGTAGTGATATAGTAACGAGTTGATTGCAAGCAAAAGGAATGACATGGGTACCAAAGGCGTAATTCCTACAGAGTAACAATACTAAAAGCTTGGATGATTGAAATGGAGGAATAGGGTTCAATTTATAAACTTGAGAGAGAAGAGATCAACGGCATAGAAAGAATAAGAAGATCAATGGTATAGAACGGTTGTGGAATGTGTGCGAATAAAAAGAAGACATGTGTCTTGCTATATTTTGCATGAGAGGAATTAATAAAATAGAAGAATGAGTTAACTCAAAAGATTAAATCAATTAAAAGAATAGATCAATCAGTTAAGAGAATAGAACTAGAAGATGGAAATTGCATGAGGATAAGAAGATATTTTAGCTCAATTAAATATTTAGAATATTCAACTACATGTGCACAATGATTGAATTATATTTAGAGATAACTCAATTTAGAAGAAATAGACAACTTAAATAAATATTTAATTTATTTAAATTTAGAGAAGATATTGTTGGAAGAAACAATTAAATAATTGATATTATTTAATTTAGAATGATTTTGGAAGAACTAATTAAATAATTGGTATTATTTAATTTATTGGAAGATATTAGAAGAATTTTAAGAATTTTAATTAAATAAATTGATTTATTTAATTGTTTGGAAGAATAAGAATCAAATAAATAAATTTGTTTGTTTATTTATTGATAGAGGAACTAGACTTAAATAAATATTAAGAATATTTATTTGGACAGAGTCGTGTCATTTTTAGGCATATACATTTTGCCCCTCTTTGATGCAATGTAGTTTTATAGTGTTGCTTCAAAGAATAGATTGTCTGATAATGATGCATGCCCCAGTTTGCCCCTGGTACAGGTTTAACGACGATAGGATGTTCCCTTGGGGAGATTGGAGGGGAAGATGGTAGAAGGCGTGAGATGGACAATATCATGATAAAGAAGGTGAAAAAAATGTTAGGATGAAGAAAGAGCTGAATGATACATGATGTAAGATAGAATGATAACACACACACAAGCAAGCAAGCAAGTATGCACAAATGATACAAGAACAAACAAGGTATTGCCCCTGTCAAGTGGTAAACCAACGATATACTGATAATGATATATGACAGTGTTGTCATGGTGGGGAATGATATATCCCTAGTCCAACACGGCAGGTGTGTTCTCATGGCGGGGAACGATAGATCCCTAGAGCAAACATGAAGGATAGTGTTTGGTTTTAAGAAATGAAACATGTCATGTAAGATGTGTGTGTTGGTCTGATTTCAACAATGTTACATCCTGTATAAGATAATTGATTTAACTAATCGAGTTGGTAAATGACCCGACAAGGATCAAGACCATTGTTTGTGATTGGATCATTCAACAAGATTGACTTGACTTGATTGGTATGGATTAAGGATGGACCTACATTTGGATCACTGCTTAGATTGACTGGATTGGGAAGAATGGTTCGACAGAAGGAATTAAAAGCTTTTATTCGATACTCTGCGGTTTGGATCTTTATTGCATGGGGTATGGATGCTTTTATGGATGTATAATGGATGCGAATGGTGTTTTCTTTTGACATCTTGATGGTGCAAGTATTTTGAAGTGCTTATTTCATCATTGGGCTTTTAAAATGTTGTAAGATAATACAAGCATCTAGGTATAATTAAACCGAGATGACCTGAGTATTGCTTACATGGATTTTGATTTAGCAAGTTAATACAAGCATCAAGATATAATTGAACTGAGATGACCTGAGTATTTCTTGCGTATTAATAGACAAGGATTGTCCTCTTTCATGTTAGACCTTTGATGTCCTCGATGATCTTTTACCGATCATGTCATTAGACAAGGCGTCACATTGCTAAAGTTTAATCCACAAATAACGAACAAAGAAAATAATCATGCCCCCATCATACCATCTCTAGATTTTGGCATGCTTGAGTAGCATAGAAGGACATGATAACAAAAATCAAGACTATTGCAGTTAAATGTGTTTTTCTTCCCATAATTTGGATAGAATCAGTTTGAGTGCTTGTTTACTTTGCTTTGGATAGGTTGATGTTTTGCATCAAGATTTATGCTTGAAAGCAGATTTTTACTTGTGCCTACCTTATGAAAGGTTCCACAATCTTTATTGGTGAGATGGACCCTAAGGGACTAACCTAGTGCCTCAGGGGCTCATTTCCAAATGGCCTTGCCTACGTGACGATGCAAAGGCAATGTAGTTTAGGGTGAACCCTAATGGACCTAAGACCTAGGTGATAGAAAGTGGCATGGACTCAGATAGATAGAAGGACCAAATATGGGATGGATGGGAAAGTGGAGCCTCGGGGCGCATTGAATAATGGCCTTGCCTATGTGACAACGCAGAGGCAGCGTAGTTCGGGATTGACCCTATGATACTGACAATAGACACTATTCTAGGCTGACACTTTGGATAGAATACTGGATAAGGCCTGAGTTGATAAGGCGATGAAAGATAGAGTATCAAGCCATGATATGTTAAGATGACATTATGGATAGCCTTAATGCTAGATACCAATGACAAGGAAACACCATGAATAGGCAGACAGATGGGTGATAGTAGATACAAATGGTTAGGTAGAAGGAAACAAGGATGTGATCTCCAAGGACTATGTCACATAAGAATAACATGCCCCATTGTAGGTAGAGTACTTAGGATTTTTCATGGCAATGCTTATGACGATAGGAGGATGAGAGGATAATGAAGGATTTGCATGACTTGGAGGGATAAGGTATGTCAAGAGACACCTAAATCATTTGTTAACATTGTGCCCCCAATCTTTATCAAGACCAAAGAAAATAGAGGAATGGAAGATTTAAGATAGACAGACTGGACAATATAGGTAGGTAACGGCTAGAAGGATAGGATAGGAAATGGTACGAAAGGAAACTAATAGGAGAAAGTGATATGCCAATGAGACATGATGCCCCCAAGTGTAGGTGACATAGAAGATCAATTTACACATGATGCTTGTTTTCCAGGTTTTAATCATGGTACTTATCCAAGGCGCTTATTTGCTAGATTTTCACCGTTGGACAAAAGGATTTTTCTTTACTCTTTTTTTTTTTAAACATTTGGATAGGAGAAGATGGATATGGAAGGGAGAGACTCAAGTATCTAGTTTCCCAAAAGGTGATAGTTCTGTTAGATGGATGTTGTCTCATGGACTATGTCAAGTGTTCTCATAGATGTTGGTAGGGGATTGCACGAAAGTGAGATGGAGAAGGTAGATATTGGATTATGAAGAGTGTGATAGTGGATGATGATGCAGAATATGGAGGACTTATGCAAAAATGGATGAAAAGTCTAAAAAAAAGCATGGACCATAGGAATAGGATGAGGAAGATATGTAGGATAATAGTGGAAGGAAGGGGAGATGGAGGTATATGGAAATGTTGTGGGATGGAAGGGAATCATGACCAACGATTGCACATACTATGATAAACATTGAAGCTGGTGATGGGAAAGTAGTGTAGGAAGCAATAGAGACTTTTGCTTGTGGATGAATGACTTAGGCATGTAGGGATCCACATAGAGTGAGTATTTTTCTAATCTTTGCTTGTTAGGTGGGATGGAAGAATTTGAGACTTTTGGATGCAATGGGAGAAAGTGGATGGTTCAGATTCTTGAGAGGTGGATGCCTCATGTAACTTGAGGGTTTTTTTCTTAGGTACCCAAGCCTTTTTGCTTTTAGATAGTACCTGTGAAGGTATGGGCTTGGGTGTATGCAACTCTTGTGCAACTTCGGAGGTAATTATGTGTTAGATGCGGACCCACACCTTTTTTAGTTTGGCATATAGGTGTGTGGGTGTATGCTACTCTTGAAAAAGATATTTCTTTGATTCTTGGATTTTGTATCCTAGGTCATGAGGAATCTTAAGATTTTTGACTTCATAGGTAGAGGCATCCAAATTTTTATTTTTGAATTCCCTTGAGATGGTGGAAGTGGAGTTGGAGGAAGTGCTTTGTTTAGACAACATGTGCATTTGTTGGCCATGATTGAGATTGTTAGAAGATTCATAGATGGATGGATAAGGTGTTGGAAGAAGTAGTGGTAAAATGTATGGAGGGATATTAGGAGTTAGCAGTAGTAGAGGTAGATTGGATGGTGGAAGGTGTATGGTCACATGCTTTTGACAATTGTAGGATGATGGAGGTGGAATGGCCACATATGTTTTGGGAATATGATAAGATGTATGATGGAAAGTGGAGGATTTAGAAGGCATGAAGGAAGTACCAACATCTTGAGATTGTTCACCTTGGGGTGTGTATCCAAGGCCATATGAAGGAGGAGGAACATTGACATGGATGGGCTCCAAAATACCTTGTTCGTGAAGGCCTAAGCTCTTACCTGGATAGTTCATATGTTGGAGTATGCGGCGGACAACGGGATTGTGTATAGGTGGAACACTAGACACAAGTTCCTTATTGGATGGAGAATGTGAGATAGAGGATAATGGTTGCTAGTGTTCTAAGGAGGAACACTCATGAATGAAAGTGGTAAGACCAAGGATATATGGTGGGGGATTTGCAGCATGGTTGATAATGGATGGCGGAGGAGTATTATTGGTTCGATCTTCTACACTTTCTTGGGAGGCAAGTGTCTCATCAAAGGAAGAGGAAGTTGTTGGATCTTCGATGGGACTAGATGAAGTTATAATCTTGGGACCATGGAACACATAAAGTGGGCTAAGAGGATCATCATGGTCTGCTTGATCATAGATAGACTCTTGATCGTAGGTGGGATCTTGATCATAGATAGGATTTAGCATGATGGGATTAAATTGCTCTTGTATATGTTCTTCATAAAAAATAATATCCTAACCACAGAAAGGATAGAGGTTATGGAGAGGCTGACATTGGATTTTTGGCTCATGTATAGGATCAAGTTGCTCATGGATAGCTTTTTAATCAAAGGTAGTATCTTGATCATGGGAGAGATATAGGTCATGAATGGATTTAGATTGGATTTCTGGCTCATGCATAGGTATAGGATCATTGAAAAGATAAAGGTTATGCATGGGTCAAATGGGGGTGCTTTGATCTTGATTTAGACAAAGGTTGAATGTTTCCATATGTTCTAAAGTGTGCTCTTGACATAACTCTTGGGTTGTTTGAATAGAAGTGGAGGTAGAGGTCTCTTGGATAGGATTTTGGTCAACAATATGAAGGTGTGATAGACCTTGACTTTGGTTCCTTGTAGGAGACTTTTCAATAGGCTCGACAGGTTACTGATTACACGATGAGGTTGGCACAATGGTCATGTTTGAAGGCTCTTTGATAAGGTCAAGGACCGGTATTTGGGGACATGGTTGACTCTCTACTGGTAGTCCTTGGATCACATCCTTTGTAAGCATTTGGGTAGATGAATGAGGTAATGGATGAGTGGAATTTGGAATTCTCCATAGCTTTTCTTGTGCTGCATATCTTTCCCAAAAATCATTCGAGGATTTTTTGTTTGTCGTATTAGAGCTTGGGGAATTCAATGGTGGTTTTGAGGTTGGAGTAGGATTGGTATGATTTGGGCTATGGGTTTTAGGAGTAGTGTTTGCCTTCTCAAGAGTATCATTAAGACAGGAAAAGAATGTATGACTTTGGGGCGTGGTGTAGATAGTACTAGCTTGTTCAGCATGTAGGATTGCAAATTGTTGTTCTATGGCTTGGAGTTCTTGAGCAATTTCTATACGACCTTGGGGGAATGTGTCTAAGTTTAACTACAACTTTAGGTACTTGAGTTCTTGAGCTAGTTCTTCTAATTCGGTTGTCATCTCCATAGAAACTGACACAAGACTGAAATGGGTACTCAGAAAGGTGGAAAATTTTCCTGCAAAAGAGGTGGAGATGCTCACTGTCATAGACGTGCAGAAATAGAAGTGCTGAAGCAGAGGGTATAAGTGCAGTAAGTCGTTATGAATGTGTAACACTGGTAAAAAGTAAACACGCAGCAATAGGTGATATATGTGCAGGAAGTCACAGCAAATGCACAGTAGGTTGAAACAAAAGTGTAGCTTCATAAGATAAATGTACAGCTCTGGTCTTTTTGAATGTCTTTGCAAAGTTTGACATGTTTTTCAGTGTTTTTTGGTTTCTTGGTTGCAAGATGGTCTTTTTGGTTTGATTTTATCAATCACAGCAAGAAGACACATCGAACACAAAGAATGATTTCATGGTTTTTTATATTTTTTTGTGATTTTTTTGACTCTTTTTGACAAGAAAGCAAGTGCAAATCCTAGGCTGGTTGTGACAGTATAAACTGAATTCTCCCTATTTCTAGGTGAGGCATCTTCAGGAGGTAATAATCGCCCTTCCCTATACCATCTTATAGGGGTTTTTGGATACTAAAACAAGGGTGTTTAATAAGTAGAATTGTTTGAGTGGTTATACATACGGCATCACTACTCTCTGTTATGGAGTCTCCCAAACTACAAGGGTTGCGCCTTGGAGGGTTTTGGGGGAGGTTAGCTATCGGTATAACACAACTTCACTCATTGTTTGAAGCTTTCACTCCAAACACAATTTATTTATAGTGGCTTGGCAGAGCTTGGCTTTAGCTTGTTACCACTTAAGGTCATTCCCCAAGGATGGATGGGTATCCAAGGGCAGGCCTCTCTAAAGGAAAAACATGTGAAAATGATGTCTGGCATTTTGGTCACCCAAGATAGGGGAGAGCATAGTCCTGGTATCATTCCCTAAAATATGAAAGATAGTGGTTCTTTTCCCCTATTTAAAAAGACAAAGACTATATGAGCTATCTACTTGGGTACGCACAAAATTTGTTAACTTTGAAGTGATAACAAGATAGCAATGGTTTAATCTTAGCAAGATAGCAATGTGCCTAACTTTGAAAGATAACAATAATGATCCAATGATAGAAAGATAGTAATGATTCAGTTACCACCCTCCTAGTTAGAACTATGTGAGATTTGCATGAACATCCATTTACTTTCCTTTAGAAATCAAGAGGTGAGTTAACAAATGCAGCTATATGACTAAACCAATACCTAGCTTGCAAGTAGATCAAAGAATATTCCTGTGAAAAAGTTTTAACATTAGAAAAACCACAAAAAAATTGAAAAAGTCAATGTTAGAATCAGATGCGCAGGTACAGAGCTCATATGCGTAGAAACAGAGGTTATATGTGCAGTTTTATAGATGCGCAGAATCAGAGATCATATGCATAGAAACATAGGTTATATGTGTTGATTCAGAGCTCATATGCACAGAAATAGAGGTCATATGCGTAGATTGATAGATGTGTTGAATCAGAGGACATATGTGCAGAAAGAATGATCAAATGCGTAGAAACAACGTTCTAAAAATTTACTATAAAATAGATGCATAGCAGGATGGAACAGATGCGTAGCAGGATGGAATAGATGCACTGTAGGATGGAACAATGCGCAGAATCAGTAAATGTGCCATATTAGAGGTTAAATGTGCCAAAACAGAGACTGCATGCACCGAAAGATCAGATGCACCGAAACAGACAGTAGATGCATGTTAGAATGGGTTAGATGTGCATATTCCTCCCATGTATAGTTTCCTAACACACAAAAACTTAGTTTTTGGGTTAAATCGGGGCAAGGCCCCACGATGGGGGCCAAAAAATGTTAATGGAAAATTGGAGTAAACATGAATAATCAATATATCAATATCAATAATACCCAAAACTCAATGAAAAGGGAAATAATCAAGATCAAACAAACAAAGACAAAACCATTGCAAACCTCAATACTTCATAGCTTCCATTGGTTGCCTATCTCAATTGATCTTGCATGTATGAATAAGGCCCTCAGAGAGTGCACTTCCTTTCTATTCCAAGATTGTCAATGGAGAATGGCTATGATAGTGCTTTGTAGTGAAGATGAGCTTCACAACAATGGTAGTGATCTAGTAAGGAGTTGATCGCAAGAAAAAGGAATGATGTGGGTGCCAAAGGCGCGCTGTAATTCCTGCAGTGTAATAATACTAAAAGCTTGGATGATTGAAATTAAGGAATAGGGTTCAATTTATAGACTTGAGAGAGAAGAGATCAACGGTATAGAACGGTTGAGGAATGTGTGCAAATAAGAAGAAGACATGTGTCTTGCTATATTTTGCATGAGAGGAATTAATAAAATAGAAGAATGACTTAACTGAGGAGATTAAATCAATTAAAAGAATAGATCAATCAGTTAAGAGAATAGAACTAGAAGATGGAAATTGCATGAGGATAAGAAGATATTTTAGCTCAATTAAATATTTAGAATATTCAACTACATGTGCACAATGATTGAATTATATTTAGAGATAACTCAATTTAGAAGAAATAGACAACTTAAATAAATATTTAATTTATTTAAATTTAGAGAAGATATTATTGGAATAAACAATTAAATAATTTATATTATTTAATTTAGAATGATTTTGGAAGAACTGATTAAATAATTTGTATTATTTAATTTATTGGAAGATATTAGAAGAATTTTAAGAATTTTAAGTAAATAAATTGATTTTATTTAATTGTTTGGAAGAATAAGAATCAAATAAATAAATTTGTTTGTTTATTTATTAATAGAGGAATTAGACTTAAATAAATATTAAGAATATTTATTTGGATAGAGTTGTGTCATTTTTAGGCATATACAACTTCAAATTACTATTTGAACTCGAGTCATAGATTGTCATTCATAGTCACAAAATGTCAATCTCACAATTTTTCCACACCTGATTGTCACAACTACTCATCTTGAAGATTGTTATACCTAATCATGTTTCTATAGAGTTATTGCATTATGCAGATGAATTCATGCATTAACTTTAGATGCTCAAAGGAAAAATTATTCATCATTTCATTCAGAAGTAGTTGTGTAGTTTAAACAGTAGGTCACATAAACAATTAAATATGGAGATCTATTTGAGCTGGGATAAAACCATCTTACAAGGAGTTTTGTGGTTTCTTTATGCACAACATGGCTTATTTTTCAAGGTAAGATTCCTTTCTAGTTGGGAGATTTTAAAAGTTCTTACTCCTACCCAAAAATTTACGTAAACAATTAAATTTGAATTTTTCTAAACGCTAAAGAAAAATAGGTTTGCAGAGCACTTCATGGGATCATTTTGCATCATATGGCCAAGTTCTAGGTTAAAATATCCTTCCAATCAAGAATTATGAAATTATTGTCCTTCCTATCAATCTTGGTTTTCTTTAGGAGTTTTGAGTTAAAAATATTTGGGTTATAAATTATATTTAATGATTTTTCAAAACCTTGCCTTGGAAAATTAAAATATTATTTTCTTAATATTCCCAAGAGCTCAGTGCTGGAAAATCCTAAAATTTTTCTATACGGAATAAAAATTAAAATTAGAAAATCCATTGTGTGGAGGAGTTAGAAAATTTGCAAAACCCTCAAAAAAATAAGAAATTCACTTTTGGGTGAAAAAGTTATAAAATTGGAAAAAAAACCTAAATTGCCAAAATTAACTCGAAAGAAAAATTGAAAGGTTTGGATGTTCGTAAAATTGTTGAATTATTGAAAGTCAAATGTTTTTGGCATATGTTGTGGTTCACAAACTAATAAAATTCCTGAAAGGTATTATTTTCAATAAGTTCTTAAGTTTTAAAACCTTCAGATTTGTTGAAAGCTCTAGGGTTTCTGAACTCCTCTTCCTATCAATCGATGTGGCTCTGTAGAGGATTTGAATCTTTGAGATTGATTGTGAGCATCCATTAAAGTATAAAACACAAAGACTTTGTTGGTAGGCAAAGGATAAATTCCTTGGATTTGCATTACAATGATGATGATTTAGAGGTTATGTCTAAGGTCCCATATGCTAGTGTTGTAGGAAGTTTTATGTATGCACTAGTTTGTACTAGACTAGATATTACCCAAGTAGTAGGAGTTTTGAATAGGTTTATGTCTAACCCTAGTAGATAGCATTGGAATTGTGTAAAGAGGGTGTTTAGATATTTGGTTGGTACTTCTGATTACTTTTTGTTTATTATGGTACTAATAGTATGGAAAGGACATTGGACATACATGGTTATGTTGATCCAGATTGGGTAGGTGACTTAGACAGTTGAAGGTCCATGAGTGGGTATGTATTTACTTTGTTTGGTGGAGTAGTGAGTTGGATGAGTAAGAGGTAGCATATAGTTGCATTGTCGACCACTGAAGCAGTGTACATGGTAGCAACCCATGTCTCTAAGGAGGTAGTTTGGTTACACAGATTGGGTGCAGGTATTGGTTTTTATTGCATGACTATTCAGATTGGCTATGATAACTAGAGTGCAATATGTTTGGCCAAGAATCCTATGTATCATGCATGAACAAACTATGTGGATGTTCAGTACTACTTTGTTCGTGAATTGATTGTTGATGGATAGATTGAGCTGAAGAAGATTGACACTCAAGAAAATGTTGCAAATTCACTTATAAAACCTATGAGAATAGAGAAGTTTACATGGTGCAGGGAGGCCATGTGCCTTGTTCCTATTGCTTAATTATTATTTTTTTCCTATGGATGAATTTATAATGTATGATCTCAAGTGGGAGACTGTTAGGATTAAGGTGCCATCAACCATGTAAATCCTATGTGATTAATTACTCCTAATGTTTTAAATGTAGATTTCCATAAGGGAAGATGTATTCACCAAGTAGTGGTCTTGTTTCAATTGTATTTGGATTCCAGTACCTGATGGTGGGTCTAGGGGAGAAATCTTGCCCCCCAAATGGGAGTTTGGGGACAATGCTCATGAAGATATTTTTTAGATTATTGCCTTGTAAAATATTGTAATTTCATAGACAATTTGGACCTTTCATCATTAGGTTGCAGATCTGATGGTAGAAGTTATGTTAGGATTTTTTTCCCTAGTTGGAAACACTCTTTTAATGAGGGCATTGTATTATGGTTGTGATGTAGTAAAGAGTTGAGATTGGAAAAACATATGCTTCTAGATTGAAGACTAAAGAGGAAGTCAATAGTGATGTATTGTAAACTCTATTGAATTTAAGATAGACTCGTCATCTCTTATTTGTTAGGATTGAGGTTCCAAATCCTATGTAATTAATTACTCCTAATGTTGTTTGTAAATTTCCATAAAGGGTTAAGCATTCACAAAGTAGCGATCTTGTTTCAGCTGCATGTTTGATCTAGGTACCTGACAGATGTAGGGTATCCAAGGGGTCACAGGGGGTACCCCTGTGGGGTCTGAGGGTCATATCCCCTATTTGGGGTCCAGGGCCAATGCCCATAGAAACTACATTTTAAATATATATTGTCATTGTAAATCTTGACCATTTATCATTAGGTCACATATCTGACTATAGAGGTTATGTTGGCTTGTCTTGCCCTAGAAGAAAACCCCTTTATGAGGATATTGTATTACAGCTTTGTTGTTGTAGAGAGTTGAGATTAGAAAAATAAGCATTGTTAGATTGAAGACTAAGAGGAGATTGATGGTGTTGTATTGGAAACTATATTAAATTTAATATAGATTGGTGCATCTCTTCTTGTGTGGATTTTTCTCTGGTGCAGGGGTACCATAATAAAATCTAGTATGTTGAAATAAGGCCTATTTGGCCATGTCATTTTGTTCATGTTTTGTTTCTAAAAACCTAGAAGTCTTTGTATTCCATTTGGCAAATAATGGACACATTTTGTAGAATCCGAAAAGATCAACATGAGTCGGTTGGGATTTAGGGCAGTTGGCCTTCCCTAACCGTTGAGCAACCGTTGATCTTCCAACTCTGGTTTAATAAAAGCATAGAGGAGCAACCAAGAAGGGTTCAGTAGATTTGAGGATTGTGATCTAGAAATCATCTGAGAAATAAAAACTATTCAGTTCCGTCAATTTGGATTTTCTATTCTATGTAACTGTGCATTGTGTAACTGTAGAATTTTGTTCGAAGTGTAGTTCTTTCTGTGCATTCCATTGTTGCAGCATGTCGATGTGAAGCATTCCACTAGTACGATTTCTATTGAAATTAGTGGAATGGATTCATTGTATAATATTTATTTTTTCTTGTTTCTTATTTTGTTTTGTGTCTGACGGTGCAGTGGACCCAAACAGGGTGATTTTACATAGTAGATCACCTAGCATCTCCATGTGCTAGGGTTCAGTTGAAGGGTAGACGAATTGTCAAGTTGCAGAATTACTGAAGTCATTTCCAGTGAGACCGAGGCCATCGGCAAAATATTTCTCTCGGAGTGATAAGGTTACTCTGGCTGAAGAGAGGTTCAAACCACCGTATGGAAGTCGTGGTCTAAGGACTTATATCAGGGTGACGAGATAAGTGACACTGAAGAATGGATGGTCCATCAGTGTATCGGCGAAGCTAATCCTATCATGGCTGATAGAAATTGTCTTGCCGATAAGCGAAAGTCAAAGTCGACATCAAGAGTTGGTATATCGACATATCGAGAGAACAAACAAGAAGTTTGCAGATGAAGGAAGTCTTGCCGAAGGCAACATGACACATTGGTATATCGGTTAAAGAACTTAAGGCTTCACCGATGTTTGGAGTCTCACCAACGGCGGGTTGTATTGGCGTATCGATAGACCTTGGTTAGAGTTCGCTGACGAGGAGTAGTCACACTGAAGTCAAGTGTATTGGCACATTAGCCAATCTTCATAAGTGTTCGCCGATGATATAAGTGTCTTGCTGATAGACAAAGGGCATTGAGTCTCACATCGGAGTGACTAAGACTTCGGTGTGAAAAGTTTTAAAGTGGCTGATGGAATATGTCTGGCCAATAACTAAAGAACGACATTAGATTGGTGAGTTAGAAGATCAGAATCTGACCCATTAGTTTGGTTAGTTGTGCGCTCTCACTGCATACTCCTCATCATATTGGTATCAGAGCTTGAAAATATTTGGGTGGCAAGTCGAATTAAAGATTTGCAAGAGTGTTGGCATTTGGTTGCTGTCTGTGAATAGTATATGTCAGTAGAGGAGAGTGAAGGAGAGGCTAGCATCATGCCTCCAAAGGGGATGAGAGTAGAAGTACTTAAGAAATTCCAAGAGATGGAAGAGATGACCAAGATTGGAGTCAAGAAAACACTCCACGCTGAGTTGAAGGCACTAAAGATAGGAAAGAAATCAGATGATGAATCTGATGGAGAGGAAGAAGAAGAGGAACAAGAACAGGCAGAGATACCAGCTGAACAAAAACAATTCCTGGAAGCCATTAAGGCTATTGGCAAGGACTCTTCAGAGGCTCGGATAGACATTTCTATGTTTAGTGGAAAGATGAATGCTGATGAAGTCATGGAATGGATTGAGGCTCTAAACAACTACTTCGAATACAAGGAAGTTCCTAAAAGTAAGAGAGTTAAGTTTGCAAAAACTAAACTCAAAGGTGCTGCCCTTACATGGTGGAATTATGCCCAAGGAGAGAGGGTGAAGAATGGGAAGAGTATGATCTCTTCATGGAGCAGAATGCTGGAGAAGATCAAGTCCTAGTTCCTTCCATCTAACTATGAGGTATAGATTTACAGGAAAATACAGAACCTCAAGAAAAAAGATATGGATGTAGCTACTTACACCAAGGAGTTTCACAAATACACTCTTCGCTATGGGTACATGGAGGATGAAAAGGCCAAGGTAGCAAGGTAGCTAAATGGTCTGAGATTCAATATTCAAGACGAGATAAGTTTATTGACCCCTGAAACCGTGGAAAAATGCTTTCAAGTAGCATTAAGAGCTGAAGAGAAGCTGAAGAGAAAAGGTGAATAGCAAGGTAGAGGAAGAGGTGGCAGAAATTTCAGAGGCAGAGATAGTTTTCGAGGAAAAAGTCCTAACCAGAGGCCTAGCGGTGAGTCTAGCCAAGAAGAGCCAGTTGGGGACTCAAGTAGTAGAGGAGGCTACCAAGGAAGAAGGCCTAATGGAAGAGGTGGGACAAATAGATCTGGTAGAGGATCCAAGTTCTCCAACATGAGATGTTATAACTACAATCAGATAGGGCACCTAACATACAAGTGTCCAGAGAAGGCCTCAACTTCTCATGGTGGTGAGAAGAGAACCACTTTGATTCAAGAGGATGCAGAGAGTGTGATATCTCCTGAAGTGAAATTGACATCAGAGATGGGAGAAAATTTGATGATCAAGAGGATGCTGCTCAGAACTAGTGCAGACTGAACCATCGTAAAGAAGAGCTATGTTTAGAGTCAACTGCAAGATCCAAGGTAAGGTTTGCAAAGTTATTATTTACTCTGGGTCTACTGACAATATTATATCTTTGGAAGCAGTAGATAAATTGAAATTAGATAATATACCCCATAGCTGTCCATATAGGGTTAGTTGGTTAAACAAGGGACAACATATAGTCATCAATGAACAAGCATGGGTAGAATTCAGCATTGGGGGGTATAGGGACAAGATTTTGTGTGACATCCTTCCAATGGATGCTTGCCATCTTCTACTGGATAGACCATGGTAGTTTGACAGAAAGGCTCATCATGATGGGGAAAAGAATGCTTACTCTTTCCAAAAGGATTGTGTAACTTATAGGATACAGTCATTGATTGAAGAAAATCCACAGTTTGTAGGATCTAGTGTAATACTAGTAGGAGAAAAGGAATTCCTTGAAACATTAGAAGAATCTGGTGGAGTAGGTTTTGCTCTGGTTGTGAAGCCTAAGGAGAAGAAAAGAGAAAATATGAGAGAGGTAAGGCCTATGGAGGTTAGAGAACTACTTGAGAGTTATAAGGAAGTAATTGCAGTAGATATACCAAACTCACTACCACTTATCAGAGATATCAGCCATCAGATTGATCTCATTCCGGGAGGTGTACTTCCCAATAAGGTAGCCTATAAGATGACCCCTCAGCAAAATGAGGAGATAGCCAACAGGTTCAAGAACTTCTAGACAAGGGGTTAATAAGGAAGAGTTTGAGTCCATGTGCAGTCCCCATTATTTTGGCACCAAATAAAAATGGGAAATAGAGACTGTGTACTAATTCCAAGGCAATAAATTGGATAACCATTAGATACAGGTTTCCTATTCCTAGATTTGAAGACCTAATGGACTATTTGGGGGGTGCTACCTATTTCTCTAAAACAGACTTGAAGAGTGGGTACCATCAGATATGGATAAGAGAAGGGGATGAGTGGAAGACAACATTCAAAACCAATGGAGGATTGTATGAGAGGCTTGTGATGCCTTTTGGTCTTTCAAATGCCCCTAGCACTTTTATGAGAATAATGAATGAGGTGTTGCAAGAATTCACAGAGAAGTTTGTGGTAGTCTACCTTGATGATATTTTGGTGTTCAGCAAGAGCAAGGAAGAACACTTGAAACATTTGGAAATAGTCTTGAAGAGGCTACAAGACCAGAAGCTGTTGATAAACTTGGACAAATGTGATTTCATGAAACAAGAGTTGAACTACTTGGGTTTTGTCATTTCCAAAGGTGATCTGAAGATGGATCCTTCAAAGGTGGAGGCTATTCTAAATTGGCCCACACCTAAGACAGTAGGGGAGGTAAGGAATTTCCATGGTTTGGCCACATTCTATAGGAAATTCATTAAGAATTATAGTGATATTTGTGCACCTATGTTGGAAACCATCAAGGGTGGTTGCAAGGTGAAGTTTGTGTGGACGCAAGAAGCAGATAGGAGCTTTGAGAGTCTAAAACAGAAAGTTGCAAAATTCCCTGTCTTAGTGTTACCTGATTTTAATAAGGTTTTCACAATTGAATGTGATGCAAGTAGACTGGCCATTGGAGCAATGTTGAGCCAAGAAGGCAAACCAGTAGCCTTCTTTAGTGAAAAGTTAAATGAAGCCAAGAGGAAATACCCCTCTTATGACTTAGAGTTGTATGCTATGGTACAAGCTTTGAAAAAGTGGAGACATTACTTGCTTCCCAAGGAATTTATTGTGTACACTGACAGTCATGCTCTTAGTTTTCTAAATGGACAGGACAAACTCAGCCATAGACATATGAAATGGGTGGAAAGTCTGCAAGAATACACTTTCACCATTAAACATAAGAAAGGAGTCACAAACAAGGTGGCAGATGCTCTTAGCAGGAGGGTGTTGACAGTCCAAGAAGTGTAGTTGCACAACATGGGTGTTGAGTCACTCAAGGAATTGTATGAAGAAGATCAGGATTTCAGAGAAATCTACAAGGTATGCAATGAATTTGCTAATATTTTTCATAGTGAGTTTTTAGATTTTACATTGCAGAATGGACTATTATTCAAAGGATGTCAGTTGTGTATCCCTAAATGCTCAATGAGGGATAATATTGTGAAGGAAAAATATAGTGGTGGCTTAGGAGGACATTTTGGGTTGAATAAGACTCTAGATCTAGTAAAGAGATTTTATTTTTGGCCAAGAATGCAGTCTGACATCAGAAAATTTGTTGAAAGTTGCATAGTATGCCAAATAGCAAAAGGAGTCTTGACCAATGTAGGGTTGTATCAACCTTTGCCAATACCCAACAGGCCTTGGGAATGTTTGAGTATGGATTTTGTGATGGGGTTACCCAAAACAAGGATAGGTTGTGACAATGTGTTTGTAGTGGTAGACCGATTCAGCAAGATGGCTCATTTCATTTCTTGCAGGACCACTAATGATGCTAGTTACATTCCAGGTTTGTTCTTTAAAGAAATTGTCAGGATTCATGGGCTACCCTTGAGCATTATGTCTGATCGAGATGGCAAATTTGTAGGACACTTTTGGAGGACTTTGTGGAAAAGATTGGGAACAAATTTGTCTTTCAGTTTAGCCTATCATCCTTAGACTAATGGGCAAACAGAGGTGGTCAATAGATCTTTGGGCAATCTCCTTAGATGCTTAAGAAAAGAACATGGCAGTAGTTGGGATGTGATACTCCCACAAGCAGAATATGCTTATAATGACTCAACAAATAGGAGCACAGGTCTAAGTCCCTTTGAAATTGTATATGGCAGTCACCCCAGGGGTATTTTTGAATTGAGAGACATCCAGGGGTTGGACAAAAGGAGTGGTCATGCTGATGCATTTGCAGAAGCCATGAAAGAAATACACCAACAAGTCAAAGATACTTTACACCAAAATAGTAAGAAGATAAAGGCTCGAATGGATCAAAGGAGGAGGGCTATGCAGTATTAAGTAGGTGAGTTGGTCATGGTTCATCTGAACAAAAATAGGTTGCCAAAAGGAGGCCACAACAAACTGATGATGTAGAAAATTGGACCCTGTTAGATTCTGGAGAAATATGGTCCAAATGCTTACAAGATTGAGCTTCCTGATGATATTTCCATTTCACCCATATTCAACATTACTGATTTGACATTGTATAGAAGTCCTAATACAGGGGAGAATGCAGAAGACCTTGTCCAAGAAAATGAAGACTGGCTAAAGCACTTACCTTCTAGGAAGCCACCACAAATGGAGTACATTTTGGAAAGCAAAGAAGCCAAGAAGACAAGGAACAAAACATACTTTGAACATCTGGTTAAGTGGCAAGGCCTTCCAGATTCAGAAGCTACATGGATGCTAGAGGAAGACATTCTAAAGCAAGGCAGAGATGTACAATAATTGGTCTCTAAGAGGACTTGAGACATTTTCTTCTGGGGAGTATGGGGCAGGGGCACCATAGTAAAATCTAGTATGTTGAAATAAGGCCTATTTGGCCATGTCATTTTGTTCATGTTTTGTTTCTAAAAACCTAGAAGTCTTTGTATTCCATTTGGCAAATAATGGACACATTTTGTAGAATCTGAAAAGATCAACAGGAGTCAGTTGCGATTCAGGGCAGTTGGCCTTCCCTAACCATTGAGCAACCATTGATCTTCCAACTCTGGCTTAATAAAAACATAGAGGAGAAACCAAGAAGGGTTTAGTAGATTTGAGGATTGTGATTTGGAAATCATCTGAGAAATAAAAACTATTTAGTTCCATCAATTTGGATTTTGTGTTCTCTGTAATTGTGTGTTGTGTAACTGTAGAATTCTGTTTGAAATGTAGTTCTTTCTGTGCATTCCATTGTTGTAGCATGTTGATGTGAAGCATTCCACTGGTACGATTTCTATCAAAATTAGTGGAATGGATTCGTTGTATAGTATTTGTTTTTTCTTGTTTCTTATTTTGTTTTGTGTCCGACGGTGCAATGGACCCAAATAGGGTGATTTCGCACAGTAGATCACCTAGCATCTCCATGTGCTAGGGTTCAGTTGAAGGGTAGATGAATCGTCGAGTTGCAGAATTACTGAAGTCATTTTCGGTGAGACCGAGGCCATCAGCAAAATATTTAGATCTCTCAGAGCGATAAGGTTAGTCTGGACGAAGAGAGGTTCAAACCACCGTATAGAAGTCACGGTCTAAGGACTTATATTGGGGTGACAAGAGATAAGTGACACTGAAGAATGGATGGTCCATTGGTGTATCGATGAAGCTAATCCTATTGTGGCCAATAGAAATCGTCTTGTCGATAAGTGAAAGTCAAAGTCGACGTCAAGAGTTGGTATATCAGCATATCAGGAGAACAAACAAGAAGTTTGCCAACGAAGGAAGTCTTGCTGAAGGCAACATGATGCATTGGTATATCAGTTAAAGGACTTAAGGCTTCACCAATGTTTGGAGTCTCATTGACGACGGGTTGTATCGATGTATCAGTAGACCTTGGTTAGAGTTCACCGAAGGGGAGTAGTCACACCAAAGTCAAGTGTATCAGCACATCAGCCAATCTTCATAAGTGTTCACCAATGATCTAAGTGTCTTGCCGACGGACAAGGGGCGTTGAGTCTCACATCGGAGTGACTAAGACTTTGGTGAGAAAAGTTTTAAAGTGGCCGATAACTAAAGAAGGACAGTAGATCGGTGAGTTAGAAGATCAGATTCTGACCCATTGGTTTGGTTAGTTGTGCGCTCTCACTGCGTACTCCTCATCATTCTCCTAAAAGGGTTTCTCCATGTAAATGCTGTGTATGTGTTTAATCTTTTGTTGTGTTATTTGTTTGTGTTGATTTCATAGCATCTCCATTTTGGTTTTGTACGGTTATATATATATATATATATATATATATATATATATATATATATATATATATATATATATATATATATATATATTGTAATTGTAATCAATTTTCCATTGATAGTTTTTACCTTCATTTCTAACATTTGGTATCATAGACTAGCTAGTTCTATGTCTTGGGTGGAAGTGTGAGGGTTTTTAGAGTTCTAGTGGGAGTTTTGGTAGATTTTATTTTGCAGATTTGTGTAGAAACCATGGTTGCATCCTCATCTCAATTGGACATAAAAAAATTCAATGGAATAGATTATGAGCTATGGAAACTAAAAATGGAGGATCTCCTTGAAGAAATAGATCAATGGTTGGCTGTGACAAAAGAGAAGAAACCTGATACTATCAGTCAAGATGAGTGGGATAAGATGGACAAAAATGAATGGGGTACAATCTAGTTATGTCTTACAGACTCTTTCCTATTGAATATCTCTCCTGAGAAGACTACACATGCTTTATGGAAGCAGTTGGTTGAAATCTATCAAGCCGAGAGGTTAATAAATAAACTATATCTCAAAAGAAAGTTATTTTCCCTTAAAATGAAGGATGGTGATTCGATAGCTAAGCACTTGAATATATTTAATTTGATTATGAGTCAGTTAGCTTTTGTTTATGTTAAGACAGATGAAGAAGACAAGTGTATTATGCTTCTTTGTTGTTTGCCTAAGTCTTGGGAGAATTTCATTCTTTCAATCACTGCTAACCTCGAATATCCAAAGATGGATGCCCTTGTTGCAAGTATGTTGTCATAGGAAATGAGGAAGAAGGCTATGAATAGCTTGGTGGATGCTCTTAATGTCAGGGTGGTCTAAGGAAAGAGGACCAAAAGTAGATCAGAAGGGGCCGAAGGAATCAAAAGTACGGTGTAAAACTCCTAGGAAAAAGAATAGAGTTAAGTGTTGGAACTATGGTAAGAGGGGACATGTGAAGAAAGAATGCAGAAACCCAAAGAAATACTAGGATTCCTCTACCTAAAAGTCCTCAAATGCAAGTGATGAAGTTCTACTTTTTGTATGTAATGTAATGTCTAATGAATAGTGGTTGATTGACTCAAGATGCTTGTATCATATGACTCCTCATGAGGAATGGGTCTCCACATATATAAGAAATATGATGGAGGTAATGTTTACCTTGGGGACATCTCTACATATTTGATTATTGTCTAGGGAAAGGTACAGTTGTGTTTTAGTGGTGGGAGGATTAAAACCCTCCCTAGTGTTTTACATATTCTTGGATTGGCTAGAAATATTATCTTTGTTTCAAAGTTGAATCATTCAAGAATGTATGTAACATTTAATAATTATGGTTTTATATTGTCAAGAGAAAGTGGAACAAGGATGGGAACTTTGTTTAGGATTGAGGCCACTAAAGTTTGTAGATCCACTAATGTATCCGAAACTACTAAAAATACATGTGTGTTGTGCCACTGTAGATTAGGCCACAATAGTGAAAATCTTTTGAAAAAAAAAATGAATAAATGTTTATTAGATCGCTTCTCCTATTCTAATGACCACTTTGATTTTTGTTAGCATTGTGTGTTTGGTAAACATAACATTTTTTTTTTTCCTTTAGGAACCAATAGAGAGAAATAAAAATTAGAAATTATTCATTCAGATGTGTTTGGACCTATGAATAATGATTCTATTGGAAAATCTTGTTATTTCATTACCTTCATTGATGATGTATCTAGATTCACATGGATTTATTTTATGAATCATAAATCTAAAGCTTTCACTAATTTTAAGAAATTTAAAGTCTTAATAGAGAACCAATCAAGACTTAAGATAAAAACATTAAGATTTGAATATGGAGGGGAATATTTCTCTAAGGAATTTGATGAGTTATGTAAGCATACAAGTATCATAAGACTAAAGAAAACTCCATATACACCACAACTAAATCGTGTTGTAGAAAGAATGAACTGAACAATAATGGAAAGAACAAAAAGTATGTTCAGCGATGCACAATTGGATAAATTTTTTTGGGAAGAAGTTGTGAGTACTGCTTGTTACTTGTTAAACATGTCTCCTTGTAAGGATCTCCATTCAACACCTTATGAAGTGTGGACATGTAAGAAATCTTTTGTTTCACATTTAAGGGTTTTGGGTTGTGAGGCGTTTGTTCATGTGCCTAAGGAAAAGAGATCTAAGTTGGATCCAAAAGCATGGAAATGAATCTTCATGAGATATGGTGAGAATGTAAAAGGTTATAAGCTTTTAGATCCTCTAACTAGAAAAGTTATATTTTCTAGAGATGTGATTTTCAGGTAACTTAGAGCTATTTTTGATCTATCCAACTAGAAGAAAAAGAAAGGAAGAAGGTAGAGCATTTTTATTCAATGTAAGAAAATGTACATCAGGAAGAGCAAAATGATGGATTAGGTGATGGAGAAGAAGAAGATTCAAGTAAATGTTTA
The DNA here is from genome assembly GCA_027924645.1 of Cunninghamia lanceolata. Taxonomy (NCBI): domain Eukaryota; kingdom Viridiplantae; phylum Streptophyta; class Pinopsida; order Cupressales; family Cupressaceae; genus Cunninghamia; species Cunninghamia lanceolata. Next base: position 7,912,161 of record BSBN01000888.1, read on the forward strand.
GATGACGAAGACTCCGTTGTTACAAAAGAAGTTGAGCATACAAAAGAACATGATGAAGAATATCTTACTCCACTCTTGAAAAGATCCACAAGACAATCGAACACAATTGATAGGTAAAGCCCACCAGGTTTTCATTGTGTATTTGCTTTATTGAGTATTGACAATGAACCTAGATCCTACAAGGAAGTTATTCATGCAGATGATAGTGATTCTTGGTAGCTATCCATACAAGAGGAGATGATGGCTTTAGACTCATGTGACACTTGGGATCTTGTATATTTTCCCAAAGGAAGAAAGGATATACTCTTCAAGAACAAGTTTGGAGCGGATGGTTCATTACAGAAGTACATGTCTAGACTGGTAGCCAAGGGCTACTCCCAGAGAGAGGGAGTTGATTTTAGTGAAATTTTCCCTCCTGCTGCTAAATTATCTTCTATTAGATTATCCATTGCTACAACTTATGATTTTTAAATTAATGTAATGGATGTTAAGATTGTATTTTTGCATGGCGATATGGAAGAAAAAATTTATATGCAACAACCTATAGGTTTTGAGGTAAAAGGGAAAGAACCCTAGTATGCAAGTTAAAATATCTCTTTATGGTTTAAAATAGTCCCCTAGAATGTGGTACTAGAAGTTTGATTCATTTGTTTTGAAATTGGGCTATTTTAGAAGTGAAGAGGATCACTATGTCTACATTCGATGTATTGATGTTCATATTCTTATTATTATTTTGTATGTTGATGATATGTTATTTTTTAGTAACACCAAGGGCATGATCAGTGAGTTGAAAGCTCAACATTCAGTTGCATTTGACATGAAGGATCTCAGGGCATCTAGGTATATTCTGGGAATGGAGATCAAAAGGGATCAAGGTAACAAAAAGCTTTGGTTATCACAAAGTAAGCATTTGAATACTATTTTGCATAGATTTAGCATGCAAGATTACAATCTAATTAGAATTCCTTTACCAGTTGGTACTAAGCTTTCATTAGATATTTTTCCTAAGAATGAAGATGATTTAGAGGATATTTCTGATGTGCCATATGCTAGTATTGTAGGAAGTGTGATGTATGCAATACTTTACACTAGACTAGATATTGCCCAAGCAGTGGGAGTTTTGAACAGGTTTATGTCTAACCCATGTAGACAACATTAGAATTATGCAAAGAGGGTGTTAAGATATTTGTGTTGTACTTATGATTATTGTTTGGTTTATTCTTGTACTAACATCGTGGATGAGAAATTGGACATGTAGGATTTTGTTGATGCAGATTGGCATGTGACTTGGATAGTCAAAGGTCCACTATTGCCTAAGTGTTTACTTTGTCTGTTGGAGCTGTGAGTTGGATGAGTAAAAGGAAGCTCATTGTTGCTTTATCCATCACTGATGTAGAGTATATGGCTGTTACTCATGTTTGTAAAGAGGCATTTTGGTTATGAAGATTGTGTATACATATTGGTTTTGATTGCATGATTATTCAAATTGGTTGTGATAGCCAGAGTACAATATGCTTGTCCAAGAACCCCATGTTTCATGCACAGAGTAAGCATGTAGACATTCAATACCATTTTGTTTGTGAAATGATTGCTAATTATCAGATTAAGCTGAAGAAGGTTGACACTTAATAGAATGTTGTAGATTCACTTACTAAACCTATTAGCAAAAAAAGTTTACGTGGTACATGGAGGCCATGGGGCATGTTCCTAGTGCTTAGTTGTTTCATGTTTCCCTATGGGTGAATTTACAATGTATTATGTCAAGTGGGAGAATGTTAGGACTGAGGTGCCATCAACCTTATAAATCTTATGTAATTAATTACTCCTAATGTTGTTTGTAAATTTCCATAAGGGAAGAAGTATTCACCAAGTAGTGATCTTGTTTCAGCTACATGTTTGATCTTGGTACGCAACGAATGTAGGTTATTTAGGAGGTCTGTAGGGGGGTACCCCCTATAGGACCTGGGGGCCATGCACCCCCATGGGGGTCCAAGGGCAACATCCCTAGAAGCCACATTTTATATATTTTTTTCTAATTATAAATATGGACCATTCATTATTAGGTCATAGATCTAATGGTAGTGATTATGTTGGCTTTTCTTGCCTTAGAAGACAACCCCTTTGTGAGGATATTATATTAAAACTATATTGTTGTAGAGAGTTGAGATTAGAAAAATAGGCATTTCTAGATTGAAGACTAAGAGGAGAATGATAGTACTGTATTGTAAAATCTATTGAAGTTAATACAAACTAGGGCGTCTCTTCTTGTGTGGATTTTTTTTTGCTGAAAGGGTTTCTCCATGTAAACACTATGTTATGTTTTTGATCTTTTGTTCTGTTATGTTTGTGTTGATTTCATACCATATCCATTTTGGTTTTGCACAGTTAAATATGTATATTATAGTTGTAATCATTTTTCCATTGATAGTTGTTTATATTCATTTCTTACATTTTTGTGTAGAGTTTTCTTCTCGAAAGGCTTTCTCTATGTAAACATTGTGTTATGTGTTCATTTATTTTGTTCCTTTATTTCTTTGTATTTCTGATTTGAATTCTTAAAATCCCCATTTGGTTCTACACTAGATTATTATAATATTTGAATTCACATTTCCATTCTATAGTTGTTCACCTTCATTTCTAATAGGTATATAAAGAGATGTCCAAAGCATTTTTCATCATTTTTCCCATGTCCTTATCAAGATCAAAAGTAGGAGGGGAGGATGGGTTGGTTCAATGGGATAGGTATGTGAATATAATGGATTAAGATGATAGGATTGGATGGAAATGATAGGATGGGATAGATAATTGAACTTCCTCCCAAGTGTAAGAAACATAGATAACTGATCTACACATGATGCCCATGAAAGGGTTTTCATCATTGTACTTATGTAAGGCACCATGAAATGGTTTTCACCATTAGACGAATGATTTATCTTTATCATGTTGATCCTTTTTTCTAACTTTGATGACATTGATAGCCTGATATTCAAAGGATCTCATATGTCCCTACCTATTAGATTTAGTTGATGTAGATGTTATTGCCATAACATTCCAATAGTGACCTACCTAAAGTAACTGCTTGGTTAGGATTAATGAATTCTTGTACAATCCTTTGATGTTTTCATGATCCTCATTAATAATTGAGTTGGCCTTATCCAAATGTTTACATTTTGATAGGGTACCATCATAGCCCTTATGATAAAGTGTTGTTGCCACAACACAACTGAATTGGGAGTTGGGTTTTCAGATTTGAGGTGTGAGTTTGGATTTGAATGGGGTGATGTTAGATGTGAGATTAGATGACTGTGATGTATTTGGTTTGACTATATAGATTGGCAATATAGATTGGTTTAATGGATTTTTGACTCATCAAACTTTAGATGGTGGATAATGGATTTTGGATTTAGAATTAGGAAGTTGGGATGTGGGATTAGGGTGGCAATTAGGACCAACTTTCTTGTACAAATTATAAGGTGGTGGACACTGATTATAGGTAACATTCATATTTGAATTTTGATTATTGTTTTAGGATAATTTTATTCATTTGATTTGTTTGGTCCATTTTGTTTTGGGACCCATATGGATTTTATATGCTTTCCTTGACTTTGGGCTTCATATGCTTTTGACATTGGATTTGAATCTTTTACTTTATATGTTCTATGATTTTGTTCATCCTAATCAAGGGATGTAAGATGTGGAGGATAAATTTTGATGGTAGATATGGTGGAAGTGGAAGGATTATTGGTAGCAATGTTATTAGAGGAGCTATGAATCGTCCCTATCTTGATGCTCTCATTGGATGAGGTTGCCTCAATGATCATTGAAGTATCACCAACACTAGTAGTTTTCTTAGATAATTCTTTTCCAATGCTTCAAACATGATTGATGTAGATTAGGATAGATTCTAGGATTCCTTGCTCATGAAGGCCCAATCCTTTTCCATGATAATCCATGATTTTACATATCTTATTTGTGATAGATATGTTTCATCTTTATATCATGATACTAGACCATCGCTATGTCATGGACCATAATCAGAATTTTCTATTGTCTCCTCTTAGAGAAAATAAGACATGATAAAGATGGTAGATCATATTCGATGGGATTCATGTTCTTTCTCATTAGGTATGCTTGGTGTGTCAAAATCATTGTGTAGACTTATCATTTCTTGATCATGAGTCATGTTTGTTATACCTTGATCATTGCTTGGATTCTCAATAGTAGCTGATGCAAGAGCATCCAGAGTGTAAGAGCAATCTTGCATCACCCAAATACATTGTTTCTTTCTCAATAAGGGCTAAAATTGGTCAGTTACTATTTTTAATAAGTTGGCATTTATGTACATATGGACATGAAATATTACATAGACCTCCAGAACGGTGAATTGAAGCCAATAGTGAAGAAACAACCTCAATATCATTTATCATTTGTGGGATATTAATATTTTCATTTTTCAAAATCTTGATGAAAATATTTGAAGTCAAATTTCAGGCACTTAGTGGCTCTAGATGGGCCCAAAAATTGGCCAAAAATCAAAATGTATTCTAACGAGCCATTTTAAATACAACCATATATTCAAAATATTTCTAAAGATATAATAATTGAAAATCTGACGATCGGATCAAAAGTTATGATCCCAGGAAGTTGTAGTACTGAAATTTAAAAAAAATGAAAATATCTTATTGGGAGGAGTTACATTTTCTAGAATATTCTGGGGTGGTTATACATTCCAAATGAAGGACGTGAATGAGAGTTATAGTAGGGAGGTTCACTAGTACAAATGGTGGCTTTGTCTTGTATATTTTTGTAATCAGAAAGCCCATGTCATTGTAGCTTGTAATTTTTTGAATATTATAATTTCATTACATTGAGATAATAGAAAGAAGTTGTTTCATTCTTGCATTCATTGTTATATTCTCCTTTATTTTTGTGTGTTCGGGTTGGTAAGGGGATTCCCCTTTATCAAGTAGTATTAGAGTAAGGGTTCCTGAGTGTGTTGATAGATCACTGACCATGAGGCAGTTTGCATTAGGACCTGATGTTGTGGATTTGCTATAGACATCAAAGCCTCCACAAAGAAACTGTGGTCAGAGAAATGCTTTGACAGAAGAGGGTTTTAGAGCCCTACAGAGGCAAATCGACGCATTTCAAGAGGAGCTGCAAAGAGGATTTGAGCTGAGAATAAGAGAAGAAAGTGAAGAAGAAGAGTTATCCAAGGAAGAATAAGATGATGCAGAAGATCTTGTGCAAGTTAGGTTGTTGAAGGCCATTTTGAAGATTTGAAAGAGGCCTAGGATTGAAGTTTCTACCTATTCTAGGGATCTGAATCTAGAAGAGCTTATTGATTGGATAAACGATATGGAGGAATTTTTTGAGTATGAAGATGTGGAAGTTCTAGAATGAGTCATGTTTGCAAAAACAAAGTTGAAGGGCAATGCCAGTATTTGGTGGAAGGAGGTCTAGTTAGAGATAAATAGAAAAGGAAACAGAAAGATTACAAGAGGAGATCAGATGGTGGACAAAATAAAGAAGTAGTTCATCCATATGGACTATCAGTTGGAGTTGTTGAAGAAGATACAAGGATGGAATTAAGGTAATATGTTTGTTAAGGAGTATACAGAGGAGTTTTATAAGATTATAATCAGAGTAGACCATGCAGAGGCCAACAAGGTGAAGGTAGGCTATTATATTAATTGGTTAAGGCCAAGTATTCAAGAGGACATGAGCCTAGTTAGAATGACCACAATAGAGGATGCATACCAGTTCTCCCTCAAGGTGGAAGAGAAGCTAAATAAAATATTTGAAAGAAAAGAAAGAGGAAGAGGTCATGGTAAAAGGACTTGTGAAAGATCCTATAGAGGCTGAAATGAAGATTAAAAGAAAAGTGAGGAAGTGGGCACCAGTCCAAATTAGAAAGGAGATAATGCCTAGTGCCCTCGTTACCAAAATAATGGTAAGCAAAGAGGAAGAGGAAGAGAAAGACTTGTCTAAGGACCTAGAATAGTAGGTTTTAGTGGAACCTATTTCCAATGTGGAGAAGGACATTGAGCCTATGAGTGTCCCCAACATCAAGGAGGGCCAAATAGAAGACCTGAAGGTTATGCACGAGTTGTACATGTAGATGAAGATACATAGTTTGAGCATTTTGAAGACATGAAAGGGGAGAAACCCTAGTTGTCAGAAGAACCTTGTTAAATGAGAAGAAAGGGCCAGATCAGAGGAAGAATTTATTCCACACATTGTGTAAGTGTGAACGTAAGTGTTGTGATATTATTATTGATAATGAAAGCACTGATAATCTTGTCTTAGAGGAGATGGTTAACAAATTAAAGTTGACAAGGAGAAGGCATCCACATCCATATCAGATTGCATGGTTGCAACAAGAATATAGAGCTTTGTTCAATGAGAAATGTTTAGTCAAGTTCAAGATTGGAGACTACCATGTTGAGGTGTTGTATTATAGCATACCGATGGATGCATGCCATATGCTATTGGGAAGGCTATGGTAGTTACATAGGTGTGTTGTCCATGATGGCCATGCAAACACCTTTTCCCTGACAAAGGATGGAGTTTGTCATAAGTTGAAACCCTTGAAGGAGGTGGAGGAAAAGGTATGCATTACTACCAGAATATTCTTGGTAGATGGTAAGAAATTTTTGGATGGTATTAAGCATAAGCATCATTGCTTTGCATTGATTCCTAAGATCAGCTAGGAGAAATGTAAAGATGTACCAACAGAAGTCTCAGATCTATTGGAAGAATTTCAAGATATTGTCTTAGATAATGTATCAAAAGGTTTACCACCGGTGAGGAAGATAAGTCACCAAATGGATTTGATACTAGGAGCTAGTTTACTGAATAAGGCAGCCCATAAAATAACTCTTGCAGAGAATGGGGAATTGAGCAGACAAGTTCACAAGATGTTAAGGAAAGGATTGATAAGGGAGAGCCTAGGGAGAGCCTAAGTCTATGTGTAGTACTTGTAGTACTAGCATCGAAGAAAGATGGAGAGTGGAGAATGTGTACAGATTCCTGAGCCATCAAATGAAATTATGGATTGCTTGAGTGGAGCAAAGTACTTTAGGAATATTGATCGAAAGATTGGATATCATCAGATCCAAATCAAAGAAGGAGATGAATGGAAGACAACCTTCAAGACTAAGGGGAGCCTAAACAAATGGTTAGTCATGCTATTTGTGCTAACCAATGCACCAAGCACATTTATGCCGCTCATGAATGAGGTACTAAAAGAGTTTTTGGATAAATTTGTCATTGTTTATTTGGATGATATTTTGATTTTCAATAAGAATTTGGAGGAGCACCTGATGCATGTTTGAAATATTTTTCAGAAGATAAGGGAAGAAAAGTTGTTGATTAAAATGAAGAAAAATAGTTTTGTGAAGAGGGAATTGGTGTACCTGGGATTTGTTATCTAAACTGATGGTCTTAAAATGCATCTAGAAAAGGTAAGGGCTATCATTGAATGACATACTCCAAGGAGTGCTATGGAGGTACAACCTTTTCATGGTTTGGCAAGTTTTTATAGAAAATTTGGGTAAGTGCAAGAAGATGGGGGGCCAAAAAGGGGTCTTAAGTGGCCACTTTTTTTTGAAATAAGAAAATACTAGCCTTGGATGAGAAATTGAGCATAGTTACACTCAAAATTTGGAGATACAACCAAAACAATGTTCGTAGTGCTCCACGTCTACTTTCTAAACTACTATTTTTTTTGAAAATGGCATAGATTAAGGGGTTCAAAAGAGGGAGCCACATAAATTGGTGTTGTTTCTGTCAAAAAAACATAACATAGCATGTTTTGTGGCTCCCTCAAAAGGTCAACTTTTTTTTGGTATTTTTAAAATCACTTTCGTGAGAAACTAGCTAATAGCATGTAGTTTATGCCCAATTTTTCTGATAATTTTTTGATGAATATTTGATTTTTTACTAATTTTCAAAGTGAACACATCCTAAAAAATAGAAATTTGGCTGTGCTACCCCTATAAATTTTGAAAACTAATTGAAAATCATTTTTTTCTTTTTTTAATATTTGTAGAATGGAGTCTAGTTTCTAAATATGTATTTTTAAAAAAATTTCAATGAATAGTTAATTTGCAATGAAACAAAGACCAAACAGTGGTTTTTTTCCAAAAACGGACACACAAACAAAAGAAATTAAAGATGAAAGGCTTAACATTGTTAAAATGTGAAAAAAATCACATTGTCAAATAGCTAAGAGAAAGCCTAACATTACCCAGGTGTTTGATTTGTTCAATGTTGAAATAAGTGCAAATTTGAGGGTTCGCACGAATGAAATTATGTGAAATCTTGAAGAATCTAGAAAAACACGTTTGTGACTATTCAAAAGGCACTCCAAGCCTTTGGGTTGGAAATCCAAACCAAATCCCAAGCCCAAGGCTTGCGATTCCCAAAGCAAGACATAACGTGAGCGCGTTATAACGCACTCGCATTATGTTTTGCTTTGCATTTTTCTTTTTCCGCAAGTTTGTTGTTTGTCATGTTTGACATAACGCGAGCACGTTATAACGCGCTCGCGTTATGTTCCCCTTAATTTTTTTTATGTTCAAGGCTATTAATCATGTATGTATGTATGCCTATATGTATGTATGTATGTATGTATGTATCTATGTATGCCTATACGTATGTATGTATGTATCTATGTATGCCTATATGTGTGTATGTATGTATGTATGTATAGTGTCGAGGGCAGAGGATGGTAGAGATGGGAGTGAGCCAAATAGGGGAGGAGAGGGGTGGATAAGGATTGAGTGATTAAGGTTTAAGGTTGAGGGTTGAGCATTTAGGGATAGGATTTAGAGTTTAGGGATAAGGGATTAGAGTTTACGATCTTGAGGGATTAGGGTTTACAATTGAGGCTTTAGGGATAGCATTTAGGGATAAGGGTTGAGGGATTAGGTTTAAGGTAGAGTGTTGAGGGTAGAGGGATTAGGGATTAGGGTTTAGGGTTGAGGATTTAGGAATAGTGTTTAGGGTTAAGGGTTGAGGGATTAGGTTTAAGGTAGAGTGTCGAGGGTAGAGGGATTAGGGATAGGGTTTAGGGTTGAAGGTTTAATGATTTAGGGTTGAGGCTTTAGGGATGAGGGTTAAGGGATTAGGGTTTAAGATATAGTGTCGAGTGTCAAGCGTGTAGGAATAGGTTTTAGGGTTCAATTTTTAAGGGTTAAGGGTGGAGGGATTAGAGTTAAGGGTTGAGGGATTAGGGTTTGACGTTGAGGGTTGAGTACATTGAGGTTCGAGGGTTAAGGGTTTCAAGATAGATTTGAGGGTCAAGGGATTAGGGTTAAGGGATAGGGTTGGAGGGTTTAGGGATAAGGGATTAGGGTTTAAGGTATAGCATCGTGCCCATTGAGGGTCTAGGAATAGGGATAGTGTTTAGGGTTTAGGGATGAGGGATTAGAGTTGAGGGATGACGGATGACAGATTAGGGTTGAGGGATTAGGGTTTAGGTATAAGGTTTAGGGTTAGGGTTGAGGGATTAGGATTTGACGTTGAGGGTTGAGGGTTGAGGGTTTAGGGTTTAGGATTTAGGGATAAGGTTGAGGGATTAGGGTTTGACATTGAGGGTTGAGGTTCAAGGGTCAAGGGTTTAGGGATAGAGTTGAGGGTCAAGGGATTAGGTTTAAATTAGAGTGTGGAGGGTGTAAGGATTAGGGATAGGGTTGGAGGGTTTAGGGATAAGGGATTAGGGTTTAAGGTATAGTATTGAGTCTGTTGAGGGTTTAGGAATAGGGATAGCATTTAGGGTTTAGGATTGAGGGATTAGAGTTGAGGGATTATGGATTAGGGTTGAGGGATTAGGATTTAGGGATAAGGTTTAGGGTTAAGGGTTGAGGGATTAGGGTTTAAGGTATAGTGTTGAGGGTTGAGGGTTTAGGGATAGGGTTTAGGGTTGATGAATTATAGTTTAGGGTTGACGGATTAGGGTTTAGGGTTGACAGATTAGTATTTAATGTCGAGGTTAGGGTTAGAGTGTCAAGGGTAGAGGGATTAGGGATAGGGTTTAGGGTTGAAGGTTTAAGGATTGAGGGTTGAGGCATTAGGGATGAGGGTTTAAGGCTTAAGCTATAGTGTCAAGTGTTGAGGGTGTAGGGATAGGGTTTAAGTTTTAAGGGTTAAGGGTTAAGGGTTGAGGGATAGGGATTAGGGTTTAAGGTATAGTGTTGAGGGTTGATGGTTTAGGGATAGGGTTTAGGTTTGAGGTATTAGGGTTTAGGGTTGATGAATTAGGGTTTAATGTTGAGAGTTGAGGGTTGAGGGTTGAGGTTGAGGGATAGGGTTAATGGTCAAGGGATTAGGGTTAAATAAGAGTGTTGAGGGTAGAGGGATTAGGTTTTAAGGTATAGTATCGAGCCCGTTGAGGGTCTAGGAATAGGGATAGCACTTAGGGTTTAGGGATGAGGGATTAGAGTTGAGGGATGATGGATTAGGGTTGAGGGTTGAGGGATTAGGGTTTAGAGATAAGGTTTAGGGTTGAGGGCTGAGGGATTATGGTTTAAGGTATAGTGTTGAGGGTTTAAGGATAGGGTTTAGGGTTGAGGGATTAGAGTGAAGGGTTGAGGGATTAGGATTTGATGTTGAGGGTTGAGGGTTTAGGGTTTAGGGTTTAGGGATAGGGTTAAGGGTCGAGGGATCAGAGTTAAGGGTTGAGGGATTAGGGTTTGACGTTGAGGGTTGAGGGTTGAGCTTCAAGAGTCAAAGGTTTAGGGATAGGGTTGAGGGTCGAGGGATTAGGGTTAAAGTAGAGTGTGGAGGGTATAAGGATTAGGGATAGGGTTGGAGGGTTTAGGGATAAGGGATTAGGGTTTAAGTTATAGTATCGAGTCTGTTGAGGGTTTAGGAATAGGGATAGCATTTAGGGTTTAGGGATGAAGGATTAGAGGTGAGGGATGACAGATTAGGGTTGAGGGTTGAGGGATTAGGGTTTAGGGATAAGGTTTAGGGTTGAGGGTTGAGGGATTAGGGTTTAAGGTATAGTGTTGAGGGTTTAGGGATCGGGTTTAGGGTTGAGGGATTAGAGTGAAGGGTTGAGGGATTAGGATTTGACATTGAGGGTGAGGGTTTAGGGTTTAGGATTTAGGGATAGGGTTGAGGGTCGAGGGATCAGAGTTAAGGGTTGAGAGATTAAGGTTTGACATTGAGGGTTGAGGTTCGAGGGTCAAGGGTTTAGGGATAGGGTTGAGGGTCAACAGATTAGGGTTAAATTAGAGTGTGGAGGGTGTAAGGATTAGGGATAGGGTTGGAGGGTTTAGGGATAAGGGATTAGGGTTTAAGGTATAGTATTGAGTCTGTTGAGGGTTTAGGAATAGGGATAGCATTTAGGGTTTAGGGATGAGGGATTAGAGTTGAGGGATGATGGATTAGGGTTGAGGGTTGAGGGATTAGGGTTTAGGGATAAGGTTTAGGGTTGAGGGTTGAGGGATTAGGGTTTAAGGTATAGTGTTGAGGGTTTAGGGATCGGATTTAGGGTTGAGGGATTAGGATTTGACATTGAGGGTTGAGGGTTTAGGGTTTAGGGATAGGGTTGAGGGTCGTGGGATTAGAGTTAAGGGTTGAGAGATTAGGGTTTGATGTTGAGGGTTGAGGGTTGAGGTTCGAGGTTCAAGGGTTTAGGGATAGGGTTGAGGGTTGACAGATTAGGGTTAAATTAGAGTATGGAGGGTATAAAGATTAGGGATAGGGTTGGAGGGTTTAGGGATAAGGGATTAGGGTTTAAGGTATAGTATCGAGTCTGTTGAAGGTTTAGGAATACGGATAGCATTTAGGGTTTAGGGATGAGGGATTAGAGTTGAGGGATGACAGATTAGGGTTGAGCGTTGAGGGATTAGAGTGAAGGGTTGAGGGATTAGGATTTGACGTTGAGGGTGAGGGTTTAGGGTTTAGGGTTTAGGGATAGGGTTGAGGGTCGAGGGATCAGAGTTAAGGGTTGAGAGATTAGGGTTTGACGTTGAGGGTTGAGGTTCGAGGGTCAAGGGTTTAGGGATAGGGTTGAGGGTCGAGGGATTAGGGTTAAATTAGAGTGTGGAGGGTATAAGGATTCGGGATAGGGTTGGAGGGTTTAGGGATAAGGGATTAGGGTTTAAGGTATAGTATCGAGTCTGTTGGGGGTTTAGGAATAGGGATAGCATTTAGGGTTTAGGGATGAAGGATTAGAGTTGAGGGATGATGGATTAGCGTTGATGGTTGAGGGATTAGGGTTTAGGGATAAGGTTTAGGGTTGAGGGTTGAGGGATTAGGGTTTAAGGTATAGTGTTGAGGGTTGAGGATTTAGGGATAGGGTTTAGGGTTGAAAGATTAGGGTTTAGGGTTGATGGATTAGCATTTAATGTTGAGGTTAGGGTTAGAGTGTCAAGGGTAGAGTAATTAGGGATAGGGTTTAGGGTTGAAGGTTTAAGGATTAAGGGTTGAGGCTTTAGGGATGAGGGTTTAAGTCTTAAGATATAGTGTCAAGTGTTGAGGGTGTAGGGATAGGGTTTAAGTTATAAGGGTTAAGGGTTAAGGGATGGGGATTAGGGTTTAAGGTATAGTGTTGGGGGTTGATGGTTTAGGGATAGGGTTTAGGTTTGAGGGATTAAGGATTAGGGTTGATGAATTAGGGTTTAATGTTGAGAGTTGAGGCTTGAGGCTTGAGGGTTGAGGGTTGAGGTTGAGGGATAGGGTTAATGGTCAAGGGATTAGGGTTAAATAAGAGTGTTGAGAGTAGAGGGATTAGGGTTTAAGGTATAGTATCGAGTCTGTTGAGGGTTTAGGAATAGGGATAGTATTTAGGGTTTAGGGATGAGGGATTAGAGTTGAGGGATGATGGATTAGGGTTGAGGGTTGAGGGATTAGGGTTTAAGGTATAGTGTTGAGGGTTTCTTTCGTCAAATGTAGATTTATGGGTTCAATTATATTGATTGCCTCTCTAGTTTTGGGGTGTGGATGTTTTGGAATCAATCAGGAAGTCTTCAGGAGACTTTGTGGAAGTGGATTGGAAATCGCTTGATAGAACCCCTGCTATTTATGCTTGGATAAGGATTTGTCACAAACTAGAACTTCTGCTTCCAAAGAAGATCTAACTTTCTTCCTCGATGGGCATTTTCTATCAAGAACTTGATTATGAGGGCTTGCCCCTTCATTATTATGCCTATCATATGGCAGAGCATCTGGCAAGCTCTTGCAGGAAATAGGAAAAGTTCTCCCTCAAAAACCTTGTGGTCATTCAAGTCTGAAGGGGAAGATTTGGAAAGAGATGTGATCAATGTAAAGGATGTGATCAATCTATAGGAGGACAAAATGCAATCGCGTTATAATGCGCTCACATTTTGTCTTACTATTGAAATGGTAAAAAAGTGTTGACCCCCATGATCCAGGCCCACATGCTCTATTTTCTTACTGATTCTGCATGTGCTCTGACAAAAAAGAAGTGCTTTCATGCTATTGAGAAGTTCACATGGACATTTGACACATTGTACCACCTTTGCATGATCTTTCCACCACCTTTTCTGCTTTGCCAACTTGAGAAGGAGGAAATAACATAGTTTTCATACCAAGTTTGATATATATCTATTCAAGTTTAAATTTTTGTAGTGTTGCAATGTTAATTGTGATTCAATTTTAGGAATTTAACATTATAGATTTGTTAATAGTATTGTTGTTAGTAATTATATTTGAGTGTTATTCAATTTAACATTGAAAAGGAAGCAAGTGGTGAAAAACTCAAATTGTTGAGGAGTTTGATGCAAGAAGAAAAAAACACTACATAATTGGGTACTCTCTCCATTCAAATCTTCATTTTTTAGGTATGTCAAGTATTTACATGCATGTTCTTTACATTTTCCTTATTTCAGATTGAATATTTTCCAATCAAGAAAGTAGCCTACAATCTCACATGATGCCATGTATATTTTCTACACTTGGGCTCTTTAATAATTATGTGTAATAAACAGACCTTAACATACCATGATGTCAAACTATACAAGAATAAATCCTTACAACATAAAAAAAATACAATCCTACTATTATCTTGTATTCATTTCTTAGGAAGTAATATTGGTCTCTTTATCATCCTATAGACAAATTCTCCATCATGCCAAGGAAACGATCAAGAATTAAACCAACACAGGAAGAGATAGAAGCTAAGAATGCAAAGAAAGCAGTGGCTATGAGGGAACTTCGTGAGAAGAGGAAATTGGACACGATAAATGAAGACATACCAATTGAAGAGGAACCACAACCATCACAAAGAGATATGGTATTGGCGGCACAAAGAGAACGAATGCAAAAACTTCGTGGTACGAGAGATCTGAATACCATAGTTGGAGACACGTCCTCTACTGCAAGTCAACATGTAGGGACACCATCTACCACATCTCAAGTTGAGAGTACATCATCACTCACATGTGATGAAGGAGGTACGCCATCATTCCCACCTCAACCTCAAGGTATGTCATCTATTCTATCTTCAATCGAAGGTATGCCATCTAACCCATCTCATTTAAATATTGATGAAATTCCTAATGTTGAGATGAATTTACCTAACTTAACACCACCTAGAATTTTGCATAGAAAGCCAAAGTATTTGATTGATATTGATGAGAACATTTTGCAACCAATGGAAGGTAAGATTCCAAAATGTACTTGTAGAAGATATGCTAATAAGATTTGAAGATTGTTCTTTGAAAAGTTAAATGAGACTGTAAGATGTCAACTATTCGTTGAAATGATGTGAAGTATAAAGTATAGGTCTATCATGAAGATTCTTGGGTTGAGAACATCAGAGGCTTCAAGTGAAAAATCTATTGGCAAGAATCTAATGAGTTCGTATGAGAGTGTGGGTAACACCTCATGCACAAAAGATAGTAATTCAACAAGGCATGTGATTACATCGACTATAGTAAGTAGTCAAATGAGGAAAGCTCGTCTCATTAGAAAGACGAGTCAAGAATTGAGAATTAATAGGGAAACTTTATCAAGAGCCATTAGAAGATGACAAAGAATTGAGGACACTAATGCCAATGAATTATGGGCATTCTTAGGGAGACTACCACGAAAAGATAAACCAATTGTTGAAGCATTGAGAACACTAATTGAAGACTTTTGAAAGAATTACACAAGGGTATCTCCGAATCAAAGGGATGTGGTAAGAAGGAGAATCGATAGTTAGAACCGCAAGCCACATCCAAAGCATTTTTTGGATGAGACTCAAACATAGTTTTATGGTAAATTTCTAGAGAAGTATCCTTAAATTAAAATTTGTCAAAGATATTTTAAAATGCTAAAACCTTTCTATGTTAAGATAAATCACACACGCACTACTTGTTGTTGTAGATTACATATTGAATTTTCTAACCATTTTGATGCTTATAGGTCTATATGTTTAGATATGCATACTAACAATGATTTGCAGGGTTGTGCCATGTGTGCCCCACCAACATCTTCAAGAGACTTCATATCAAGAATTTTATGTGAAAGAGAGGAAGGTCAAATATTCTACAAGAAATTATGCTTGGATGGCACATGTCATTGTTGTAGTGGCTTGCAACATTTGCCAATATGTCAACATATGGAAAGAACACATGCGGTTGGAAAAGAAACTAGTAGAGTTTGGCAAGTATAAAATAGTGGCATATAATACAAAAGATGGTAAAGAAGCAAAGAGGTGTGAATTGGTTATTGAAATAATTTTACTGTATAAGTTTATGCCTATATTTCGTGACAGCATAGTGTATGAGTATGCAAGACATGGCCATAGAGCTCGATGGTTGGACTTGAAATTCAAGTTATGTAAGGACACATTTCCGGTTGGTAGCATTGTTTCAGTCGTCAACTTTGCAGAGAACTACAGTCTACAGCCACAGCGTGAGGTGCAATCACAATATTACAACTCCACACAGTTTCTATATTTGTGCACATCGCATTCATTCATGCAAATGATAGTACAGAGGATAACAGAAAGATCATAAGGGAGTATAATTTCTATATTAGTGATGATCACATGCATTCTATAGAGTTCGTGCAAGGTTGCTTTTAGGTGTTCTACAATGATTTGGCTAGAAGGGGCATATCGTTTAGTCAGCATATCATATGGTTGGATAACTGTGCATCACAATTCAAGAATTCACAAAATTTCTATTAGCTGAGTAGGAGGCATAATTTTATAGGTATTCAACATATGTGGAACTTTTGTGAGGCTGGGCATGGAAAGGGAGAGCATGATGGTGCAAGAGCATGTATCAAAAGAGCCATAGCATGAGAAGAGTTAAAGTATAAAGACAATGCAAACTTGACAGATGCAAAATTGATTGTCGAGTGGTGTAATACTTCCATGGTCTAGGTAATGAAGGTAAGTCTTCAGTTTGTAGATTTTTT
Organism: Cunninghamia lanceolata; assembly: GCA_027924645.1. NCBI lineage: Eukaryota > Viridiplantae > Streptophyta > Pinopsida > Cupressales > Cupressaceae > Cunninghamia > Cunninghamia lanceolata. Next base: position 7,928,547 of record BSBN01000888.1, read on the forward strand.
TGGTTGATAGATGATACTAACATTGAACCATATGAGGATTGTTGTACACTGACAGGATCAAATGAGATGCACTCTTTCAGAAGCTCAATTGTAGGTTCATGGAGTATCCATACACGAAAGATGTCATGCTTTTGTTCTTCCTATACAATTCAAGTCTGGGATGAGTGCGAGTCAAAGGAGTGGGTTGACGAATGGCAGTTAAGTTATCTTAGCCCACTTGACATGTATCGACCCCTGACGACACTGGAACTAACACAGATGGAATCATAAGTTGACTTTGACCACATATCAGATTTAGTTCAACCAGGTAATGTCATCTTACTTTGTAGTGTTTTTATAATGTTGACTAATTTCATCTAATTTGCTACACATATCAATGTAGGGCACGTATATGCAGTTATTGCAGATGAAGATAATGAAGAGGGAACATATTATTACTTATGTCATTGTGTTGAGGCCAAAAAGAAATTGGAGGCCCATGTTACAGATGGAGAAAACATCGAATACCCTACAGGCTCAGTGGTTATTACTGGAACATGGCTTAGAAGGTACCGACATAAGAGTGTTAATATTTGGCTATTTCAAGACTTTGACACGCATCAAAAGATTCTTCATTACTCAAACCTTGTCGTGGCATCTAATGTTCATTTGATAAAGTATCAAGATAGACCTTTGAACAAAATCTTGTGGAAGGTGCGTGAGTCTGACCATGAAGCAATACTTGACACAATAAAGAGTAGAGTAGACCCGGATGGTTCATTAGATTAATTTGTAAGTATTCACATTAATTTTGTAAAGTCATGTTACATTGAGTTGTAAGTATGCACATTAATTTGTAAGGTTTGTCTTTTTTTATTTCCTCCTACATTTTTACACATATACACATTTTTACATCATCATGTTATGCATTTTTGGTGTCCTGCTCCTGATGCGACCAAACTCATAACTCACCCTACTTCCTCTAGACACCATTTGATGATCTCTCCAACACTCTAGATCCAGGGCGCCCAATCATGATGATGACCTATATACCATTCTCCCAAGGCGCTCATAATGAATGAAAAGAAGACCAAGGGTGCCCAATCTTAATAGACTTATTTCTTTCAATTTTGATGATCCAAACTCTTGCAAACCGACATCCACTTTCATGCCTTTAGATCTTCCTTCACATATAGGGCACCAAATCAAGTTAAAAAATCTACATAAGGGTGCTAAAATGGATGAAAAGAGACATGAAATGTGCCTTAGGACTCCATACTAAGGTTTGAGCCATTAAAGTCTCTTGATATTAGGCACTCATGATGATGAAACTTAGAGCTTTTTCCTTTCCTATGCGCTCATGTAAAATGTTTGAATGATAAGGAGCACCTCGATCTCTATAATGTACATTGGGTGCCAAAATCAAGGTGATTTTAAGTCACTTTGAGTCATTTGGGGTTAGTTTGAGTCTTTGAGTCATGTTGCAAAAAAGTGTCAATGTTGTCAAGTTGTACAAAGCAACTTTTGCATTTTGGGTGTCTTGCTCATGATGCGACCAAACTGACTATTCCAATGCATCCAGATGGGTACATTTACACTAGATATGGTCCTATTTTTCACCCAAACATACCGAAACAGTCTGAACTACATTGTACCGACGATATCCCTGAAGAGTCCAAAGTGCAAAAAGGCAGCAATCTTTGACAAGATGTTACTCAAAAATTGTGTCACTTAAAAATATTCCGTCTAAGGCAATGTGATCATGTAGAGTGCATCTATAATAACCTCTCTCAATTTTTTATATCTCTGAGGCATTTGCCTGTGGTGAAAGGTTTTCTGCTGCCCCAAAAATCGTCAGAAAGAGGCAGTGTAAAGCTGCAAAGGGGTGTAACTTTTGTCATGCTCGTGATGCAACTAAAATGACTATTCCAACACATCCAGATGGGTACATTTACGCTATGCATGGTGCTATTTTTGACCCAAGCATGTCGAAACAGTCTGAGCTACATTGTACCGACGATATCCCTGAAGAGTCCAAAGTGCAAAAAGGCAACAATCTTTGACAAGATGTTAATCAAAAATCATGTCACTTATAAACATTCCATCTAAGGAAACATGATCATGTAGAGTTCCTCTACAATAACCTCTCTCAATTTTTTATATCTCTGAGGCATTTGCCTGTGGTGAAAGGTTTTCTGCTGCCCCAAAAATCGTTAGAAGGAGGCAGTGTAAAGTTGCAAAGGGGTGTAACTTTCATCCTGCTCGTGATGCGACCAAAATGAATATTCCAATGCATCTAGATGGGTACATTTACACTAGTTATGGTCCTATTTTTCACCCAAACACGTCAAAACAGTCCGAGCTACATTGTATCGACGATATCCCTGAAGAGTCAAAAGTGCAAAGAGCAGCAATCTTTGACAAGATGTTACTCCAAAACCGTGTCACTTAGAAACATTCCGTCTAAGGCAACATGATCATATAGAGTTTCTCTACAATAACCTCTCTCAAATTTTTATATCTCTGTGGCATTTGCCTCTGGTTAAAAGTTTTTTGCTGCCCCAAAAATCGTCAGAAAGAGGCAGCGTAAAGTTGCAAAGGGATGTAACTTTCATCCTTCTCGTGATGCGATGAAATTGACTATTCCAACATGTCTAGATGGGTACATTCATGCTAGGTATGGTCCTATTTTTTACCCAAACATGTCGAAACAGTCTGAGCTACATTGTACCGACGATATCCCTGAAGAGTCCAAAGTGTAAAAAGGCAGCAATATTTGATGAGATGTTACTCAAAAAACATGTCACTTAGAAATATTTTGTCTGAGGAAATGTGATCACATAGGGTGCCTCTACAATAACCTCTCTCAATTTTTTATATCTCTGAGGTATTTTCTTGTGGTGAAAGGTTTTCTGCTGCCCAAAAAATTGTCAGAAGGAGGCAGTGTAAAGTTGCAAAGGGGTGTAACTTTCATCTTGCTCCTGATGCAACCAAACTGACTATTCCAACATGTCTGGATGGGTACATTTACGCTAGTTATGGTCCTTTTTTTAATCCAAACATGTCGAAACAGTCTGAGCTACATTGTACTGACGATATCCCTGCAGAGTCCAAAGTGCAAAAATGCAACAATCTTTGATGAGATGTTACTCAAAAACTGTGTCACTTAGAAACATTCCGTCTAAGGCAACGCAATCACGTAGAGTGCCTCTACAATAACCTCTCTCAATTTTTTGTATATCTAAGGCATTTGCCTGTGGTGAAAGGTTTTCTTTTGCCCCAAAAATTGTTAAAAGGAGGCAGTGTATTAAGTCAGGATGAAAGCCTATTCACTCTAGGCACCAATCTCAAGTTGCACAATGATGAATGGGCACCTAGAGTAATAAGGTGCTACATCATGGTTCTAGGACCTTGAAATGGCGCCCAAGCATGTAGGAGGAATTTTTAAGGAGCCAGAATGTTTTTGAAACTCTAAGGAACTAGTCCAAAGACTCTATGGCGCCATCTTGATACCATTGAGTCAACTTTGGAACTCAAACATATTAAAACAAGGTCCAGGAAGCTAGGCGCCATCTCTTGCCAGTTCAACCTCTCAGATGCGCCAACATTGGAAAGACTCTTAATGAGCTCCTAAGTTTTAATTGATCTTGTGATTGAATTTTTGGTGATGTATTGGTACAAGATGATCTTCAGTTGAAGAAATCTAAGTTCCAGGAAGGGTTTAGAAGTTATCAACCTCTTCACTAAGTGTTTGATGTGTTTTGGAGACTCCAAAAGACTTCCTCTTGCTAGGCGCTCTTCTTGGCAACTACAACCTTCAACTGGCGCCTAGATCCTGAAGAAAAAACACTTGCAAGTGTGGGCACACTTTCCTTGTGATGGAGCATCAAACTGGCACCTAGAAATCATAATGCATGAAGTGAGTGCCTAGGATCCTATTGGTCCAATAGGTGGTTTTGGGATTCGTGTCAAGTCATTGGATTAGGTTGCCAACTCAGAATGATTTTCATGCACTTAGACTTCAAGGTGCCAAAACTAGTAGGAAAATATATAGGGGGAAAGCACACTGATAAAAGTTGGGTAAATTTAACCTCTAAGTCTGATTAGGCTCCATATAACAACAATATTTATATCATGTCCCTTTGCTTTATGAAACAAGCAGTATGTGTCAAGTCATACGGATAACACTATGGTCCTTAGAAATTTCTCTGTGACTTTTGATAAGATTATCTACTATTATGTGGATGCTTGATAGTATTATCCTGATCCATTGGACTAGTGTGGCTATGAGGTTGGAAAGTGTTGCAACCTCCATCCTTTAAAATTCTCCACCTTGTTATAGGTTCTTTTGAGCATTTTCACTTGCTTTCTCTTCGAGAATATTTTCTAATGATACATGATGTGTCATAGATCATTCAACTTGATAAACAACATGGAGGGATTCTCATGCCTCCTATACTTCTTGCAAGTTTCTTTATAGATAGCTCACATCATTGTCCATCTAGGTGGTCATTTCCCTAAATATTATGATAAGATAATCCTGTTAATGAACTTTGGATTGAATGAGAATCAACATGCTTTGTCTTGACTAGAATAGTTGGGATGGACAAAAATCTATTGATTCTAGGTTGGGTTGTTAAAGGTCAAGAAGTTTTGGTGTCTAATGCCGTGTAAATCTAAATATTCAAAATCATAGTGGTTCAATAAGTTACAACAAACAGTCAGGTAGACAATAGACTATAAGGAACAAGGACTACACATGAATCCAAAACAACACCAGTCAATAAGGACATCACAAGTAAATCAACATTACTTCCAGAGGCGTTCACAAAAATAAAGGGGAGAACACAACTAGAGAATGCTAGACTATAGTAGGGATGAGTGTCTGATGCAGAGCACATAGTGGAAGCATAGAATTATCAACTTTTGAACCTTCGAACTCACTATTGGGGAGACAACATACCATTGGCGAGCTTAAAATTTCATCAGCTGATAGGCCGATGCCACTATGACTCCGTTTGATTTCACTTCTGACAAACATCCCATCATTGACTCTTATCGGTCAGACAGACCGCTATCGATGACTTTATATCCTTTCACACCGATGTCTTTGTCACTCTGATACGAGACTCTAAGTCCCTCGCCTATCGGTAGGACTTAATACCATCAGTACACTCAAATACTCTTCTGCTGACACACCGATCTCACCAATGACAACCTTCAGACCACACCCGTTGGTGAGACTCCAAACATCGGTGAACTCTAATCTCATTAGGCCAATACACCGATGGATTTTGACTATCAGTGTGACCCCCTTCATCGGTGAATCTCTCAGCTGCTCTTTCGATGTACTGATGGGATTATCTTCCAATACACCAATGTCTTCAACTTTGAACCACACTCATCGGCAAGACAGACCACTATCGGCAAAGCCTAACCAAGGTTTGCCGATACGCCAATACGACCAACTCTTGACATCAATACAAGGTTCTTTTGAAGGCAAAGGGTGCCTAGGCTTATGGGGCTCAATTTGATGTATTTATTGAAAGCTCAAGGTGAATTGATGCTTATTGAAAATGCCACTTAGTCCTTCATTTGTATTCTAGGCACCATTTCCTATTGACTTATATACTCCTCCTCATGCTAGGGTGCCATAATGAAGTGGTTTAGACAATAGGTGCACTTCACTTACTAGAAGCTTGTTCTCCTTCCACCTTAGGCACACTTTTATGGTGGAACAGGTGTCGATGGGCACCTTGTCTTAAATGAATGCTCTCTCTAAGTTCGGTGCCCTTTTGAGGCTTTATGAGTTACAAATTGCGCCTTAAGCCTTCATGCTTGTTGCTCAATGTTTGAATGTTTAAGAAAGTCTCCTTTAGGCACTCATCTTAATGACTTTTTCTCAAGGCACAATCATCCTAATGACTTGGATATTCATCCTAGTGTTTCAAGATATCAGGCTACTAGACTTAGTCATTTTCAGGATCTCAAACATAAAGAATAACATGATGATTCATTTTTTTGTATTGCATATAGTTGACATTGTATGCTACTCATAAAGAATATTAATATTTTCTATTCAACATAATGATTCATTTTTTTTAAATACAACTTTTATCTTTTAGTTCCAAAATGAGGTTTAGGTGATACTTGAATAACAATAGCTTGCTTATTGGATCAACAAACATCCTATGTAATACAATTAGACTTTAAATATTTAAAGTAGCCATCTACAAATATCCATTCAAACGTGGATTTATAATGCAAGTATGGATGCCATCAATAAAAAAGATTTGTATTAACCAAATATCCATATAGGCATACATCAATATCTGTTGATATAAGTATAACATATATACAAAATAGCCATATAAGCTTACAAGAATGCCATATAGGCATACAATGTCAACTATGTACAATACAAAATATATGTCCACAAATGCCATATAGGCATACAACAAAGGAACACAATAAAAAGACATTCCCCTCTGGCTGGTGAAGAGAATAGATCACGGGTAGCCTTTGATCTTCTAGGGGATGGAGACGCGCATGTGGGTGGTCTACTATGAACCTGAGGGATACTCCTCCTATTTAGTTCTTCCTGCATCTTTACCTGTTACAATAAAAAGTATAGACATTAATATATAGATATTACATGTTATAAAAAATGAAACATTTAACAAAATGAGCACTTACCGCTAACATATAATCTGTCTCCTCACTTGCCTTAGTAGCAAGAATAGGCCCTGGTGATGTCATGTCCTATACAAACCATCTAGATAGTAATTAAACTTCAAATCAATTATCTTTTAATTTTTCAAAAATAGACAACTATAACAATGAATGTAAATTAAAATTTACTAATCTGCCTCATACCCCTGTCAATGCCATGGAGCTATGAATCGTAGAGGCCACACCCTGCTCCATTGCCCTATGAACATGGGGAGGTGTCTCCGCAGCCTGCATCATCTAGAAATAAAACAATATTATTCAATTACAAAAACTATAATAGTGATGCAGATCATGGCTCCTAACATACACACATGTTTATCTAAACATGGAAGTACACACAATAAAGCACACAAGTCACATACAAAAATCTAGTAAGTACAATTCATTCATTAAACTATTTATTTTATTACCTCTGTAAAGCTTTGAAGTCCACCACCGCTGGTAGGTGTTTCCGTGGAATCTACAATATTAACCTATTCAACATCCAAAATCAGATATTAGAATACCATTCATATAATGATGCTATTCACATGTAATATTTATAATTGTTTACTAGTTACATACCCCGACAGTAGATGATCTAGTGTAAAATGTAGGTGGAGAACCATTGAAAACTGCATCGACGCTATGACCCTGATATTTCATTAAAATAAATAATTTAAATTAGTTAATCTTGCATTTCAAAAATAAAATTTAATAAATTAAATTCAATAAACTTGCTAATATTTACCTGAGTATCAAGGTCGAAAGTCTCACTCAGGAGGGTATCTGTCATCACCATCTGCTCAGCTATAGATGTAGCCTATGCACCTGCATCTTGACTATCCATGGGGTCATAACCACAGGCTGACCCGCAAGCCTGACAAGCATGGGGTGGGACCCTACTCCTCGCACTATCTCCCAACCCACTCTGTGCTGCAGGACTGATATGCTCTATGATGCTCTAAGTCAAGGCACTAATGGACTGAAGTGTATCGACCTCAACACTCTCCTTCACAATGGAAGGGATAGAAACATGCTCATGGGCTGCTCTGCTGATTAATCATCTCACTACCCGCTGTGGGTCAAGACGTGCTCCTGGTCTATCTTATGCTAACCCCCCACCTCTACCCTGGAAGTCTCGCATATCAAAATAGTTTGGCACTTTATTGAGGACAAACTCACAGTAGAGTTTCCTCAAAAAGTATTGTAGGACCTCATTATTATTGCATGGAGGATGGTTAAAAACCATCCACCACCTCTGCCCAAAATTGTCCATTATCACTTGGTTGTTGCACCAATGGATAGGGAACCTCTTGCATGTCATGGGTGGAGGTTGATTTGTTTGTGGGTTTGTGAAAATGGAACACAAGTCTAATTTTTTGATTTGTAATTTTTTCACATCTTGGTATGACAACTTATCTGCATAATAATCTCTAAACTCTCTCCTCTTATCCGTCCAACTAGTTATTTTCTTGCTAATTGAATCTACATTTGATAACATAGATTCAAGAGATTCAGCAAGCGTGGACCTATGCAAGGTTGAAGTGGAAGGATCTTTCAACCTTGCAATTATATCTTCAATTTCTTTTTTGTTGTTTTCAATTTGCCCCATTATATTTTCTTGTGTTCCAAGGGCATGTCAAGGAATGGATGGAAGAGGTTGTTGTTCTGCAGGTATTTCCTCCTCAGGATTTTGTGGATTTTGAGGAGGAGGAGGAGGTGCATTAACATTTCCTGACAATTAATGAAATATACATCAAAAATCAACTCAAACCTACCTATTTAGAAACAAATTCAAACAAAAAAAAAATATAACTCACTCCTTTGGCGTGCTCGACATCGTGGAGGCATTTTGGTGACGAATTGATAAGGTTTTTGTGTTGAATGGAGCTTTGCAAAACACGAGTGTGCTTTCTAGGGTTTGCAAGCCACGGGCATAGAGGAGAAGAAAGAAATGAAATGAGATAGAAAACTTTTTTTTATTTATAGCAAGTCAAAACGTGAGCGCGTTGTAACGCGCTCATGTTATGGCTTGGTTTTGACGAGCCTTAGGCTCGTCATTACCAAGCCATAATGCGAGCGCGTTATAACGCGCTCGTGTTTTGTATTAATTTTTTTTAAAAATAATTTGGCCACTTTTTGGCCCCCCATCTTTTTGCACTTACCCATTTATCAAGAATTTTAGTAGCATTTGTGCACACCTAATAGAGACAATGAGAGGGGATCCAAAAGAGTTTAAATGGACTATAGGAGCAACCAAGAGTTTTGATACATTGAAGCATAAAGTCACAGAGCAACCTATTTTTGCACTTCCATATTTCAATAATGTATTTTAGGTAGATTGTGATGCTAGTGACAATGGTATAGGAGATGTTTTGGGTAAAAAAGGTAAGCCCATTGCCTATTTCAGTGAGAAGATTAAAGATGCCAAGAAAAAGTATTTTGTTTATAATCATGAGTTTTATTCTATAGTTCAAGATTTGAAGAAATGGAGAAATTATTTGTTGTCGAAAGAGTTTGTTTTATATACTGATCGTTAGGGTTTGCAATATCTTAATAGTCAAGGAAAGATAAACTGGAGGCACTTAAAATGGGTTGAGTTTTTGCAAAGTTATACTTTTGTTTTGAAGAACAGGAGTGGAAAGTCCAACAGACTTGTAGATGCCTTAAGCAGAAGAGAAATTTTGTTGATAGGGATGAAGATAGAGGTTGTTAGGTTCGATGAACTCAAGAATTTGTACCCTGAGGATCCATACTTTGCAAAGGCCTGGAAATCTTGTTTGGAGCCTATTACGCTAGATAGGACAAGATGGTTGGATTACATAATCAAAGATGGTATGTTATTAAGAGGAAGCCAGTTGTGCATTTAAAGGAGTTCCATGAGAGAGAACCTAATTAAGGAGAAGCATAGTGGATGGTTGGTAAGACACTTTTGTTGAGATAATACCATTGCTCTCATTAATGATAATTATTACTAGCTAAAGTTGCACTAGGATGTGAACAAATTTGTGCAGACTTGCAGAGTATGTTAGATGGAAAAAGGAACAAGTCAGAATATAGGGCTATATCATCCATTACCTATACCAAAGATGCCATGGGAGGATATTAGTGTGGATTGTATCCTTGGTTTATCAAGGACACAGAGATGACATGATTCCATTTTTGTGATGATGGATAAATTCTCAACTTGTAAGAAGACTAATGATGTTGTTCATGTTGCAAAGTTATTTTTTAGAGAGGTGGTGAGACTACATGGTCTACCTAAGAGCATAGTTTTAGATCAAGATACTAAGTTTGTTGGTTATTTCTAGATGACATTGTGAAAGAAGTTGAAGAAAGATTTGAAGTTCAGTTCTGCACACCATCCATAGATTGATAGATAGGTAGAAGTGGTGAATAGGAGTTTGGGTAACCTGCTACGATGCTTAGTAGGAGACACACCCAATGGATGGGATTTGATTTTACCATAGGTAGAATTTTCTTACAACAATTCTATCAATATGAGTACTGGTAAATCACCATTCCAAATTGTATATGAGGGTAGTCCAAGAAATGCTTCATAGCTAAGGAAGATGGACAAAGGAGAAAAGACAAGTGTCGAAGCCAAAACTTTGTAGAGCACTTGAAGAATTTGCATGAAGAGGTGAGAAAGCACATTAATAAGATGAATATTTGGTACAAGGCTAAGGCAGATCATAAAAGGAGATATAAGGAATTTTAGGTTGGAGATGAAGTCCACTTTAGAAAAAAGAGGTTCCCAGTTGGAACATATAATAAGTTAAAGATGAAAAAGTTGGGGTCATGTAAAATCTTGAAGAAGCATGATTTAGAAAATGTATATGAGGTAGACTTGCCTAAAGAAATTAACATTTCACATGTGTTTAATATTTTAGATTTGACAGAGTATCATGACGGAGGAATTGAAGAAGGATTAACAGAAGCACAATGGAAAATTCTAGCACCTACTTCAAAAAAGGAGGAGATAGAAGAAATCTTGGATAGCCATGTGGGTAGAAGCATAAGAAATAGGCAATATGAAGAGTTCCTAGTGAAATGGAGAGGAAGGCCTATTGAAGATTCATCATGGTTATCTAAGGCTGAGGTTAACCATCTTGGTTTCCTCTAACTCGTGAGATGTGATGTCATCACTTCTCAAATTACCCCACGTGTCTAATGCAAGAGCATCGAGGGTGTAAGAGAAATCTTGCATCACCCAAAAATATTGTTCTTTTTCAATAAGGGCTAAAATTGTTAGTGTTACTTTTTTTAGTAAGTTGACATTTGTGCACGTATAAACATGAAATCTTACACAGACCTCCAAAATTATGGATTGAAGCCAATGGTGAATAAATCACTTCAATATCATTTGTCATTTGTGGGATATTAATATTTTCATTGTTCAAAATCTTGATAAAAATATTCAAAGTCAAATTTGAGGCACTTAGAGGCTCTAGATGGGCCTGAAAATTGGCTAAGAATCAAAATGTATCCTAATGGGCTATTTTGTAGACAAGCATATTTTTGAGAGCTTTCCAATGATATAATAATTGAAAATCCAACAGTCGGATCAAAAGTTATGATCTAGGGAAGTTGTACTACTAAACTGAAAATAAATGAAAATGTCTTCTTGGGAGGAGTTACATTTTCCAGAATATTTTAGGGTGGTTACATATTCCAAATAAAGGAGGTGAATGGGGGTTATAGTAGGGGGTTTAGTAGTGTAGATGGTGGCTCTGGCTTGCAGATTTTTGTAATAAAAAAGCCCATGTGGTTATAGCTTGTAATTTTCCTGAATATTATAATTTCATTACATTGAGATAATAGAAAGAAGATGTTTCTTTCTTGTATTTTCTATTATATTCTCTATTGTTTTTGTGTGTTTGGGTTGGTAAGGGGAGTCCCTTTCATCAATAGCTTGATCATATTTGACATGTTTTCTATGATCAATCTCATTTACTTCCTTATCTATGTGTTCATGGGGACCAAGTGTCTCATCATGGGAGGCATATGTTGTTGGATGATGGATAGGACTACTAGGAGGATGGATAGGATGAATTTAAATTTCTTGCTCATGGATAGGATCTTGATCATAGATAATATCTTGATCATAGAGAGGATTAATGTGGAGATTTGATATTCGTTACAGATATGATGAGTGGGGATTCTTTGATCTTGATTTGGTGATGGGCAAGGTTGATCATGCTTTCAGACAAGTTCATGACATAGATCTTCAGTTTGGATAGGAGTGCAAGTTTCTTGGATGAGTGTAATAGGTTTTGTATGGTTGACAAAATGGTTACATGATGAATATTGACATTAATTCATCATAGGGGATTCTTCAATAGGATTGATAGGTGTTGGATTGCATGATCTAGTAATGGAGGGATAGGTATGATTTTGGTAGGTCCAAGGATAGGCGTTGGATTACATGGTGGTGTTTTATTCCATTCTAATAGTCCTTGGGTCACATTCTTCATAGTTTCATGGGATGATAGCTTAGGGTGTTCATGGGTGGATGGTGAAGGTTTTTGTCTATTGAGTTGAGAAATATCAAAAGATTTCATATGGTAACATGGCACCCTTTTTAGCTAGAAACAAGAAGAAATGGTCTAGTTTTGCTTTGAGGTAACATCTAACCAACTCCATGTTTGTAGGATCTATAGAAAAATATTGCATTCTTGGTGAATATTGAGGGTTATCTTTAAGGAATGGATAAGGATTGAGATTCGATGGATGGTTTTATGGTTTAGGGTTTAGGTTGGTTAAGGAATCACTTAATGGATTAGGACATTAAATATTTTATGGGGGAGATAATGAATGATGGACTGTAGGGATTGATGGTATTGGGACCTATAAAATTTTGTTCCCAAAAGTGCCCTATTGTGCCCCAAAAATCGAAAAAATCCTATTTTGTGCCTTTACCATTAAAAACCCCTTGTTGAAATCTGATTAGAGATAGTTTTTAGGGGTATTCATTCTCAATCAATATGTGTATGAGGAAAATTGACTATGATAAACTAACAAAATCAAAAACCAATAACATAAAGAGAATGAATCTAAATAAAAGTGATTACTTATAAATCAATGAAATATAAAATCTTTTACCGAGATTTGTATTGTTCCCTTTGGATGAATGTGGATTGCTCAATAGTGCTGCGAAACCATGGTTGCAACAAGCAAGTAAAGTGCTCAAAGATCAATGTTAAGAGATCGTAAAGTTGCTCAATCAATGCGATGTATGCTCAAAGCACTATAAAGGATGCCTGAGAATAAGTGATCGAAGAGGATTTGTGAAAGATATGAGGGGGGTTTATATAGGTTTCAACAAAGATTGATCAACGATCCAGATAATTCAAAAGAATCAATGGAGGAGATAAATCAAATAACCATGATGAATGTGCACACAACATGTGTCAATCCCTAAGGATATTTTTATTAGATATGATGAAAACAAGATTGATTGAATAGATAACTCAACTTGTAATTTTGCCTTTTTTAGAGTTCTAAAAATAAGACTGATTGTGCACATGAGTTAACAAGATATTTTAAGAGGAATTAGAAGATAACTAAAATTAAATAAATAAATTTATTTAATTGTGCATGATAGAGGAATAGAGGATTATAAATAAAATATTTGATTTTATTTATTTTTAGAGGATTACGACAATTTAAATAAATAAATTTATTTAATTGTTTGTGCAAGATTACAGGAATATGAAGATTATAATAAAATACTTGATTTTATTTATTTTTAGAGTATTGAGACAATTTAAATAAATTTGCACGATTTATTTAAATTTAGAAGAATAATTGTTTTAATTAAATAATGTGGAATTATTTAATTGTAGATAAGAGGATTTATGATGAATTAATTAAATAATTGGATTTATTTAATTAATGGAGACTTGAAATTTGAAAGAGGGTAATGATTTAATTAAATAATTAAAATTATTTAATTTTGGAAGAATAAGGTTGATTTTGCTGAAATTAATTAAATAAAAGGGATTTATTTAATTAATGTTGAATTTTAAAGTTTCGAAAGAATTTGATGAAATTACTTAAATAATTAGATTATTTAATTAACGTTGAATGTAGGTGATTAGACAGATTAGACGAAATGCAAGTGATTTGAAGACATGGTCATTTTAGGGTGTCTACATTTTGCCCCTCTTTGATGCAATGCAGTTTATAGTGTTGCCTCAAAGAAATCGATTGTTGAAGATATGATACAAGTTTTGATGCCCCAGCATAGGTAGTTACCACAGCATATGCCCCCTCGAGTGGGAAGACAAGGAAGCGATAGAAGGACTGGGTTGACAGTCGACTAGAAGAGTGCGCTAGAAGGTAGAAGGAAAAATAGAATGGGCTGGGAAGAAAAAAGTGGGAGGGACACTATAAATAGGTCCTAAGGGGACCACACTCCTCATTTGCACCCTAAGAGTTTCTAAATTTAGAGAGTAGATCCTCCAAACTTAGGGTGAGAGAGTTGAGTGGAAGGAGCTGACAACAAGGAGAGATGCCGATTCCGGTGCACAGGCATCAAGTGGAGCTAGCGTAGACATACGAGAGGCTAGCAGGAGCTCGGGCAGCGGTAAGTGTCTGAAAACCTCACTTTAATTGGTCTTTTGAGGGTGGTTTAGGGCTAGAACTAGGTAGGTTTTTTAGGTCAGCCAAAAGCACTTTAGGATAGTTTAGCATGTCTGGTAGTCGTCTTAAACACTTTTGGTGCGCCGCAGCATGTCTGGTAGTCATCTTAAGCACTTTTGGCAAAAACATAGTGCTATTGGCATTTAGGTCTTCACACCGTAGTGCGGTTGGTAGAGTCCCGTAGCACACTTGGTAGTGCAGTGTAGCGTGGGTGGCAGGGTAAGTCACCACGATTGGAAGGGAAAGAAAAAAATAGGTTGCCTCTGGTAACATAGTGAGGCACATTTGGATAGGTACTAAAGCATACTTGTAAAACAAGTCACCTTTGGTATGAGATGGTGAAGCACTTTTGCATCAACAGTGTGGCGCGTTTGGGACAACAGTATAGCGTGTTTGTATGAAACAAAGCGCTTTGGGTTAGGTGAGAAGAGGAGTCTAGGTAGGGTGGACCATGGAGGTGACCACTTAGGTTAGAGCAAGGGGAGAATTGGTCTGAGAGTTGGTGACATAGGATAGATGTAGGTAGGATTTGGGGGATATGGTACAAAAGAACTAACAAGTGGTTGCATGGTTGCAGAGGATTATGCCACCATTGATGTTGCGAGAGAGACACCACCCTATAGCACATGAGGTAGTACAGCTGATGTGGGAGGAGGATGCATTCCTAGAGCACGTGGGATTGTGACATGTGGCACACTTGACACACATTAGGGTGAATCTCTCCCTAGTGACGGCAGTTGTAGAGAGATTTCACAGTGAGACAGGCTCATTTTACTTTTTGATAGGGGAGGCAACAGTGACGCTAGAGGATGTGTATCGCATCCTGAGGATTTAGATTGATGGAGAGAGAGTGGACATTGACCCAGTGCGGGGTGAGGCAGGCTTGGTAGAGGTCTTCTACACAGATGACCTGAGGATAGATGACGAGGAGATTCAGTGGGCAGACATCCCACGACTCTGTGACAGGATCAGATGGATAGTTGCATCACTGATTGGCGGCTTCCTGTGCCTAGACAGGTGATTCAGAGGACTATCTGTGGGATGGGGCACAGTGCTATCGGGTATGTTTACACATGGGACACAGTATGCATGGGGGCCTTGCATGCTTGGACAGTTGTATCGCGATATGCATGATTGTGTTTATAGGAGGGGTTGTAGTCTCTCAGCAGGGGTGACTTTACTACAGGTGTGGGCGTGGGAGCATATTCCTGTGATTAGACCCATGACACAGCGTCGGCGGGAGAGAGGAGATCCGTATGCATTCCTATATGAGGGAGTGATCACACACAGGAGGCTGGGATCTGTTAGCCACTGGAAACGACAGATAGATGAGATGGACCTATTTGTTTGGAGGCCATGGTTACTGTGCGAGGAGTGGGAGGATGAGCACGAGCAGCTTATGTACTGCCACCAGGCTCGCTACCTCTTTGGGAGATGGACATACACTATTGAGATATACCTACCAGAGCAGGTACTTAGACAGTTTGGACTACCACAGGGGCTACCAGTTGGAGAGGCGACGCATGCCAAGACATAACGAGAGGTTGGGGACTAAGATGCATAGATTCCAGTAGCTACAGCTTTGGTAGAGGTACAAGGACTTGTCCCTATGAGATGGGATTGGGATACAGGATTGGCAGATCTGGGGACACTGCTAGAGTACGACAGGTACTAGCAGACACGCAGGCCAGTGCAGTTGACTACACCAGGGGTGGTAGGGGCAATGAGGGAGGTACTAGTCCCAGGTGCAGAGGCCAAGATGAGGTGATAGGCTAGAGAGGTGAGATAGCAGGCAGTGGGAGAGGCCAGCAGCCAGCAAGTAGATGTGGAGATGGTTGAGGAGGGGGATCCAGTCATGGAGACTGATTTACAGCGGGCTGAGTGGCTGATACAGGAGGAGATAGCCTAGAGGACACATTTAGAGCTCCAAATGGTATGGTTGAGGAGAGACAAGGATACAGCAAGGGCTAAGGGGAGACAGGATGAGGCCTTAGCACAAGTGCAGACACAGGTAGCAGCAATAGCACAGATAGCTCTGGCACATGCATAGGCATAGTTAAGATCCAGGCACAGGCACAGGTACAGGTATAGGAGCCAGCCGCACCAGTAATGGATGATGGGTAGCTAGCCTAGCTGACGAGGGAGAGAGATGCAGAGGCCACACTACATAGAGTGAGGTAGGAGAGAGACAAGGCATGCCATGCACTGGGTGCTGATCAGAGGACCTTATATAGTGAACTCATCCGGGTGCAGGGAGAGCTAGTATCAGCAGGCATAGAGGTAGAGTATTATAGGGGTCTATATGTGGGTGTGGTGCCAAGGGCGTAGCGAGAGATGAGTTACAAAGATAGGAGCATGTCTGAAGCATCCAAGTCTTGTAGGACAGAGCAGTCATTATCCTCAGTTAGAGGACTAGTTGTGCCACCAGGGGGAGGAGGACCAGTAGGGGGACCTGCACCGAGCACAGGTGGAGGACAGGGGCCACAACAAGAGGACAACTCTACCCACTAGAGCATGTACATGTGTATATTGTACCATTTTTGTATAATTTTGGACTAATGCCTGCGTGCATCCTGATGTATATACTGCAGGCTCTTGATAGCCTTGATGTACTATATTGATGTAAATATGGACTATTGATGTAGACACATACATTGTGTATTATGATGACCTTCACATGAGATATATGATGATCTATTCTGCTCATTGATGTTCATGCTTGTATATATGCACTTCTTGATGTCATGGATGTAATGATATGTATGTATGATTATGGATTTATGTGATGACATATATTACTTATATGATGCTTCTAGATGTCATAATGCTTATAGATCTATGATGATATAGATGCTACGACTTGTGAAGACATGATGTAGATGCTATGACTAGTGATATCTAACATGTGGGTTTTGCAGATATGCACAAGAGAGAAGAAAAGAGGAGATGCTAGACTTGTTATGACATGATGTAGATGCTATGACTAGTGATATCTAACATGTGGGTTTTGTAGATATGCACCAGAGAGAAGAAAAGGATGAGATGGAAGACAGAGACTGTTGATCAATTATTGCAATGAAAATGATATAAGGGGGAATGGATGAATGAGCTTGTTGCATTAGTTTCACAATTTGTACATAAAGAGCAATCCTTATTTTTGATATAGCACATGGATAATTTTCCACCAAGGTATAAAAGACCAAGGTGCAGTAATATCCAAGTGCATGGACATTAACTCTGCAAGAAAGCAATTTGAACTTAGATCCCTTAGACATAATATGACCTTGTTGGTACATGTACCTGAGCCATAGTCTTGAACATAAAATAAACTTCAATACATGCAAATGCAAGAAGAGTATTAAATATGTAAGATGCTAGGTCATAACACACACAAGATAAATATAATGCTAAGAAAGATGCTAAAGATCATTCCTCAAACACGGCACACAAAAGCAATGACAATGCCCCCAATCCGTACTGCATCGCAACATACCAAGATTATAGATAAATCAAGGTAGCCTTGAATAGGTAATGGATAAAAGGAACAAAAGATAAACCAAAAAACAAATTGACTGACTTACAAAGTAAACATACAGCCAACATATTCTCTTGTCAAAGAGGTTGTTCAGGATAGATTGGATAGGAAAGATAATAGCCTTATCATAGGAGAGGTGTGTCCATTAAAGGGGGCTATCAACCTAAAAAGACAATGTCTTGCTGTGAGAGATACCACATGTCACAGAAGACGCGTGTGTTGGTCTCGACAATGGAACACTCTGCAGAAGACAAGCTTGTTGATCTAGTGCTTTGGTTAAGCTGGAACTAGCTGATGTTGGCAATTGGAATAGCAGGACAGTAGATGACTCTAGAAGAAAGTTGCTTTGCTTCAGGTTTGTTAAGTATTTGTGCTTTGAAAGGATGCGCTAGCTTGCTTCTTGAGTTAGTCAAGTCGAGGTGAATGGATTTTGAAAAAATGGAAGACCAAAAAGGCAACAGCGTTAACGGATTGGAGTGGGTGAAGAATGATGAATCGTATGTGCCTGAGTACTGGATACATCCTTCGTATTCCAGACTGCCTACATACCTTGTATCCATAGGATCAAGGCACATTTACGATGGAAGGTGAAAGATGATAATATGTAGTTTCGGATAGAGTGATGAGATGGGTCAAGGTGAAAGGGGGAGGTCTTATGTACCTGAGTACTGGATACTTCCTTCGTATTCCAGACTGCCTACATACCCATATCCATGGGATCAAGGTATTTTAAGACTGAGAAGATGATAATATGTAGTTTTGGTGGCGTGATGATGTAGGAAAAGTGTTGGGAAGATAACAGCCTTATCATAGGAGTGATGTATCCATTAAAGGGTGTTACCTGCAAAAACTAGACTAATTGAAGAGCTTGTTGTGAACCATGAGCAAGGAACCACTCCTAGACCTAGGTTAAGGAAGGAATTGCCCCCATTCCGGTAGAGGAATTTGCATGCATGACTGAGGAAGAAGACATAGAAAGTTTGACCTAGGACAAGATAGTGATAACTGCTGACATAGATCAAGACGTGGGATGACGATGGTGGACATTGATAAATTTCCAAGTTATACTAGATAGGGAGATGGAAATGCAAACAAGGTCAATGGTTTTATTATGGATGGATGGATGAAGCTTGTTTGTGAAAGGGACATAGAATGAACAGGACTCGATAGATGATGGATGTTAACTCTACACATAGCACTTGTTTGCTAGGTTTTCACTATGGTACTTATCTCAAGCGCTTGTGACCAGGTTTTCACCAGAGGATGGAATTTTTTTTTTGGAATACTTTGAGGATCAGGCATAGAACTTCTTGAGATGGACACTATTAAGTGGCTCATCTAGAGGAGTGCCGTCAAGTGTAGCTAAAGTGTAAGCTCCTGATCCATATACTGCTATGACAAAAAAGGGGCCTAACCAGTTAGGCTCAAACTTGCCCTTCTTTTCTCGATCTACTTGATTTCTCTGATTCTCTTTAAGTACAAGATCACCAACTTGAAACCGTCTTGCTTTGATCTTTTTGTTGTAATTACGCCAGATGTGGTTTTGATAGACATGGAGATGATTAAGTGCGGCAAGGCACCTCTCATCTAGTAGTTCAGGCTCAGCTAATTCGGAAGTGCGATACTCCTCTCTGCCGATCAGGTCTTGCATGGATACTCTGAGGGATGGGATCTCGACCTCTATAGGTAGGATGGCTTCAGAGCCATAGACCAAGGCATAGGGTGTGGCACCAGTTGGTGTTCTGATACTAGTGCGGTAGGCCTATAGGGCGGGATTGAGTTGCAAGTGCCAATCACGACCAGCTTCATTGACCATTTTCTTGAAGATTTTGAGAATGGATATGAGGGGGGTTTATATAGGTTTCAACAAAGATCGATGAATGGTCTAGATAATTCAAAAGAATCAATGGAGGAGATAAATCAAATAACCATGATGAATGTGCACACAACATGTGTCAATCCCTAAGGATATTTTTATTAAGATATGATGAAAACAAGATTGATTGAATAGATAACTCAACTTGTAATTTTGCCTTTTTTAGAGTTCTAAAAATAAGACTGATTGTACACATGAGTTAACAAGATATTTTAAGAGGAATTGGAAGATAACTGAAATTAAATAAATAAATTTATTTAATTGTGCATGATAGAGGAATAGAGGATTATAAATAAAATATTTGATTTTATTTATTTTTAGAGGATTGAGACAATTTAAATAAATAAATTTATTTAATTGTTTGTGCAAGATTAGAGGAATATGAAGATTATAATAAAATACTTGATTTTATTTATTTTTAGAGTATTGAGATGGAATTATTTAATTGTAGATAAGAGGATTTATGATGAATTAATTAAATAATTAGATTTATTTAATTAATGGAGACTTGAAATTTGAAAAAGGATAATGATTTAATTAAATAATTAAAATTATTTAATTTTTGAAGAATAAGGTTGATTTTGCTGAAATTAATTAAATAAAGGGGATTTATTTAATTAATGTTGAATTTTGGAGTTTTGGAAGAATTTGATGAAATTAATTAAATAATTAGATTATTTAATTAACACTAAATGTAGGTGATTAGACAGATTAGATGAAATGCAAGTGATTCGAAGACATGGTCATTTTAGGGTGTCTACAAAATGGTTAAGTCAAGTCCCCAATTTTTCCTTTAGAAAATTTTCCATATTTTGACTTTGGTTAGAAAATCAACGTTTTGTTGAACTCACTAACTTTTTAGGAGTTCAAAATTTTGCTGATTCACCAATAAGGTGACAACAGCACAAAGAGAGACAAGGTTGTGGTGGTGTTCACCTAGGATTAGGGTTCTGAAGTTGAGT
Organism: Cunninghamia lanceolata; assembly: GCA_027924645.1. NCBI lineage: Eukaryota > Viridiplantae > Streptophyta > Pinopsida > Cupressales > Cupressaceae > Cunninghamia > Cunninghamia lanceolata. Next base: position 7,949,260 of record BSBN01000888.1, read on the forward strand.
TTGCGAACTCCTGTGTTTATCCCTTCAAACCCTTAATGCCTTAGTTTGAATTGTTCCTCGAACTACATGCTGTGTTTTACTGCTTTTTCCTGTCGCACTTGAGAAGAATGCTAAATTCTGTATATGCAAAGGTGAATTATATGTTGGCAGGCTTGCAAACTCTCTATCGACCTCCAAAAAATGATAAGGAATGGAGTTATATGCATTTCTGAATGCATATCAGGCTAAGGAATGTGCATATACAAAGTGGGAATCTTTCACAGATTTCTAGAATATTCCCAGTTTGTATATTAGGTTGCATGTGGATACACAAGGATGAAATATACATTGTAGATTCTTGGAATATTCACCGCTTGTATATCGGGTCTGCATGTATATTTGGTTTGTATGTTCTAACATACACCGGCTATGTACAAGAGAAAAGATACATTGCAGGCATATTCCAAGAAAGATTCACTATTTGTATGTAGAGGAAGTATACATTGCAGATATACAAGGGAGCGCACATACATTTGCTATAGTGCGGTGGAGGTGCATTCGCTGGGGCCCGCATGTATATACAAATGAGTTTGTATATGTTCAACATGCAAGCTGATATACAGGGAAAAGACATACATTCCGGACCCGAAGGAGAACTCAGTTGCAATGAATAAAGTTTGGGGTCTGCAGCATGTATATTGGGCACTTGTATGTGCCGATATACATTGCAAAGATACAAAGGATAAGATGCAAGCCGTACCTATTAATTTTTCAAATTTGTTCTATAACCCCCTGGCGTCCGTGGCTTGCATGTATATATGTTTGTATATGTACGATATACAAAGGGAAAGTGTAATAGTCAGGTACAAGTCAGATTTCAAGGCGGATGCAACATGCTTCATGAAAGTTTGAAACCTGCGCCTTGTATGGATAAGGTGCTTGTATATGCACATATACAAAGAGGATATGCAAGGAAGGAGGCTGCAAGGTGGACCCAATTGAAGTTTCCAATTTGGTCTATAACAGTTTGGGGTCTACCTTGTATGTTGAACTGTTGCATGTATATGCATTTTGCATATACAAGGGATTTTGAAAGGCGAATAGTGGCGATTGTATATGCATCCATTTTTGCATATAGAGGGGAGAAATGGCAAAATGAAGATGGTGAAAAGCCAACGATGGAAGCGTGAAGTGCCTACGTGGCACGTTTTCACTGGCTGGTGACTTCCCAGGGGATTTTGAGCCATAGATTTTAGCAATGGAAGCGTGATCGATGACTGCTTTTCAATTTCGCAGCAGCGAAGGGTTTCTTTGTATGTGGACTTATTTTGAGCGGGAAAACTTCAGATGTGTTCGTTGCTGCATCCCATGGGTAGCTAAATCATTAATGGCGGACTTACAGAGGATGATCAATGGAGTTGACAGATCAACCACCCAATTGATGAAGAGAATCCCTGGGCAGTGGTGCAAATCTTGAGTTCACCTGCTCATTCCTCTTTGTCTCTCTACTGCATTTACTATTTCTGGGTGCCATTTCTCATGCATTGTATTTTGGTGGGAATTTTGGTTGCCGTGTAATTAATTGGCTGAATGTATAGTTTGGCTATATAAGGGGAAAACTGTATCATTCATAGGTTGTTGAAAACTGGACAAGTTTTGGTGCTGTAAAAAATACAACTTCATTGGTGGCTCTATTCTGGGTATTTTGTGAGTTTATGAGTTGTATGTTGAATGTCTTATGCATAGAATTCATTAGTTTCATGTTAATTTAAATGAGTAATGCTTTATAGCATGTGTTTTGTTATTTGTCTCCAAACTGGATGTGTTCTTCTTCTTAATCTAAACAGCTAAGGGGTGTTTGGGATTCTAGAATATGGGTTTGCTATGTTGAATGCTTGATCTTTTACTTCTTCTCAAGGAGTGGATTAAATGTTTTGGGTTAAGTATTGAGAAGAGTACATTGCAGTAGGGATGTGCATAAGCAGAAATAACTAAATACTTTATCTTGGGTATTGTCTGTAAGGTAGATATTACATAATCCCCTTGAAATTTGATTGTTGTTTCAGGTCTGTGATAAATATTCACATATATATGTCTATTGACTCCAAGCCCTGGATAGGCACCGATCTGGTCTTGTATTTTGGTTGCAACCCAAAGTCTTCAGTTTTGCATCCAAACATAAAATCAAACTCAAACTTTAAACACAAACCATTAGGACTTTAGAAGTAGTTTTAGGACCAAAATCCTCTATCTCACAACTGAATATAGGCCCAAAGCTAGCCCCTTTGCACTTATTCCACAGTTTTGGTCTGCATAAAAGAGGATTTATCTGCTTTGTATCAACATCCAAGTAAGTTCATGTGCATATGTTATAGATGTGGAATAGGGAATACCCCCCTTGGTTCTGCAGAGCCTAAAGAAGAAGAGAAGATATTTATAGAGTCTATCTCTTATACTGTTGGCCCCTGGCTCAGGAATCCTGTTGATCAATGATGGCTACTTTGTAGGGATAACTAGGAACAAGGATCCAGTATGGGAAAATAACCAATAGATTTGGTGACTCCGCTAAGGAGTGCTTTGTGAAAGAACCCTAATTCTAAAAGAAATTAATTCCTAGTTATAGGTGGTAACTCTGAACTATTCTCCCAACTAGGAAAGTAAACATTTGTATGCAAGGGAGAAGATCCCTGCGTAATCCTCTGTTCAAAGAATTATCTATAAAAATGATTTATAGAAGAAAAGGGACTGTTCAAGCCAATTGAGAGGGTTCTCCCAGAAGTAATGATAATATGCAGGACAATCCAGGATCTTCAAAGCGAACAATACCTTATTTCTCAAACACAGAGGCTAAAATCCATAATGTATATAAAAGACAACAGGGTAGTGGATAGAGAATGAGATCGAAGGTGTTTCAAGAATGCCCTTTCCTTGATTCCCCTGACAGATTTGAAGAATATGAATCCCCAAGGGATGACAATGATGATCAGAATATAATGAAATCATCTTCTTCTATGCCCAGAGAGGAGGAATTAGCTGAAGAAATCAAGAGTTTGAGAGCAGATTTAGAATATTTGCAAGCAGTAAAAATTAGAGAAGATAAGAGACATAAAGTGCAGGCTCTTAGAACTGCTCAGAATGATTCAGTTCCCACCCTTGAAAATGCAAATATGCAGAGAAATCAACACAGGAATGAAGTGCAAGATCAACATAATGATCAGAGATAGAATGCAAATAATGCTAGAGTACCATTAAATAATGTAAGAAATCAGAATGCAAATAGAAATGTAAATGCAAATCAATTTGGTAGATAGCCTATGCAGCTGGACAGATTTAGACAACTAGTTTTTGATGGTATTCCTGGTTACCCAAATCCTATTGACAAACATGTGAGGCCGCAAGTGCCAAAGTTTTCAGGAAACAATATTATGTCAGGAGAAGACCACTTAAAAGCTTTTCAAAATATCATGGACAACTTTGAGGTTGAGCATGAGGATGTTTTTATGAAATTATTTATGCAATCCTTAGTTGATGAGGCAAGAGAATGGTACAAGGGTCTGCCTGACAGGAGTATTCCATCATGGGAGGACTTCAAGAGAATATTCAAAGAACAATATGGTGACAAAACTGATCCATGTTTTTTCATTAATGAATTTGCTGGCATTACCAAAGGATCAAATGAATAGGTTGCTGATTTCAATGCTAGATTCACTAAGGTGTTGAACAAATTGCCACATCACCTGAGGCCTAATGAACCTATGTGCATAGTGTTCTACATAAATGCTTTTGATGCGAAATTAACTTATGGGTTAAGGGATAAAGGTCCTGCTTGCCTCAGAGATGCTTTTAAAATAGCAACAAATATTGAAAATAACAGAAAAGTGTCTAGTAAGACAAACATACGAGATGATGTAAAAATTTTGCAAAATCCAAATACTAAATCTCAAAGTGTTCAAGGCAATGCATCTACTTCTGAGGATAAATTAGATAAATTGACAACTATTGTCAAGGACCTGAGCTATAGAATGGCTAAAAATGACAAAGGGATAGGTCCTGATAGATAAGTTTACCAAAGACATGAAAGAAGACTATCATTACATGATATGCCATATAATATCAGTTGGCATAATGGTAAACCTATTCTTCCAAACAATAACACAAATTTAAGGACTCAAAATGTCAAGGAAACACCTGATCCTTTGAGGAAGGCTGTTAATAGTGTTGATGACACCCCATGGTGCATAATTTGTCAGATGCCTCACTCACAGTCACAATGTATGATTGCTCAGTCTCTATATAACAATGCCATGGCTTGTGATGAGTGCAATGAACCACATTGCATGGAAGATAACAATATCAACATGCTATCTACAAACAGGGAGTATCCTTCTCATGATGTCGATGCAAACACAAATAATGAGATTCAAGTCTGCCAGCAGTTTCCCTGTGATGAAGATGACGAAGATAATTATGCTTATGCTCAGGACTCGCACAATTTTTTGAATAATTTGAGGAGACCATCTGATGAAGAAATTAGAGCCTTCACAGCTACCATAGTTGCCCAAGTCAAAAGCAATTACAATCTCAGGGGTAAAGCTCAGGTAAGTAACTCGTACCAACTAGAGAATACTTTTATGAACCAACCAATGCATAGTCATAAAGGGATTGAACCACAAAAGAAACAATGGAGCAGCAATAAGCAAAATTTTAAGCAAAAAATAGGTCATGATTCTCAAGGACCAGAAAATAGAATTCCCCAGCTCGAGGATCAGAACAAAGATTTTCAGATCAAAGATGATAGTCAGGGAGCCACAAAAATTAAAGTTGGATCATACCAGGATAAAAGTAAAACTGTAGATTAGGCTAGAACTATTATACAAAATTATGCTCCATTTGACATAACTTAAGTCTTGTCCCAGATAAAAGTCTCTGTTCCATTGATGGAGCTGATGAAAGTTGAGGAATTCAGAAATAAAACATTGTCCCTAATTTCAGGAATACCCTGTCAAGTTAATCAAAATATTGAGACTCAAGGTAGGAAACAAATTATGTGTATTAATGAGGATGAGACACCTAAAGTTTATTTGGGGATGACCATGACAAAATACCCTTCACAGGTTGAGCCATTCTATGTTTCCCTTGTCATAAATGGAAAAGTGATTAAGAATTGTATGCTTGACTCAGGAGCATCAACGAATATCATGCCTTTGGCCATTATGCAGCAAGCTGGGTTAAAGATAGATAAGGCATGTGGGAAATGCTATGCTATGGATGCTAGAGAAGTGCCTGTCATTGGAATTATGAAAGATGTAGACTTCAGACTGGTAGCATATCCAGAAAAAATTTACAAAATGAACATAACAGTTGTTGATATCAAGCCACAATATGGCATGTTGTTGTCAAGAAGATGGGCAACATTGATTGGTGGAAGTATGTAATTATATTTATCATATGCCATGATCTCGATGAATGGTAAGGTTGTCAAACTGATCAGAGAAGAAAGGTCACTAGACATAGTTGAGGAAGAGTCAGAGGAACATATATGTTTTGTGAATACCGACTGTGATAACTTTAGAGTTGTCTCAGATGATCAAGGGGGTAAAGGGAGAGACATGTGCATTCAATAACTTGACCAACATGGTCTTTGGACCATGTATTTTGATGGATCTTGTTCAAAGGAAGGCTCTGGTGCTGGGATTGTATTTCTATCTCCAACTGGTAAGCTTCTAAAATTCTCTTTCTTGCTAAAGTTTGCCTGTACAAATAATATTGCAAAGTATGAGGCTCTGTTATTAGGATTGAATGTTGCCTTGAAGCATGGAATCAAGATGCTCAAAGTATTTGGTGATTTAGAGTTAATTGTTTCTCAAGTTAGAGATAAGTATGCATCAAAGAATAAAATGTTAAAACAATATAAGCATGTTGTATAGGATACAATTGAATTGTTTGATGCATTTTCAATAAGCTGGGTGGAGAGATCAAAAAATGTTAGGGCAGATTTTCTAGCTAATTTAGCCATAAGGCCAGATGATATAACTCTCTCAGATGTAACAAATGTTGAGGTTAAACTTAGACCTACAGTGCCAGATAATGTATGCAGCTGGCAAGTGTTTGATGATGATAAGGATTTGCTGAGATTTCTACATTGCATTGATGAATATGAGAACCAAGAAATGGATTTTCAGAACTTTGTAGATGGAAAAGAGACTCTCTTAGGGAAGGAGGTAATTCAACTCAAGACAAATAAAATCCCTAGAGGGCTGGTTGCTTTAGAGAGATCTTTTGACAATAGGGACCAATTCATTAGAAAGGCATCTCCAACAAACAAGAATGATTTGGAGGAGATAAATTTGGGGACATCTCATGCCCCCAAGAAAGTATATATTGGCAAACAGCTCAAGCCGCATATCAGGACTATGTTGATTGCACTACTGAAAAAATATAAGCATGTTTTTGCCTGGTCATATGAGGACCTAAAAGCTTACAGAGAAGATTTATTCTAGCATGAAATCCCTTTGAGGCCTGAAGCTAAACCATTTAGACAAAAACAAAGACCTATCAACCCAACTTTAGCTCCAAAAATGGAAGAAGAGCTTATGAAGCTTAGGGAAGCTGGAATAATTATGCCCATTAGACACTCAACTTGGGTGTCTAACCTTGTCCCGGTTAGAAAGAAGAATGGTGACATAAGACTTTGTGGACTTTAGAAATCTGAATGTATCTTCTTTGAAGGACAATTATCCATTTCCAAACATGGAAGCCATGTTGCAGAAGGTGACTGGCTGTGAACTTTTATCCATGATGGATTGGGATACAATCAAGTGAAAGTAAAAGAATTAGAATAGTTCAAAATTGTTTTCACCACTCCATGGGGAACCTATGTATATGTGAGGATGCCATTTGGGCTGACAAATGTAGGTGCCACATTTCAGAGGGCTATGGATGTTGCTTTTGTAGGATTAATTGACTCAATCTTGGCTATGTATCAGGATGATTTGATAGCTTATTTAAAAAAGGAAGAACAACACTATATGCACTTGGAACAAATTTTTATTAGAGCACTGGAATATGGCATCTCACTTAACCCAAAGAAATGTGCTTTTGGAGTAGTGGAAGAAAAATTGCTTGGTCACATTGTTTCCAAGGATGGAGTCAGGATTGATCCTGAAAGGGTGGCTGCAATGGCAAAATTTAGATCCCTAGAATAGTGAAAGGTATTCAATCCCTCTTTGGATAGATTAATTTTGTTAGAAGATTTGTTCCTAACTTTGCAGAGACCACAAAAGATATCTCTAAAATGTTGAAGAAAGGTGAGATTATCAAGTGGGAAGATGAAGCAACTAAGTCATTTCAAAACATCAAAGAGGCCATAAAGATGGCTCCTGTGCTGAAATCTCATGATTTTTCTAAGCCATTTTAGTTGTTCTCATTTGCTTCTTTCCATACTATTGTTGCATGCTTATTGCAAAAAAATGTAGAAGGTTTTGAACAACCTATAGGTTTCTTTAGCAGGTCATTGCAAGCTATTGAGTTGAAGTATGACATCATGGAGAAGCAAGCATATGTACTGGTTAGAGCAATCAAGAGCTTCAGGCCATATTTGGTAGGCTCTCGGATAGTTGCATATGTGCCCCATGCAGCAGTTAAAGATATTTTTACTCAACAGGAGGTAACTGGAAGAAGATACAGATGGATCAATAAATTGCAAGAGTTCAACATTGAAATACAGATCAAAAAATTGGTAAGAGGACAAGGTTTGGCAAAGTTGATGACACAGTTAGATCTAGAGGCATGCCATGTGAATTTAGTGCATAATGAGGTTATAAATATGTCAAATTTTGAGTGGTATAGGGACACAGTACATTATTTACAGAATTTGAACTATCCTTCCCATCTCAGTGATAATCAAAAGAGGACCTTGAAGCTGCATGATGTTAAATACATCATTGTTCAAGGAGAGTTGTATCAGAAAAATCCTAATGGTATATTACTCAGATGTGTGAATGAGGATCGGGCTAAGGATATTCTAAGTGACATGCACAAGGGAGTGTGTGGTGGACAGTATGCTGCCCAGACTACAACCCACAAAATTCTTAGAGCAGGCTACTGGTGGTCAACTCTTTTCTCAGATGCACAAAGAATGATAAGAAAATGTGACCCTTGTCAAAGGTTCTCAGGAAAGCTAAAGTATGAAGGTGCATTGCCCTGTAGGACTATAACTGTAGAAGCTCCATTTCAGCAATGGGGAATTGATTTTATAGGGGAAATCTTAGAAAAATTAAGTGGAGGACACAGTTGGATTTTGGTTGTTACTGATTACTTCACTAAATAAATTGAGGCCATTCCAACTAAAAAAGCTACAAGCAAAGTGGTGATGGATTTCATTCTAGAAAATATTGTTATCAGATTTGGAGTACCAGCCAAAGTGGTCACAGATAATGCAATGTACTTCAGGTCTGGTGAATTTATTGATTTTTGCAACAATTATGGAATAAATTTGTTACATGCATCACCATATCATCCACATGGAAATGCTCAAGCAGAGTCAAGCAACAAAAGCCTTATGAAAATTATTAAATGGATGGTAGACAAAAACAAAAGGGCTTAGGATTCAAAGTTGAAAATGGCATTATGGGCTAACAGAGTAATAGTGAAGAAAGCAACTGGAAGATCACCTTTTGAATTAGTGTATGGTGCAGCAGCTAAATTGTCTGTGAACAACCTCCTACCAGTTTATAAATTCATACAAGAAAATGAAGAGGACATTGAGGACTCGATGACTAAGAGAATAAATCAGCTGGTTGCACTAGATGAAATGAGAAGGGAGGTATAGAAGACAAACATCAATAGACAACAAAAGGTAAAATATTTGTTTGATAAAAGGGCTACAAAAAGAAAGTTTCAGATAGGTGATATGGTACTTGTATGGAATGCAAGGAGCTAGGATAAAGGAAAACATGGTAAATTTGAGCCCTTATGGATAGGTCCGTACCAAATTAGTGACACTCATGGAGAAGATTCCTATTTTCTCCAGGCCCTAAGTGGTGAATTATTGGAATTACCTGTGCACGGTCAGTTCCTAAAGCCCTACTTCTCATAAACGCTTATCTTGTGTTCACAATGTAAATTAGATGTAAATATTCTGTACATGCCTTGTATAATCGGTCGTGTTTTGAGTTTTGTGTTGTCTGCTCTGCCCTAGAGTAGCTTGGTTCTTGCTACAGTCTTGTGTCTGTAAGTCCCCAGTCGGAGCCACTGATGGTGTTCACCTAGGGTTAGGGTTCTGAAGTTGAGTTTGCGAACTCCTATGTTTATCCCTTCAAACCCTTAGTGCCTTAGTTTGAATTGTTCCTCGACCTACATGCGGTGTTTTACTGCTTTTTCCTGTCACACTTGAGAAGAATGCTAAATTCTATATATGCAAAGGTGAATTGTATGTTGGCAGGCTTGCAAAATCTCTATCGGCCTCCAAAAAATGATAAGGAATGGAGTTATATGCATTTCTGAATGCATATCGGGCTAAGGAATGTGCATATACAAAGTGGGAATCTTTCATAGGTTTCCAAAATATTCCTGGTTTGTATATCGAGTTGCATGTGGATACACAAGGATGAAATATACATTGCAGATTCTCAGAATATTCGCCGCTTGTATATTGGGTATGCATGCATATTTGGTTTGTATGCTTTGACATACAATGGCTATGTACAAGAGAAAAGATACATTGCACGCATATTCCAGGAAAGATTCACTATTTGTATGTAGAGGAAGTATACATTGCAGATATACAAGGGAGCGCACATACATTTGCTACAGTGCGGCGGAGGTGCATTCGCTGGGGCCCGCAAGTATATACAAATGAGTTTGTATATGTTCAACATGCAAGCCGATATACAGGGAAAAGATATACATTCCAGACCTGAAGGAGAACTCAGTTGCAATGAATAAAGTTTGGGGTCCACAGCATGTATAATGGGTGCTTGTATGTGCTGATATACATTGCAAAGATACAAAGGATAAGATGCAAGCTAGACCCGTTAATTTTTCAAATTTGCTCTATAAGCCCCTAGCGTCTGTGGCTTGCATGTATATATGCTTGTATATGTGTGATGTACAAAGGGAAAATGCAATAGTTAGGTACAAGCCAGATTTCAAGGCGGATGCAACATGCTTCATGAAAGTTTGAAATCCGCGCCTTGTATGTATAAGGTGCTTGTATATGCACATATACAAAGAGGATATGCAAGGAAGGAGGTTGCAAGGTGGACCCGATTGAAGTTTCCAATTTGCTCTATAATAGTTTGGGGTCCATCTTGTACGTTGAACTGTTGCATGTATATGCATTTTGCATATACAAGAGATTTTGAAAGGCGAATAGTGGTGATTGTATATGCATCCATTTTTGCATATATAGGGGCGAAATGGCAAAATGAAGATGGCAAAAATCCAGTGATGGAAGTGTGAAGTGCCTACGTCACACGTTTTCACTGGTTGGTGACTTCCTAGGGGATTTTGAGCCATGGATTTAAGCAATGGAAGTGTGAACGCGGCTATTTTTCAATTTCACAGCAGCGAAGGGTTTCTTTGTATGTGGACTTGTTTTGAGCAGGAAAACTTTAGATGTGTTCATTGCTGCATCCCACGGGTAGCTAAATCATTAATGGCAGACTTACAGAGGATGATCAATGGAGTTGACAGATCAACCATCTGATTGATGAAGAGAATCCTTGGGCGGCGGTGCCAATCCTGAGTTCACCTACTCATTCCTCTTTGTCTGGGTGCCATTTCTCATGCATTGTATTTTTGGTTGCCATGTAATTAATTGGCTGAATGTACAGTTTGGCTATATAAGGGGAAAACTATATCATTCATAGGTTGTTGAAAATTGGACAAGTTTTGTTGTTGTAGAAAATACAACTTCATTGGTGGCCCTATTCTGGGTATTTCGTGAGTTTATGAGTTGTATGCTGAATGTCTTATGCATAGAATTCATTAGTTTCATGTTAATTTAAATGAGTAATGCTTTATAGCATGTGTTTTGTTATTTGTCTCCAAACCGGATGTGTTCTTCTGAATCTAAATAGCTAAGGGGTGTTTGGGATTCTAGAATATGGGTTTGCTATGTTGAATACTTGATCTTTTACTTCTGTTCAAGGAGTGGATTAAATATTTTGGGTTAAGCATTGAGAAGAGTACATTGCAGTAGGGATGTTCATAAGCAGAAATAACTAAATACTTTATCTTGGGTATTGTCTATAAGGCAGACATTACATAATCCCCTTGAAATCTGATTGTTGTTTCAGGTCTGTGATAAACATTCACATATATATCTCTATTGACTCCAAGCCCTAGATAGGCATCAATCTGGTCTTGTATTTTGGTTGCAACCCAAAGTCTTTAGTTTTGCATGCAAACATAAAATCAAACTCAAACTTTAAACACAAACCATTAGGACTTTAGAAGTAGTTTTAGGACCAAAATCCTCTATCTCACAACTGAATATGGGCCCAAAGCTAGCCCCTTTGCACTTATTCAATAGTTTTGGTCTGCATAAAAGAGCATTTATCTACTTTGTATCAACATCCAAGTAAGTTCATGTGCATATGTTATAGATGTTAAATAGAGAATACCCCCCTTGGTTCTGCAGAGCCTAAAGAAGAAGAGGAGATATTTATAGAGTCTATCTCCTGTACTGTTGGCCCCTGGCCTGGGAATCCTATTGATCAATGATGGCTACATTGTAGGGATAACTGGGAACAAGCATCCAGTCTCAGAAAATAACCAACAGGTTGTAAGAAAAATATAAAGGAAAAGGAAGAGGTCTATCAACACCATGCTTTGGTTCAAAATTCTGATGGTTCGTTGATAAGTGGTTTGACTGACAGCCTTTTTGCTGATAGCAAAAGGGCCATGGGTGAAAAGTTTCTAAAGCAAAAAATAGACTAAAGAAGAGTTATCAGCAAACATGAGAGAATTTGAACTAGCCAAGTAGTTTGAATTTTTCAAAGTTCACTGATAAGGCAATTTACCGACGAGGGAGTGGCCAGAGTCGTTCGTAAATTTTAGGAAATTCACTGGTAAGGTGGATGAAAAGGAGGACAAAAGGCAAGGTTCATCTCTAAGCCTTTTTGAAAATAGGGCAAAGTAGAAGATTGAAAATTTGGCTAAGCTAGGAAGGAAATGGTGCCCTTATCGATAAACTAGCAAAATCTTGAACTTCCCAAAAGTTCATGTTTTTCATATTTCACCAATAAGATGATAAGATGGAGCTAAAAGGAGGAAAAGAAGGTTCAGAGTAAGGAGTTTTCATCGACAATAGAAGCATACAAAATAATATTATGTGGCATTGTTTGACATTGGGAAAGATCACCGAGAAGGAAAAAGGGGCATAAAAAGATGAAGTTTGCCAAGTTAGAGGAAGGGGAGGTTTGCCAATAAGAAGAAAAAGACTAAGGCATGAAGACTATTGACAAACCGGGTGAAAGGCGAACTAAAAAAATTGTTCAAAAATTTGGAGATTCACCGATAAGGCTATGATGAGGCATTTTCCTCTTGGATTTGAAAAGGCAAATTTTACTGATAAAAGGCAACAAGGCCCATGGTTCTAAAAGGGTCATTTTTGTTGACTAAGGGGAAATAAAGTATAGTTTGGCAAATTAAAGATTTGCTGATAAAGGGAAAACATAGCTAAAGTTTTAAAAATATATAATTTGCTGATAGAGGTAAAATAGCTAAGGTTTGGAAAAAGGTAGATTTGTCAATATTGGCAATAAGGAGACATAAAAAGATAGTTTAGAAAAAGTAAAATCTGTCAATAGAGAAGAAGATAAGGAGAAAAGAAAGAGTTTGGATAAACCAAAATTTAACAAAAGGATAGCACAAGCCAAGTTCTAGAAATTGAAGATTTGCCAATAAGGAATAAAAGAGGCCAAATAATAAGAAAGATGTCTTCCCAGTTTGAGAAAATAGAAATTTTTTGATAGTGCTTTGGAAGGTAAGTGGATAATGATGAATAGAAAATATAGAAACTAAAGATGATTGGATGATAAGGGAGGAAAATGCAGAAGGGTATAGTCAGAATCAAATGGCTCAAAATAGAAAATGTGCACAACAAATTGGATCTGTTGTCGATACTTGAAATAGATAATTCCCTGAATATATGACATGATTACATGGATATACAAACTAATTGGTACCAAGAATTTAATAAGCCTACAAAATAGTGTTATGTAGATGGTTGGCACAGTAAAACTCTTCAATGCACAAAGGATGAATCAGAAAAGTCAATGTTGCAGGTGGCATGGAAGGATTAGAACCTTCCGTCTTTATTGTTCAAAGTATAATTGGAGTGCAAGCAATCTTCTTCTTATTGTTTGTAGACATGACAGTGCATGGGTTTGATATCCCAATGTGCAAATCTTTTGACGGACTGGGATGGGAGTTTAATGCAACATGGGTGTAGTCCTTGATAGGGTGCGGCACCTGGGAGACTGGAATGAGTTGAAAATGCTATATATGTAGGTGTTTGAATTGTAATAGGGGTTGGTCATTTTGGTAATTTCTCAATAGGGTTGTGAGCTTGAGGAGGTAGATCAAGAAAGGATATTTTGTAGTCTTTATTTATACATGAGACAGTCACAAAGTGCATGTAACATAATTTACAAATCTTTGTATCAGATTATTTTTTTTTTGCAATGTTGTAGGTGTTTTACTTAGCAAACCATAGTCACAATTATTATTTTCTTTTGCCACACTGAGTCATATGAATGTAAGATATGATTTGATAAATGTGACAATTCTTAATCCATTTTCAAGCTTTGTAAATGGTCATTTCAGTATTGCATAGGGAAGAATATGGTATAGCATTAGAGTGGTAAGTAATCTCAATAATTTGATATTGAGTTCCATGCACTTGATTTATCTGATAGGTAGTTATACACTTATGTGTGCTTGTTCTCCTCTATTTGATATTAGACTCTACAACCCAATGGATAGGCACTAGTTTGAGTAGCCTTAGATCAGCCATCTTCAAAACAAAAACAATACATCCTTTCTTTAGAAGTAGAAGTAGTCTTAATGCATCCTCATTGTGTAGTATTTCCATTATCAGCTATATAGGGGTCTTACAACAACCATCTTTTCTTAGTTTAGTGATAGATTTAGTATTTAGAAAGCAATCTAGGTTTGGTTGTTAATATTTTTAGTTGTTCATCTGGTGTGATTCTAATACCTACTCAAGTATATTACCCCTTGGAATATACCTCTAGAGTTTAAGCTGAGCTTGAAGAGTAGAGGAGTTTACCCACTCCTATCAATTGGCAAAAATCACTGAAAACATTTTGATAAACCTCTTTCTATCACCCTGATGATAGTCCCTAGCCTAGGTGATTTAGGAAAGTTTTAGAGTTTTGTGTTGTAGTTATTTTGGGTCCCAATAGATTGGCACTGTTGTTGGGCATATAATATTTTAATTCAAATCTAAAGTCCTTGGTAACAGTGAATCATTTTGGTTTTGGTTTCTATGATATTGAAATATAGTTTTTTTCAAGTTTTTCTTCCCAACAGGGGAGTGGCGACTCTGTTTAAGAACCCAGAATTAATTTCAATTTGGAAGAAGTTTCAAAATGGATAGAGGAAGAAATCGAGATCATCCTAGACATGAAGAGTCCTCTAGTAAAGTTGGAAATAGAAGGAGTAGGTATAGGGAAAGAAGACCCAATGTGATACCTACAAGAAGTGCCCAAGACAATATATTTATTGACCTTATAAGCCAATAAAACTATACTTCTGAGGACTCTGTTGATAACATGCTTAGAAGAAATAGAAGAACAAATAGAGATGAATATGATGTTAGAAGGAATGGGAATGTTATTGGTAGAGGAAGTAGAGATAGGTCTCAGGCCCCATATTTGAGGTCATTTGGGAATGCAAGTGAGAATTAAGAGATGTGGTAAAATACAAGGCATTGTAATTCCCCCACTGGACCATCTGGAGGTCAACAAGACAATGTCCCTAATGAGGGTGATCAACAGTAGTAGCCTGGTGATGTTGAAGAAAGAGAATGAAGGATCCAAGATGAATTGGATCTGCTTGATCATCTTAGAAATAGACAAAGGGAAGTACAATATTTACTTGAGCAATAACAAGATCATCTTAACCAGTAGGCCTAGAATAACTAGAATGCACAATAGTAGTGTACACATCAACAAAAATATAATCAGTAGAATAACTAGAGACAACAAAAACAACATCAAATGGGATAGAAGGGTGTGAATAAGGCCCCTACTCAAAATATTAATGTTTAGCCACCACAGAATCAACGTAACCAATAGCATGGAAACATTTAGCATGTTGTGCATGTTTAGCAAAGACAAGCAAAGAGGTTTATTGTACAGAGGCAGTTATTGGGAGACGAAAGGTACAAGTATCTCAATTTCATTGGTATTCCTAATTTTTCCTAATCCCATTCCAACTATGATTAGAAGGAAGATTCCAAGATTTCAAGGAAACAATGTTGTCATCTATGAGGAACACTTCAGACATTTTATTAATGTCCCTCATGAGTATGAGATTGAAGATGGAGATGTGATGATGAAGTTATTTGTACACTCATTGGAAGAAAGTGCAAAATAATAGTACAAGGTTCTCTCTTATAACTACATTGATTCTTGGGTGGAGTTCATGAGAGTTTTCAGACTTTAGTATGAGGATAGAAATGAACCCAAGTTCACCATCCATGAGCTCACATCCATAAAAAATGCCATCAATGAGATAGTTGCTGATTTCAACAGCCTCTTCATCATGACTATGAAAAAGGTACCTCCTCACATGAGGCCCAATGAATCAATGTGTTTAGTTTTATATTGTGGTGCATTTGATTCGAATCTTTGTTATTGTTTGAGGGACAAGAATCCCAAAACATTAAGAGAGGCGTATGCTACAAAAAAAAATGTAGAGAGTAACATGAGAGCTTTAGGGAAGCACATTAATAGGGTTGATGTGAAGTCATCCTAGCCAAATAAGATTGTTTCAATAAACCCCTCACTACTGATGATATGTTGGACAAACTTATGGGGGTAGTAAAAGATTTGACTTATAAGTTTTCTAGAAATGACAAAGGGTTGCCACCTTAGGGTGGTGCAACACATTTTAATGAAGGTTAGAGGTTGCATAACAGACCTTATAATACTAATTGGTCCAAGAGACCACAATAGAATGATAGACAAGCTACCCCCAGGCATGTAAGTTTAAAATAGCCTGAGAGAGATACCCTTGATCCATTGAGAAAGGATCAAGTAAATTTTCAAGATGATCCTTTGTGGTGCCAATCTTGTTTCGCTCCCCATGACCTAGCTAATTGTGTGCTGGCTCATTCATTGAGTAGAGTAGAAGAGTTTCCAAATGAACAAGGTGTAGATGAGTACTATGAGGAAGAGATAAATCAGTTTGATGTAAAGGGTTATGAACAAATTGATCAAGATGGTGATTATGACATCTATGAAGATTATGATCATATTTTTAAATATAATTATGATGAAAGTTTGAAAAAATATCAATTACCATCTCTTGATTTTCAGCATTTAAAGGATCTAGAAAATATCGGCAGTCTAAGCCTTCAAAAGAAGACATGAAATCCTTGAGTGATGCAACCATCTTGTAAGTCCACGGAGGATATGAAATGAGAAACAAAAGTGTCCTTGTTCAAAGCATCCCTACCAAGGAATCAAAATAGTAGAGATTTGGTTAGCTAAGGGACAAAGCCAAAGCAGACATGGAGTAGAAAAGCAGCAACACTCCAAATAAAAATGTCCCTAAATAGATGAAAACCTTAACACCATCTCCAACAATAAAACATAAGTATGTTCAAAAGAAGCCAATGCCAATTGTGCAGCTTGTGGATACTACACCTATTTTGGGGGTCCATTACCCAAAAGGTGGTTATAAGCGTTATTAGCCCCAAACACCAAAAGAGTCCAAAAAGAAGAAGACAATGGAAGAAGGTTAGGATATTTCATCAAATCAAGTAATACCTTACATTCCTTCTGCAAATGATGTAACTGTTTCATGTGATACTCCTTTTCCCAATTACCTCCCTATTGACATTACTCAAGTTTTAAGCCAAATTAGAATTTATGTACCAATAGTGGAACTCCTTAGAATCCTTGAACACGGAGATAGGGAAGAGTCTCTTAATACTGTTATAGATGCACAAAAACAACTTGTTGTTGTTCCCAGTAGTAATGATGAGGGTGTGGGTCATGAGGAAACAATAGAGGTTTACTTAGGATCTTCCATGGTTAATAGCAAGATGGGAGTTGACCCCTTTTGTACCACTTTGATAATAAATGGATGGTTGTTACACAATTGTATGCTTGATTCAGGGCCATCCAGCAATGTCATGCCATTAGAAACTATGAATGAGTTCAAACTGAAGGTGTCCAAATCTTTTGTCAAGTGCTTTGCCATGGATTCTAGGGAAGTCAATGTTATAGGTTTGGTCAAGGATGTCAAGGTCAAACTCATTGCCTACCTAGAAAAATCTTTCCTCATGGAATTAATTATTATGGACTGCCCAGCAAAGTGGACCATGTTGTTGTCAAGAAAGTGGGCTCCTTCCATGGGTGGTAGTATTCAGATGGACTTTTCATATGATACTATTCTAGTCTAGGACATGGAAGTGAAACTATATAGGGAGAAGAATGTGGAAGATGAACATATTGATGATAGATATAAAACATAGGAGGATTATGCAAATTTCTTCGACACTAAAATAGACCATTTTATGGCATATAGTAGTGATGATAATCCTTGCCTGAATGTTTCACCTTCCAATCCTGTTATTTCTAATTCTAAAGCATTTGATTTATGGACACTATATTTTGATGGTGCATGTTCAAGAGAAGGCTCAAGCATTGGGATTGTTTTGATATCCCCAGATGGTGAATAATTTGGCATGTCTTTTAAACTTGATTTTAGTGCAGTAACAACATATCTGAATATGAAGCATTCTTGTTAGGATTAAATATTGCTCACAAACATAAAATCAAGTTCTTGAAGATTTATGGAGATTCAAAATTAGTGGTGTAACAAATTAGAAATAAGTTTTCTGCCAAAGATAAAAGGTTAAGAGGATACAAGAATGTTGTATGGGATACCATGAAGCTATATGATGCCATTGGCATTGAATGGGTTGATAAAACCAAAAATGAAAAGGTGGGTACTCTAGCTATAATTGCATCTAGATATAATCCTCAATCAGATTTGCTTCATGACCATCAAGTTGTTGAAATACTTGTAAGGCCGACATATTGGGAAATAGGTGTTGTACACATTCCATAATATTGTATTATTTTATTTATGTAAAATAAATATTTATTTGTGGTGCATCTTAATTGATGTGTTTAACCACATTAGATATTTATTTGGAGGCCACCTGTAAATGTTGTATGGAACATTGGGATATTATTTAATTGTTGGGAAAAAATAGTACCAACATTAAATAAGTGGGTTAGTGGTTTTGTGTATCCATTGTTTTGGAACACATAGTTTTATCCAATACCACAAGTTGTATTTGTGTGAGCTTGGTCTATAAAAGCAAGCACATGGTCATTAGTTGGATTGGTTGGCTATTTCATTGTAGGTGGATTGGAGATTTGAGAGAGGTTGTCATTGTATTGATCTCTCTACTGTAAGTGCATATTGTGAAGCATGGTAGATGATGTGTGGATTCATGCTTGGACACAATGGAGGATGCATTGGAGGTGCTTGATGGTTTAGAGGTATTCATGGAGACTCATGGAATGTATTGTAATATATTTATTGTTGAATAATACATATGAGTGTGGATGCTTTTAGAGGCTAGGTTTTTCCCTCTTGAGGGTTTTCCTAGGGTATATCTTGTGTTATCTTGTGTTATCATGTGTTATCATGTGTTTATCATTTAATCTTTCCATTATGGTTAATTTTTACATCTTATTCATCTATTGGGTTATTTGGAATTGGTTTTAGTTGACTTGCAAATTCCTAACATGTGGTATCATAGCCATGTTTATGATTGAGGGAGGTGTGAGCTCCCTGGATGTGTTGATAACCCTTATGTGTAGATCTGATACAAAATGGAAGCCATGGCAATGCATGGAAGGATTTGGGCCATTACAAGGTTATGTGCAAGTTGTATTATAGATTTGGGGTTCTGGGTATTAGATATTTGTTGTATATTTTGTAGATCTGGTGAATGAAAAGTCATGGTTGAAGAGGGTTTCTTTGATTGACTTCATGAGGGTTTTGAGGAGGGGTTTCTCACAAATGACATTCTAGGACAAAAAGGACCTTGCCATTGGATTTAGGAAGCTGAAGAGGTGAATAAAAATGTATAATTTGTCATAGTTTGGCCATTGTGACATGAGGCAAAAAAAAATTAGCCCCCCAGGTACGATGGTACAACTATATGATTGCAGAGGTATGCAAAGAATTAAAAATTAATTTTTCTTGTGTAATGTTATATTTCTCTATAGTTTACAAAAAATTAAAAATTAAAATAAACTATAGTGAAAATGAAAAAAAAAATTAATTTATGGGGTAGGGGTCCACAGACCTCGTACCCCAGCCACTACCATGGTAGAGCCTGTCGGTACAGCCTACAGACCTGTCGGTATGGCCTGCTGGGGCTGGTTGGCTCCTGGCCAGTAGCTCCCGACCAGCGGGTCCTTGGCCCCCAGTACCGGGTGCTGGTTCGGCAAGGCCGGCTAGACTCCTGGTCTGATAGACTCCCAGTGGACAGATAGCCTAGAGGGCTTTCAAAATTTTATATGACAACTTTTTAAAAATAGGTGGCAGAAAATATTATTTTAGCAGGCGGTGAAAATGACAACGGTGTTAATATTTTGAATTTGGACTTTATAAACAATTTAAACCTTCTTGAAATATTTTGGGTCTATGAAAAATGCAAAACAAATTGAAAACTTTTTAAAATCTGCCACATCACTATGTGATGCCAGCAAGACACATCAGTGATATCACCAGGTGTCCCCGTTTAGCCCTCGAAGGGCATTTTCTTCTAGGAGGCATAACTTTCACCCACGGTATTGGTTTTTCAACTTCTTATAGGCATCGAAAAGGTATCTCTGAGAAATACATAGTGTTATAAGTTTCATGATCAGATTTTTCTATTTGTTTTAGAAATTAGTGCCTGAAGCCATGCTCTAGGATAGTTTTATGCTCATAAATTTTGCATACGGAATCAGATTTTTGATTTTGTATAGGTGTTGGAGAGTTGTTGTAGTGTATTACAATTTGAATTGTGTAGATTTTTAGTTTGGTGTGCAAAGAGAGATTGGTACTTGTTTGATCACTTGTAGGAGCCTGAGATTCAAGATGAAATTATGAGTGCATTTAAATGGATTTTTTGGCACAAACTTGTGGAAGTGCATGTTGTTATGAGACCATTAGTATGGTATAGCAGGTTTTCAAATTTGGTACTTCCAAATATAGGTTTACAAGTGTTTTTAGAGTTTGGACTTTGATAGAGATAGGTACACATATTGTCTTCTAGTTTGAGGATATGTTTGATACACATGTGAGACTAGGAGTCTCATTTCAGTGGGAGTTGAGTATAGGTACAACATTGATGATGATTATGGTGTCTTAGATATGCAAATACACTTTTGTATTAAAACGACATGATCATGTATATGATTGACAGGTATGGGCTATGATGTCTGATTCATGATTATAGGTGGTGTTGTGGTGTTGTTCTAGGGGATTGTTCTTATCTCTTGGATGCTTGATTAGTTCCTTGACTATGGTTACTGGTTTGTGCACTTGTTGGCCAATTGAATCTAGTGTTGATTTGGTGTTTGAGTCTTGGAGTCTACAGGTTGTCTTCTTTGATATCTTAGTTTGCATATTACTAGTGTGATGATGAGTTCTCAAGTTATATTTATTTTGGACCTATGAGTTATGTAGTTTTGTGGGTTGATCACCTATTTGGCTATAGTGAGATGACTCGGATGTGGACTATCTATATCCATGAGATTGATTTAGTGTTTATGCAGACTTTGTTAGTTCGCCTTGTATGTGGTCATTTGTACATTGGTATGTTACATTGGGATAAGGGGATGAATGAGTAGAGTACCTAGATAGTCGGTTGTTGGGACTTTTAGCATGATTATCATGATGTCATGGATAGCTTGGATACATTTTTTATGTGAGCTCTTAACAATGATGGTTTAATCTTCTTGGTTTGGAGATTATGGTTTACTTGACCTTTTGGGAGCTATTGATTTTACAATGGGATTCCTTGATTGGTTTGGGGCCATGGATAATCTTCATTTAGGAGATGGTTGCTTTGTTGTCATGGATATCTTGGTATCACAATTTAGTGAGAGTTGTGGCAATGATGTGGATTCATCATTTATGATGGATGATCTCCTACAGTGGGTGTGGGTGTCTTAGAGAGGCTCTTGGATTATGATTCTTACTTTAGTGAGAGTGCTTTGGCATCCTAATTTCCATTTTTAGTAGATGGTTATCTTCATGTGATTGGAGATGTTGACATCTTAGTTTACCATGGAGGACTTTTCTTGAGTCTATGGTTGAGGTATTGGTTTATGACTTGTTAGTTTGACATGTTTATCCTTTATTTAGAGATGTGATATTGTGTCTTGATGTGCTCTTGATACTGGTTTAGAGTTTTTGGCATGATACAAGTTCTCTTAACACAAGATGTGTGCATCAAAACATGTGATCTCTTTGGAGCAGATGGTTATATCATGATGTCATGATGGGCTTCTTGATTATGCAGATGTATATTAGGGGCATTGATAGTGATCTTGTTGGTTCTCTTGGTATTGAGTACATTGGTCATTTCCTCAAGGGCTTCATGATAGTGTGGTTTTGCATTTGGACTTTGGCATTGATTGATCATGGAGGTGCTCATGGATACTTGGAAAGATAGGTCAGGTTTTAGTAGATAGACCGAGGAGCCTTACACCTTGATATGGACATGAGTTCATTATGGACCTAGAGGAGATTGTTCTTGGAGAGAGTTGTTGTGGCTTGGTGTATCCTGGAGGAGCATTCTCATTCCCCACTCTTGGTCTACTCAGTAGTTTATCATCTATGAGGTATTCCCCATCCTTTTAGATGTATTTTACTTTATGTTTTATCTTCTTAGATAAATGGATCTTGAGCTATGGTTATTGGTTTTTGAGGGTTCATTTGAGGGATGCTAGCATGGTTATCTCCTTGTTCAAATGATTTGATTTATGATGTTCATTATGAAGAGTTTAGGAGATGTGATTGTGCTTATTCTTGGTTATGATTTTGATCTACCTTGATTAGAGAGGCTTACATCCATATTGGTTACATATTACATATGTTCACTTGATCTTATGAGATTGAATGGTTGGGTGTTGATGAGGCTTTTCATTTGGGGTTTTAGAGGAGATCATACTTGACACACATTAGTACTTTGAGGTGTTTGTAGAAGGACATTATGATTTACAGGTTTTCTCTCTTTGTCTTATGGCTACTTCAATCTGGAGAATAATATTGATATGGTTGAACTTCGAAGAGTTATGGTGACATGTTGTGAGAGAATATGTAGTGATTTATCATGCATGTGTGGATCATTGTGATTGTTTTAGATACTATATTGTCTTTTTGATTAGCCAAACCTTGGTTTGAATGTTGATTTATAGACTTGGTATACCTTTGATCTATTTTTAGATTTGACATTACCCATGCAATGGGAGTTCTTGGATGTATAAGTTCTTCATTGACAAACATGGAGCTTGTGATTGTAGTATATGGGTTGGATATGTTGTTGGAATGAGTTTATTGATGTTGTTGATACCTATGAGGTATGGATGGTTTGATGTATTAGCATATGTTGTAGGTTCTATTTCTAGTCATGTAAGTTTTTACCTTTGACAGAAGCTTGGAGCCTTTTGTTATCACTTGGATTTTATGCTTGTGTTCTTTGGATTGGTGCATCTTCACCTTGGCATGTTCCTTTTCTTCCATAGGTGGCACATTGGAGGATAAGAGCAGTTCTTACTTGAGATGGTGGTCAATTTTATTTTATTTTAGGTATCTTGATGGAGCATGAGAGCATGTTGGAGATACATGTGATTTCATGTTTTCCTATGATGATGTATCTCATAGATTGACCCTTATGCAATGTATACAACAAGTGGGAGAATGTTAGGAAATAAGTGTTGTACACCTTGCATAATATTGTATACTTTTATTTGTGTAAAATAAATATTAATTTGTTGTGCATCTTAATTGATGTGTTTAACCACATTAGATATTTATTTGGAGGCCACTTGCAAATGTTGTATGTAACATTGGGATATTATTTATTTATATTATTTAATTTTTGGGAAAACCTAGTACCAACATTAAATAAGTGGGTCAATGGTTTTGTGTATCCATGGTTTTAGAACACATGGTTTTATCCAATACCACAAGTTGTATTTTTGTGAGCTTGGTCTATTAAATAAATCACATGGTCATTAGTTGGGTTGGTTGGCTATTTCATTGTAGGTGGATTGGAGGTTTGAGAGACGTTGTCATTGTATTGAGCTCTCTCATGTAAGTGCATATTGTGAAGCATGGTAGGTGATGTGTGGATTCATGGTTGGACACAATGGAGGAAGAATTGGAGGTGCTTGATGGTTCAAAGGTATTCATGGAGACTCATGGCATGTATTGTAATATCTTTATTGTTGAATAATACATATGAGTGTGGATGCTTTTAGAGGTTGGGTTTTTCCCTCTTGAGGGTTTTCTTAGGGTATATCCTATTTTTTTCATTTGATCTTTGCACTATGGTTAATTTTTGCATCTTATTTTCCTATTGGATTATGTGGAATTTGTTTTATTTGACCGGCAAATTCCTAACACGACTATCCCAAATAATGTATACAGTTGGTAAGTATTCAATGATAGCAATCAAATGTTTTGTTTCCTAAACTGCATGGATGAATTTGACAGTCAAGTATTGACTGGCAACCTATGATCGAAATGGATAATGGTAAGGAAACATTATTTGGCAGCGAGGTGGTACAATTGAAGACCAATAACATTCCCAAGGGATTGGTGACATTGGAAAGGATGTTTCATAGTGCTAACCACTGTAAAAGCAATGGTAAACCAATTTAAGAAGATAGTGTAGAAGGTGTTAACCTTGGAACAGAGGAGGCACCAAAGATGGTTTATATAGGCAAGAAGCTAAAGCCTCATGAAAAGAAAATGTTGATTTCTTTAATGAATAAATTTACAAAGTGTTTTGCATGGTCATATGATGAGCTGAAAGATTTTAGGGAGGATTTGTTTTAGCATACTATCCCCCTTCAACTGGATGCAAAACCATTTAGGTAGAAAGAAAGGCCTATAAACCCCACCATAGCTCCCAAGATACAAAAGAAGTTGCTAAAAATGAATGAGTGAGGAATTATCAAACCTATCAGGCACTCTGAGTGGGTGTCTACTATTGTCCCAGTAAGAAAGAAGAATAAGGAGATTAGACTATGTATTGATTTTATAAATCTGAACATTAAATCCCTCAAGGATAACTATCTTCTTCCATGCATGGATCATTTATTGCAAAGGGTAGTTGGTTTAGAACTAACAATAATGATGGATGAATTCTTAGGATATAACCAAGTAATGGTCAAGGAGTTAGAACAATACAAAACAACATTCACCACTCCTTGGGGTACATATGTGTATCTGAGAATGCCATTTAGACTAAAAAATGTAGGATCTACATTTCAAAGAGAAATGGATGTGGCTTTTGCTAGCCCCATCAATGAGATCATGGTTGTTTACAAGGATGATCTCATTGCATTTTCAAAGGATAGAAATGATCATTGCAAGCATTTGTAATTGATTTTTGAGATATGTTTAGAGTACGGGATCTCATTAAATCCTAAAAAATGTCAATTTGGAGTTGAAGAAGGAAAGATGTTGGGACACATTGTGTTAACGTAGGGGGTCAGAATTGATCTAGACTGAGTTAAGGCCATTGAACTTATTCCCCAGCCCAAAAATTTCAAAGGTGTTTAGTCTTTCCTTGGGCAAATTAATTTTGTAAGAAGGTTCATCCCTAATTTCGCTGAGAAGACTAAAGCCATCTCCAAGATGCTCAAAAAGGGATAATCCATCCCATGGGACAAGGAATTAGCTGAAGCTTTTCTTGCAATAAAGAAGGCTCTAAAAAATGCATCAATGCTGGTAAGTCCAGACTATTCCAAGCCTCTCTAGCTCTTTTCCTTCGCTTCATTTTATATTGTGGTTGTTGTGTTATTACAAAACAATGTAGATGGATTTGAGCAACCTATAGGAATTTTAGTAAATCTTTAAAGGCTACTAAGTTGAGTTATTCTATTATGGAGAAGCATGCCTATGCATTGGTAAAGGCCATGAAAAAGTTTAGATCTTATTTCACAAGTGCCAAAATCATTGCACTTGTGCCACACATAGTAGTGAAAGATATATTCATGCAACAAGAGGAATCTGGTAAAAGGTACAAATGGATCAATAGGATCCAATAGTATGATATGGACATACAAGTCACCAAGTTAGTAAGAGGCCAAGGTTTAGGCAAGCTGATGGCTAGTTCTAACCTTGAAGCTACTGAAATAAATGAAACAGAGGTAAATATAATTCCTCATTGATAATTGGTTGACATTACATTTTACAGGGATGTTTTATTTTATCTTTAAAATATTGATTGTCAACCAAGTATGGATGAGAGTCAGAAAGGGACTCTCAAGATGAAAACTCAAAAGTATGTTATGTTCCAGAATGAACTCATGTGGAGAAATCATGAAGGTATATTTCTCAAATGTTGGAATCAAGAGAAGATGAAGTTGTAATGAATAAATATCATCATGGCATTTGTGGGGGACATTTTAAAGTTAAAACCACTGTCCATAAAATCCTTGGGGTTGGGTATTGGTGGCTAATCTTATTTAAAGATGTGGCTCAAAAGAACAGAAAATGTGATGCTTGCCAACATTTTGATGGCAAGATGAAATTTTTTCAGGTGTTACCCCTTCTGTCGCTTGCTGTTGATGCTCCTTTTCAGCAGTGGGGAATTGATTTTATTGGGGAAATATAGGAGAGGTCTAGCAATGGGTTTAAGTGAATTCTTGTGGCCACTGATTACTTCACCAAGTGGGTAGAATTGATAGCCACTCGTAATGCAAAATTCAATGTGGTTATTGACTTCATAATCAACAATATAATCACTAGATTTGGGGTGCTAGCCAGGATTTTGGCTGATAATGCCATACATTTCAGGTCTCAGGAGATACTAGACATGTGTTCTAAGTTTGGTATAAATCTAGTGCATTCATCCCCTTATCATCCCCAAAGCAATCAATAGCTTGAATCTGGTAATAAAAACATGGTGAAGATCATAAAGAGGGCATTGGATTAGAATAAAAAGAGACGGGATGATAAACTAAAGTATGCTATGTGGGCTGATAGGATAACTTTCAAAAGATCTATTTGAGCTGGTGTATGGAGAAGAGGTGAAAATGCTGATCAACATGGAGCTACCAGTCTACTAGCTACTATGTGATATACAAGAGGACTAGTTTGATGCCATGTCCTAGAGCATATTGCAGTTGGCTAAGTTAGAAGAACAAAGGAGAGATGCACAAGACAAGATGTTGAACCATAAGCAGAAGATGAAGCTCTCAATTGATAAGAGTATTGTATCAAGAGGTTTTTGGGTTGGAGACTTGGTTCTTCTTTGGGACGCCAAATCTGAGGATAAGGGGAGACATGGAAAATTTGATCCATTATGGCTTGGGCCATATGAGATAGCGGAGAAGTTGAAGCTGAATGTTTACTACTTGATGACTCTAGAAGGAATGCTTCTGGAGCTTCTCATTCATGGATAACATTTGAAGCATTATTTTTCATAGGTAACATTTCCCCTAAACTTTGAATGTAGTTAATATTATTTTGTGCTCTAATGTTTATGACTGCATTCTGCCTTGTATATAGGCCTTTCTATAAATATGTCTATGTTTTTCCCTTTTTGTGCTTTTGTGTGTTTCATGCCTTTTTGGTCTGCCTGGAGATCTAAATCCTTGTTGTGACACTTCCTATCACACATCCCCAACTATAGCCACTATTGGGACCTGCAAAATTTTGTTCCCAAATGTGCCCTATTGTGCCCCAAAAATCCAAAAAATCCCATTTTATGCCTCTACCTTTAAAAACCCCTTGTTGAAATCTAATCAGAGATAGTTTTTAGGGCTATTCATTCTCAAAAAATGGTTAAGTCAAGTCCCCATGTAGTTTCCCTTTTCTCCCTTAGAAATTTTTCCATATTTTGCCTTTGGTTGGCAAATTGGCATTTTATTGAACTCGCTAAGTTCAAAAGTTTGTCGATTTGTCAATAAGGTGACAATAACACAAAGGGAGACAAGGTTACAAAAAATAAATAAAGGAAAAGGAAGAGGTCTATCAGCATCATGCTTTGGTTTGAAATTCTAAGGGTTCACCGATAAGTGGTTCAACTGACAGCCTTTTCGCTGACAACGAAAGGGTTGTGGGTGAAAAGTTTCTAAGGAAAAAGAGACTAAGGAAGAGTTATCGGTAAATTGAGGAGAATTCAAACTAGTCAAGTAGTTCAAATTTGTTGAAGTTCGTCGACAACTTGGTGATTTGCTGACGAGGGAGCGGACCAAGAAATTTGTAAATTTGAGGATTCACCGGTTAGGTGGATCAAAAGGAGGACAA
This sequence comes from Cunninghamia lanceolata, assembly GCA_027924645.1. NCBI lineage: Eukaryota > Viridiplantae > Streptophyta > Pinopsida > Cupressales > Cupressaceae > Cunninghamia > Cunninghamia lanceolata. Next base: position 7,977,004 of record BSBN01000888.1, read on the forward strand.
AAGGTGAGGTCTGTCTCTGAGCATTTTTGTCGATGGGGAAAAGTAGAATATTAAAAATTTGGCTAAGGAAGAAAATGGTGCCCTTATCAATAAACTGGAAAAATCCTAAACTTCCCAAAGGTTTGTGTTTTTCATATTTCACTAATAAGGTGATAAGATGGAGCTAAAAGGAGGAAAAGTCAAAGGTTTGGAGTAAGGAGTTTTGGCTGACAATAGAAACATAGGAAAGAAAATCATGTGGAATAGTTTGACATTGAGAAAAAATGCCGAAAAGGCAAAAGGGGCACAAAAATATGAAGTTTGCAAAGTTAGAGAAATGGAAGTTTGTTGATAAGAAGAAAAAGACTAAGGCATGAAGACTATCAACAAACCAGGTGAAAAGTGGACTAAAGAAAGAGTTCAAAAATTTTGAGATTCACCAATAAGGTGATGATGAAGCATTTTCTCTTGGTTTTGAAAATGCAAATTTTTTTGATAAAAGACGACAAGGCCCATGGTTCTAAAAGGTTCATTTTTGCTGACTAAGGGGAAGTAAAGGATAGTTGGCAAATTAAAGATTTGCTGATAAAAGGTAAACATAGGTAATGTTCTAAAAAGATATAGATTTTTGATAAAGGAAAAATAGCTTGAGTTTGGCAAAAGGTAGATTTGCTGATAGGGGCAACAAGGAGATAGAAAAAGATATTTCAACAAATGTAAAATTTACCAACAAAGAAGAACATAAGGAGAAAAAGAAAGAGTTTGTATAAATAAAAATTTGCCAATAGGGCTGCACAAGCCAAGTTCCAAAAATTGAAGATTTTTTGAAAGGGCAAAAAAGAGGCCAAATAATAAGAAATATGTCTTCCTTGTTTTAGAAAACACAAATTTGTTGATAGTGATTTGGAGGGTAAGAGGATAATGGAGAACAAAAAATATAGAAACCGAATATGATTGGCCAAAAAGAGAGGAAAATGCATAAGGGTACAGTCAGAATCAAATGGGTGAAAACAAAAAAATGCACAACACATTGCAAGTGTTGTTAATACTTGAAATAGATAATTCCCTAAATATATGCCATGATTGCAGGGATATACAAACTAATTGGTACCCGAAATTTAATGAGCTTGTAGAATAGTGTTGTGCAGATGGTTGACATAGTAAAACTCTTAAATGCAAAAAGGATGAATAAGAAAAGTCAATGTTGCAAGTGGTAGTAAAGGATTAGGGCCTTCCCTCTTAATTGTTCAAAGTATAATTAGACCAGAAGGAATCTTCTTTTGATTGTTGACAAAGGTGACAGAGCATGGGTTTGAGATCCCAATGTATAAATCTTCTAACGGACTAGGATTGGAGTTTTATGCAATGTGGGTATAGTCCTTAACAGGTTGCGAAACTTGGGAGACTAGAATGAGTTAAAAATTCTATATATATGCAGGTGTTTGAATTGTAATAGGGGTTGGTCATTTTGGTAATTTCTCAGCAGGGTTGTGAGCTCCAAGAGGCAAATCAAGAAAGGATATTTTGTAGTCTTTGTTTATACATGAGATAGTCATGAAGTGTATGTAACATAATTTACAAATCTTTGTATCAAATTATTGTTTTTCTCCAATGTTGTAGGTGTTTCTCTTAGAAAATCATAGTTTCAGTTATTGTTTTCTTTTACCACACTCAATTGTATGAATTTAAGCTCTGATTTGATGAATGTGAGAGTTCTTAAACCATTTTCAAGTTTTGTAAATGGTCATTTCAGTATTGCATATAGAAGAATATGGTATAGCATTGGATTGTTAAGTATTCTCAACAATTTCATATTTATTTCTATGCATTTGATTTATCAGATAGGTAGTTATACACTTCTGTGTGGTTGTTTTCCTCAGTATAATATTAGATTTTGCAGCCCAACGGATAGGCACAATTCTAAGTAGCCTTAGATCACCCATCTTCAAAACAAAAGCAATACATCATATCTTTAGAAGTAGAAGTAGTATTAATGCATCCTCATTGTGTAGGATTTACATTATCATCTATATAGGGGTCCTACAAAAACTAGCTATTCTTAGTTCAGTGATAGATTTGGGATTGAGAAAGAAATCTGGGTTTCGTTGTTAATACTTTTAGTTGTTCATATGGTCTAATTCTAATACCTGCTCAGGTATATTACCCCTTGGAATATCCCTCTAGAGTTTAAGCTAATCTTGAAGAGTAGAGGAGTTTACCCACTCATGTCAGTTGGCCAAAATCACCCAAAACTTGTTGATAAACCTCTTCCTATCACCCTGACAATAGTCCCTAGCCTAGGTGATTTAGGAAATTTTTAGAGTTTTATGTTGTAGTTATTTTTGGTCCCAATAGATGGATTGGGAGGTATATGGACTAATGGATGAAGATTAATAGGGTTGGAGGAATATTGTGGTGGAGGGAGTGGTGAGGTAAATGAATAGGTGGAGGTTGGATAATTTTGAGGTATTGAGAGGTTAGATTAATATGATGGCATTGTCACATAAAGGGATGAAGGTTGGTATTAGGCTAATGGGGATAACATATGGGATGGTGATTTTGATGTGATAGGGTCATAATAATAATCTTGAGAATCTCCAATGATGAGATGTGTGATAGGCTTATGACTAATGAGATCTCTAAATTCTTCCTTAGTGAGAGGATCTAATCCCTCAAAGATACATTTAAGTTCTTGTATTTCTACATAAGGATCCATGTTCCTTTTTTAAGATCTAGGATGTGGGGGTATGAGATCATATAGGAAGATGGATTATTGGGGATCAAATGTCAATACTTTAAAATGATTTGATTTGATGAGGGATGGATCTTTATACTTAAGGTAGATAAAGTTTTTAAGAAAGAGTTGATTCCATTTGATTTCTACTTAAGATAGGCAAAGTTCTTAACCATGAATTGATTTTATTTGATAACTATACTTAAGGTAGGAAACATTCTTAAGCATATTTGAATTAATGATAATGGGTTTAACTAAGGTATTGATCTTTGATTGGATTTGAAAAGGATGATAGTGGATTAGGGCTAGGATCCTTGGGTGAAGGATTTTGATGATAGTTTGGAGGAATAATGATTAGGTTTTGGATGAAATTTGATGGGGTATGAAGGAGGTTATGTCCTTAACAAAATTTTAATTTTCAAAGGATGATTTTTTACTAAGGATGTTGATTGAAATGGATAGATGGATAATGTGTGATTGATTTGGTTGAAATGGGATTAGGTGGATAAAGGGATTAGATTAAGATGATGATGAAGGATTGGCTTAAGCTCATTAATTGGATTATAATGTGGATTATAGATGAAAAATGGATGGAGGATGATTAGGATAAGGATGAATGATAAGATTGAATTAGGATAGTGGATTATGTGTGCATTAAGGATGATAATGGATGGGGTTGGATTAGGATAAGGATGAATGATGAGATTAGGTTAATACAGTGGATTATGATGCGGATTATAGATGACAAATGGATGGAGGATGATTAGGATAAGGAGGAATGATGGAATTGGACTAGGATAATGAATTATGATGTGGATTATGGATGAAGAATGATTAGGATAAGAATGAATCATTTAATTGGATTGGGGTGGATTATAATGTGGATTATAGATGACAAATGGATGGAGGATGATTAGGATTAGGATTAATGATGAGATTGGATTAGGAAATTGTGGACTATGATGTGGATTATAAATGATAATGGATGAGGTTAGATTAAGATAAGGATGGATAATAAAATTGGATTATGATAGTGGATTATGGGCAATAATGGATGTAGGATGATAGACTAAGGATTGGATTAGGATATGATTAGAATGAGGATAGGTTGGATTAATCTCAATGATGAGATTATGATTAAGATAATGATTTTGATTAGGAAGTGGATTATGTGGATAGAATGGATTGGAATTAGGACCTTGATTGGATTAGTCAAATTGATTAGGATTAGGGTCCTAGATGATAGCTTATGGATGGATTGGGGATAGATTGGGATGATGTGGATAGGGTGATTAGGATGATTGGGATGAGATGATTAGGATGATTAGGGATGATTAGGATGGGTGATTAGGATGGTTATGAGATGAGGTGAATTGAAAATGATTTGGATTTGAGATAATTGTCGATAGATGGAATGTTTGACTTTGGAACAATTTTTCAAACAATAGATTTGCACACAACATGCACAAGTTTGCACCATGTTTGGCTTTATAATGGATATATACATGTTTTGAAAAATGGAGACACACACCAAGAACATGAATAGACCTAGTTTATTCAAGTAGGAGTGTCAAATCTTGTGGACTCATAATTGAAATTAATCCATTAATACCATTTACCATGTGATGGATAGCTAGGGATAGCCATGTACATGAGAAATTCCTCACCTTGGAGTTCCAAAGGCTTCACCAAAGTTAGCTCTATCTCAACCCACGAAAATACATGTGAGCACTTCTCCTCCCTAGCAGTGATGCGCCACAAGAAATGATAGTCAAAAGATCTTAAGCTAGGCTTCTACAAGATGTCTAGGGATGTCCCTCATATACACAAGGTACATTGGCATCAATCTGTGAACACTAGTCCATCTAAATGTGTGGGTCTAGAGAAAAGGCTCAGACGATCACTTCACCTTTTTTCCTAAATCACCATGGGCTCCAAGGATACACAAAACATGATGATGAATAGATTGAGGTAGAACTTTTGTTCTCCCCATTTATATACCCTACCAGAACACATGGTTGATGTTGTCCCTTAGGGTGATAAAGTCTCCAAGAAGACCTCCTAAAGGGAAAGGTTAATGTTAGGTTTTTTTGATCTCCAAGCTCACACAAAGAATAAGGAGAGAGCATACACACACTAACAACTCTTGGGTGACAAAAGTGAGCCAAGAGGTGTTTTTGATCCCTAAGATCACCTTGCAGTGTGAGGGGAGAGCATATACACATACTTGATCCACACAAACAAGATGAACTATCCCTTAGAAATCAATGTGTGTTGTGAAAATGAATGTGTCCAAAGGGTTATTTTGATTCCCAAGATCATTTTTCAATATGATGGAAGAGCATACACAAAACTTAAGACATAATGAAGCTCACCAAATAAAGAAAATAAATGATGGTTTAATGATATTCCTTTGACAAGTGAACCTACAAAAAATTTGTTAGTAGTTTGAGAAATTTGACCTTTAACAAGCAATAAAGCTACAAATAAGTGTGTTAGCTTAAAATTATAAATCTTCAAAATTAGAAATAGATGATAAGATATAGAAGATTAGATGATACCACCAAATTTTTTGTGATTTTCTATATACAATTTCAAAAAACAATTCGTTGAATTTTGATTTGATATATTTAAAAGATATAAGCAATTAAAGTTTGCAAGAAAAAAATAATGTCAAATGATTATACATGACTATTCTAATCAAATCAGATGAAAATGCTTACACCACTATGAATTTCATTTATTCATCTTTCCAATGCATGTAATTTTGTAAAAATCTGATACGATTTGAAGAAGTTATGCTTATAACACTAAAAATTGCATACCCTTGCAATTTCACACTATATTTTGACCTCCCTTTAGTGTGCATTGCCTTATCTTGTTTGTAGACTCATTTTATCCCTTGAATAAGCCTATTGTGTTTAGTGTTGTCTTTTTGTCAAATATGTTGTAACTTTTGTGTTAGTCATGTGATGTTCTTATGTCTTGTCATTCTGAGCCTAAACTATCTGGACACTAACGCTATGCACAAATGTCTACGTGATGCACTAGCATCCCATAATAGTTTTTGTGTTTTATGGTTGTTTCTAAGCATTTTGTCCAGTTTTCATTTTTTGTGGTTAGTTGTAATGCCTCAGGAATCTTCCAAACGACTCACTGCCTTTTTTCTTTTCCCTCCTTCCTCTCATTTTTCAATCTATATTTTTTCTTGCATTCCTCTTGGATCTCGTTTGCAACTCCTTGCATTCTACATCACTCTATAACTTTTTAAAACTTTGTATAGCCTACTATAGTGCTCTCTTTCATTTCTATTGTTCTATGTCTTCTTCAAGCCCTCATAGGTGATAAATTGCTCTTGTTCCTTGTTATTGCAAACATTTATTTTTGTTTTTCCCCTAAGCACCTTGGGATTTACACATCCTTTAATCTTTCATTTTTAGTCACTGTTCTTATTTCTAGATGCACTTAAATTAAGAAAACACAAAATTTATTTTATCTATCTATTGTTTACTGTGGAGATCAAAAGACTAAAGCAAGGGTTTGAGAGAAGAAAACCCCCAAACAACCCCAACCATGTTTCCTTTCCTTTAGCTACAGGTACTTGCAAAGCTTTTGACTACATAGAGGTTTGTCGGTTTCTTCCTTCCTCTTGTTATTTATTTCACTTCATTTGATTTAATTAGATTATCTTTGTTATTTATACTTTTGTTATTATCTGGTACCTTATTGTTGTGTTCCCCTTTCCACTTTTACAAATCTAGGTGAGACGTTGGGTGGATTCTTTCATTTTCTAAAAATTGTTCACGTTTATGTGCCATACAGATGATAGCACCTTGCATAGATGTCCATGTAGCGTACTAGCCTCGTAGGTAGTGAGATTATCCTTTTGATGCTAGGTTCCTCTCTTCACCCTTTTTTTAGTTTAGAACTTCATTTTTGTAAATTAATTTCAAGTTTTCTATAGAATAGCATTTTCCATTCTAGCCCCTATGTAATGTAAAAAGTGAGGGTATCACTTTTTCTTCATTACAATACTAAAATGAGAAAAGGCCTATTTTAGGACAAATGAACCAAGGGGGGTCTTTGCCTGGCTATTAGTGCTAGCTGCTGGTGCTCAGAGGGGTCATTTGTCACATGCAATAGTTAAGTTTTAGGTGGTCTATTTGACACTTAGATTTTAGGCAAAGCCAATGTGACCAGGGGCAAATATGAAATGTACAAGATTTTGGGCGATAAGCTCTAGGTCACAAATGTGACCGTGACTTTTAGAAAGGTGAGTCGTTGATCTGTGGTGGCACCTAGTCTTCTAATATGACCAAGGCCAAGTGACAAGGGAGGTAAAAATCCACATTTCAAGCACTAAAACTCCACAGTCAAAGAATATATCCTACAGATAGAAGGCCAAACTCATTCCAATGCAAAGTTGGACAAACCGGTGAATAATCTTGGGAACTAGGGGATAACTACAGGGAAGCAATAATTACAACATGTCAACCCTACAGACTGAGGGTGATCTGAAACCAATGAATCTGGGAAACATGTAGTCCAAACATTTAAACTATATACAAAAACAATATAAAATATTTTGAACCCAGAATTTTAAACTACTAATTTTTTATTTTTAAAAAAGTATGATGGATATCCAAAGCTCACAAAGAGATAGGATGTTGTATGGTAGGGTCCGTACTATACAAATCCATACAGTTGTAAGTAAATTTTTTTTTGAAAAATCTAAAAAAATTTTGCCTCCCAAATATGTTAGATTTTATATGAATCCTAGGGTTTTTGGGCCTTCCAGACTCAACCATGAAGTCCTTTTTTTCTATAGGATGTTTTTTGCAATAAACAAAATCTTTTACCTCAAAATCACAAAGATAGTACAATAAACAAGATTTTTTACCTCAAATCACCCTTTATCCCTCGTTACAGTAGGAATAGAGTACACCCTAGCTCTACTAGCTATGCTCTTGATAATGCTTGATGATAAGCTATTTTGATATGTTGATTGCTCACTTTGACAACATAAAATTATCTTCAAAGCTCTTGATCAAAGTGGCTTAGTTGATGTTTGATTTATAGATTTTTTATATGAGGAATGGAGGTCTAGGATTAAGAGGTGCAATTGATGGTTGAGATTAAGAGGTGTAATTAGGAATAAGGATGGAATATTCTAGGGATTTCTTTAAAGATGGATGGATAAGATTAGTTAGTCATGTGACTAGTTGGAATTTTTAATTTATTTATTTGTGGGAAATTGATAAGGATGAAGACAAGTGGAAAAATAATTAATTCAATAATAAAATTATTTAATTAATTATTAGACAAGGATGGTGTCTGAAGATAAAATTAATTAAATAGATAAAATTTATTTAATTTATTTGACTAAAGGGGGAAAATTGATTAATTAATTAAATATAATTTATTTAACTTATTGGCTAATGGATGGGGACATGGTATATGGGACTCCTAGGATGAAGGTGTTGCAATGTGACGCAAGGTGATGTTGAAAAGATAATGTTAGAAGGATATGGTCAATTTTAGGTGTCTACAACTTTAGTTCAAGAAATGTGTCTCTTGTAGGAACAACATGAATCAAAGTATCACTGGCAAGGAGATAAAAAAGATAAAACAAAATGAGAGGGAACAAGGGGGAAGGACAAACACAAAGATGATATGTAGACAAGACAAAACACACCCAAGAAGTATGTATAATACTGGAACCTACAACCAATTACTTGAGGGAACAAAGACATTTGAGGAGGGATGGTTGTAACCAAAAATTGAAAATAGTTGTAGCTCAAATCTTATAAAGAAGATCCATAGAACAAGGCCGTAAAAAAATTTCCACAAGCCACTTGCCTCTATCAAATACAAGTTGAATGAAGGAGTTGATCTCCCTCAAACTCAAAATATACTCACCACCCAATTGCAACAAATGATATATCTTGCATGCATGCATAACCATGTTGACACTACTTAGGGAGTGAAGGGTAAATCCACCATCAAGCATACTAATGCAAGGCAACCATTAAAAAATAGATGCATGATCTATTCCATGCCTCAATACGATATACTTCATACATCTTGTCAGCAAAATATGGTGGATGACTAAAAACTAGGTCAACATTAGTACACATAGGTGAATTCAAGCCTCCATCACCCATAGATACAACAATACCATGCCTACTAACCTCTTTGTGTAAATAAAGGGAAAAGGAAAACATCACCAATTATTATGGAAATAAAAAGCATGCCTAACTAGCCTATTGATTTTCATGAATAAAACTTCCTCCTAGTAGCTCAACTAAAATGCCTCTAAGTTGAGGCAAACCTCCAAGCTGAGCCACAACATGCTAGTCTTCAAGTTCACATATGTGTTGCTAGTCAACATCATTTTCACTTATATGATAAACCCACACAAAGGACTCTAATTTAGGTGAATCATCATCATCCATATTACTAGAAACATGACCTTCAAAAAGGAAACCTTCATAGTCTATGGTGTCCATATCAAGCTCTTGATTGGCATGTAACCAACACATAGCATTGTCACACATGCTAATGTATTGCTCCATTCTTGGATTAGATACTTGATCCATATATTGATTATCATCATTAGCATAGGAATCATACTGAGGCACCTAAAGTGATGGACTAAATCCTTCCCATTGCCTCTGAATTCAAATCTCATCTAGGAAACTTGTTGCATCACAACCATTGCAACAATTAGATACTTAACTATTTTTCTTCATCTTCCTCCTTTTCATCAGCATCAAAGTTCTCATCTTGGCAATCACACCTGCTAATTTAGGAGTTTTTGAATTATATGACTGATATAAGTTAGTGTCTAGGTCATCATAAAAAGGAAAATCATTGAAGGCTACCATGTGAAAAATGAGGCATTTAAACATCCATATGAATACTTGCAACATCATCCTCATGCCCATCATTGTAAGTAGGGACAAATCATGGAAATTCATCTAATAATAATTTATCATTTTTTTCATCATCATGAATTGACCTATCAAATTGAAAATAGTGCAAACACTATAAATCTCATTAGCACATATATCCCATGATGTAGTACCATCCTTCCCATTTTCCACTAGAGATTTAATAGCCACAACATTCACTTATGCATCCTTAACACTACATATTTTCAGCTTGAACCGTTGGAGTTAACAACCTCATCACATATTCATCTCTTTTTCTTTTAAGTTGGTCAACTAATTCATAACCTCATTGCAAACTTCTAATATTTAATTCATCTAGCATGGACCTGCAACTAAACTCATAGGCCTCATAGAAAATGTTAATATATGTAGATGTGTTAGGCCTATAATCACTTGGAATTTTGGAGAGTGTCATAGTAAACCTATGATTGAAGTATTTACTAGATTCAGTCTCTTGTCTTTTGATGTTTATAAGTTCATTGACAAGAGAGAAAGTGTCCAAATTTGTGTATTCCTCATCAAATATAGTCACAAGGTCATTCTAAGAAGAAAAGTAATATTCTAGAAAACCTTCAAGCCATTTGCTTTCCATCTGACATAGAGATCTAACAAAGAATATCATCAACATGCCTTCATCCTCAAACTAATTTTTTTCCATAAATTCTAAAAATGCATCAAAACATGTGTCCCCTTCATGAATATCACAACCATCACATCTAGGAATCTAGTTGAATACCTTGGCTATCATGGTTTGGATTTCATAATCAACATAAGATAGGTATATATACTTGTAGGTGGTATCAAGCGGAATGATAGGATACTAAATAGCTAAGATTTTTGTGGTAGTATGATGAGCATTGGATTTCAACTTAGATTCAAGCAACTTGGTTTGATTTCTAATTTCTTCATGTTGTAACTTGCCATCAAGAAACCTAATTTGATATTCAATTTCTTTGTGTTTCATAATTAACTCATTATGATTGTGATGGTGAATGGATTCTTACATGATCTAGGAATATATTGGAGATGGAGTGTGACTATTAGAGCTAGAATAAGATATATCTGTTTAAGGTAAAATTTGGATTGTTTACTTTAGTGTTTGAATCCTCCTTTCAACTATACATTCAAGGACCTTCAGATCGAGTGGTAGAGCACTATCATGTCCTTGGTCACTTAAAAATGTAGGGAAGCTTGGATTAGGGTATTTGATTATCAATTTTCCTTCTCTTATGCTCAATTATCCATCAAAACCCTAATTATGCAAATACAGAAGTAAATAGATGAATAACAGAAAATGCCTCTACAAAAAGATGTAAAATTACAAATGACTGTGTACCTATTTTTGGGGTTCTAAGGCGAAAAAGTTGGGCACAAAAGAGCAGGTGCCCAAGTCCAGTGCCCTACTTTTTGTCAGGATCTGCAAACAAGATTTGCAATCGGTTCCTACTGCACTGAAGGTTTTTTGGTCACGAAACTTCAAGGACTAATGAGCGGGCACCCAAGTCTAGGGTGCTCTTTTTCCTATTGTTCTATAATTATGACACTCCAACATGCCCTCCTGCAACTTCACTTTGTCTTCATCATTAACCTGTAACCTGCAATCATAAAACTTTGGAGGGGGGGTTGTGGTGTTTAGGAGCTTGCCTCAGTCAAGCCCTAGAAGGACACTTAAGTCTTCCAAACACCTTTGTCAGATAGAGAGTGCATGCCCTTGTGAGGTAGAGGCAAAAACCAAATGAATAATGATCACAAACACAATAAATGTCACCTTGTACTAAATATCTCATGGGAGGAAGATGCTCTTCATTCCATGAGGAAATCGATGCTCAAATCTGCAAACACAAACACATAGACAACACAAATATGCTCTTGCAACACAATGAAAGCCTTGAATCTCCTTGAGAATGCATGAACATCACAATTGCTATCTAGTTTCTAAATGAATGCCTAAGCATGCTTTTATATGCAAATACAAACATTCCCGCCAGGATTTCATAAATTCAAACTTATCGTGTTGGTCTAGGGACCAAATAACAGTCATAAACTGACACTTAAAATTTGGGACTATCCTAAAATAAGGCAGGACTAGGGCGCGCGCACCCATGTCCTCCCCCTTATTTTGGGCAGGGTTAAGCTCAAGGGGTCCTCCTAGGTCCCATTTGTCATGATACCTAGGGCTCATTCCATCGGGATGCCAAATTATGATGCAAGATGTCGTAAATGCACACAAAAGACCTGGGAGCTAAACCTTAAGAGGGAAAAGCCCCCAAGGGGACATTTTTTGACATTACATTTAGCCCCCACTTTAATGTATGTATAAATGTGAGGTGAATACATGCATTAAAGTGTGGTCAACAAACACAACAAACACAACAAACACGCCAAGCATGGAGAAGACACGCTAGACACATTAAAGACAATAATAGGCACGTAAAACATAGAGAAGATAGTTACAGTCACACAAAACATAGAGAAGACAACAGATGCATGGAAGACACATTAATGCATAGAAGATAGGCATGATTCTTTTCTTTTCTTTTTCTCATATATATGAAATGTAGATGCAAGTGTTGGAAAGTAAACAAACCTCCCATAATACAGGATGCACTCATCACGCAAGTCTTTAAACTACATATATGGGGAAAAACACATGCAAGACACACAAAACATCCCAAAATATAGACTGCATATGGGGCAACAGACATGCCAAACAAAGCAAGCACGCCAAACACACACACTTGAAGACACGGTAGACAAGCGATGGAGTGTTCCTATTTCTAGGCTCAACACCATCTTAGGCACATTACAGGCACACATTGACAATTGGGATTTGCCACAACAATCCCCAAAGACACACTTAAGGGTTGAGTTAGTCACAGAACCGCTCCACGCCTCTACAGAAGACTTTTGAAAATGCAACCCCATCCACATCATAGAGATGCCTTACAATGAAAAGGAAGCATGGCATACAACCCCACCCACGTCATGAAGATGCCTTATGGTGAAAAGGAAGTATGAGCAATAGATTTCAAGATTGTTCAAACACACTTTACTAGAATCTAGAACAGATAGCTTACCTTATATATGCCCCCACCTTAAGGTGGTTGATATCATGCATCGATATCAAGCACGTTAAGGTAGGAAGAAAACACACAAGGGAACATAGACTTTCACAAAGCCCATGCCCCCCAGAGGTGACATGTACTTCACGATTGCCAAATGTTCCCACAAACACATCCTTGTAAGAAACATGTTAGTGTCTACAACATCATGATAAACAACAACATCAATGCATATGATTAACCACACAAAGAGCCACGGTTATACTACAAATTCAGAGTTAAAGGATAACCGTGGGGCTATATCATGAAGCTCTTTGAATCGAGTACCACCAAGGCTAGATTCAAAGACAAATAGAGGTGCACAGAGCAACAGTATTGTTAAGGTTTGTGAATGAGATAAAAACATCATGATAATCACTACATGGAAAGCATGAGTGCTTCCACTAGCTAAGAATTGAATAAGATATACAACCCCATCGTCATATTAGGAACTAAGTCCATTTTTTTATTTCTCTTGAAAGGGACACTCGATCTGCATCAATATAAATGTTTTTCGTCATCCGCTCGCTAGATAGAAACACTAGAGGAAGGGAAACAATAAATAAGAGGGGAGAAACAAGTGTCTTAGGGATAGTCACGTAGGAGGGTGCCCCCAAGTCACCAACTGCAATGCTATGTTCATAAGACACAACACACAATGATGAAATTAGAGAGAGGCAATAGAGAAGAATGATGATACAAATAGAAGGTCACAACAGAGGTGATCTCTTGGTATCCCAGACCTTACAAGAGAATTAGGGGTCATCCCAATAGGCCTAAACAACACATAATACATCACAGGGGAAACACATCACAAGAGAGATAAAGGGTTAGAGATACTTACCTGTAGGGTCTTCATATTAGATTTTGGAACTTGCGAAGCTCTTGGAGAGGTACTCAATCATGTTTAATGCTAAAAGTCTTGTTTATTATCACATGATACTTGCTTTGTAACTCCTTGTGTAAATATAACTTTTTGTTTCTTATGAGGAGGGGAACCACTATTTTCTCTAACTGCTGACAATCATCTAACTCTTTTCTTATTTTTAACAAGTTTTCATTGTTGAATCTTTCTACCATGGTAACGAGAATCATCCTATACCATCGTACTCATCTATATTGGCTATTGTTCTTGCTTTTCTGATGCATTCTAATTATCTCCAGATCCATATAAGTATAACAAAGGATGAAACGTAAATTCCATTTATCCGTGGATGAGGTGGATTGTCCACTTGCTTCTTATCCACTTCAATCATACCCACGATATTATCATTGACTTCCACTAAACCTTGTTCCAACATATTGGTATCAGTATGCTTGGGGAAAGGATTAGTGAAGATTTGTAAGTTCTGATTTAGCGGAACAACCGACTTTTTTCCATTATCATTCACACTCGATACATGGATGACATTTAAATCAATAAGGTCCTGTATCTCATGTTTAAGATGCATACATCATTTAGTGTCATGTCCTTGCGTTCGATGATAATGATAAAAGGCAATAGCATTGAAGTAAGGCCCTTATTTACTAGGATCAATAGGCTTGATCGGGGGAAGGTTCAGAATGTTATTACTCATAGCTTGGTTCATGATGGAATGATAAGACTCAAATATCAGAGTGAACTTTCTTGGTTGATATGATGCTTCCTTTGGATTAGTGATAGCTGAAATATTCAAAAAGTTGTTCTTATATGGTCCATTAACCTTGATGAAGCTCCTATTATTATTATTCCTCTTAAAGTTGTTTTGTCCATTAACCAACTTGAGCCAATGAGTTTTGGTTTTCATACTAACTAGATGAAAGTTGATAATCATGAAGGGCGGTGCATAAATGTTGAAAGGACTCATACTTCATTAAGAGGATCTTATCAAGAATATTAGGTTGTAGATTTGTAATAAATATCTTCTAAACATCATCATCTTTTATCTAATATTGAATTTGTGTATAAAGACCATGATACCAACTAATGAATTCAGTCAACTTCTAGGTAAGTGCAAGAAGTTGGGTCCACATAGAGGGGAAGTCGCAGGCAATAAAAATCCCGACAGAAACAGGTACCTGTTTTAAAAAGAAATAGGTACCCATTTAGGAATGGGTGCCCGAGCCTAAACGGGTACCCGCTTAGAAATGGGTACCTATTTAGGAATGGGTGCCCGATCCTAAATGGGTACCCATTTCTATAAACATATTTGAATTTGAAAAAAAAGTGTGCGCACTTTTGTTCCCATACAAAAGGAATGGGTACCCATTCCTAAAAGCTTAGGCTTGGGAAAGGCATGGTAAGCCAATCCCTTGCCTTGGACCTGCAAGTTTTTTTCTAAGTACAGAACAAGAGAAAAGACTGAGTTTACCTATATGGCTGATGATATTTTTTTCTAATTTTTTTTACGAAATTAAAACCCATTATAGATGACAGTGTCTAGTTTTCAAATATATAATTTTTTTATTGGACTTGTTTTTCTATTTATTATTTAATTTATGAGCAAACTAGTCAAAAAACTTGAAATGACAGGTGTTTGTATTCTTTTAATAACTTTTAAGTTTTAAATTTTTTTGAAAAAAAAAATATATGTCATCAATCTACATATCATTCTTTACACAATGAAAAAAAAAATCATTTTATGATTAGTTTTCCTCAAATTATGTTGGCCGTACATGATGGTTTTTGAAAACAATAATTAGGGCTAATAAAAAATTAAGAAAAAAAAATTATTTGGAAAAAAATTATAAAAAAATATCCTCATCAAACTTTACTATACTACACATCTCTCCCCAAAAGGGTTTAGAAAAATAATTTTATTTAGGTCAAATTATGTTGGTCGTACACGTGCATGGTATGGTAAAAAAAAAGTTACTTTTAAACAGTTGTTTTTAGAAATGCCTATTGAAAATCAATTTGTATCATCTGGGTATAAAATAAATTACATATTTTGAAACTAGACTTTGAGTACTACATTTCATATTACTAATTTTTTCTAAGATTAAATCTTTAAGTGCCTCAAATGTTCAGGTCAAATGTGACAAATTCTAAAAATCAGGGAAAACATTTTCACTTTTGGCCAAAAAGTGTAACCAACTTCTTGCACTGACCCTTCTCTTTCAGACCTTGTTTGCATTTAACCAAGTCAATAAGAGTGACTTGGGGTCTGATATTTTCTTGAAAATGTTGTAAAAATTGATCAATCAACTAGGAAAAGGAGTGTATTGAATTCAGAGGCAAAGAGCGAAACCATTCTAAAGGAGTATCTTTGAGAGATCATGGGAAACGTTTTGCCAACAAATCCTCTTTAAAATTGAAATCGCTACACATAGTTGTAAATGCTGCCACATGAATATTAGTGATGAGTGCCAAGTAGCACCCATAAAATACATCTTTTTACCTCTCTTTTTCTCCTTTATGATCCCATCTTTCTTGATGTCTACACCCGAATAGGCTAGCAAGATTGTTCTAAATAATGATTAATTGAAGATAAATTACTTAAGATCATGATTTCTAATTAAAGGACTAATGTGTATGGAATTGATCGAAATATGCAAAAAAACTTCTCTATTTGAATCAACAGGTGTAGATGTTTGGGATGGCAATTTTGTGCATCTCTGGAGGTAGTCCTAATGATCTTCGGAGACAATACCAAAATACCATGACATTAGAAGTTTTGAAGTAAAGAGGAAAAGCATCTCTAAAGCTGGACCGAAGTCTGGAGAATCTCTGGAGCTAAGCAAGAAGGCCACAATATATCTCTGGAGTTACAGATAATATATCTCCGGAGCTGCAGACAGAGACATACATTTCTGGCACCTCTTTAGAATAGAGCATATTTCCAGCACAGCTGTCAGTCAGGCACTTTCAGCAGTGATCGTGATACCCTTGATATTACTCAAATCATCACCTGAGTGATTAAGGGCCATCTCTAGTTAATTGTTGGGAGTTTTTATCTCTTTTTAGTTTTTGCATGAGTTACTGATGAAACTGATTTAATATCCATATTTTCATGGCCTCGCTGCCCAAATGTATTAAGACTCAAACTTAGATTCAGAGTGGACTTCTGTTCCACTCAATCTATTTTTATTGTATGGTTATTTTCTGTAGTTAGATAGCTAGTATAATAAAGAGATGGATGTCATCTCATAGAAGAACTGGTAGATAAGATAAGTGATATGTCATCACTCATTTTATATATATACTTACAAAAGCAGTAGGAAAAGAGTGACTTTTATTATTCTAAATTTTTGTAATCTCAATTTGGATATCAATATTTCTCTGAATACAAAGAGAATGGAATTGGATGGAATTAAGTTGTGATCTTATTCTTTTGTGTTGATTCCTTACTGTAGTCTTTAGCCCTAAGGGTGTGGAGCAAGGGCCCACTCTCACCACCAAGGCAGAAGGCTAGTACCACTATGTTTTTATTTCAGATTTTGTTTTATAGAATACTTACTAATTTTGATAGATACATGTTGCAGTTTATAGATTTGCTTTGAGTGCTTTACTATTCAATCTTGTTTCCAACATTCTTTGAAATCATTTAGTAAGTAGATAGATCAATCTCTTTTAAATTAGTAAAAGTCATTAGAATTAGCTAGAGAAAACTGGTAACTGTAGAATCCCTAATTGCAGATAGCCGAGGACACAGCCCTGGATTTTGACATCTGAAATATGACTAAATAATGAGGTACAATGACCCTTGTCAATTAGGATCACATTTTCCACCATATTTTTCAAAGCGAGGAGTCTCAAACCTTTCAGGCATAGGATTTCTCAAGATTGCATAGGAAAGGGGATTACAGTCATGATATGTTGGTATATTAGGATGCGAAGAATTTGTCAAGTTCGTTACCTTTTGTTGTAAAATAGTCATGCCCTATAAAAGTTAGTTTAGGATGGCATCATTAGGAGATGCAGTTTATTGTGAGGAATTGGAACCAAAGTGTGGAGGTGATTGAGCTTGATAGATGATAGGTAGAGGCTGAGAATATGTCAACAGTGGTTGGACATAATGGTAGGTGGAAGATGGTTACGAGTAGGTAATATGTGGCTAGAAGTGAGTGGAATAGATAGGTGGTTGAGAACAATTATGCATAGAAGAGGTCCCCTTAGAAACCAAATCTTGATAATCAAATCCCATAGCTTTGTAATTAGTGCCATTAGATACTCCAATACCAGTGGTAGCATTACTAAAAGTGTTTGCATTAGTTGTTAAGATCATTGATGTAAATGTAGATATTCCCGTAGTCGGTATAGGTATGGATACTTGAGTATGAGATGGTGATAAAGTGTTATTTATAACTTGTGCGCATTCAGTCACTAGCATAATGTTGGTTTGTACAATATATGCTAGACCATGAATTACATTGACACCATCTTGTCCCTCTTTTATCAATTCTCTTATGTTATGAATTATAGGAACAACTTCTTTAGCTATTCTCTCATTTTCCATAAATGATTGAAATTGGGCTAGCTCTTTATCCAATTTTTCTGTTTTCTCATCAAATACATATCTTGTTGCCTCAATAGTATCATCAACATCATGAAAAGTTTGTTCTTCCATTGTACTTGTAATAGGTGTAATATCCTGTAACATTTGAGTCTCTCCTTTTGTAAAGAAGGTGTTCAATGTACCAAATTCTTCAAGAGAACTAGATCCCATGTGTCTTATGCTTCTTCTTAAAGGAATATTTCTCTTAGGGAAGCAAGTTATTAGAATCATACAGTAATATGCACAAATTTTAGGCTCGAGATATGTTGTAAATGCTTGATTTTTTGTACTTTTTCAATGCAAATGAATGAAACAAAGGGTGTTGTAAGGATTTTGATCAAGGGAATAAAATTATATGTCTGATATTAGTCATAAAAAGAAATAAATTCTTTCACAACACACTCTTGATGCAAATCTAAGATGACAATAAGTCAAAATATAGTGAAAATATGTCAAAATTTGCAAATTTTTCACCAAATCTCGATGCAAAAGAGCATGTCAAAGGGTGTTGTGAGGAAAATGATGATGGAAAGCAACATATATCAGTAATAACAGCCACTTAATGCTAAAATATCTGTCACAACACACTTTTAGTGCCAGTTAAGGTCAAACCCTAGTGAAAATATAGCAAAAATAGGCAATTTTCACTGTTTTTCAACTCCAAGACCTAGAGAAAGGGGTGTTGTAATGAATTTTAGGAGGTGCAGAAAAACAAAATTCAATGATACTAGTCACCTCAATCCATAAAATTTTTCACAACACACTTGAAGTACAAACTAGGCCAAACCCTAGGGCAAAAATAGCAAAAATGTGTAGTTTTTCAACAAATTTTCAATACAAGAGGCCAATAAAAGGGTGTTGCAAAGATTTTTAGGAGGGGAAACAAATAGTCACCCTGATAACAACCAATTAATGCAAAATACCCTTCAAAACATGCCTATGGTGCAAATTTAGAGAGTCAATAGGGCCAAATCTAGTGAAAATCAAGGGTTTTGAAGCCCTAGGTTTGAGATCTTGACACAAAATGATATATGAATGCTATTAAGTCTGATTTATGATGAAAATGAAGTTTAATTAGATCTGAAAATTAATTCCAAGATTTGAGATGCAAAATGCAAGTGCAAATTTAATGAAAATGAATGAAAATTGCTAGTTTTTTCTTGAAATTTTCTATGCAAAAATGCAAAAAATTGAAATCTAAATGCAAATTTACACTAAAATGCAAGACTACAGCCAAATGCAAGTTTGAATGAGTCTTTAAAATCAGTATAAAATTTTGAAAGAATATTTTGCCTACTAACCCTAGATTTTAGAATTACTAGGTTTAATGAAAATTGTCAAAATTTCTACAAAACCCTAGCAAATTAATGATGCAAATGCAATGCAAATTATTGAATTTTTATAATTTTCTATAGTTTATATCATATCTGATGCAAAAATCATAAATTAGGAAAAATTGGAATGAATTGATGCAAATTAGTAGCCCTAAAATGCAATTTTATTCAAATTTTTCAAGTTTTTTGTAATTTTCTCAATGCAATAAGATGAATGACTATATGAATGAATGAAATCAACCCAAATCTAAAGACAAACACTTAGAAATTTGCAATTAAGTCCAAAAACATGGGTTCAACAAAATGTTTAGGGTGAAAATTGGATTTGTTTAGTTTAGTGTTTGAATCCTCCTTTGACCTATTACATGCAAGGACCTTCAGATTGAGTGGAAGAGCACTATCAGGTCCTTGGTCACATACAAATGTAGGGAAGCTTGGATTAGGGTATTTGATTATCAAATTTCCTTCTCTTATGCTCCATTATCCATTCAAACCCTAATTACGCAAATACAAAAGTAAACAGATGAATAACAGAAAAATGCCTCTACAGAAAGTTGTAAAATTCCAAATGACTGTGCACCTGTTCTCAGGGTTCCGAGGTGGAAAAGTCAGGGAGAAAAGAGCGGGTGCCCATGTCTAGTGCCCTAATTTTTGTCAAGATATACAGACAAGTTTTGCAACCTATTCCTACTGCACCGAAGGTTTTTCCGTCACGAAACTTCGTGGACTAATGAGCGGGTGCCCAAGTCTAGGGTACTCTTTTTCCTGTTGTTCTGCAATTCTTACACTCCAACATGCCCTCCTACAACTTCACTTTGTCTGCATCATCAACTTGTAACCTGCAATCATAAAACTTTGGAAGGGGCTTGTGGTGTTTAGGAGCTTGCCTCAGTTAAGCCCCGAAAGGACACTTAAGTCTTCCAAACACTTTTGTCAGATAGAGAGTGCATGCCCTTGTGAGGTAGAGGCAAAAACCAAATGAATAATGATCACAAAAATAATAAATGTCACCTTGTAGTGAAGATCTCCTAGGCGAAAGATGCTCTTCATTCCATGAGGAAATCGATGCTCAAATCTGCAAACACAAACACATAGACAACACAAATCTACTCTTGCAACATAATGAAAGCCTTGAATCACCTTGAGAATGCATGAACATCACAATTTCCATCTAGTTTCTAAATGAATGCCCAAACATGCTTTTATAAGCAACTACAAACATTCCTGCCAAGATTTCGTAAATTCAAACTTACCGTGTCAGCCTAGGGACCAAATAACGGTCATAAACTGACACTTAAAATTTGGGACTGACCCAAAATAGGGCAAGACTAAGGCACGAGCACCCAAGTCCTCCCCCCTATTTTGGGTAGGGTTAACCTCAAGGGGTCCTCCTAGGTCCCATTTGTCATGATACCTAGGGCTCATTCCATTGAGATGCCAAATCATGATGCAAGATGTCCTAAATGCACACAAAAGACTCGAGAGCTAAACCTTAAGAGGGAAAAGCACCCAAGGGGACATTTTTTGATGTTACAATATCACTATAACATTTTAAGTCATACTCATGTACATGTTTCCTAGGGATTGAATAATATGCATGTGAATATGGGGGAACTTCCCTAGAGCATCTCTCATACCTAAAGGTCATGACCACAAATTCGTAACTTGCTAAAATAGGACATTACTTCTTACAAGAAGTTTCTCTTAAGCAAGAGAGAAAGCCACACCAAGGAGAAGAAAAATTTCATGTACCTTAACCTAATGCAACACCGATGTAAAAAAATTACTACACCACTAGCAAGCATGTATCATTACAAAGATCATTGATATTATCATAGCAAAGTCACCACCTCATAAAATGAGGAAATTCTTCAAACAAAAGAACTACCAAGGAAATAAAATTTTCTAGGTCATCTTCTGCTACTATAGTCCTCAATAATCTTCAACCCTTTATTTCAACCCATTAGTTACACTAAATGTATCCTCAACAATAGTGCCATTCTATTGCATCTTGAAAATTTTACCCACAATCCTAGAGTATTTTCTTTCCTTTAGGGCTAGTGACCTGTCAAGAGGGTAAGATAAGGGCTCATCAATACATTATGGATGATTAAAGATCAATTCTTGAGAGTATATATTCTCTCCTTCACTTTGAGATATATTAGACTCAGGAGAGTGTTCCTAATGGTATCCTTAATTTAAAATAATTTCAATAGAAGATGAATAAACTAATATTACTTGCTGTTATATCTAGTGTATGCCTGACTCCAAAGATTGTCACTAGGTCAAAAACTAACCAAATAGACATAAGAATTCTCATTAAACTAATGAAGGCATCATTTCACAAATATAAGATGAGGGTATACATAACATGATTCAACAAGATAATCACTATTCCAGTTTATTGATGGTGTTTCCCTAGTTGAATCATTGAATCATGGAGTGGACACAAACTGTATTAGGAGAAAAATCAGAGCTATGAATCACAAACAACAATAATTAAACCCTAACTAAATAATGGAGTATAAGATAACATAGAAATCCAAATGACAAAGCAAACCAAAACTAAATCTCTATGCTAAGCTTGACTCTCCTCCATTGCTCTTCACAATCTTGCATAGGAATGCAAAATATCGAAGGATGAATGTTGATTTCTCACTATTTCAGTAGCATAACAATAGGAAGAACATGAATGAGAATGGTTCTAGAGGAAATTTGATAGGAAGAGGCTACTTGAAAAATGGATCCCCCAAATGGCTTCGGTGAGGCTTGATTTATAGGAAAGAATTGATTTGAATGAAAGGAATTGATTGAAAGTTGATTTGAACGATGTGGACCATTGAGATTTAATAATGTTTCACACTCCACAAGGAGTTGTAGTCATATGACAAGTGTAGGGTGGACCTAATTTAAATAATGTTTTATTTAAATTAGTGGGACATGTGAAGTGTATTAAATGAAAAATGTAGTATGTGACATGTGCTGCAATGAGGTGAAAGGTGAGGATAAACTGAAATATTTTATTTGAATTAGTTGGAAAAAGGGAGAGGGAAATTAATTAAATAAATATGATTTATTTAATTAATTGGCTATTGGGATAAATGGGATTAGGAGTAGGATTAGGACAAAATGTCATATGATGTCTCTAGTAATGTATTGACAAGGTGACGTTGCAAGGCATGGACAATTTGAAGTGTCTACATTTTTCCCCTCTTTGAGATGATGTTGTGACTAGAAGTAACATCATTTCAAAGAAGATAAGGTATGGATAGAAGAAAAGGATGATGATGTAAGGATAGGATGATGATGCCCCCTCGAGAGAATAGGTGGGTTGGACAAACACGAATAGGATCTCGAAATGAAAGGGATTGGTTAAGGAAGAAAGGTAAGGGAATGGATAGAAGAAATGAATGATGTGTTATTCTATAATGAAGGTGAGCAACCATGAAGTTTGATATAGCACTAGACATTATACACCAAGGTATAAGGACCAGGATGACAATGTGTCTTGTGCACCCAATGTAATACAACCTTGTCTAGACATATGAGGAAGAAAACTTAGAGCATTAAAGTCCTAATGCACAAAAGGTATGATATTACCTTAGATGCAAAGGATAATGCAAAAAGATATTCCAACATACACAAGATATGAATATTAGCTGGAAAGAGAGGGATGTGATACAAATACAAGATAAAAATGATAACAGACATGAGCAAGAAAGAAAGCATCCACAAATGATTCAAAAATAAGGAAGGTATTGCCCCTGTCAAGCTATAAACCAATGATTGATTGATTGATTGATGATTGAATGTCTGGTTTCAGGAAATGAAACATGTCATATAAGACACCTTGTCTAGTTTTGACAATGCAACATCCTATGTAAGACAATTGATATGATATGATCGATTGATTTGGATTGATTTGGTTTACAAGGCTAGGATCAAGACCATTGATGTAATTGGATAATTTGACTTGATTGATTGACTTGATTGGTATGGATTAAGGATGACTTGCATTTTGATTTTATTTAATTGGATTGATTTGATTATTGATGATGATTTGATGATTGATGTGATCTTGGAATGAATTGAAGAATTGATTTGAAGAGTTGGATTGATGTGATTTGATTTGAAGAATTGATTTGGTTGATTGATTGGAAGAACTGATTTGGTTGATTTATTGGAAGAATTGATTTGGTTAGAATGATTGGATTTGATTGAAAGAATTGATTTGAAGATTTGATTTGAATGAATTGATTGATTTGATTTGGAATGAATTGATTTGAAGAGTTGGAATGATTTGATTGGAAGAATTTGTTTCAGGAATTGGATTGATTTGATTTTGAATAATTTGATTGATGAGTTGATTTAGTGATTGGATTGGATTTGGGAAATTGATTGGATTAGAACAATTGATGGATTGAGTTGATTGGATTCGATTGGTTAGGATTGATTGGATTTGATTTGATTTGGAATGAATTGATGACTTGGTGGATTGATTGATTTGATCGAGTTGATGGATTGAATTGATTTGAAGAACTGATTTGATTCGAATGATTTGAAGAATTAAATTGATTTGATGAATTGAATTGATTTGATAGATTTGAAGGGGTGATTTGATGATGATGGATTGATTTGATTTGTTTTTATGGATTGAGTTGATTGACTTGGTGAATTGAGTTGATTGATTTGAATTGATTTTGATGATTGGAGGAATTGATTTGAAATGATTTGATTGAGTGGATTGATTTGATTGATTTTATTGCTTGGATTTTTGTTGGATATTTGATTATTTTGTATTTTGGGAATATTTGATTTTTTTGTGTTTTTTGAAATGCTTTGATTATTTAAGTGTTTTTTTCAAGTTTTGATTTTTTTTTGTGTTTTTTTAATGTTTTGATTTTTTTTGGACTTTGAATGTTTTGGGATGTCAATGGATTAAAATTTGGGTATCCTTTGTGCTTCATACCAATGACAAGGGAAAACCAAGTCCAGGTGTAAAGAGGTAATTGGGATGGATAGATAAAAGGATAGGCATTAGTGGATGGAAAGGATGTCTGCATAAGAGAGCAAGGATGTGATCATCAAAGACTAAATTGCATATGAATAACATGCCCCATTCTATGTGCAATGTTTAGGATTTTTCATGACAAAGCCTATGAAAATAGGATGATGATAGGATTGGTTTAGAAAGGATGAGGTTTATCAAGAGATATCGAAAGCATTTTGTCAACATTTTGCCCTTATATCTTTATCAAGATCAAAAGGAGGAAGGGATGATGGATTGATTCGATATGATAGAGATATGTATGTGGGTGTAATGAATAAGGATGGTAAGATAGGATATGGTAAGATAGGACATGATAGGATGGAAAATGATAGGTTGGAAATGATAATTTGGATGAGACAACGTGCTCCCAAGTGTAGGTGACATAGAAGATCAACCTACACATGATGCTTGTTTTCCATGTTTTCATCATGGTACTTATCCAAGGTGACACCAAGGGTGGTTTTCACTATTGGATGATGGGATTTATCTTTACTATTTTTTTTTTACTTTTTTTTTAATTTTTTGATGGGATATTTGGATAGGGGAATATGGATAGGAGGGACTCAACCTTCTAGTTTCATGAAGAGTGATAGTCCCACTAGAGATGGATGTCATCACATGGACCATCTAAAATGTCATTATGCTCATAGATGTTGGTAAGGATTGCATGAAAGGGAGATGGAGTAGGTAGATAGTGGATTATGATATGGATTATGTAGGGTAATGATAGTGGATTATGATGTGGATTATGTAGGAGTTATGTAAAAAGATGGATGAAAGGATTATCAAAAATCATGGACCATAGGAAGGTGATAGGTGAAATATATAGGATAATCACTAAAAGATGGGGAGATGTAGGTATATAGAATTGTTGTGGAATGGAAGGGAACCCTGACCAACAGTTGTACACACCATGATAAACATTGAAGCTTTTGACTTGGAGGAGGTGTAGGAAGCAATGGGGATGTTTTCTCAGGGGATGGTTGATTTAGTGATTTAGGGACCCACATAGACTTAAGATTCTTATGATTTTTACTTTTCTTGTGGGGTGAAGGAATTTGAGGTTTTTGAGTGGAAAGGAATTTTTGGAATTTTTGGATGGAAGAGGATTGTTGGGATTTTTGAGATGTGGATGCCTCATTTGACTTGCTTTCTTTTTGCTTAGGTACCCAAACCATTTTGCTTTTGGCCTTTTCTTGTGAAGGTATGGGCTTGGATAGCTTTTGAGATGGATTTTGTTTTGACTTTTTTCATTTGTACCCTAAGGCGTGAGGATTTTTAGGATTTTTAACTTTATGGGTAGAGGAATCCAAATTTTTATTTTTGAATCCCATGGGGTTAGTGGAAGATTTTTGTTTAAATGATCTATGCATCTCTTGGTCATAATTAGGAATGTGAGGGGATTTATGAATGATAGGGATATTAGGTGTTGGGAGAAGTGGAGGCAAAGTGGATGGAGGGATATTAGGAGTTGGAGGTAGTGGAGGTAAAGTGGATGGTGGAAGGTGTATGGTCACATGCTTTTGACATTTGTAGGACAATGGAGGTGGAATGGCAACATATGTTTTGGGTACATGATAGGATTTATGATGGAAAGAGGTAGATTTAGGGGGCATGGAGGAAGTACCAACACCTTGAGATTGTTTACCTTGGGGTGTATGTCCAAGACCATATGAGATTGGAGGGACATTGACATGGATGGGCTCCAAAATACCTTGTTCATGAAGGCCTAAGCCTTTTCCTTGATAGTTCTTTTTTTGGAGTATGTGATCGACAATGGGACTAGGCATGTTTTGAACACTAGACTTGAGCTCATTATTTGATGGAGAAGGTGAGGTAGTAGACAATGGTTGTTTCTTTCCTAAGCAAGAACATTCATGGATAAATGTGGTAAGACCAATGGGATGTGATGGTGGAATTGAAACAGGGTTGATAGTGGATGAGGAAGGATCATTAGGATCTTGATTAACATTATGCTCACGAAGATCAAAGGTATTGGTTTTATCATCTATATTTTCTGAGGAGGAAAGTGTCTCATGAAGGGGAGTGAATGTTTGTGGATCATGGGTAGGTGGAGTGATACTCTCTTGACCATAGAATGCATAAAGTTGGCTAAGTGGATCATCATGGCCTTCATGATCATAGACCTAGGAGATCTTGATCATAAATGGGAGCTTGGTCATGGATAGGATTAAGTATGGTACGGATGGGTTGGATGGAGGTGATTTGATCTTGATTGGAATGAGGGCTTGATATTTCCATGTGCTTAAGATTATACCCTTGACATAGCTCTTGTGGTTTGATGGGAGTGGATGGCTCTTGGGGAGGCTTGATAGGATCTTGATGGTCACCAACATGAGGGTATGATGGATTTTGACTTGGAATCATGGTGGGAGACTCTTCAATAGGGTCAAGGGGTTTTTGACTATATGATGGGGTTGTAGGAATAAACATGGTGTTAGAAGACTCTTTTGTAGACTCAAGGATAGGAATTTGATGACATGGTTGCTTCCATTCTAGTAGCCCTTGGATCACATTCTTTGTAGTTGTATGGGTGGATGAAGGGGTAACAAGGGAGAAAGTTGAAGGCTTAGGATTGAGATTAGGTGCAAAGCTAATTGGATTGGATGAATTAGGACTGGGAGTGGATAGGTCCCATGGTGGAGAGATAAAAGGGATATTGGAAGGTGTTGTTATATGGTTAGGATTTTGATTAGATGGAGGGTCAAATGGATTGGATGAATTGGTGGATTTAGATTTTCTTTTGTAATGTTTGAATTTATGATGTGGAGTTGATGGAGGATTAGATAGTGGAAGATACTTATAGGATGGATAAGATAGATTGGTGTTTCCCTTATCAAAGGTGACATTAGAACTTCAGTGCATTTGATCTTGTTTCAAGGTGTGACTTAGGCTCACATGTTCTTGCTGTCAAATGAATTGATAGGTTGATGTGGCATATTGACATGGAAAGAAGTGGGATAGGTTGATGTAAGGTTGACTTGATAAGTGGATGGACTAGGTTGGTATGAAGTGGAGGGGGATGATGGTGGAGGTGACACATATGATTTGTTCATGAGACTTGGATCATCACTAGAATTTGAAGGATGGCCACATTGGAGTATGAGCTTAGGTTTTGGATTTATCTCATCACTAGAACTAGAGACATGGCTACCTCGAAGTATGACCTTGGGTCTAGGATTTGTCTCTTCATTAGGATTAGAGGGAGGACCTCCTTGAAGTATAAGCTCAGGATTAGGATTTGTCCCATCATTAGAACTAGAGGGATGGCCTCCTCAAAGTATGAGATTGGGTTTTAGATTGGGTGTAAGCTTGCTAAGGATTAGGACCGTTTTGACAAGTGTTTGACTAGGACTTGGATGATGATGTGGAGTGATTAAGATATGATAAGATGTGATTAGGATGGTAGGGAATGAAGTTGATTAGACTAGAATGAAGATGATGATGTGTAATGATTAGGATAACTTAGCAAGGATGACTAGGGTTTTGATTAGGATGGAATTACAAGGATGAATGTGATGGAAAGAATGTTTAGAATGATGTGTTTATTTGTTTGTTTTTATAGCTTGATTTGGCTATTTGCAAAGAAATGATTTCACATGTACACACATGAATCACACACACAAGATGCATAAGTAAGTTTGAATTTGAAATTGAATGTTTCGATTATGAAGACATGTGGAAGACACATCAGTAATGCTAGGATTAGTCAAGTATGTGTGCCCAAATTGGTCTTACTTTAGGATGCACAATTTTGACTAAGGATGTCCCTAATATACTCAAGGTACGGGGGGCTTGATTCCATGAAATAAAAGTGAAATAATGCCAAATAACTAGGAGAAAGGGGTAACCCACCCTTCACCTTCACTTCCCCAATGTATAAAGTTCTTGGGGGCTTAGCCTGAATGACAAGATTTCAACCTCTAAGAGGGTGTCTTTCAATTCACACCTCACTATTTAGACTCCATCAGAATGTTAGAGTTGAGGTCATCTCTTGGAGTGATGTGTCTCTAAGCAAGCCTCCTAAGAAGGGTGACAAAAGTAAATCTAGTGGGTGCTTTTGATCTTCAAGATCACCTTGTGGTGCGAGGAGAGAGCATACACATGCACACTAGATTCACACTCCCAATGTAAATTTCCCTAAAAAAATGAAGTGTGTGGTGTGAAATTGAATGGATGAAAGGTGTTTTTGATTCTCAAGATCACACGAAGTGCATGAGAAGAGCATACACACCTTTAATGTCACTCAAGTTCACCAAACAATGCAAGCACTTGTTCTTTTTAATCTAAAGCCAAAATTTATTAAGGAAGACACTAGTTCATTTTAAGCCCAAATTGAAGTGTGTGAATGCAAGCAAGAGTTTGTTTTAGTGCCCAACTCCAAATGCTAATACAAACAAGATGTTCTTTTTAAGCCCCAAATTGAAGTGTGAGACAAGCAAGTTGATTTGATGAAATGAAAGATGAAAGAATGGAATGAATGCACCTAGAAAATTTTATTTCCAATTTGTTGTTGTGACTGATGTAGAATGTTGTTACAGCCCCTTAAGATCACCTAAAAGCCACCAAAATAAGAAGACAAGAAACTTGCAAAGCAAATGTGTTATATGAAAATGAAGCAATCTGGTAAAAATTTGATTAAGATAAATAGATATAGAAAAATGAACAACATTATCAGAAAGTTCATGAAATTCTAGGCTATTTGAAAAAACATTTGCAAAAAATGGATGAAATTTGCAACAGATATGCTCGTTTGAAGTTGAAAAGGAAAGCTGAATTTGACTGGAAAAAATCTATTGAAAATGGTATAGTCACCTAATAATTTCTTTGTCACAATGAAGCTGGGCAAATCAACTTCCCAATGCCACTTGTTTCATGAAATTTTGCCTCTGTATGTGAAAGTTATGGTCAAAAGAAAAAAACTAGCTCCTTGACAGCTCTAGGAGGATGAGGCCAAGTCTAACTACTAAACTTAACCACTAGCAGTTAAGCTTGTTGAGCGGTCACATTTCATGGCTAAATCATGATGGTTAAGTCTGTGATGGGAAGCTAAGTTTAAATGGAGCCCTTGATCTCCCATATGACCAAGGGATATGAAAAAGAAAAAATAAAAAAGCATGGGGGGGTGGTGTTAGCCCCCACCTTCACCGCTGGTCACAAAAGTGACTGCAAGCTCTAAGGTGAGGTGACCGTGGCTTGAAACCTAACTGTAGCTTGAGAGTTGACTATGGCTTGAGAGCTGACTACAGAGAGTTGACTATGGAGAGCCAAGGTCAAATGCGATGGTGGAGGTGACCACAGCTTAGGCGGGTGGTGACTGGGTGTTTGGTGGCACAGAGGGTTCATCGGGTGGTGAAAAATAAGGGAGGTGACTAGATTTAAAGAGTGTCATCAAGGATTTGAATAGGTGGTCAACAGTTGGTGATAGCAGCTACTTACGGCTTAGGCATGGTTGAGGGTAGGTGTAGTCAACAGATGATAGGAAAAAGGTGTCGACCAAGGTTTTGCGCATGGAGGATTTCTTAATAGTGGTAGAGGAGTATAATCTAGTGAGAGGATGGGGACATGAGAGATAAGGTGGAGACCATTCAATTGAGGTTGACATAGAAATTAGAGTTTGAAGATTACAATCAACATAGTTTTGAATGCATGGTCTGCTATATTAAAACACAGTCAACTATATTAAAAAAAATAACGTAGTCAACAGCAGACCAAACACAGAACTTGCAAACTATCATAAAATATATGCTTAACCTATAGGTGATTGAAAGAGCCCCTGTGCAGGTCATACAGATTTGTATGGATATGTGTAGTATGGGCCTGCGACAGGGGCGAAAACTTTTTCAAAAAAAATTTGGTAGCAAAATATAGAGTGTTATATGTCATTTTCACCTACAAGGCCTCCCAAATGCAATGGTGAGGTTAGTTTTAGGCCAGGAAGCCACCTGCAAAAGTTGATCACCAAATTTTGACAAAAAACATTAAATTCATGTCAGGTTCACCAAATGTGTTAAGGGAAAAATTAGAGCTATGAATCACAAACAACAATCATGAAACCCTAACAGCACAATGGAGTACAAGATAACATAGAAATCAAAGCATGAAAAAAACTAAATCAAATCCCTATGCTAAACTTGGCTCTCTTCCATTGCTCTTCTCAATCTTGCATAGGAATGTAAAATATCAAAGGATAAATGTTGATTGCTCATTATTTCAGCAGCATAACAATAAAATGAAAGACAAATGAGAATGATTCTAGAGGAAATTTGACAACATGAGGCTACTTGAAAAATGGATCCCCCAAATGGCTTGGGTGAGGCTTGATTTATAGGAAAGGTGTGATTTGAATGAAGGACATTGGTTGAAAGTTGATTTGAACGATGTGGACAATTGAGATTGAATAGAGTTTCCCACTCCACAAGGAGTTGTCATATGACAAGTGTAGGGTAGACCTAATTTAAATAATGTTTTATTTAAATTAGTGGGACATGTGAAGTGCATTAAATGAAAAATATAATATGTGACATGTGTTGCATTGAGGTGAAAGGTAAGGACAAATTCAAATATTTTATTTGAGTTAGTTGGAAAAAGGGAAAGGGAATTAATTAAAGAAATATGATTTCTTTAATTAATTGGCTAGTGGGATAACTGGGATTAAGAGTGGGATTAGGAAAAAATGTCATATGATGTCTCTAGTAATGTATCGACAAGGTGATGTTGCAAGACATGAACAATTTTAAGTGTCTACACAAACTACTATCCTACTCCTAAACTACTGATGTAAAATGTTTTTTCATTGAAGAATATGAATTATCATGAATTTCCAAGACAAATTCCTTTCTAAATGGGTAACAGAGTGAAAAATTGCCAAGAGAAATAAAAAATGAAATCATAAAGGAACGAGAGTTATGCATATGCCATTTATAATTTAAGATTTCCAAAACATGTTTCTTAGAAAAAGAACTAGACTAGTAGGAGTTGAAACCATAGAACATCCTCAACACTTATAGTTGTGTGGAAGAGAACAAATTGTCAGGCCTTTAAGTGTCAAACAACCATGTATTTATAAAATTTCAAACCTTTCCCTTTGGTCACTTGTAGGAATTCAAAGCACTTCGATAGGTCATGTCATTGAATGCAAATTGAGTAAGATGAAATTCAACCATTGCATTCATGGAAACTATACCTCCTTTCACCATTTATTGCTTAAATCTATAACTAGAATTGTACCCTCGAAATGAGTGATGGTGTCTGGGATGGAAAATTGCATTTGAGTAGTTGAAGGGGTCAAATTTGGTCATTAATGGTGATCCAAGAAGTTATTGAAGCATTCTGGCGAGTATTAAAGAAGTTTTGAAAATTTGCAAGATTTTGGTGCAAGAAGGGAGATGATGAATGAACACTAGAGTGGAAGGATGAAGTTTGGAAGACTTGTAAAGTTCTATAAAATGGAAAGGAATGAGTGAGTGACGGTTGAAATAAATTATATGAGGAAGGGATGTAGGATGAGAGGTGAACATATCTAGAAGTCCATTGGAGCTACACATAATAGAAAACCAATAGTTCATTCATTGGGACAAATGCAAGAAATCAATATGGAACAAGAGGTCAAGATAGGGCATGAAAGAAATGTAGAAGGACCCATTAGGTTTCTGTAAAGGAAAAAATTAATGATTTCATGATATGGGAAATGTAGGATTTTGTTATAGAGCTTGATGTTAATAGGATATTGTTGGCAAGAGACACTATATGGATTCATGTGTGTTGTCATTGATGGCAACAAAGGTTATCCCACACATCTGCAAGACATGATGAGTCTCTACCGGAAGTCAGATTGAAGAAGTGTTATGATCTGGTAAGGAAGAACAGAGCAGTCAGCAAGGTTCAACAGTCAGGTCTGGATCTCTCAGAGGAAGTATCTCAATGAAGTACGGATTTGGGGAAGTCAAGTGGAGTACCTTGACTAATAGATTCCAAGAATTTAACCTCCGGTGATGGAAGGGTGAAAAGATATGAGAACTTGAGTATTGGGTTCTTGTTTGGTAGAGTAGATAGAGGAAGAACTGTACCGACAGTGTCAAACCCAAATCTAGAAGAGATATTGCTGATGACTAAGTTTCTTGAGGTATCATTCATGATTGGCCGACATGATTGATGACTTCTTCAAGCATCTCCTAGATCCACATCACTTGGTAAGCAAGGATCTAGCCGACAGATCAAAGCTTGGGAAAATATTGACTATTCTGGATGTCGACTAGAAAGGTGGTGAGATTACTTGTACATATATATATATATACTAGATGAATTTAGATATGAAGGTGTGTGGTGTGAATGTGCAATTGTGCGGAGTAGTGTTAAGGCAGTAAGACAGGTCCAGAATGTGACAGGATAGCTGAACCAAAAGAAAGTTAGAATGAAGTACAGCAGATTAGTTTATTGAGCTCAACTAAAACTAAATCTTAGCATGTGTGGATGCTTCTCATCAGTTCAAACATTATGTTATCTTCCTTTCTTGTAGGCAGTGAGCCTCTTGTGAGCAGTGTGCTCAGGCAGTGACCCCTAATTGGCATGTGCCATTTTGTTCTTTCTATTCCTCTAACAGAGAATACATTCTTGGGTTAATCACCCCGTGGTTTTTCCCTTAACCGGGTTTTCCATGTCAAAATCATTGTGTTATGTGTATTGACTTTGTTTCTACTTTCATGCTTGTTTGCTTTGATGCTGCACTAATTATTAAAGAAGAACAGAAAGTTGAATAAATTTAAGATAACTGATTCACCCCCCCCTCTCAGTTATCAACAATTGGTATCAAAGCCAAGTTCCTCCAAACAAGAGCCTAACAGCTTGAGGAAGATCTAGGAATTAAAATGGATGTGTATGGTATGAGGGAACAACTTTAGTCTACCCTAGATGATTTTGAGCAATCTAATTCTGAAGTCAATGAATTGAAGGAAGGACTCAAACAGGCTGATGATTTCATAAATGAACTAAAAGGGAAACTAAGTCTCTCTATGAAAAAGAGAAAGGATCTACTTCAGCAATTGGCAAATCAAAATGAAGCAAATGATACAAATGGAGATCTAAAGGAAAAAACCAAGTTATGTGAAAAATTATCAAAAGAGATCATTATGGTAAGACATGAAATGGAATCAGGAGTTATGAAGTTTACCCAAGAAATTGAAGAGAAAAGAAAAACTAAACATAATCTAAGACAATCTCTCAAGGACAAAATCAGAAGACTGCTACAAGATGGATAGAGTAATCAGACATCTTGAATTTGATCTTGAAGATGCTAAAGATAATGAAGAAAAACTTGAGGATCAAATTGTCTCTCTTAAAAGGGATCCTCAAACAGCAAATGAATACAAAGAGAAATTCAAGATAAGTTCAGCTCAACTTGAAGTTCTTCTTGAAAGCCAAAAGAGGGTAGATGACAAGACTGGCTTGGGATATGAGAAAGGTGAAAGCTCTGGATCTGGTCAGAAGAATTTTGGATCAGAAAATCTAAGGAACAGGCCTAGAAGACCTCTAGTAAGGCAACCTAATGCTCAAAAATATCCATCCTTCAATGGATACTGCCACAATTGCAATAACTTTGGTCACAAAGCTAATCAATGTAGAAAGAGAATAAATCAGACTAATACATCCTTCTCCAGACAGTGTTTTAATTGCAAAAGGTATGGTCACAAATCTCATGAATGCAGTAATATGCAAACAAACAATTCATTCAATGGTAGATGCTTTGCATGCAATAGAATGGGTCATTTGGCTTATCAATGCAAATCAAGAGGACATCAATCAAATATGCAAAGAAATGTTGTTTGCCACAATTGCAATAGATCCAGTCATATTGCCAAATTCTATAGAAGCAAGAATCAAGACAAAAGAGGTCCGATACATCTTAACTAGAATCAAGACAAGGGAAAAGGAAAAGTGAATGTGGATGAAGTTCAAAGTGAGATGAACAAGATTTGGGTGAAGAAAAGTACCAAAAATGTAGGGGATGTATCCACACCAGAATCTGGTGCTGATTTCCTTCCAAAAATTAAAAAGTGAGCTCTGGCTCAAGGGGAGACACAAGGAAAAACTCTTTCCCCTAGCCAATAAATTGGTGCCAGAATTAGCACAAGGAAGGTTGCGGATTAAAGGGTTCTCAGAGAACCATCTAAATAATCTGTGGTTAAGATGTGAAAGATCCGCAAGATGTTTAGAACAAGATTGATCTGATTCATCAAGTCATCTGAATAAGGAAAACAAGGCAAACCAGAATGACTTAAGTTGAGCATTTATTACAACTTGGTATTAGGGTTTGCGGAGTAATATAAGGGTTCTTCTTATTAAAAATTTGTTCATTCTACATTCAAGAAGAAGCAAAAAGGAGCTCTGCAACAAATTTCCTCAAGCCCATCAAAGATCATTTGCAGAAGTCGATTCATCCAGCAATCGATCCGGTTCACTCCGTGAAACCTAAAGGTGCAAAAGGTATTTTCCGTTCTTAAATATCTCTCTACAAATCTTTTTAAAGATGACTACTCTGAATATTGTGAAGATTACTGGTAGGCATCGCCCCAAATTCAAGAAACATTCCTACAAATCCTTGGAAGTAGATCCCCTAGGAGCATTTTCCAGTGTTCCGCATGGTGTCTTGCATACAGAAGATATTAGGGTTTACATTCATGCAAACATTGAAGAATTTAGAGAGTTCAAATTGAGGGATATGTACCACAAACAACTAATAGATGATTCATTTTAGCTCAAACCCCAATACAAGGCCCTCCGGGACAAGCACTTTGCATAGTGTATACATTTCCCCTGCTTTGCTGAGGATGAATGGGTCCGGTATGTCTTGAGCAGAATACATGACAACTTCATGTGGTTGAATGGACCATTCAAGATCACAAAAGATGCCATTAGGGCAGTTACCGATTTGCACTCATCCGGTGGGATACCTATTCTCAAATCTATCAAGAATCAGACTATAAGTGAGGCTACCGGATCTAGGTTTGACAAAAGAGCAATGATAATAGAAGATATCACTGATCTAGATATTAAGTTTGCCTCCGTGATCATTGGATACAAGATATATCACATTCTAGCAGGGAGAATTCAGTACCTAGAATTGCTATCTACACTGCTTATGAAATGTTAAGAAAGAATTCAGACTATGACCTTTGTCAGCTCCTTCTAAACCAACTCTTGGAGAATCTACAGAAAATAAAGAAAGATAAAAAGAATTCATTTAAGTATGGTGGGTTAATATTGTGCTTAATCTTCTACTTTATGAATAAGCTACCCAGATCCAGTGGATGGGTATGGTAGAATGACAGACCAGTTGCCATACAAATCAGGGATTACTTGGATGGACTTGGTGATGACAAAGCACAAAACACAACTCTCTGGGGTTTCTTCAAAAACTTCCAAAACATGATGCAAGCTAGAGAGAGAATTCCCCAATCTCTAGTTGAGAAATACAAATACACAGTATACTTTATGGTAGAGACTGATCAATGCCTAATGGAGGCAGTGGAACCAAGAACAGTGTGGATCATGCCAATGGGGTATGAGGTGGATGAAAAAATGGTACAGCTCCATGTTCAGCACATGTTGAGTCAACCAAAGGATCCCAAGGTAGAAAGATTTGGAACCTTTGAAGAATTGAGTGTGAAGATCCATGTTGAGCTAAGGCAACCAGAGATGAAAAGAAAGGCAAGAAAAGAAGTAGAAAACATTGCCAAAAGCTTTGGCATCTCAAAAGAGGCACTTGATGCCAATAGGGAAAAGAAGGAAAGGACTGAGAAAGAGAAGAAAGAGGTAGAAAAGAAAAGTGTTCCAGTAGAATCCTCTTCTCAGACTAGATCTTCTAGGAGCTCTGAAGCTACCACTAATAAGACCTCAAATAAATCAAAACTGAAAGCAAAATCATCCGGTAAAGCAGAGAAAAGAACTAAGACAAAGGCCACAAGGTCTTACATCAGTCAGAAGGATGATGAAGAGACTAAGTCAGATGAGGAGGTAAGGAAAATGAGGAAAAAGAAGAAAGTATCTAGTGAACCCTCTACCGATGAAGACAAGGAAGAGATGGCAGAAGAGTTTATTGAAAAGCCCACTCTATCATTAGATGATGTCGTCAAATCAGTTACTGTGGATGGAAACCTTCAACCAATGGCTGAATTCTATGATCGTTATAATGAGGCTGACCAAAAGATCTTATAGGAAATAGCAGTCAAGTATCTGAATATCTACAATAAGGCTTTTATTGAAATTATATCTCTCATTCCCAAAATCCTAGAGAAAGAGTTAGAAATAAGAAAGAATAATGCTATGGCAAAAGATCTTGAGATCTGAGAATAGATAGCCATTCAGCTATATCCTTCAATTGATTCAAAGTAAATGAATATGATCTTCAAAGATTGCAAGGATGAGTTCTGGAGCAAAAAAAGAATGAATCAACTTATGCTTGGAGAAACTGACAAAATAGCAAAAGAGACAGAAGAGATCCTCTGGAATGCATACTCAAGATTCAACATTCCTATTATAGAGGACTTGGGTGTTGATCCCTCAGCTACAAGTGTTGAAAAAGAATCTACTGAGGCAATGATAGAAGAAGTAATGGACACCGATGAAGGAAAAGATAAGGACTTGGAATCCTCTACTCCAGAAGAGGTGGCCTGTGAACAAACAAACATCACTCCTCCGGTTTCCCCTGCTGACTCCAGATCCAAAGGAGAAGAAAGAATAGAGGATAAAGAAAAAGGAGTGAAGGAAAAAGAAGATGACAGTACTAAGGTTGTAGAAGGAAAGAAGACTTCAACAGAGAAGACCACAGCTGTTAGTGGTAAGAGTGTAGAAGGAGAGAAAGCTCCAAGAGATAGCTCTAAGATTGCAGAAGAGAAGAAGAATCTATCTATGGCAAGAGACACTACAGAAATTATCAAAGAATTCTTAAACAAAGAGACAATGGAGATTGATGAGGCAGAACTTCTACAAGGGCCATTTGATCTTATTCTCTTTCCCCGGTACAAACAATGAAGATAGCTTCATTTGCTAATGCAAAGGCTAAAGAAAAACTCCTGACGTCTCACATGGAAGACTGTGAGCTAACAGAA
The DNA here is from genome assembly GCA_027924645.1 of Cunninghamia lanceolata. Taxonomy (NCBI): domain Eukaryota; kingdom Viridiplantae; phylum Streptophyta; class Pinopsida; order Cupressales; family Cupressaceae; genus Cunninghamia; species Cunninghamia lanceolata. The sequence continues at coordinate 8,014,759 of BSBN01000888.1, forward strand.
CTTGCATCCGGAGTATTAGAAAAGATCATGCCATGTTTTTAGAAGGATCCCTCAGCCTCCTCATCCGGTAATCTCAAATCTCTAGTCAATAGTGTTAGCACACATTTTTATTCCCTAGAGAAGTCAGCAGAAGATAAGGTCCAAAAGGAATTTCTAGCAAGAAGATTATCAGAGGTACAAGGGTTAATAACTAATGATAGGAGGAATATGAATACTTGGATAAAGAGCTTAGAAAATGCTCTTAAAGATGGTAGGGAAATGTACAAATTTTGTTTTTCATGGTCAAAAGTACCATTGGATATTGAGAAGAAAGTGAAAGAATAGGAGGACAAACTGACAAAACTCTCTAAGAATTTTGATCCTCTCTCCTCTTCAATATTAAATCAAGAATGTCAAACTATTGCAGTCTTGAATGAAATCAAGAAGCTTGAGAAGGAAAAGAAAAATAGAATAAGTAGGTTGGGTGAACATAGAGGGATAATTATCCCTAAGTTAGAGGCCATGCATGAGGCCATAAAAGAACCTCAGATCACAGCCTGGACCAGTGATCCGACAGATCTAAAAAGGGCAAATGCATTTACATTCCTGTTGAGTGGTCACATCTCAATTTTAGATAGGATGAAGCAAAGTTGGGCAACAGAATTCGTCCAATTGAAGACAAATTTTGCAGACATACTTCAATATATGTAAGTATGCTATATATATATTTATGCAGCTAAGTATAGTTGACTTTCTGAGAATTTTGGTGTGCGGACCCTACCCTTTGCCATTGATGTCAAAGGGAGAGTGAGGACTAGTGAAAAATGAGAAATCCAACTAAGGGGGAGCTCCAGAAAATGTATATAAAAATAGAGCATCAACCAAGGGGGAGTATAGTGTGACACTTAGTCATTTTTCAGTAAGTGTTTCCATCAATGCCAAAGGGGGAGATTGTTGGCAATAAACACTATATGGATTCATCTATGTTGTCATTGATGACAACAAAGGTTATCCCAAATATCCACAAGACATGATGAGTCTCTACTGGAAGTCAGATTGAAGAAGTGTTATGATTCGGTAAGCAAGAACAGAGCAGTCAGCAAGGTTCGACAGTCAGGTCCGGATCTCTCAGAGGAAGTATCTCAGTGAAGTGCAGATTTGGGGAAGTTAAGAGGAGTACCTTGACTAATAGATTCCAAGGATTTAGCCTCTGGTGATGGAAGGGTGAAAAGATATGAGCACTTGAGTGTTGGGTTCCTGTTTAGCAGAGTAGACAGAGGAAGAACTGTACCGATAGAGTGTCAGACCCAAATCCGGAAGAGATATTGCTGATGACTAAGTTTCTTGAGGTATCATTCATGATTGGCTGACATGATTGATGACTTCTTCAAGCATCTCCTAGATCCACATCACTTGGTAAGCAAGGATCCAGTCGACAGATCAAAGCTTGGGAAAATATTGACTATTCTGGATGCTGACTAGAAAGGTGGTGAGATTACTTGTACGGATATATATACCAGATGAATTTAGATATGAAGGTGTGTGGTGTGAATGTGCAATTGTATGAATAAAAGTAGAAGAGTAGTGTGAAGGTAGTAAGACAGGTCCAGAATGTGATAGGATAGCTGAACCAAAAGAAAGTAAGAATGAAGTGTAGCAGATCAGTTTATTGAGCTCAACCGGAACTGAATCTTAGCATGTGTAGATGCTTCTCATCAGTTCAAACATTATGTTATCTTCCTCTCTTATAGGTAGTGAGCCTCTTGTGAGCAGTGTGCTCAGGCAGTGAAACCTAATTGCCATGTGACATTTTTCTCTTTCTATTCTTCTAACAGAGAATACATTCTTGGGTTAATCACCCCGTGGTTTTTCCCTTAACTGAGTTTTCCACGTCAAAATCATTATGTTATGTGTATTGACTTTATTTCTACTTTCATGCTTGTTTACTTTGATGCTGCACTAATTATTAAAGAAGAACAAAAAGATGAATAAATTTAAGATAACTAATTTACCCCCCCTCTCAGTTATCAACAATTGGTATCAGAGCCAAGTTCCTCCAAACAAGAGCCTAACAGCTTGAGGAAGATCTGGGAATTAAAATGGATGTGTATGGTATGAGGGAACAACTTCAGTCTGCCCTACATGATCTTGAGCAATCTAATTCTAAAGTTAATGAATTGAAAGAAAGACTCAAACAGGCTGATGATTTCATAAATGAACTAAAAGGGAAACTAAGTCTCTCTATGAAAAAGAGAAAGGATCTACTTCAGTAATTGACAAATCAAAATGAAGCAAATGATACAAATGGAGATCTGAAGGAAAAAACCAAGTTATGTGAAAAATTATCAAAAGAGATCATTATGTTAAGACATGAAATGGAATCAGGAGTTATGAAGTTTACCCAAGACATTGAAGAGAAAAGAAAGACTGAAGATAATATAAGACAATCTCTCAAGGAGAAATCAGAAGACTGCTACAAGATGGATAGAGTAATCAGACATCTTGAATCTGATCTTGAAGATGCTAAAGATAATGAAAAAAAACTTGAGGATCAAATTGTCTCTCTTAAAAGGGATCCTCAAACAACAAATGAATACAAAGATAAATTCAAGATAAGTTTAGCTCAACTTGAAGTTCTTCTTGAAAGCCAAAAGAAGGTAAATGACAAGCGTGGCTTGGGATATGAGAAAGGTGAAAGCTCCAAATCTGGTCAGAAGAATTTTGGGTCAGAAAATCCAAGGAACGGGCCTAGAAGACCTCCGGTAAGGCAACCTAATGCTCAAAAATATCCATCCTTCAATGGATACTGCCACAATTGCAATAACTTTGGTCACAAAGCTAATCAGTGTAGAAAGAGAACGAATCTAACTAATACATCCTTCTCTGGACAGTGTTTTAATTGCAAAAGGTATGGTTACAAATCTCATGAATACAGAAATATGCAAATGAACAATTCATTCAATGGTAGATGCTTTGCATGCAATAGAATGGGTCATATGGCTTATCAATGTAGATCAAGAGGATATCAATCAAATATGCAAAGAAATGTAGTTTGCCACAATTGCAATAGATCCAGTCATATTGCTAAATTCTGTAGAAGCAAGAATCATGACAAAAGAGGTCCGGTACATCTTAACCAGAATCAAGACAAGGGAAAAGGAAAAGTGAATGTGGATGAAGTTCAAAGTGAGATGAACAAGATTTGGGTGAACAAAAGTACAGAAAATGTAGGGGATGGATCTGCACCAGAATTTGGTGCTAATATTCCTTTCAAAAATTAAAAAGTGAGCTCTGGCTCATGGGGAGACAAGGAAAAACTCTTTCCCCTAGCCAGTAAATTGGTGCCAGAATTGGCACAAGGAAGGTTGCAGATTAAAGGGTTCTCAAAGAATCATCCAAATAATATGTGGTTAAGATGTACAAGATCCGTAAGATGTTTAGAACAAGATTGATCCAATTCATCAAGTCATCTGAATAAGGAAAACAAGGCAAACTAGAATGACTTAAGTTGAGCATTTATTGCTCTGGCTCATGGGGAGACAAGGAAAAACTCTTTCCCCTAGCTAGTAAATTGGTGCCAGAATTGGCACAAGGAAGGTTGTGGATTAAAGGGTTCTCAGAGAATCATCCAAATAATATGTGGTTAAGATGTGAAAGATCCGTAAGATGTTTAGAACAAGATTGATCCAATTCATCAAGTCATCCAAATAAGGAAAACAAGGCAAACTAGAATGACTTAAGTTGAGCATTTATTGCAACTTGGTATTAGGGTTTGTAGAGTAATATAAGGGTTCTTCTTATTAAACATTTTTTCATTCTACATTCAAGAAGAAGGAAAAAGGAGCTCTGCAACAAATTTCCTCAAACCCATCAAAAATCATTTGCAGAAGCCGATTCATCCAGCAATCGATCCGGTTCACTCCATGAAACCAAAAGGCACAAAAGGTATTTTCCGTTCTTAAATATCTCTCTAAAAATCTTTTTAAAGATGACTACTTTGAATATTGTGAAGATTATTAATAGGCCTCGCCCCAAATTCAAGAAACATCCCTACAAATCCGTGGAAGTAGATCCCCTAGGAGCATTTTCCAGTGTTCCACATGGTGTCTTGCATACAGAAGATATTAGGGTTTACATTCACGCAAACATTGAAGAATTTGAAGAGTTCAAATTGAGAGATATCTACCAAAAACAACTAATAGATGATTTATTTGAGCTCAAACCCTAATACAAGGCCCTCCGGGACAAGCACTTTGCACAGTGTATGCATTTCCCTTGCTTTACTGAGGACGAATGGGTCTGGTATGTCTTGAGTAGAATACATGACAACTTCATGTTGTTGAATGGACCATTCAAGATCACAAAAGATGCCATTAGGGTAGTTACTAGTTTGCACTCATCCGATGGGAGACCTATTCTCAAATCTGTCAAGAATCAGACTATAAGTGAGTCTACCGGATCTAGGTTTGATAAAAGAGTAATGACAATAGAAGATATCATTGATCCGGATATCAAGTTTGCCTCCATGATCATCGGATACAAGATATATCATTCTAGTAGGGAGAATTCAGTACCTGGAACTGCTATCTACACTGCTTATGAAATGTTAAGAAAGAATTCAGACTATGACCTTTGTCAGCTCCTTCTAAACCAACTCTTGGAGAATCTGCAGAAAATAAAGAAAGATAAAAAGAATTCATTTAAGTATGGTGGGTTAATATTGTGCTTATTCTTCTAGTTTATGAATGAGCTACCCAGATCCAGTGGATGGGTATGGTAGAATGACAGACCAGTTGCCATACAAATTAGGGATTATTTGCATGGACTTGGTGCTGACAAACCACAAAACACAAGTCTCTGGGGTTTCTTCAAAAACTTCTAGAACATGATGCAAGCTAGAGAGAGAATTCCCCAATCTCTAGTTGAGAAATACAAAGACACAATATGCTTTATGGTAGAGACTAATCAGTGCCTAATGGAGGCAATGGAACAAAGAACAGTGTGGATCATGCCAATGGGGTATGAGGTGGATGAGAAAATGGTAGAGTTGCATGTTCAACACATGTTGAGTCAACCAAAGGATCCCAAGGAAGAAAGGTTTGGAACCTTTGAAGAATTGAGTGTGAAGATCCATGTTGCACTAAGGCAACCAGAGATGAAAAAAAAGGCAAGAAAAGAAGTAGAAAACATTACCAAAAGCTTTAGCATCTCAAAAGAGGCACTTGATGCCAACATGGAAAAGAAGGAAAGGACTGAGAAAGAGAAGAAAGAGGCAGAAAAGTAGTGTGTTTCGGTAGAATCCTCCTCCTAGATAAAATTTTCTAGGAGCTCTGCACCTACCACTGATAAGAGCTCAAATAAATCAAAACCGGAAGCAAAATCATCTGGTAAAGCAGAGAAAAGAACTAAGACAAAGGCCACAAGGTCTTACATCAGTCAGAAGGATGATGAAGAGACTAAGTCAGATGAGGACATAGGGAAAATGAGGAAAAAGAAGAAAGTATCTGGTGAACCCTCTACCAGTGAAGACAAGGAAGAGATGGCAGAAGAGTTTGTTGAAAAGCCCACTCCATCATTAGATGATGTCGTCAAATCAGTTACTATGGATGGAAACCTTCAACCAATGGCTGAATTCTATGATCATTATAATGAGGCTGACCAAAAGATCTTGTAGAAAGCAGCAGTCAAGTATCTGAATATCTACAATAAGGCTTTTATTGAAATTATATCTCTTATTCCCAAAAGCCTAGAGAAAGAGTTAGAAATAAGAAAGAATAATGCTATGGCAAAAGATCTTGAGATCCAAGAACAGATAGACATTCAGCTATATCCTTCAATTGATTCAAAGCAAATGAATATGATCTTCAAAGATTGCAACGATGAGTTCCAGAGCAAAGAAAGAATGAATCAACTTATGCTCGGAGAAACTAAGAAAATAGCAAAAGAGATAGAAGAGATCCTCCGAAATGCATACTCAAGATTCAACATTCCTATTATAGAGGACTTGGGTGTTGATCCCTTGGCTACAAGTGTTGAAAAAGAATGTACTGAGGCAATGACAGAAGAAGTAATGGACACCGGTGAAGGAAAAGATAAGGACTTGGAATCCTCTGCTCTGGAAGAGGTGGCCTGTGAACAAACAAACATCACTCCTCTGGTTTCCCTTGCTGACTCTAGATCCAAAGGAGAAGAAAGAATAGAGGATAAAGAAAAAGGAGTGAAGGAAAAAGAAGATGACAGTACTAAGGTTGCAGAAGGAAAGAAGACTTCAATAGAGAAGACCACAACTGTTAGTGGTAAGAGTGTAGAAGGAGAGAAAGCTCCAAGAGACAACTCTAAGACTGCAGAAGAGAAGAAGAATTTGTCTCCGGCAAGAGACACTGCAGAAACTGTCAAAGAATTCTTAAACAAAGAGACAATGGAGATTGATGAGGCAGAACTTCTACAAGGGCCATTTGATTTTGATTCTCTTTCTCTAGTGCAAACAATGAAGATAGCTTCATTTGTTAATGCAAAGGCTAAAGAAAAACTCCTAAAGTCTCACATGGAAGACTATGGGCTAATAGACGTTGCATCCAGAGTATTAGAAAAGATCATGCCATCTTTTCAAAAGGATCCCTCAGCCTCCTCATCCAGTAATCTCAAATCTCTAGTCAATAGTGTTAGCACATATTTTTATTCCCTAGAGAAGTCAGCAGAAGATAAGGTCCGGAAGGAATTTTTGGCAAAGACATTATCAGAGGTACAAGGGTTAATAACTAATGATAGGAGGAATATGAATATTGGGATAAAGAGCTTAGAAAATGCTCTTAAAGATGGCAAGGAAATGTACAAATTTTGTTTATCATGGTCCAAAGTAACATTGGATATTGAGAAGAAAGTGAAAGAACAGGACGACAAACTAACAAAACTCTCTAAGAATTTTGATCCTCTCTCATCTTCCATAATAAATCTAGAATGTCAGACTATTGCAGTCTTGATTGAAATCAAGAAGCTTGAGAAGGAAAAGAAAAACAAAATAAGCAGGTTGGGTGAACTTAGAGGGATAATTATCCCTAAGTTAGAGGCCATGCATGAGGCAATAAAAGAAGCTCGGATCACAGCCTGGACCAGTGATCTGATAGATCTAAAAAGGGCAGATGCGTTTGCATTCCTGTTGAGTGGTCACATCTCAATTTTGGATAGGATGAAGCAAAGTTGGGCAACATAATTCATCCAATTGAAGACAACTTTTGTAGACATACTTCAATATATGTAAGTATGCTATATATATATATATATTTATGCGGCTAAGTATAGTTGACTTTTTGAGAATTTTGGTGTGCAGACCCTACCCTTTGCCATTGATGTCAAAGGGGGAGTGAGGAGAAGTGAAAAATGAGGAATCCAACTAAGGGGGAGCTCCAGAAAATGTATATAAAAATAGAGCATCAACCAAGGAGTATAGTGTGACACTTAGTCATTTTTCACTAAGTGTTGCCATCAATGCCAAAGGGGGAGATTGTTGGCAACAGACACTATATGGATTCATGTATGTTGTAATTGATGGAAACAAAGGTTATCCCACACATCCGTAAGACATGATGAGTCTCTACCAGAAGTCAGATTGAAGAAGTGTTATGATCTGGTAAGCGAGAACAGAGCAATCAACAAGGTTTGATAGTCAGGTCCGGATCTCTCAGAGGAAGTATCTCAATGAAGTGTGGATTTGGGGAAGTCAAGAGGAGTACCTTAACTAATAGATTCCAAGGATTTAGCCTCCGGTGATGGAAGGGTGAAAAGATATGAGCACTTGAGTGTTGAGTTCCTATTTGGCAGAGTAGACAGAGGAAGAACTGTACCGACAGAGTGTCAGACCCAAATCCAGAAGAGATATTGCTGATGACTAAGTTTCTTGAGGTATCATTCATGATTGGCCGACATGATTGATGACTTCTTCAAGCATCTCCTAGATCCGCATCACTTGGTAACCAAGGATCCAGCCGACAGATGAAAGCTTGGGAAAATATTGACTATTCCAGATGCCGACTAGAAAGATGGTGAGATTACTTGTACGGATATATATACCAGATCAATTTAGATATGAAGGTGTGTGGTGTGAATGTGTAATTGTGCAAATAAAAGTAGAAGAGTAGTGTGAAGGTAGTAAGACAGGTCTGAAATATGATGGGACAGCTGAACCAAAAGAAAGTAAGAATGAAGTGCAGCAGATCAATTTATTGAGCTCAACCAAAACTGAATCTTAGCATGTGTGGATGTTTCTCATCAGTTCAGACATTATGTTATCTTCCTCTCTTGTAGGCAGTGAACCTCTTGTGACCAATGTTCTCAGGTAGTGAGCCCTAATTGGCATGTACCATTTTGTTCTTTCTATTCTTCTAATAGATAAAACATTCTTGGGTTAATCACCCCGTGGTTTTTCCCTTAACCAGGTTTTTGACATCAAAACCATTGTCTTATGTGTATTGACTTTGTTTCTACTTTCATGCTTGTTTGCTTTGATGTTGCACTAATTATTAAAGAACATAAAGTTGAATAAATTTAAGATAACTGATTCATCGCCCCTCTCAGTTATCAACAGATATGAGGTGAAGGGAAGATATTTTGAATTCCAACAAAAGTCCATAAAATGAGGGGATGGAAGGTGTGGGAAAAGCATGTGGAACCAGAGATAGGAAGTTGAAGCATCGAATGCAAGAAGTTTGGGTGTCCAATGGTATCCTACAAAATGGATTGTGAGGAATGTAGAAAAGGAAGAATGAATTAGAGTAACAAAAATGTCTAGTTTAAAAGGGAGTTCCTGCAAAATAGAAAGAAAGTGAAATAGTGAAATGTAGAAAGGTGATTGAGGTAAGGATATTTGTAGATTAGAAGAAAATAGAAGAGTTTTAGTTAAATTCTACAAGTCGACAAGATGAAGGAAAAGTGAAAGGCGATTAGAAGAACAAGGATCATGACAATATGGTAGGGAATGGGATGATTATATTTTATAATAGAAAGGTAGAAGTCTAGTATCTTGTTTAAACCATGTAAAGTTGGAGAATTCTCTAGAAATTTAAGAAATGGAGGACCTAATAGATTTTTTTGGAACTTTCATGTGAGAAAGGAAGTGAGGACTAGTTAGGAGGTGAAGAGGAATTGACTAATAGTTTGTGCTATAAGCTTACAAACCTCCAAAACACCAGAAATCAACTTAAGACATCTAGAACTTGAAACATTCTTGATTTTTTTACAACTTCAACACACAATAGGGACATGAGGGATGACTTGGATCCACACTTAGGCAAAATTTGACCAAGGGGATACCCAGTTAAAATTTCTTAGATCAATTATATGGTGGGTACAATAGGGTAAATACACAAAGTGGATAAATGATTAGATAATTTTTACATTTTCAAGTTGGGTCCCAACAACACCAACACCCTTAAACCCTTCAATTGTTAATTTTTTTAAATGATAATATGATATATTTTGAAAACATTTCACCATTTATAAATTAAATTAATACTAAATCCAATTCCATTATATCAGTACAAGAAATTTACAAGAAAACTAGTGATATAAAAATGAAATCTTTATATATATATATGATGGTAAACTCAATGTTTTTATCCTAGATCACACTAGTGAGGCCAAAAATATGTGTTTCCTGCTTTAACATAGGTAGTTCAAACCCATGACTTTAAGGGCCCAATGATATATATATATATATATATATATATATATATATATATATATATATATATATATATATATATATATATATATATATATATATGATGATGATGATAAACTCAATGTTTTTATCCTAGATCACACTAGTGAGGCCAAAAATAGGGGACCTCTTCCCATGACATTATTGTGTTTCCTGCTTTAACATAGGTAGTTCAAACGCATGACTTTAAGGGCCCAATGAAGGCACAAGGCCTATAAGCTCATTAGCCTAGGAGGTTTTCAAATAGGGTGGTATGACACTAAGATCACATTTTTAACCAATGCACCATGGACCCTTATTAGCACACACATACAAACATAATACATTTATTTGTGATTACAACATAGATCCAAATTAAATTGTAGGGTATATGCATAAAAACCCCCTAAATATATGCATTTGAAACTTGATTATTTTTTGTATGACATGTTGTTCAAATTAAAATAAATAAATATTTGTCTTCATCTTCATATAACCTAAATACAACTAAAATTAAAAATATTTGGTGGTGGCCATTTAGGGTTGAATATGCAAATTATAAAAAAAATGCATCAATTTAAAACATATGGATCTACAAAATCAAATAAACTTTATGTATGGGTTAGTGTTTAAATATAAAACAAATAAATAAAATCGTTCAATTCATATTACCCTTAAAAAGAAACTAAATCAAAAAGAAATTATGGAGACAATTTTGAGAGGAATGATGAGATCTAGCCATGAGATCCCATGACTTATCCATGGGATTGTTCATTGTTAGCTCTCTCTCTAGCCTTGCTAACAAGGAGGAAAAAAGAAGAGAGAGGAAGAGAAGAAAGAAGAAATGTGGAGTGTGCAAATGAAAAAGGGTAAGTGTAAATGAAATAATTTATATCAAATATTATATTTATTTGCTTTGATTTTACCCTTAAAATTTAATATTTAAATAATGATATTAATTAATTTATTAATTTTAGACCTCAATTTTGATAATTGAGATATTCATGTAAATTATGCTCTCAGGTTGTAATTTAATCCAATTGAGTTGCTTAGGTTGAAATGGATAATTTATAAATTAATTAAATTAAAATAAGCTAGTTAGTTAATTAGTTATAAAATTAGACCTTGTTAGATAAATCATGGGATTAATTTTATTTGATATTTGGGGTTTTGTTAACATTGAATTAAACCTAAGTAGGACAATTAGGTTTGAGTAAATAGGTTTGTTAGAATTAAAAAATTACCATCATTTATTTTAATTCATTAATTAAATTAAATCAATTCTTGTATTTGGAATCTATCAAAAAAAGATAAATAGATTGCATGATAAATAAATAAATAAAATGAGATTTATGGTTGAATGCAAATTTAACTAAGAATCAATTACTGTTAGGATTAAGGTGCCATCAACCTAGTAAATCCTATGTATTTAACTACTCCTAATATTATTTGTAAATCACCCATAATGGATGAAAGGTTTCACCATCAATGACCTTGTTTTAGCTGTATGCTTATATCTGGTACACGACACTCATTCGTCCGCGATGGGGGGCTCGGAGGGGGGTTTCTGACATTAGGTCATATAAACCTCATTTTATTTATATTTTATCATTATGAATCTGGATTGTTCATCATTAGGTCATAGATCTAACAGTTGATACTTTGTGAGTTATCTTTCCCTAGAAGGCAACACCCTTTTATAAGGATATTTGTACTACATTTTTATTAGATTGGAGAGTAACAGGCAGCATTGGATTGAAGACTGAAGGAGAGAGGAAGTGCATGTATTGTAATCTCATATTTGAAAATAATACAACTTGGAGCCTCTTTTTTTTGGTGGAGTTTTTTACCTGAAAGGATTTTCTCCACGTTACATACTATGTTCTGTGTTCAGTTCCTAGTGCATGTTATTTCTATGTAATGGGTTTTGATTTCTATTGTTATCTCCATTGATTCTACATTTTTTAGAGGATAATAAGGTTTGAATTAGATTTTCATTGTGTGGTTTGCACCTACATTTCTAACATTTGGAATCAGAGTCTGACCAGTTTTGATTCTTGGGTGGTAGTGTGAAGGTTTTTTAGCTATAGTGGGAGATTTGGTTGTTGTTTGTTTGCAGATCTTGTGTAGATATCATGGCTTTATCCACTATTGCTTCTACCTCTCGGTTGGACATCAAAAATTTCAATAGCATGGGGTACGAATTGTGGAAGCTCAAAATGGAGGATTTTCTAGAAGAAAGAAACCAGTGGCTAGCTATTATGAAAGAGAAGAAACATGATTATGTTGGTCTTGATGAGTGGGAAAGATAGGATAAAAAGGCATGAGGTAAAGTCTAGTTGTGTCTTCCAGATTTTGTTCTACTGAATGTTACGAGTGAGATGTCTGTACATAGCTTGTGGAAGTGTCTGGGTGATATCTACCAAGCCAAGAATATAGTAAATAAACTTTATGTAAAGTATAAGTTATTTTCCACGAAAATGAAAGAGGGTGAGTCAGTTGTAGAGCATTTAAATTTGTTTAATTTGTTATTAGGTCAACTACCATTTGTAGATGTGGAGGTGAATATGGAAGATAAATCTATATTGCTTCTCTGTTCTTTGCTCGAGTCATGGGAGAATGTTATTTTGGCTATCACTGCTAACCTCATAGATCTGAAGTTGGATGCTCTTGTTTTAGTTATGTTTTCACATGAATTGAGGAAGAAAAGTTTAGATAGTTCAAGGGATACTCTTAGTTTCAAGGGAAGGTCTATGGAAAGAGGACCAAAAGGAGATCAGAAAGAGGATAAGGACAAGTCCAAGGGCCTATCTAAGACTCCTAGGAAGAAGAATAGAGTTAAGTGTTGGAATTACAGTAAAATGAGACATGTGGAGAAGGAGTGTAGAAATCCAAAGAAATAGTGGGAGAGTGCTTCAGATAAGTCCTCAAATGTAGGTGAAGATGTTTTACTTTCTACATGTAATGTTGTTTCTAATGATCACTGATTGGTTGACTCAAGATGCTCATTTCATATGACCCCGCATAAGGAATGGTTTTCCACATACAAAGAGTATGATGGAGGTGATATATACCTTGGGGACAACTCTACATATCTGATAGTTGGGAAAGGCAAGGTATTGTTGTGTTTTAGTGATGGGAGGATTAAAACCCTCCTTAGTGTTTTGCATGTTCCTGGATTAGCTAGAAATCTGATTTTAGTTTCGAAGTTGAATGATTTGGGAATGCATGTAACATTTGACAAGCATGGTTGCAAATTGGTGAGAGGGAACTTGGTGGTAGCAAAGGGGAAGAGATTGGGAAACTTGTTTAAGCTTGAAGCCACTACAGTTTGTAATGCCTCTTATGTATCTATTGTCCCATTTTCAAAATTGTACTACAGCATTCATTCCTTAGCTTTTTCTTCGTCCTGTGTATGTCACTTCATTGTTTATTCATCCTGAGTTCAACTTTACTTAGTCATTTTTTGAGTCTTCAGTGATCCTTTACATTCTTGAACTAAAGTCGGTGAGTTCAAAAGTTCTTGAACCGCCTGACTTCCTGACATGCCTGCGAAGTTCAATATCATAGGTCTCCCTTTGTGTCTTGGTATTGTGAAGTTTCTATGTTTTCAGGAGGTTAGAATTTCTTTGAACTTCCAAACATCTGATTTGGAGTTCGAAGCTTCCATTTCTGCCCAACTTGCTGACTTTGAAGAGCTTATTGCTTCATATGGTGTTTTTGTTGCGCTAGTGTATGGTATAAAGGAATGACACTTGTCAGTTCACATTTAATTAGAAGTGCATGAGAACATAGTGGCACAATCTTTAGAGGGAAACTTGAGATATGTATTAATGAGTTTAAAAGAAAAATTTGCCACCATAATTTAATGTTCCCTACAAGAAAATTTTTGGTGAAGTGACATCAGTTTTAATAAATTCTCCATCTCGCCTAAGGTTGTATCATTTCACAAAGGGGATGCATTGCACAGTAATAAATAGCTAGCTTGTTACATGAGGAATATTAGCATAACTACAATCTCATAGGTTAGTACAATTAGCAACTCCATCTCTTTCTTGTTTTACTCTATTATAAAAGAACAACACTTTCTTTGGGAGTTAGAAAATTTTCATTTCCATGTATCTACATAAAGAACTTCTTGTTAGTGCCTTACATTTCCTTTTGTTGTTTGCATATGCTTCAGAGTCTTTAGTTGTTTGGTTCCTCAAATATATGAAGATGAAATTCAAATTCCAAGGAATTCCTATGGCCTTTATAGTGGAGAATGGTTTGTCTGGGGTAAGAGATACCAATTTAGGCTAGATGTTGATTTCAAATATTTCTAGAGAAGAATGCAATCTAAAAATTGAACTCCTCTAGTGGAAAAGGTTGTTATTAGTGGGTTGGATAAAGCTAGAGGTTTTCCACCCACAATGCATTGTCTTGAATTGATAGTGGCATGTGGATATGGTTACTTTCTAGAGTCCCAGGAGATAAGAACTTCTAACGTTGCTATCGTGGCAAAAATTGATTCTAAATCTGTTTCCCTAGCTCTGAATTTGAAGGAACACGAAGACAATGTTGATGTTTTTGTGTTCTCTATCTGGAATTAGTACAATGAAAGAAAAGATTAGTGTTTTACTCGCATTGCCAAGAGCTGGTTGGAAATTGAGAAGACAGGGAAATCCAAGCTTCCTGCCAATCTAAAGAGGAGCCATTTTAAAGAAGAGATTTCAGATATGATAACCTTGTTGAAACGAGTAGTTGGGAGCCCAGAATTAGATACTTTTGAGTTTTTGATGTGCGGATTCATTTTATTGATTTGTGGAGACTAGTACATTGATTGGGAAAAAATTATTAGCGAATCTTTGCATGAACAGTTGATGAATTCACAAGAAATGTGAGTTTCCACAAGTGTTCCCAATTGGTGTACATGTTGGCTCAGAGAGAGAATGATTGGCCTAGCATGAGGATTCAAGGAAATCCTACCACAAGTATGCCTGTGCACTAGATTTTCCCTCAGTTATAGAAAATTGAAGGTATGAAAGATTTCAGGTGAGTAAATGATGCTTTTCCATGATGTTGACAAAGAAGAATGATGGATCGATAAAGTGAAGGTTTTCAATTGAAGTATCTACTCTAGTGATGAAATTTGGAGGTTTTTACATACAGTTTGATCATTTTTCTTATTTGAGAAAGGGGGGTTATGAAAATGCCCCGTTGAAATTGCCACGATACCCATCTGACTATCTGGTGTTTCTGGAGTTGTGTCATCAGATGGCATCGGTGAATGTAAAATATCATGCTATGAAGAAGAAGAGGTATTCTTTCCCTATGACCTTGTCTTTCTATTCTTGTAAGAATAACGATGCAACCAAAAACATTGACCAGCTACTATCAGAATTTAGTCTCCATAGTTTACCACTCTACATGGCATTTGATAGTAAGAATTTATTAAAATAAAATATGCATGGAGGTGGCTCTTATCTGCATCAGCCTCAACTCAAAGATTTTTGGGAGGATTGCATAGATGAAATAGAAGTGCAGAGGAGAAAATGGATGAGGCTAACTATGGATCAGGTTTGAGCTTTCAAGCTAAATGTCTAGGTTCTTGACATATGATAACTCAGATATCATAGATGAAGGTTACCATGCCACATCAATGAAACCCCTGCCTCCTATGAAATGGTTTGAAAAGGAAATTACAAATGTAGAGTTTCTTTCCCTCTATGTATTGAGAAGAACAGAGAAATGGTTAAAGGGGAAAGTAAATTAATGTGTTGGTTATATAACGCTAAAGGTTTTGACCTCTCAAGGCCAAAGCAGGTCTCAAATTGCTCACTCATATAGAATGTCTTCTAGTTTAGACCCGACGCTTTAGAGAGTTAGCTCACAATCAAATGGAAATGATGACAAGCCTCTTGATGAAGCTAGAAAAGTAAAAACAACATGTGAACAAGACACTCCACCAGCGAAAGGAAACACTAGAATGGTTGCTTCTTCATCAAAGGTAGACCATGTGCCACCTATTAATAACCCTGTAAGTGATAGTGATTCTTTCATTTTATCTTAAATTGGAGAAGATAGTTTGTTGTGATCTATGTTAAGTCCACCAAATTCCCCCCATCAAAACAAACCTCCATAACAGAATTCTCACCTTGTGCCTCTAATTGATACTAGTGATGCTAATAATGTTCCAACCCCATCTCCTAATTGGCTGAAGAAATTTGTCCAAAGGACAAAGAGGTATACCCCATCTGTAGATGAAGGTATTAATACTATAACTAATTTGTTGCAAAGTACTCCTAAACCCAAACATGCCAAAATAATGTCAAGAATGGTGACCAACCCTGCCTTAAGAAACCAATTTATGGAAATTACAGATCTAGTCATGGACAAGAATGGAGATGAAGCGACAGAAGCCAACTTCAGAATGAGAAGGGTGGATTTGGGACCTTCTATTATAGAGGGTGACCTTTACCATGTCAAATACTAAGTTAATAACATATCTAAAAGAGTAAAGGGGCTACATGAGGAAAATTCAAGGTTACTGGCCAATGTAAGTTTTTTGTCATCTTTTGTTCATTCAGTTGCTAAGATAATAACATCCTCAGCTGAAACTCCCCCAAATGCTGACCTCCACATCCTTGATCCTAACTTTCTTCAATGAGTAAAAACATCATTGTCTTTGAGAAATGCTATTGATCAGTGGGTTGAAAAAGTTGTTTTTGATGGTCTTGTGTTCATAGAGGAGGTAGGAAATTTGTTTGATTCCATATATGTGAAAAGAGAAGCTTTGATAGTAGAATTTGACAAGGCCAGAACTGATCATCATAGTTTGTCTCTAGCCTCTAAAGATATACAAGAGATGGCCAATATGGATCTTGGTATCTTAGTGGTTGAAGAAGTGCTAACCAATCCTTGAGAATTAGACACACCTGTGTGGGCTGATGCAGTCTAATAGAAACTCTTCCTTATAATCACAACAGAGAATGAAATGAGGAAGGCAATTACAATCTATTATAGAGAAATGATGAAAATTAAGAGGGATTTTGCTTCCCTGGAGGTGGAAGCTAATGGGTCTAATGATGAGAAGCTCCTAGATGTCAAAGAAATAGAACAAAATTTCAAAAGGGTAGTAACTGATAAAATAGAAATTTATGATGTAATAATAGGAGAATCACTAGGGAGACTTGCAAAAATGGCAGCCTATATTAACACTGTCAGACATGAATTTGATGAAGTGCACCAAAAGGTGGTGGATTTTGATAGAGCAATGATGACGAAGAAACTTTGGATTAGCATGATAGGAATTCCACTTGGAATGTCAATGACACCTGTAATCAACAAATACATGACATACAAGGCAAGGTTACAAACACAGGTACCCCAAATGGTGTAAAGTGTCATAGAAGAAGGTGAATAGGCAAAGGAAGAGGAAGCAATGGATGAAGTGGACAACGGTGTTTAAGATTTGTAAATCTTTAATTGATTTCATTTTCATGCTTTAGTTGTTTTAAGATATTTTCTCTAAAACTATTAGCTCTATAGGGCCCCTTATAATTATTGTTTAACTGTCTTTAAGTCAGTTGTTTCAAGAAGTTGTTATGGTTTTTAAAGACAGTTACTTTTCAGCTCAGCTATATATTTTGGATAGCTAGTTGATTTATGGATCTTTTGAAAAACTTTGTTTTGGAAGGGTGATAGTAAATTTTGGTTTCTATTTTCAACTACTTTGATACATGCAATAAAAATTAATATAGTGGAGTTTTAAATGATCATGGACTTTGTGTTGTGGTTATTTGGATTCATGTTCTGCTTATGTTGAATGTGTTGCTGCTAGTGTTGGTAATATTTGTGTATCGAGGTGGTTGGATATCTGTAGTTCTTGCTCACTGTTGCGAAATGTTTATCTTTTGATACATTATTTGAGGTGGTGAATATATGGTGTCTGATATCACTTTGTATTAATTCATAGATGTTATGTTGGTGGAAGTCTTTGAGCTTCGTATAGTTTGGTTGTAAATATGCCTTTATTGCTTTCTAGTCAAAAGCTCTTCCTTTGTTTTTTCTTTCTGGTTAAAAGCAATTTAGATTTTCATTCATAAGAATATCTTTCAAAGGTAGTTGCACCTTGTTAAAGAAGCAGAGAACATTTATAAAATACGAATATAGTAGGCTCAACTATTGATTACATTTATCACTTGTCCAGGTGTGAGTATATAGAGTTAGGTGGGAAATCTGTTAACCAACAGATTTTTGGTGACTCTACTGGGGAATAATACTGAACCTGTATATGCATATGCTCTATGAGTTTCTTTATTGTTGGACTTTATGGTTCTTCATGGAAGACATGCACCAATTCTGCAACCTAACAAAGATTGGCTAGTGGGAGATCAAGAAGACATTGTTACTGGTCTTAGACTTGTTGCCTAGCAAACTCCAAGAACAAACCAACAATATCACCAAGTCAATGAGGTGTTGGAAGAAGAAGAACTTGGTGAGATTATAATAGAAAATGTACATTGTTTTGCTGATGCTCAGGAGATAATCTTTATAGGAGTTGTTCCTATGCCTAAGAGAGAAAGGCATTTAAAAATTCAAGCAATCCCTGACAATAGGCCAAGGAATCTTGCTATCAGGCCAGGGAACCAAGTTCTTTCAATACCAGTTCACCCCCATAATAACCAGTAAGTGGTTTGGTGACTCTACTTAATTGTTCTTATTGTTACATATTTAGTTGTGAAAGTTCCAATGAAAAGATATACTGAGGTGATAGACAAAGGGGTATCGCTGATATTGACTTTGATTTGCTTCAGTCTTAAAACTTTGCTCCTTTTCCTCCCACAAGAAGAGTCAAATCTTTGATCAGACCATCCTCTCCCCCACCTACAATTGGTTCTGCTAGTTCATCCTGTCAAAGCTTGACTTTGCACGGTATTGTCTTGCCATTACAACTAAATTGTCCCCCTTTTAATATGGCTCATCCTCAACCTCCACATGTTCCATGGGGTGCTGCTATTGGACTACTTAGTCTCAGGGTAAATTTGCATGATTTACCTAAAGGATCAAGTAAAATCTTGCCCAAATTTAGGGGTGATGGAAAGGTTACTCTAGAAGAACACATAAATGGTTTATTTGCCGCCTATTCTATTTTAGGAGTCCAGCATGAAGATGTGTCTGTTAGGCTATTTGTTGAGTCCCTTGTTGATACTGATGCTGAATGGTTTTATCATCTCCCTAATGCCTCTATTAGAGATTGGGCTTCTATGAGATGTCAATTTGAAGATAGGTTCAAAACTACTGACAATGAACACACGTTAGTAGCCCAACTCTCCTCCATGAAGAAAGAGGTTCATGAACAAATGAGAGAATATGTAGCCAAGTTCAACAGACTTGCAAATAGAATTCCTGCTAATGTCAAACCTGGGATGGATTGTTGATGTGTTTCTTTACCAATTTGTTGCCCCCTAATGTTAGTTTTACCATAAAGAAACAAGAAGTTCCTAACGTGGCTAATGCTCAATCGTTGGCTATTGCTATAGAAGATGATCAAATAACTTCAGGAAAGTGGAAAAGAGAATTGCAAACAGGCAAACCTTCAATAGCTAATTCTACTAATACTGTTATTCAAAGATTGGTAAATGACATTATCACTCTGAAACAACAGATGCCTAAAGGTCCTCAACAATCTCGTCAAGGGGATTATAATAAGACGTTGCTATTACTCAGTCCAACCCAAAGCTTAGCAATTGAAGGAGGGCCCTCGACTAGTAAAAACAACCATATGGTATGTAACTTTCATCTTACGTATGATCATGATGTAACATCTTATCCTGAGATGATGAGATTCATGCAGATGCTTTCTATTAATGATCATGTAGAAGAGCCTCATGTGGAAGAACTTCCTACACTTGGTGATGTCGGTATTGATTTCTTTGAATATGAATTAGATGATGGAAGTGGGGAAGATGTCTATACCAAAATTGATAATCCCAATTGTGCAATGTTTACCAGAGGGCAATAGGTGCAAAGAGGACAAAATTCTCAAGGCCAACTTGACAATTCATCCTCTGCACCTAAATACATCCTAACAAGGTAGAACAATACCAAGAAAATTGAGAATGTTACACCTAAAGTTGTACCCGCTAAGGTACCATCTACTTGATCTTCTGAAACTCTTGTCTCTAGGTCATTTGATATTGTAGAGTCATGTAAAAATACAAAGATTCAAATCTCTCAAGATGAATATTTGAGGCTCAACCCATCTGAACTAGATAGACTAGTTAGATATGTAAGGCAAGAATTGTCCCCCTCAAATTGTAATGCTAAAGTCTCTAGTGATGCCGAAATACTTGTTAGAAACTAAAATTGTTCAAACTCCTACTCTCAAGACTCTAGCCTTTAGAATCCTTTAGAGAAATCAGAGCCTTTTTATATCTCTTTATACATTGCTGGCTATAAGCTTAGTAATTGTGTTATTGATTCTGGAGCTTTAGGGAATGTGATGCCTTCTCAATTTGTGAAAGCCCTAGGTTTATCGTATACACCTTCTCATGGTAGATGCTTCTCAATGGATGGTTCACCAATACCTATCCTTGGCCAAATCAAAGATTCTTAGGTTGCCCTAGCTTTTTTTCCTGAGAAAAGATTGAAGCTAACCATACTAGTAGCAGACATACTTGGAAGCTATGGGATGTTGTTGAGTCATAGTTTTTGCAAGGACTTGGGTGGTGAAATTCAAATGGACTGGTCTCATGCCCTGATACCTATAGACGAGAAGAAGGTTTACCTGAATCCAGAGCCCAAGGCCAAATTCACTGTACTAAAATCTAGAGATCCTAGAGAAGATATCCTATTTGTAGAAACTGGGCCTAGCACTTACATGTGTATGTTAGCAGATGATGGAGATGCAAACCTAATCAGCCCTGATCTAGTTGATGAATTATGGGCCTTAGAGTTTGATGGCAGTTGCTCTACTACAGGGTCTAAGGCTCGGGTGGTTTTAATTTCTACAGATGGTTATAATATCTTCCCAGTTGCCTTTAAACTTGAATTTGAAAACACAAATAACACTGTGGAATAGTAGGTGTTCTTGTTAGGCCTAGAACTAGCTAGGGAAAAGGGGGTGAAGTAGTTGAAAGTCAGAGGTGATGCTGAGTTGATTGTTAAACAAGTAAGGAAATTGTGTATGGTTAAAAACGGTAGATTATAACATTACCATAATAGGGTATTGGACTGTATTAGAGAATTTGATGCATTTTCTATAGAGGCATACCCAAAGAATAGAACACTAGGACTGATTCCTTAGCTATTTCAACATCTCTCCTCTTACTGCATCTAGATTTCAAAGATAAGTCATACAGGATTGAATTAGTATATATGCCTATTGTTCCTAATATTGTAAATCATTAGAAAGTCTTTAATTCTGATCAACAGATTATTTCTTTTCTTAAAAAGGATGAATCTTTTGCCAATATGTTCTTTAAGGGTAGTAGTGATGAGAGAAATGATGTGTTGGAAGGAGAAATAAATTCCCTTAATAACCATAAAGTAGGAGTTGTTTAGTTGAAAGGGAATAAAATTCCTAAAGGTCTAGTCTCACTTGAAGACCTTTTCAATTGACATGATCAGTATCTTAAGAAGAGTAAAACTTCCATCACATCTTCAACTGATTATGAATGAGTGATATTGGTATAGAAGATGATCTGAAAATTGTCTATATCGGTAAATGTTGTTCTCAAAAGGAGAGGGAATGCTTGATTTCTTTCCTCATTAGATATAAGGATGTTTTTGTATGGTGTTATGCAGACCTAAAGAAGTTCAAGAATGGAGAAATGTAGTACCATATTCCATTGAAGCCTGGCACTGTACCCTTCCGGCAGAAACAAAGAACTTATAATCCCAAGGTAGTTGAGGCTATTTTCAATGAAATTGACAAGATGCTAAAGGTTAAAATCATTTACCCCATTCATCACTCTACTTGGGTGGCTAATATTGTCCCTATTAGGAAAAAGAATGGAGAGCTATGAATTTGCATTGATTTCAGGCTATTATCAAATTGAAGTGGCTCAAGAAGATCAACATATGACAACATTTACTACTCCTATTGGTGTCTTTGCATACAACAGGATGCCTTTTAGTCTCATTAATGCTGGAGCCACATTTTAGAGAGCAATATATCTGATCTTTGGTGATTTCAAGAATAAAATCATTGTTGTTTATCTTGATGATTTAACAGTCTTCTCTAAAAAAAGGGTTGACCAATTACATGATTTAGAGGTAGTCCTGTAATGTTGCAGAGAACATGGCATTTCTTTAAATCTGAAGAAGTCAATCTTTGATGTCATAGAAGGGAAGCTGCTAGGTCACATCGTCTCAAAAGATGGGATAAAGATTGATCTAGAAAGAGTCAAGGCAATTTACCAATTGAGTTTACCCACGACCAAGAGTAGCACAAGATCCTTTTTGTTAGGTATTGCATGTAGAAGATATCAATTAAATGCAAATAGAGATTAAACAGAGGAATGAAAATACATAGAAATAATAACAGTGAGAGACAAGTTTTAATGTGGTTCACCCAAACTCGGGCTACATCCACCAAAAGAGAGTCTAATATTATTATCCAGTAAATCAAATCAATTATAACCAACAATCTTTGAAACTCAATACCACTGCAAATGCTACAATACAATGTCAACAAAAACCCTAACCCTTAGCCGTTTTTAACAAGACTTATGTCATTTAGAAAAAGGGTTTTTTTATGTCAGCCAATAGAAAAAATAACTCCCGGTACTACTCCCAAGCCCCTGCAAGGGCGCTGCCCCTCGACCCTATTAGGATACGAAAATTTAAAATTTTCTTATATTCATTTCTCCACATCTGACCGAATCATAAAATACTTTGCCCAAAAAATCATAATTAAATTGATACATCCTATAAAATGTCCATGACAAAACAATGTGAAGGGTATAAAATTCACAATATCGGCAAGACTTTACATTACTTATGCCGATCCATGTAAAAATAGTTAAAATAACTATCAGTGTGAAAATGAGGATCGGAGAGAAGATTTCAAAGGTCGCCAATGGAGGAAACTATACCGATGACCTTTCATCGGGGAGAAAATCTATCAATCATACCAATCGGTGTAAACAAAAGCTATCGGGTAATACTTGGAAGATCATCCCGACGGTATATACCATACCGATAGAGTATTTAGGCGAAACTCTCACCGAGTGTCCCATGGAATTAAAAGGAATGGTGGTCATCAGCAAGAGATGAATATCAGAAAGAAAAGTTTATGAGTCCCCGATACCCTAATGTCTCAATGAATAGCAAAAGGTACTTCGACATAGCTCACACCAATGCCTATTATAAATAAAGAACCATCGGCAAAACTAAAAAGGTCAGAACAAAACATATATGTCTTACCGACTTACAAGTCATAACGATAAAAGTGTCAGTGACACTTCATCAAGTTCTTGCTAATGAAGAGTATAAAATGGCCATCGGAGAGATAACCAAAATTGGGTGACTTGAAAAAGATTACCCCGATGACACATCTCACTCTGATAGAAGTAAGGATTACACTCACTAATCGGTAACATATTTTGGAAGTCTTTCCAATCCAGGATATAAAGGGCTATCGGGAAGATGATGATGATCGGGTAAACACAAATATTTTATCCCAATGGCATAAATCACCCCGATAACAATTTTTTTCACACATATCAATGAGACTCTCACCAATAGTTATATCAGTAACACTTGATATGTTGGAAGGAAATATAAATCACACAGCAATGAAAGAAGTCATGCTGATGGTATTTGCACCTACTTCCACATCGGATAAAGGTATGGAAATCTCCTACCAATATGATTTAATATAATGTCAGGGAAACAATTGAAGGGTTACGCCGATTGATTGTTCGCTCCATGAGGAGATATTAAAAATCGCTCGGACATTTTGAAAATCATGCTGATGAATGGAGTTATGACAATGTGACATTTCACAATGATGGACATCAAATTGCTCAAACAATTAAATGCAAATGGTGATGAAATCCTCTAAGATCATTGTAATTAAATTTAATAGAGTTGTTTGAGAAGAGAATACAGGGGAATCTTGAAGCGCAAACAGAGGATTTTGATCACAGCCACAGACAACAGGTACATACATACGAACCATTGTGTTATAGCCTATATTTTGATTTTCTGTCAAAGATTGAAAATGGAGACTTCGGGAAAGGGAAAGAGTAGAAAATCACAAGGGGATAGATGTAAACCGAAAAAATAGAAAATTGAAAAAACCCCTGAAGAGAAAATAAAAGACAGAAAGCTCAATCAAGATTTGATTGATCAATTGCTAGGGTCAACCCCCAAAGCCAAGAGATCTACTCAACTTAGGGCAAAAGTAGAAAAATTAGAGGATAAATGTAAATGCCTAGGGAACATTTAGACCCCAATCAGAGGGTATGAACTTTTCAAATTCCACCACAATAGGAGATTTAGGAATTCTCCAATATCTAACCCATGGCATTTAAATTTGGGTAACTTAGTTGTGCCAGATGTGTTCCTGAATGTTGAACTCCTTCAACTTCTTGCTAAACAATATAACTCAAGTCTGAAAGCTATATGCAACCCATAAGGGAAGCTCATTATACACCTGTCAAAAAATGCCATCTGTGAAGTAATCGACTTGGATGATTTATGCACTGTCCCTATTATTTATGAGGATTTAGAAAAGGAATACTGGAGAATGGATACAACCTACAATGGATGGAGGTTGCCTATTCATAGGCCCAGAGCTGAAGGAGAATTAGTGCCCCTCAATGATGATGATGGTTCACCTTTTCATGTATCCATATTTGAACCCTACATACAACATACCTATTATTCTATGGGCTAGGTCCTAGGATCAGAGGTCCCTGAATTCATGACAATCCCTTTGATGGTCATAGCTACTAATATCCAATGCCACACTGCGAGGCAGTTTGATTATGCTGCTTATATTATTAATAGAATGGACTCTGGTCTAACTGCAATAAAAAACAATGCCCCTGCAAGTTCTTTTGAGCATTATTCACTTCTTATGCATGTGGTGCTTTATTATGGCCAAGAAGTGGGGTTGTGGCCAAGTGAATTTAAAGTTGTTCCTAGAGATTAGAAGGGACATAAGTTACCAATATAGATATGGACCAGGATATGGGACAACAGATATGCCCACTCAAACTATGTACAATTTGAAGAATATTGTGTAAAAGTGCTATATAGATATTTCAACCACCCTTGTGAATATTCAAGTTCAACTGAGATAAAGAGGTTCCTCAGGCCTAAAGATTTTGGTGGTCCCCCTATTGTCATTCATAATTGGGGAGATTGGTATTGTTTTAAAGATGCTACCATGGTTAGAGTGTATGGTTTTGAAGACACTCCATTCATCTTACCTGAAACTGTCCCTGACAGAATTGCTTACTTAGAAATAGTTAGACAAATGCATTGTTCAAATGTAATGCATTTGAGCTCCGATGATAAGCAATCTTTCATGCACAGCACTTTATGTTTTGGAGACTTCACTATGGTCTCTAAAGAAGGTTACAGTCTCATCCTGGATAAATTGATGCATTACAATATGAGGTGTGCTGAGGTGAGAAAAGGATTTGATCCTAAGGGTTTTATTGACTCTACTTGGAGAAGGCAAAACCTCAGTGGCTACATACATATCCCCTATCCACATAATGATGTCATCAAAAACCTAGAAGAGGCTGAGGTAGAATTGGTGGTAGAAAAATATAATAGGGATTTGTGTGAAAAAAGAAAATAGCTAGCAGAGATTGAGGTTGTATCCTCTAGAGATGAAGAACCAGCAGGGCAAGAGGAGCGACAGGACCAAACAGTAAAAATGTCCAAGAGAAAAATGCAACAATATCATCCTCCTATCGTAATACATGATGAGGAGGGGTCTACTGATGAAGACCCATGTCAAATAGCTTATGATTCTTTTATTTCTGATGACCAATTTATTCATTCAAAAGAGTTTAAGTCATTTTTGTACAAATGCAAAGGGAAGGAAATCAGAGAATCAGTGGATGATATCTTTGGTAATAATGAAAGACACTTACTAGATATGCTGAAAACAGTAGTGGATAATTAGATGTAGGATATGACCCCTAACAAGGGTAGACAGTTGCTTAAAGATGCAAGGGTAATGATTTTTCATGGCCTTGACTTAAATTCTGCTTTAGTTTTTGACAGTTTTCTAAATAATACAGATGATAAGTATAAACTCACTCCAGAAGGTATTAGTGAAGTGTATATGGGTACAAAATACAATAACGACGAAAATTCATTAATGATATGGGCCCTATATCCTCCCCATAAGAAAACTGCTATTATAGACACTGAAAAAACTTTTGGTCATGTCATGACTTTAAAGGCAGGGGAAACTGACCCTTTGATCACTGCAGACATTGGTATTAATGTTGCAAAGCTAAATAAAGAACAAGCTCAAATGTTGATTAAGGAAAGAGATGCATACAAATTGAGTTGTGAGAGATTGACAAAGGAAAATGATTATTTAAAAGATGCTGTTAAGAGCACCTTTGGGGAGTCAACAAAGAGGTTAACCCAGGGTGAAAGTTCACAGAGTACCCTAGCATTCTCCACAGATCAGGCAGCACAAATCCAGATGGATACACTTGTCACAGTGCTACAGAGCAGGCATGCCAACATGGTGCACAGGTTAAACTTATTTTGGGATAATTACTCTCAGAATTATAAAGCAATTCGAGAACATGAAAGGCTCGAACAGACAATGCAGGAGAAATTGAATGAGATACAATGTAAAGGTGCTTCTGACATTGCAGGTGTTTCTAATACAAAAGAATTGATCGAGCAACATCAAAAGTACTACGATCACCTTAAAATTGATGCTAAGGAATGTGCTGAAGCTTCGAAAGTAGGAGTGCCCATGTTATTCAAAGGTGATGAAGAACTGAAAAGCAAAGAGTAATGGAGCATTGATTGTCAAACTATATTGCACGAAGCTATGGCAGCTCTTAAAGACAAAGATTCTGCATCTGGAGAAGCTTGCAAACACCTGGAAAAGATGGTCACAATGGATGTGATTACGAGGAATGCCATTGAACTTACTGATTTCCTTCGTGATCAAGAGTACCTAGACCATGTGGCTAAAATTTACTTACAGTTGAATAGAGCCTAATCATGGTTATGTTATGATTGTTAATCTTGTTAACTTCCCAAAAGACTTATTGAAGAGTTATGTCTCTTCACAAAAATATCTATAAAAGTTCAAAAAATTGGCGCTGAAAGATCATCAACAGTAGAATATAATATATATAGTTCACAATGTTCTCAAAAGACCATGTTGCAAGATTATTATTGAAGAAGTAAATTGGAGTTCTCTGATCTTGTGGTTTTATTCTGGCATCAATTATCTATTAAAGTTAGTTAATTGTGTGGTTGTCTCCAGTTCTATATTTCCTTGTTATTTAGATTAATATATCAAGTATATATTTAATTTATCAATACACATTTTCTGAAGTTGTGTGGTTTTATTAATTGGTTTCTATAATAGGAATTAAAATCCTCCAGATCAGTCACAGTAACCTGGAAGTGTTAGTTTGGATCACTAAGAAGAACCTGTTGATAACTGAGAGGGGGGGGTGAATCAGTTATCCTAATTATTTCTCTTTCTGAACTTTCGTATTAATTAATGCAGCATTGAATCAAACACAAAAACATTACCATGAAATAAGAAACACATGACACAGTATTTTTGACGTGGAAACCCTGTTAAAGGAGAAAACCACGGGCTGATTAACCCAAAATTGTTCTCTGTTAGAAGAATAGGAAATTACAAAATGGCACTTGCCAATTAGGGCTCACTACCCGAGCACACTGCTCACAAGAGGCCCACTGCCTACAAGAAGACACACTGTCTACAAAGTGATAAGAATCACAGTCTTGAACTGATTGGAAGCATCTGCATATGCTGGAGTTCAGTTCCGGTTAGGCTCAGTACACTGATCTGCTGCACTTCATCTTTCCTCTGTTCTTTATTCTACTATCCTTTCACATACCGGATCTTTCTTGCTACTTCTGCTCTGTTCTGGACTTATTCGCATATATATTCCTTCATTCTCTCACTTCACAACTGAATCCATCCTCTATATATATCCGCACAAGTAATTTCATCACCTTTCTAGTCGGCATCCGGAACAGTCTAGTTTCTTACAAACTTTGTTCTGTCGGCTGAATCCTTGCTCACCAAGCAATGCGGATCAAGCATATACTTGTAGATATCATTAATCATGTCGGCCAAACATGATTCATGCCTTCACAACCTTTATCATCAACAGTAACACATCCGGAAAGTAGTCTGATACTCTGTCAGTCAGTTCTTCCTCTGTTTTCACTATCTCTCAGGAATCCGGTACTCAACTATTCATATCTTTTTCTTTGTCCATCACCGAAGGCTAAATCCTTGGAATATACCACTCAAGGTAGTCCTCTTGACTTCCCCAAATCCGCACTGCACCAAGACACTTCCTCTGAGAGATCCGGATCAATCTGTCGGACCTTGCCACATGCTCTGTTCTTGTTCACCGGACCACAACAATCTTTATTCTGACTTCCGGTAGAGACACATCGTGACTTGCAGATATGTGGGATGACCTTTGTTGCCATCAATGACAACAACCATGAATCCATATAGTGTCTCTTGCCAACAATCTCCCCCTTTGGCATTGATGGCAACACTTAGTGAAAAATGACTAAGTGTTTACACTATGCTCCCCCTTTGCTGATGCTCTGTCTTTATATACAATTTCCGGAACTCCCCCTTAGTTGGATTCCTCATTTTTCACTGCTCCTCACTCCCCCTTTGACATCAATGGCAAAGGGTAGGGTCCACACACCAAAATTTTCAAAAATTTTCTATACATAGCCGCATATTTACATACTCACATATACTGAAGAATGTCTGCAAAGGATGTCTGCAATTGGATCATTTCTGTAGCCCAACTTTGCTTCATTCTATCCAAAATTGAAATGTGACCACTCAACAAAAATGCAAAAGCTTCTGCCCGCTTGAGATCTGTCAGATCATTTGTTTGGGCGGTGGTCTGAGCATCACTGATGGCCTCATGCATAGTTTCCAACTTAGGGATTATAATCCTTCTAAGTTCTCCCATCCGGTTAGTGATATTCTTCCTTTCCTTCTCAAGATTCTTTATTTCATTCAAGACTGCAATAGTCTGACATTCTTGATTTATTATGGAGGAAGAGAGAGGATCAAAACTTTGAGATAAGCTTTGTAGCTTGTCATGTTCCTCTTTTATTTTCTTATCAATTGCTGCTGTTGCCTTTGACCAGGATATACAAAATTTGTAAATGTCACCACCATCCTTAAGAGCATTCTCTAAGCTCTTTATTCCAATACTCACAATCTTCCTATCTTTAGAGATTAATTCTAATACTTCTGAAAATCTTTTATCCAAAAATTCCTTCCGGACCTTTTCTTCAGCAGATTTTTCTAGAGATTCAAAATGTGTACTAACACTGCTGACTAAGGTTTTGAGATTACCGGAAGAGGAGGCTGTGGGATCCTTTTGAAAGGATGGCATGATCTTTTCTAGCACTCCAGATGCTACCTCCATAAGCTCACAGTCTTCCATGTGAGATTTCAGCAGCTTCTCTTTGACTTTCTCATTTGCAAATGAGGCTATTTTCATTGTTTGCACCGGTGACAAAGAGTCAAAATCTAATGGTCCTTTTAGTAGGTCCGGTTCATCAATTTCTACAGTGGCTTTGCTCAAAAATTGTTGAACAGTTTGTGCAGTGTCTCTTGCCGGAGACAGATGTTTCTTTTCTTCTGCAGTCTGGGAACTGTCAACCTCTTTATCTTTCACCCCTGCTTCCTTCTCCTGTAATTTCTCTTCTTCTTTGGATCCGGAGACTGTAGGGGAAACCAGAGGAGAGATGTTTGTCTGTTCAGGGCCCACTTCTTCCAGAACAGATGATTCCAAATCCGCAGCTGTTTCTGCACCTAAGTCCTCTACAACAGGAAGATTGAACCTTTTGAAGGCCTTCCGGAGGATCTCTTCTGTCTCTTGGGCCACTTTGTCAGTCTCACCAAGCATGAGTTGATTCATCCTGGCTTTACTTCTGAACTCATCTTTGCAGTCTTTGAAGATAATGTTCATTGTCTTGGGATCAATTTGAGGATATAGCTGAATAGCTATCTGCTCTCGGATCTCAAGATCTTTTGCATGAGCATTATTCTTTCTTATTTCTAATTCCTTTTCTAGGCTTTTAGGAATAAGAGATATGATCTCAATGAAAGCCTTATTGTATATGTTCAGATATTTGACTGTGGCTTCCTGCAGAATCTTTTGGTCAGCCTCATTGTAGTCATCATAAAATTCAGTCATTGGTTAAAGGTTTCCATCTACCGTGACTGACTTGATTACACTCTCTAGAGACAGAGTGGGCTTTTCAACAGATACCTCTACCATTTCATCCTTGTCTTGGCCTGTGGAGGGTTTACCGGATCCTTTCTTCTTCTGCTTCTTTATTTCTTTTACTCCCTCATTTGACTCTGTTTCCTCTTCATCCTTTTGGCTTTCATAAGCCCTTGTGGCTTTTGTCTTGGATCTTTTACCAGATGCCTGGACTTCCGGTTTTGAACTTTTGGTTGTGGGAGGTGCAGATCTTTTTGATGATCTGGTCCGGGTGGGAGTTTCAACCGGAACACTTTCTTTACTTTTCTCTTCTTCCTCAGCCTTCCTCCTCTTTTCCCGGCTGGCATCAAGTGCCTCTTTTGAGATGCCTAGGCCTTGAGCAATATGCTCAACTTCTTTTCTTACCTTCCTCTTTATCTCCAGTTCCCTGAGTTCTACATGTATCTTTACACTTAGTTCCTCAAAGGTTCCAAACCTTTCTGCCTTAGGATCTTTGGGCTGGCTTAGCATGTGTTGAACATGCAGCTCTACTATCTGTTCATCCACTTCATACCCCATGGGCATGATCCAGACAGTCCTTGGCTCCACTGCCTCCATCAGACACTGATCTGTTTCTACCATGAAGCATACTGTGTCTTTGTACTTTTCAACAAGGGATTGGGGTATTCTTTCTCTTGCATGCATCATGCTTTGGAAGTTCTTGAAGTATCCCCATAGAGCTGTATTTCTTGCTTTTGCATCCCCAAGTCCATGCAAATAGTCTCTGATTTGGATGGCAACTGGTCTGTCATTCTGCCATATCCATCCACTGGATCTGGGAAGCTCATTCATGTAGTAAAAGAAGAGACAAAGGATCAGATTGCCATACTTGAAGGAGTTTTTCTTGTCCTTCTTAATCTTCTGCAGATTTTCAAAGAGTTGGTTTACTAGAAGCTCACACAAGTCATAGTCTGCATTCTCCTTTAACATTTGATAAGCTGTGTAGATTACAGTTCCCGGTACTGAATTTTCCCTACTGGAGTGATAGATTTTGTAACCAATTATCATAGCTGCAAATTTGACATCTGGTTCAGTGATGTCATCAACTGTCATAGCTCTCTTGTCAAACTTGGATCTGGTTGCATCACTGACTGTCTGATTTTTGATAGATTTGAGAACAGGTAATCCACCGGATGAGTGCAGACCGGTTACAGCCCTAATTGCATCCTTGGTGATCTTGAAGGGCTTGTTCAACCATAGGAAGTTGTCATGTACTCTACTTAGTACATACCGGACCCATTCATCTTCTTCAAAACAGGGGAAATGAATGCACTGTGCAAAGTGTTTGTCCCAGATGGCTTTATACTGAGATTTGATCTCAAAGGAGTCATCTATCAATTGTTTGTGATAGATATCCATCAGTTTTGATTCTCCAAAGTCTTCAAGATTCACATGGATGTAAACCCTAATATCTTCCGTATGCAATACACCATGAGGAACACTAGAGAAGGCTCCTAGTGGATCTACCTCCAATGATTTGTAAGGATGTTTCTTGAATGTGGGGCGAGGTCTATCAGAGATCTTAACTATATTTGGAGTAGCCATTCTTCAAAGATTTGCAGTGAGATAATGAAAAACGGAGAATACCTTATGCGCCTTCGGTTTGCACGGAGTGGTTGGATTGATTTCTTTATGCAATGACTTCGGCAGGAGATCCTTGGTGTGCTTGATGAATCTTGTTGCAGAGCTCCACTTTTTGCTTCTTCTTGAGTACAGAATGAGCAAATGACTTTTGAGAAATCCCTTATATTGCTCCGCAAACCCTAATATCTGTCTGCAATAAATGCTTCACCTGCATTATTCCGGTTTGCCTTGTCTGGATAGCTTGGAGTATCCCGGATTAGTCCTGATCTGTGAATATCATCTGGATCTTTCAATCATGAATAAATCAAGGTAACATATTACAAGAACATCCCAAACACTCTGTCCAATCCACAGAATAAGATAGTGTACTTCCGGATCTCTCCAGACCTTTTTGTAATCCTTTGTCATACCGGAGCATCTCCCTGAACAAGTCTTACGTGATCGATCATAGCTTCTTCATAACTCCATGCGGACCTCTGAAATATTATCTGGATCATCTCAAGACTTATATATTTAAACCCTTTACTCCGCATCTTGTGCCACATCCGGCACCACTTGATTGGCTGGGGGAACAGGATTTTCTTTGAGTCTCCCCCTGAGCCAGAGCTCACTTTTTAATTTCCGGAAGAAATATCAGCACCAGAGTCTGGTGCGGATCCAACCTCTACATTCTCTAAACTTTTCTTCACCCAAATCTTGCTCATCTGATTCCTAACTTCATCCGCATTCATCTTTTGTTTACCCTTGTCTTGATTCTGATTATACACCGGACCTCTTTTGTCCTGATTCTTGCTTCTGCAGACTTTAGCATTATGACCGGACCTATTGCAGATTTGGCAAATAACATTTCTTTGCATGTTTGACTGATATCCTCTTGATTTGCATTGATTAGCCATATGACCTACTCTATTGCATGTAAAGCATCTACCTTTGAATGATTTGTTTACTTGCATAATTCTGCATTCATGGGATTTGTGTCCATACCTTTTGCAGTTGAAGCACTGTCCGGAGAAGGATGAATTAATTTGATTCATTCTCTTTCTGCACTGATTAGCTTTGTGACCAAAGTGGTTGCAGCTGTGGCAGTATCCATTGAAAGATGGATATCTTTGAGCATTTGGCTGTCTTACCGGAGGTCTTCTAGGCCTGCTCCTTGGATTTTTTGATCCAAGATTCTTTTGACCGGATCTGGAGCTTTCTCCTTTCTCATATCCCAAACCATACTTGTCATCTGTCCTCTTTTGACTTCCAAGAAGAACTTCAAGTTGAGCATAACTTATCTTGAATTTCTCTTTATATTCATTTGCTGTTTGAAGGTCTCTTTTGAGAGAGGCAATTTGATCCTCAAGTTTTTCTTCATTATCTTTGGCATCTTCAAGATCAGATTCAAGATGTCTGATAATCCTGTCCATCTGGTGGCATTCTTCTGATTTTTCTTTAAGAGATTGTCTTAGATTGTCTTCAGCCTTTCTTTTTTCTTCAATCTCTTGAGTAAACTTTATAGTTCCTGATTCCATTTCATGTCTTAACATAATGACTTCTTTTGATAACTTTTCACATAACTTGGTTTGCTCAGTCAATTCTTCATTTGTATTGCTTTCTTCACTTTGTCTTGCCAACTGTTGGAGTAGCTCCTTTCTCTTTTTCATAGAGAGACTTAATTTGTCTTTTAATTCTCTCATGAATTCATCAGCCTGTTTGAGTCTTTCTTTTAATTCATTGACTTCAGAATTTGACTGTTCAAGATCCTCAAGGGCAGTCTTGAGTTGCTCCCTTAAACCATATGCATCCATTTGAATTTCCAGATCTTCCTCAAACTGTTAAGCTCTATTAGGAGGAACTTAGCTCTGATACCAATTGTTGATAACTGAGGGGGGGGGGTGAATCAGTTATCCTAATTATTTCTCTTTCTGAACTTTCTTATTAATTAATGCAGCATTGAATCAAACACAAAAACATTACCATGAAATAAGAAACACATGACACAGTATTTTTGACATGGAAACCCTGTTAAGGGAGAAAACCACGGGTGATTAACCCAAAATTGTTCTCTGTTAGAAGAATAGGAAATTACAAAATGGCACTTGCCAATTAGGGCTCATTGCCCGAGCACACTGCTCACAAGAGGCCCACTGCCTACAAGAAGACACACTGTCTACAAAGTGATAAGAATCACAGTCTTGAACTGATTGGAAGCATCTGCATATGCTGGAGTTCAGTTCCGGTTAGGCTCAGTACACTGATCTGCTGCACTTCATCTTTCCTCTGTTCTTTATTCTACTATCCTTTCACATACCGGATCTTTCTTGCTACTTCTGCTCTATTCTGGACTTATTCGCATATATATTCCTTCATTCTCTCACTTCACAACTAAATCCATCCTCTATATATATCCGCACAAGTAATTTCATCACCTTTCTAGTCGGCATCCGGAACAGTCTAGTTTCTTACAAACTTTGTTCTGTCGGCTGAATCCTTGCTCACCAAGCAATGCGGATCAAGCATATACTTGTAGATATCATTAATCATGTCGGCCAAACATGATTCATGCCTTCACAACCTTTATCATCAACAGTAACACATCCGGAAAGTAGTCTGATACTCTGTCAGTCAGTTCTTCCTCTGTTTTCACTATCTCTCAGGAATCCGGTACTCAACTATTCATATCTTTTTCTTTGTCCATCATCGGAGGCTAAATCCTTGGAATATACCACTCAAGGTAGTCCTCTTGACTTCCCCAAATCCGCACTGCACCAAGACACTTCCTCTGAGAGATCCGGATCAATCTGTCGGACCTTGCCACATGCTCTGTTCTTGTTCACCGGACCACAACAATCTTTATTCTGACTTCCGGTAGAGACACATCATGACTTGCGGATATGTGGGATGACCTTTGTTGCCATCAATGACAACAACCATGAATCCATATAGTGTCTCTTGCCAACAGAACCATATAATCAGGATTGCCATTCTGTCTCCAAGTTAATATTATCTATTATTCTTACATATTCCACTCAATTGGTTCCTTCAAGAAAGGATTAAAATACCTTCTGGTGAATTATAAAATATCTGATTATATTGACTGGATTAATAAGAAGAGTTTGTCAGTCATCTCATCTCCCTACATGTTTATACAAGTTATAAACTAAAATTGTGCCAAACAGTTAGAATTACTGCATGTTATAAGCCACTAGTCTTAGTCCTTCATTTGACTCTATTTACCCAACTAGGCACTGGTCTTATTTCTATTCATTATTTAAAATTCACCTTGATATTGCTTATACAATTTATACCAACCACTCATTAGATATAAGAATCAGTTAGCAAGCTTTCATCTATCCTGCACCATATGCCATTGTAGATAGATTTAATTAGTCAATACATTTACATTTAGTCATCCTTAATTCCCAAGGTTCACCCACCTAGGTATAGCAGGACCTAAAGTGTAGGAAATCATCAAACCTTGAAGGTTGATTTCGTTAAGTTAGTTCAAAAATGTTGCTAATCTAAACATAGAGCCTGGCATCCTCTTATGATTAGCAACCTGCATTTTTGAGACCTAACAAATTGGCGACTCTGTTGGGGACCCTAAATAAAAGACCTTAGAAGAAAATTATTCCTTTCATAGAGTCATTTCAGAAACTTTCATTTGGTAACTCTGCTAGTAACAAGAACCTAGAAAGATAAAATTACAAACTTTTCCTATTTACAAAATAGATGGCAACTCTAGTGATTGTTTTTATATAAAATTAATACCAAATGGATGGTAGGAGATCCAAGATGGAAGGCAAGAAATTGCAGTCATCTCCACCACTTAGAAATATCTCCAAAAGAAATGGAACTTCAAATTATTCTCACCAGGATAATCATCAAAATGCTCAAGAGGATGATGCGGAGCAAACTATTGCAATTCACAATAAGTTCAGACCCCTACATGATTCTAATGAAAATCGCAATGGAGTAAATGATGATATCTTGGCAAGATATAGACTGGATCCTCAAGAACAGCTCGAGTATGAAGCACAGGTCATGAGGGATATTGATAAAAAACAAGCTGAATATGATTTTAAAATGTCATTACATCAGGGAGAAGGGGTAAAACATGGATTCTCAAGTCAAGAAATAAATGACAATCTAGAGAATCTAGGAAGTATGAGTGAGGAGCAGCAGGAGGTGCTCAGGCTCTGGAAAGAACTCGAAATGTTTAAGATATAGGAGGATAAAATGTTGTTACAGTAGCAAATTCAACAGATGAAGAGTAAAGCTAAAACAACCCCCCCAAAATATGTACCTCCGCATAGAGGAAACACTTCAAGGAATCTCCAGCAAAATACAAGTGGTGTTCAAAATTCACATGCATCTGGAAGTCATCAAAATACTATTCCCCAAAACCCTAGACCACCTCCCATAGATAATACATCTCAACATATAGTAAATCCTTACCCACCCCCTAGCCAACAATATTACAGACCGCAAAATCCCTACATGAATCCCCACATAAACCCACAGCAACAATATGCCTATTATCAGCCTCCAGGTGGATATAATTACTATCCTAATCCACCACCCATGAAATTTCCACCTCAAAACCTTGCAAACATATGTAGCCAATTTGATTTAACTGGGTATCAGTTGTGCCCATATCCTATGGATAGTAATTGGAGAAACATAGTCCCCAAGTTTACTGGCAATAATGCAATATCAGCTGAAGATCATATCAGAAGCTTCAATGCTTTCATGCAAGATATTGATATGGACTGGGAAGATATTAGAATGAGGTTATTCATGATGTCCCTCATTGAAGATGCGAGAGATTGGTTTAACAGCTTACCTGATGGCTCAATCAGTTCTATGACTGATTTTCATAATCAATTTAAGGAGCAGTATGGCAACCAGTATGCACCTGAGTTTACATTACATGAATTGATAAGCATACATAAGTACCAAAATGAATCAATATATGATTTCAATCTAAAATTTTCCAAATTACACAACAAGGTACCACATGGATCCAAGTTGTCTGATCCAGCAACACTGAGCATTTATATGAAAGCATTTGACCCCAAGACAGGGTATGAGCTTAGGAATCGGTGTCCTGTAACCCTAGCTGAAGCTCAGAAAGTGGCTTTAACTATTGAGAACAATAGGAAAGCTATAGGTATGGTTAGCAAGAGAGATAACTATAGAAGTCCTCAAAACCAAAATGTTCAACAGACTAAACAAGAAGGTCAGCATAGGCATGAAAGGCCCAGGTTACATGATATGTCATACAATACAAATTGGAAAGATGGAAGACCCATCAATAACAACAAAAAGCCACATTATGGCAAGGACACCCCTGATCCCCTGAAAAGGAACATGGCACATATGGTAGAAAATAAACCTTGGTGTTTGGTGTGCAATCTACCACATTTACCTGAGTATTGTGAGGTAGCTAAATCAGTACAACAAGAAGATATGTTATACAATTATAATAGAGATAACCACACCATAAATATGATGTAGGATACACCATGTGTGGTAACTAAAGATTACTCTTCTACAGAGTATGAGGGATATGAATACGATGTAGGAAACCAGAGGCATCATGTCAACATGGGAGAACAAGAAGTGTTCTCAGATTAGGAAGGTGGTTATGATGAACCTACTTACTATGCCAATCAGCCATATGAACAATGGAGAAAACCTACTGATGATGAAAGAGAAGCTCTTACTATAGCTGTAATAGCTCAAGCTAAAAATGGTTATAACTTGAGGAATAGGACAGTAAACGTTGAACAAGGGACACCGGGGAGTGTATTCATAAAAGATCAAAATAACAAGAAGAATAATACAAAGTCATCATCTAAAGAA
This sequence comes from Cunninghamia lanceolata, assembly GCA_027924645.1. NCBI lineage: Eukaryota > Viridiplantae > Streptophyta > Pinopsida > Cupressales > Cupressaceae > Cunninghamia > Cunninghamia lanceolata. Next base: position 8,052,373 of record BSBN01000888.1, read on the forward strand.
CCAGAAAAGGGTGGTAAGGATAAAATGAAAGAAAAATTACAAAATCAAGAAAAAGAAAATATAAAGATAGAAAAGAGTGATCAAACTGTAGCCCACTCTTTTGATATTGCTCATGCAGTATCTCAGGTAAAAATATCAGTTCCACTTTTAGAAATGATGAAGATAGATAAATATAGGAATACAGTCGTTAAGCTGATTTCTGATACACCAAGTCAAAAACATAAAGAACATGAAAGTAGAACAAATAATGTTCATCAAGAAACATTCCAAATGCCTGAGGTATACCTTGGTGATACACTGACAAAGAATCCCTCACAGGTAGATCCTTTCTACACCACATTATTGATCAAAAACTAGATAGTGAGAAATTGCATGATTGATTTAGGTGCTGCCATGAACATCATGCCAATAGCAGTTATGAAAGAATTGGGAATGTGTGTTGACACTACATTTGACAAGTGTTATGCAATGGATAATAGATCTATCCCAGTCATTGGTATTATGAGGGATGTGGAGATAAAACTTGCCTCACACCCAGAAGCAACTTATAACATTGATATTACTATGGTTGACATCCCAGCATATTATGGAATGCTTCTATCAAGACATGGGTTGTAATGGCAGGAGGGAATGTCCAATTGGACTTATCGTATGCTACAATACCAGTTAGAGGTAAAGAAATTAAGCTATACAGAGAGCTAAGTTATGAAAATATTATAGAATGATTGGATCAACATCAAATAAATTTCTTCTATGATATAGATTTGGGAGCTTTCAAGATTGGAGAAAATATGCCAGAGGTGCATAATACTGATCCAATACATACTGAATCTATGAAAGAAGAAAATGATGTATGGAAGATGTATTTCAATGGTGCATGCAGTAAAATAGGAAATGGAGCTAGAATAGTTTTTATTTCACCAAGAGGTAAAACTTTCAAATACTCTTTTCTGTTAACATTTGAATGCACAAACAATGTGGCAGAGTATGAACCCTTGCTCATTAGTTTGAACATAGCCACTAAGTATAAAATAAAAAAAATAGTTGTATATGGTGATTCTGAATTGGTCACTTCCCAAGTGAGAGAAAAGTACCTATCAAAAAATAAGAGGTTGAGACAATACAGAAATGTAGTTTGGGATAGTATTGAATTATTTGATGCCTTTGCAATCAATTGGATTGATAGGTCTAAAAACATTATGGCAGACTTTCTAGCAAATATCGCATTAAAAAGGGATGATGTCACATTGGGAGGAATTACAGAAGTAGAATTCAAAACCAGACCCACCATCTCAGATAATATACATAACTAGCAAGTGTTTGATAATGATACTGATATAATTAATTTCTTACATTGTGCTGATTATTATGAAAATCAAGAGATTGATTTCAACACATTTGTAGAAGAGCATGATGGGAAGGAAACCCTTTTTGGTCAAGAGATAGTTCAATTAAAAACCAATAAGATACCTAAGGGATTTATAGCATTGGAAAAGGCATTTGATGGACATGACATATTTAAAATGAAAGACACAGTAGTGGCACCAAATGACCTTGAAGAGATCAATTTGGGGACACAAGCAGCCCCAAAGAATGTGTATATTGGAAGAAATCTTAACCCAAAAATCAGGAGCCGAATCATCAATTTACTTAGGAAGTTCAGGCATGTATTTGCTTGGTCATATGATGATTTAAAAGCATATAGAGAGGATCTGTTTCAACATGAGAGACCACTAAAACCAGGTGCTAAACCATTCAGGCAAAAATAGAGGCCAATCAATCCTACCTTAGCTCCTAAAATGCTAGAAGAACTTACAAAATTAAGGGATGGGGCTATCATTATTCCTATCAGACATTCCTCCTGGGTATCTAATTTAGTGCCTGTTAGAAAAAAGAACAGTGATATTAGACTATGTGTGGATTTCAGGAATTTAAACATGTCTTCTCTTAAAGATAACTATCCCCTCCCCAATATGGAAGCAATATTACAAAAGGTTACTGGATGTGAATTGTTGTCAATGATGGATGGTTTCTTAGGGTACAATCAGGTGAAAGTCAAAGAATCAGAGAAATTTAAGAATGCATTCACCACTCCATGGGGAACATATGTATATTTGAGAATGCCATTCGGACTCACTAATGCTGGAGCAACATTTCAAAGAGCAATGGATGTGGCTTTTGCTGAGTTAATTAATAAAAGCATGATAGTATATCAAGATGACTTGATGGCATATTCTAAAAGGGTTGAGGATCATTGCACATATTTGGAGCAAATATTTATCAGAGCCCTAGAATATGGGATCTCATTGAATCCTAAAAAGTGCCATTTTGCAGTGACAGAGGGGAAATTACTTAGCCACATAGTTTCTAAGGATGGAGTGAAAATAGATCCGAAGAGGGTAAAAGCAATTGACCAAGTCCCTATTCCTAAGAATGTGAAAGCCATACAGTCATTTTTTGGACAAATTAATTTTGTTAGGAGGTTTATATCTAATTTTGCAGAAATTGTTTGCCCTATATCAAGGATGCTAAAGAAAAACTCAGAAGTAAAATGGACAACGGAAAGAATAGAAGCATTTGATACTATTAAGAGAGCCATCAAAGAAGCTCCTGTATTGATATCCCCTGATTTCAGTAAACCATTCCAACTGTTTTCATTTGCTTCTTATCATATAGTTGCAGCAGTACTATTGCAGAAGAATAATGATGGATATGAACAGCCTATCTCATTTTTTAGCAAATCCCTTCAGAATGCAAAGTTAAAGTATGACATTGTTGAAAAATAGGCATATGCATTAGTAAACGCAGTAAAAACCTTTAGGCCGTACTTGGTGGGAGCTAAAATCATAGCATATGTACCTAATGCCACAGTAAAGGATGTATTGGTCCAAACCGAAGTCACTGGTAGAAGATGCAAATGGATAAATAGAATTTAGGAATTTAATATTGAAATCTAGATCACTAAGCTAGTGAGAGGACAAGGTCTTGCCAGATTGATGGCTGAAAGTAATCTTGATGCTTCCCAGATATGTAGTGCTGATGATGTAGATAATGCAAGTTCTAGTATTGAGCATACTTCATGGTATGCTAACATTATATATTATCTAAAACATGTGAAGTGTCTAGACGGGTATGATGATAATAAGGGAAGGACACTTAAGTTGCAAGCCTCAAAATATGTTTTTATTGATGGGGATCTTTACTGGAAAAACAGAGATGGGATCTTACTATTATGCCTAGATGAGTATCAATCAAAACATGTCATGAAAGAGTTACATGAAGGCATGTGTGGAGGTCATTTTTCAGCAAAGACTATAGCCCACAAGATCCTAAGGGCTGGATACTATTGGCCTAAAGTTTTTAATGATTCATTTCATTACACTAGAAAGTGTGAAGCATGTCAGAAGTTTTCAGGGAAGTTAAAATAACAGGGAGCATTGCCCTTAAAACCCATGCAGGTCAAGGCCCCATTCTATCAATGGGGTATTGATTTCATAGGTGAAATTGTGGAGAAATCAAGTGGTGGACACAAATGGATCCTAGTAGCAATTGATTACTTTACAAAATGGGTGCAGGCAATTCGAACCAAACAGGCAACAAGTAGGGTGGTGATCAACTTTCTGATGGAGAATATTATATTCAGATTTGACACTCCAGTAAGGTTAATTACAGATAATGGAATGTGTTTCAGATCTGATGAATTCAAAACATTTTGTGGTACACATGGCATCACTGTGTCCTATGCTGCCCCTTATCATCCACAAGCAAATGGACAAGCAAAATCAAGTAACAAGAGCCTTTTGAAAATCATAAAGAGAATGTTGGATAGAAATAAGAAAGCATGGGATTCAAAATTAAGAATGGCAGTATGGGCTGATAGGATAACTATAAAAAGGGCAATTGGTAGATCTTCTTTTGAACTGGTATATGGGGCACAAGCAAGAATACCATTAGAAAATCTCATACCAGTATACAAATTCATTCTCTAGGAAGATTTAAGCATTCTTAAACCTATAGAGGAGAGGTTGGAACATCTGACAGAACTTGATGAGACAAGAAGAATAGCTCAAAGGTAGAATGTTAAGTTACAATCACAAGTGAAATACCTCTTTGACAAAAAGGCCAAAAGAAAGTTTAAAATAAATGATCTAGTATTAATGTGGAATGCAAGGTGTCAGGACAAAGGAAAGCATGGAAAATTTGAGGCTCTATGGTTAGGTCCTTTTGTTATCACCAGCAAAGGAGGTGATGACTCTTATTATTTACAGAATATGTCTGGAGAAGAGCAAGAATTGCCTATGCATGGGCAATATTTGAAGTCATTCTTTTCATAATCATGCACAAGGAGGATTTAGTGTTGCCAGTGCATGGACAACCCTCAAACAATTCTCAAAATATCTTATTCCATGCATAGTAGTTTAGGAAAACCCAAAGAGATTAGGATATGCCAGTACATGGACAATCCTATCAATCTCTATAAAAAAAAAAAATTCCATGTACAATAGTATAGGATCATTCCCATTCCCCATTGTTATCACTCTCATTTCCTATTTTTTACCCTGAACAAATAAAATGTGTGGTCTACTCCTCCAAGAGATCTGAATCCTTGTTATACTCATCAAGAGTATACATCCCACACAGAGCCACTGGTAGGACAAGAAAATTTAAAATTTTCTTGTATTGTCATTTCTCCACATCTGATCAAATCATAAAACACTTTGCCCAAAAAATTAGAATTAAATTGATACATCCTATAAAAGGTCCATGACAAAACAATGTGAAGCGCATAAAATTCACAATATCGGCAAGACTTTACGTTACTTATGTCGATCCATGTAAAAATAGTTAAAATAACTCTCAGTGTGAAAATGAGGATCAGAGAGAAGATTTCAAAGGTCGCCGATGGAGGAAACTATACCGATGACCTTTCGTCAGGGAGAAAATCTATCAGTCATACTGATTGGTGTAAACAAAAGCTATCGGGTAATACTTGGAAGATCATCCCGACGGTATATACCATACCGATAGAGTATTTTTGCGAAACTCTCACTGAGCGTCCCACAGAATTAAAAGGAATGGTGGTCATCGGCAAGAGATGAATATCAGAAAGAAAAGTTTATGAGTCCCTGATACCCCGATGTCTTAGCGAATAGCAAAAGGTACTTCGACATAGCTCACACCAATGCATGTAATAAATAAAGAACCATTGGCTAAACTAAAAAGGTTAGAACAAAACTTATATGTCTTACCCACTTACAAGTCATAATGATAAAAGTGTCGGTGACACTTCGTCAAGTTCTCGCCGATGAAGAGTATAAAATGGACATCAGAGAGATAACCACAATCGGGTGACTTGAAAAAGATTACCCCGATGACACATCTCACTCCGATAGAAGTAAGGATTACAATCACTAATCGGTAACATATTTTGGAAATCTTTCTGATCCGAGATATAAAGGCCTATCGGGAAGACGATGATGATTGGGTAAACACAAATATGTTATCCCGATGGCATAAATCACCCCGATAACAATTGTTGTCACACATATCGATGAGACTCTCACCGATATTTATATCGGTAACACTTGATATGTCAGAAGGAAATATAAATCACACAGCAATGAAAGAAGTCATGCCGATGGTATTTGTGCCTACTTCCACATTAGATAAAGGTATGGATATCTCCTACCGATATGATTTAATATAATGTCAGGGAAACAATTGAAGGGTTACGCTGATTGATTGTTTGTGCCATGAGGAGATATTAAAAATCGCTCGGACATTTTGAAAATCATGCCGATGAATGGAGTTATGACGATGTGACATTTCACAATGATGAAGGACACTAAATTGCTCAAACAATTATATGCAAACGGTGATGAAATCCTCTAAGATCATTGTAATTAAATTTAACAGAGTTGTTTGAGAAGAGAATACAGGGGAATCTTGAAGCGCAAACAAAGGATTTTGATCGTAGCCATAGACAACAGGTACATACATACGAACCATTGTGTTATAGCCTATATTTTGATTTTCTGTCAAAGATTGAAAATGGAGACTCTGGGAAAGGGAAAGAGCAGAAAATCACAACGGGATACAAGTAAACTGAAGAAACAGAAAATTGAAAAAACCCCTAAAGAGAAAATAAAAGACAGAAAGCTCAATCAAGATTTGATTGATCAATTTCCAGGGTCAACCCCGAAAGCCAAGAGATCTGCTCAACTTACGGTACAAGTAGAAAAATTAGAGGATAAATGTAAATGCCTAGGGAACATTTGGACCCCAATCAGAGGGTATGAACTTTTCAAATTCCACCACAACAGGAGATTTAGGAATTCTCCAATATCTAATCCATGGCATTTAAATTTGGGTAAATTAGTTGTGCCAGATGTGTTCCCAAATGTTGAACTCCTTCAACTTCTTGCTAAACAATATAACCCAAGTCTAAAAGCTATATGAAGCCCACAAGGGGAGACCGTTATACACCTATCAAAAAATGCCATCTGTGAAGTATTCGACTTGGATGATTTATGCATTGTCCCTATTATTTATGAGGATTTAGAAAAGGAATACTGGAGAATGGATACAACCTACAATGGATGGAGGTTGCCTATTCATAGGCCCAGAGCTGAAGGAGAATTAGTGCCCCTCAATGATGATGATGATCCTCCTTTTTATGTATCCATATTTGAACCCTACATACAACATACATATTATTCTGTGGGCTAGGTCCTAGGATCAGAGGTCCCTAAATTCATGACAATCCCTTTGATGGTCATAGCTACTGATATCCAATGCCACACTGCAAGGCAGTTTGATTATGCTGCTTATATTATTAATAGAATGGACTCTAGTCTAACTGCAATAAAAAATAATGCCCCTGGAAGTTCTTTTGAGCATTACTCACTTCTTATGCACATGGTGCTTTATTATGGCTAGGAAGTGGGGTTGTCACCAAGTGAATTTAAAGTTGTTCCTACATATTAGAAGGGACATAAGTTACCAATAAAGATATGGACCAAGATATGGGACAGCAGATATGCCCACTCAAACTATGTGCAATTTGAAGAATATTGTGTAAAAGTGCTATATAGATATTTCAACCACCCTTGTGAATATTCAATTTCAACTGAGATAAAGAGGTTCCTCAGGCCTAAAGTTTTTGGTGGTCCCCCTACTGTCATTTATAATTGGGGAGATTGGTATTGTTTTGAAGATGCCACCATGGTTAGAGTGTATGGTTTCGAAGACACTCCATTCATCTTACCTAAAACTGTTCCTGATAGAATTGCTTACTTAGAAATAGTTAGACAAATGCATTGTTCAAATGTAATGCATTTGAGCTCCCATGATAAGTAATCTTTCATGCCCAACACTTTATGTTTTGGAGACTTCACTGTGGTGTCTAAAGAAGGTTACAGTCTCAGCCTGGATAAATTGATGCATTACAATATGAGGTGTGCTGAGGTGAGAAAAGGATTTGATCCTAAGGGTTTTATTGACTCTGCTCGGAGAAGGCAAAACCTTAGTGGCTACATACATATCCCCTATCCACATGATGATGTCATCAGAAACCTAGAAGAGGCTGAGGTAGAATTGATGGTAGAAAAATATAACAGGGATCTGAGTGAAAAAAGAAAATAGCTGGCATAGATTGAGGTTGTATCCTCTAGAGATGAAGAACCTGTAGGGCAAGAGGAGCCACAGGACAAAATAGTAAAAATGTCCAAGAGAAAAATGCAACAATATCATCCTCCTGTCGTAATACATGATGAGGAGGGGTCTGCTGATGAAGACCCATGACAAATAGCTTATGATTCTTTTATTTTTGATGACCAATTTATTCATTCAAAAGAGTTTAAGTCATTTTTGTACAAATGCAAAGGGAAGGAAATCAGAGAATCAGTGGATGATATCTCTACTAATAATGAAAGACACTTACTAGATATGCTGAAAATAACAGTGGATAATGAGATGAAGGAGATGACCCCTAACAAGGGTAGACAGTTGCTTAAAGATGCAGGGGTAATGATTTTTCCTTGCCTCGATTTAAATTATGCTTTAATTTTTGATAGTTTTCTAAATAATATAGATGATAAGTATAAACTCACTCCAGAAGGTGTTAGTGAAGTGTATATGGGTACAAAATATAATAACGACAAAAATTCATTGATGATCTGGGCCCTATATCCTCCCCATAAGAAAATTGCTATTATAGACACTGAAAAAACTTTTGGTCATGTCGTGACTTTAAAGGCAGGGGAAACTGACCCTCTAATCACTGTAGACATTGGTATTAATGTTGCAAAGCTAAATAAAGCACAAGCTCAAATGTTGATTAAGAAAAGAGATGCCTACAAATTGAGTTGTGAGAGATTCACAAAGGAAAATGATTATTTAAAGGATGCTGTTAAGAGCACCTTTGGGGAGTCAACAAAGAGGTTAACCTAGGGTGAAAGTTCATAGAGTACCCTAGCCTTATCCACAGATCAGGCAACACAAATCCAGATGGATACACTTGTCACAATGCTATAGAGCAGGCATGCCAACATGGTGTATTGGTTAAATTTATTTTGGGATAATTACTCTCAGAATTATAAAGCAATTCGAGAACATGAAAGCCTCGAACAGACAATGTAGGAGAAATTGAATGAGATACAATGTAAAGGTGCTTCTGACATTGCAGGTGTTTCCAATACAAAAGAATTGATCGAGCAACATTAGAAGTACTACAATCACCTTAAAACTAATGCTAAGGAATGTGCTGAAGCTTTGAAAGCAGGAGTGCCCACGTTATTCAAAGGTGATGAAGAACTGAAAAGCAAAGAGGAATGGAGCATTGATTGTCAAACTTTATTGCATGAAGTTATGGTAGCTCTTAAAGACAAAGATTCTACATCTGGAGAAGCCTACAAACACTTGGAAAAGATGGTCACAATAGATGTGATTACAAGGAATGACATTGAACTTACTAATTTCCTTCGTGATCAAGAGTACCTAGACCATGTGGCTAAAATTTACTTATTGTTGAATAAAGCCTAATCATTGTTATGTTATGATTGTTAATCTTGTTAACTTCCCAAAAGACTTATTGAAGAGTTATGTCTCTTCACAAAAATATCTATAAAAGTTCAAAAAATTGGTGCCGAAAGATCATCAGTAGTAGAATATAATATATACAGTTCACAATGTTCTCAAAAGACCATGTTGCAAGATTATTATTGAAGAAGTAAATTGGAGTTCTCTGATCTTGTGGTTTTATTCTAGCATCAATTATTTGTTAAAGTTACTCAATTGTGTGGTTGTCTCCAGTTCTGTATTTCCTTGTTATTTAGATTAATATATCAAGTATATATTTAATTTGTCAATACACATTTGCTGTAGTTGTGTGGTTTGATTAATTGGTTTCTATAATAGGAATTAAAATCCTCCTGATCAGTCACAGTAACCTGGAAGTGTTAGTTTGGATCACTAAGAAGAACCATATAATTAGGATTGCCATTCTGTCTCCAAGTTAATATTATCTGTTATTCTTACATATTCCACTCAATTGGTTCCTTCAAGAAAGGATTAAAATACCTTCTGGTGAATTACAAAATATCTGATTATATTGACTGGATTAATAAGAAGAGTTTGTCAGTCATCTCCCTGCACGTTTATACAAGTTATAAACTAAAATTGTGCCAAATGGTTAGAATTAATGCCCGTTATAAGCCACTAGTCTTAGTCCTTCATTTCACTCTATTTACCCAACTAGGCACTGGTCTTATTTCTATTCATCATTAAAAAATCACCTTTATATTGCTTATACAATTTATACCAACCACTCATTAGATATAAGAATTAATTAGCAAGCTTTCATGTATCCTGCACCATATGCCAGTGTAGATAGATTTAATTAGTCAATACATTTACATTTAGTCTGCCTTAATTCCCAAGGTTCACCCACCTAGGTATAGTAGGACCTAAAGTGTAGGAAATCATCAAACCTTGAAGGTTGATTTCGTTAAGTTAGTTCAAAAATGTTGCTAATCTAAACATAGAGCCTGGCATCCTCTTAGGATTAGCAACCTGCATTTTTGAGACTTAACAGACCCCGCCCCTCGACCCTGTCCTGTATTGTGACAAGGAGCGCGCTAGGGGTGTTTCCCCTAGATCAAACAAGGGGCACTACCCCTTGACCTCATCTTTGGGGTGCTGCCCCCAAACATCTGCAAGGGGCTCTACCCCTTGACCCCGTTAGATAATTTGGGGGAAACTACACTAATAAAACTGGGGTAAATTTAAACTCTAAGTATGATTAGGCTCCATATAACAATAATCTCCCACTTGGAGACTGATCAAACTCCACACAATATCATCTCCCACTTGGAGACTGATCATAACACTGTTGACCTTGTAGCTCCCATTAGAAATAAGCACCCTAGACTCTGTTGTTCTAATTTTTTTTTTTTAGTCTTGAAGACCAATAGAAGCTGAAGAGCAGCTCAGCTTCTCCTTTGTTACTATCTTTGTAAACATATCCGCTAGATTTTCATCTATATTTATCTTTTCCAGCCATAACTATCCATCATCCAACACCGATTGAATGAAGTGATACCTAAACTGTATGTGTTTGGTCTTTGAATGCAAAGAATAATTCTTTGCAAGATGTATGGCACTCTAGTTGTCTGTAAACTATTAGCCTATTGTTTGCCTAATTCTTCCATGAAAGATTGCATCTGTATTATCTCCTTGTTTGCCTCTGTTGCAGCTACATACTTTGCCTCCATGGTGGATAAAGAAACCACCTTTTGTAACCTGGAAACCCAACTCACCATTGTTCCACCTAGAGTAAAGACATAACCTATAGTACTCAGCTTGGTATCAATATCCCCTGCTAAATCTAAGTTTACATAACTTGCTAAATTAGTATTAGAGCCCCTAGAACATAAGTGTTTATTGGATGTACCTCTCAAATATCTGGGAATCCATTTTACTGCATTCTAATGTTCCAATCCAGGATGACTCATATACCTGCTTACGACTCCTACAACATGTGCAATATCTGGTATCATGCATACCATGGTGTACATTAATTTTTCTACAGCTGACGCATATGGTACCTTGGACATTTTTTCTTCCTCCTCTTGTGTCTTAGGACACATCTCCTTAGTCAATTTCAAATGACTAGGCAAAGGTGTGCTGACAACTTTTGCATTCTCCATATGGAATCTCTACAACACCTTTTCAACATAACCAGCCTGAGATAGAGTCAATTTTTCTGTTCTTCCTATCTCTACAAATTTTCATAGGAAGGATTTGGTTTATTGCCCCCAAATCCTTCATAGTAAATGATTGTGCTAACTGTTGTTTTAATTCTCTTATGTGATCTATGTTAGACCCTTCTACAAGCATGTCATCAACATATAAACATAAAATAATGTAGTTGTCATTATCCAACCTCTTAAAATAAACACAATGGTTAGAATTACACTGGTTGTAGCCTTGCTCAGGCATAAAACTATCAAATTTTAAATACCATTACCGAGGCGCTTGTTTCAAGCCATACAAACTCTTCTTCAATCTGCACACCTGTTTCTCCTTACCTTTAACCTCAAATCCTTGTGGTTGTTCCATATATATCTCCTTAAAATCACTATGGAGAAAGGTAGTTTTCACATCTAGCTATTCCAAATGCAAATCTTCAGCAACCAAAATACTTAAAACAATACAAATAGAAGTCATCTTAGCAACCAGAGAAAAAATCTCATCAAAATCAATACCTTTTTTCTATGCAAATCCTTTTACAACTAACCTGGCTTTAAATCTTTTCGTACCTCCATCTTCCTCTTTTAGCCTATAAACACATTTGTTTGGTAAAACCTTTTAACTACAGGCAACTTACATAATTGCCAAGTCTAGTTTTTCAGCAAGGAGTCCATTTCTTCTTTCATTGCAAGCTCCCACTGAACCTTTGTATCCACCTACATAGCTTCATCATACCCTTCTAGTTCACCAGCATATGTTAACAAAATAGAATACAAAGAGGGAGACAACCTTTCAGGAGGTCTACTTAGCCTTGTTGACCGTCTAACATTCACTCAAGTTTGTGGTATTTCTTGTTGCTTTTGTGGAACATGAGGAACCACTAGAACATCACTATCTGGAGTATCATCCAACACCACATAATTCTTTTCTTTCTTCTCAAGCTGCTGCAACTTATCTTTGTACACCACCTTCTCATTGAATACAACATCCTTGCTTCTCACAATTTTTTGATTTTTAAAATCCCAGAGCCTATAACCAAATTCATCAATGCCATATCCAACGAAGGTACATTTTTTTTATTTTTCATCTAGCTTAGTTCTATTTTCAGAATCTACATGTGCAAATCCTTCACATCTGAAGGTTTTCAGAAAAGAATAACTCACCTTCTTACCTATCCATGCTTCCTCTAGAATACCACAACTGAAAGGAACTGTAGGACCTCTATTAATTAAATATATAGTGGTGTTGATAGCCTCTTCCCACATGTTTAAAGGCATTCCAGCATGCAATCTCATGGTCCTTGCATGCTCCATTATTGTCCTATTCATGTGTTTAGCCACTCCATTCTTATGTGGAGTCCTTGGAACCATTTTCTACCTATAAATTCCATTAAAGGAACAATAATCCTCAAATTCTTTGCTATAATACTCACCACTATTATCAGATCTGAGACATTTTAATCTTTTACCCATCTCATTCTCAACCAAGCTTCTCCATTTCTTAAATGTTTCAAATACATTAGATTTCTTCCTAAGAAAATAAATCCAAACCTTCCTAGTTGCATCATCTATGAATGTAATATAATACCGAGAGCCACTAAGAGAAGATACTTGAGCCAGTCCCCATACATCTATATGCACAAGCTCCAACTTTTCATGTTTCTTTTGCTTCCCATCCTTGAGAAAACTTACTCTCTATTATTTTCCATACACACAAATTTCATAGAAAGCCATATTAATACATTTCAAACCTGTTAAAACATTCTTAGAATGAAGTACTTTAATACATTTTTCACTCATATGCCTAAGTCTATTATGCCACAATGTTGTGTCAGAACCTGCAAGAATTGTTTTAGTCTCTTCCTACAAGCCTGTAGCAATTGTTCCTAAACCTGTTTATTTTTTCTCTGCAATAGTTAAAGTAGAAGGAACAATATGATATGTACAAAGATATAAGGTGCCTACTTTCACACCCTTTTCTACTATTAAGGCACCTCTTGTAACCTTCCAATTTTTATTCGTAAATGTAACAATACAACCTTCATCAGCTAGCTGTCATGCTGAAATTAAATTCCTACTCAGCCTTGGAACGTGCCTTACCTCTAGTAGTAGCCAATGATTCCTATTCTACAACTTAATCCTGATTCTTCCCTTTCCAACAATCTGACAAGGTTCATTATCTCCCAAATAAACTAGCCAAAAACCCCCTTAGACATAATCAAGAAAATAACTTCTATGGGGCGTAACATGAAATGAGGCCTCTGAATCTAAAACCCATGAATCATCAACATTATCTAGGGAAAGAATCAAAGCATCATCTTCAGATTTATTATTTACCACATTTACCTCCTTATTGCCTTCTTGTTTGTCTCCTTTATTCTTCCAAGACCAGCAATCTTTCTTCAGATGACCTAGTTTCCCACAGTACCAGCAATCCTTCTATCCTCTGGATTGGGACCTCTCATCCTTTGATTTTCCTCATGAATTCCCATGGCCTCCAGAAGCTTTTCCTCTCTCCTTTGATCTGCCCCTACTTTCTGCATTCAAAACACTACCTGATGTGGACCCTCCTGATCTTTTCTATCGCATTTCCTCGGTAAGGATAAAACCAACAACATTATCAAATTTCAGAGTATTTGAACCAAAGACAAACTTACTTATAGCCATTATTGGAAGCTATTCCAACTTTCTGGCAAAGAACATAATATCAAGAGAGCTCTCAACTCTTCTTCAAAACTTACTTTTACAGAAGTTAACTGATTGATAATCATATTAAACTCATCTAAATGATCTATCATAGATCCACCTTCAATTATTTTCAGATTAAACAAATGCTTCATGAGAAATACCTTATTTGAGGCTAATGGTTTTTCATACAATTTACCTAAATCTTTCATCAGACCATCTATTGTCTTTGCTTCGATTATATTGAATGCCACCAATGATGCTAGGCACAACCAAATGGTTCCTAGTGCCTTTCTATACAAAAGATTCCAATCCTCATCAGTTATTATTGCCAGTTTCTTAGCTATTCCTTCCAATGACCTCCATAAATCCTTCTGATAGAGATAATCTCCCATCTACATCTTCCATAACTAATAGTTCTACCCATTGAATTTGTCTACCTTCAATTTACCCTTGTCTGCCATTGCTCCCACTCAACCATGAGACCTACCTATAGATAATAATCGAACACAACCCACTTTGATACCACTTGTTAGGTATTGCATGTAGAAGATATCAATTAAATGCAAATAAAGATTAAATAGATGAATGAAAATACATAGAAATAATAACATCCAAACACAAGTTTTAATGTGGTTCACCTAAACCCAGGCTACATCCACCAACAGAGAGTCCAATATTATTATCTAGTAAATCAAACTGATTACAACCAACAATCCTTGCAACTCAATACTGCTATAAATGCTATAATACAATGTCAATGGAAACCCTAACCCTTAGCCATTTTTATCAAGAATTATGTCAGTTACAAAAAGGGTTTTTTTTTATGTCAACCAATAGAAAAAATAACTCCCGGTGTTGCCCCAAGCCCCCTCGGGGGTACTGCCCCTCGACCCCGCCCTATATTCCGACAAGGAGCGTGCCAGGGGCACTGCCCCTAGACCCTATAAGGGGTGCTCCCCCTTGACCCCATCTTGGGGGCGCTGCCCCCAAACCCCCGCAAGGGGTTCTGCCCCTTGACCCCATTAGATAATTTGGGGGAAAATCGCACTGATAAAAGTAGGGTAAATTTAACCTCCGAGTCTGATTAGGCTCCATAACACAACACTTTTTTCGGTCAGGTAAACTTTCTAAGAAGGTTTGTTCCTGACTGTTGAGTTGACTAGACATATCACAAAAATGATGAAAAATCATCCTATTTTTAAGTGGAATGCTGAAGGTAAACAAGTGTTTGAGGACATTAAAGTAGCCATTGCTAATGCACCCACACTCGTGCATCCTGATTTTCAAAAGGATTTTATCATCTATTGCTATGCGTTTGAGCATACCCTATCAGCTATTTTGCTGCAGAAAAATGAACAAGGGATAGAGGCCCCCATTGACTTCATGAGTGTGCCATTAAAGAAACATGAATTAAAATACTCTGCTTTAGAGAAGCATGCATATGTTGTGGTGAAAGCTTTAAAAAGATTTATATTTTATATATTGCATTCACATGTTGTTGTTTATGTCCTAGAATTAGCTATAAAAAGTATTCTTATGCAACAAGAAATTGGGTGTAATAGTAAAGGATCCTAGATAGCCAAAGTTTAGGAGTATGATGTTGAGATCAAACCCACTAATTTGGTTAGAGGCAAAGGATTATGCAAGATGATTGTTGAAAACAAGGTTGATGAAGGTGAGAGGTTGTCCTTAGTCCTTTTCACTAGTAATACTGATGACTGGTTCTTTGATGTTTCCTATTTCTTAACATATGGTGATTTTCTACCTCACCTATCTACAAAGAAAAAGAGAAATCTAAAACTCAAGACAACTAAATATATTTTTTGTGGAGGTAATCTATATAAAAGAGGAATAGATGGAACATTTTTGAGATGCACAAATAAGAAGCATAAGAAATTGCTAAAGTCTTTCCATGATGAAGCCTATGGAGGACACTTCTTAGCATTAGTGACAACCTTTAAGATATAGAGGCAATGTTTTTACTAGTCTAGCATGTTCAAAGATGCCTACAATTGGGTTTCGAAGTGTGAGAAATGTTTGAAGTTTATGGGTAGACCTCAGTTAGTTGCCTTGCATTTGAGGTTGGTGGTTATAGATGAACCATTTCAGCAATGGGGATTAGACTTCATTGGACGTATTAATCCTAATTCTAGTGTTTGACATACTCATATCCTAATAGCTACAAATTATTTTACCAAGTGCGTAGAAGAAATTCCAGTAAAGAATACGACTTCTGAGGTAGTCTGTACCTTTCTTAAAGAAAACATTTTAGTCAGATTTGGTGTACCTAGGAAGCTAGTGACTAATAATGCTTCTAGTTTCTCCTCCACTGAGTTTATTCTTTTCTATTATGACTTTGTATTAGCCTGGCCCATTCATCTGATTATTACCCATAGGGCAATGAGCAGGCTGAATCAAGTAACAAAAATCTCATTTCCATTGTCAAGGAGTTAGTAGAAGAAAACCAAAGGGGAGGGCATAAGAGTTTGTATGCTCTTTGGGTCGATAGAATAACATATAAAAGAGTTATTAGTATGTCACCTTTTCAAAGCTGATTTATGGAATTGACAGCGCAATTCCCATTCCCTTAGAATTGTCTGCATTAAATTTGCAATGGGCAATTGAAGATGAGCAGTTTCAATCAGAACTAGAGAAGAGAATATTATATTTGAGTCACTTGGAGGAGCAAAGGGACATTTCTGTAGATAGAATTGTTAAACATCAACAGACCATTAAGAAGATCTTTAACAAAAGGGCTAAACAAAGGAACTTTATCGTAGGGGATTCTATACTTTTATGGGACAGGAGAACAGAACCAAAGGGATCCCATAAGAAATTTGATTCCTTGTGGAAGGGACCTTTTAAGATTAGAGAAGTTATTGGATAAAATGCATTCTTGTTGGCTTATCCAGATGGAACATCACTGCCTCTTGCCTACAATGGGCAAGATTTGAAATTATATAATTGGTAGCATCTTTGAGTCTTGTTTTGTACCATAGTTTCTTTCCTTTTTTTTCTGTTGTTTGTGTTGTCCCATTTTTGGTGTGACTCTATTGCCCCTATAATAAGGCTTGATTTCCATAGTTTGTCTGGATTCTCTACGTCCTCCTTAGTCCTTGTCCCCAATTAGAGCCTGTTGTTCTCCCATTTTCAAAACTGTACTAAAGTATTCATGCCTTGGATTTTTCTTCATCCCGTGTATGTCACTTCCTTGTTTATTCATCATGAGTTCAACTTAGTTAGTCATTTTTCAAGTCATCGATGTTCCTTTGCATTCTTGAACCAAAGTCAGTGAGTTCAAAAGTTCTTGAACCACCTGACTTCCTGACATGTTCACGAAGTTCAATATCTTAGGTCTCCCTTTGTGTCTCGGTATTGTGAAGTATCTATGTTTTTAGGAGGTTAGAAGTTCTTTGAACTTTTGAACCTCCAATTTGGAGTTCAAAGCTTCCATTTTTGCCTGACTTACCAATTTTGAAGAGCTTGTTCCTTCATATGGTGTTTTTATTGCGCTGGCATACGGTATAAAGGAATGACACTTGTCACTTCACATTTAATTAGAAGTACATGAGAACACAGTGGCACAATCTTTAGAGGTAAACTCGAGCTATGTATTAATGAGTTTAAAAGATAAATTCGTTGCTAGAATTTAATGTTCCCTACTAGTGAATTTTTTTGAAGTGATATTAGTTTTAATAAATTCTCCATCTCACCTAAGGTTGTATCATTTCACAAATGGGATGCGTTGTAGAATAATAAATGACTAGCTTGTTATGTGTGAAATATTAGCATAACTCCGTTCTCACAGGTTAGCACGATTAGTAGCTCCACCTCTTTCTTGTTTTACTCTATTATAAA
Source organism: Cunninghamia lanceolata (assembly GCA_027924645.1). Lineage (NCBI taxonomy): Eukaryota > Viridiplantae > Streptophyta > Pinopsida > Cupressales > Cupressaceae > Cunninghamia > Cunninghamia lanceolata. The sequence goes on from BSBN01000888.1 coordinate 8,070,168, forward strand.
AGCACAACACTTTCTTTGGGAGTTAGAAAATTTCCATTTCCATGTACTTGCGAAAAGAACTTCCTATTAGTGCCTTACATTTCCCTGTGTTGTCTGCATATGCTTTGGAGTTTCTTGTTATTTGGTTCCTCAAATATATGAAGATGAAATCCAAATTTCACAGAATTCCTATGGCCTCTATAGTGGAGAATGGTTTGTCTTGGGTAAGAGATACCAATTTAGGCCATGTTGATTTTGAAGATTTCTGAAGAAGAATGCAGTCTAAAAATTGAACTCCTCTAGCGGAAAAGGTTGTTAGTAGCGGGTTGGATAAAGCTAGAGGTTTTCTGCCCACAGTGCATTGTCTAGAATTGATAGTGGCATGTGCCAAAGGTTAAATTCTAGAGTCCCAGGAGATAAGAACTTCTAACAGTGTTATAGTGGCAAAAATTGATTCTGATTCTATCGACCTAGCTCTCAATTTGGAGGAACATGAAAACAATGCTGGTGTTTCTATCTCCTCTACCTAGAATTATTACAATGAAAGAAAATATGGGTGTCATACTCACATTGCTAAGAGCTAGTTGGAAATTGAGAAGACTAGGGAATCCTGGTTTCTAGCCAATCTAAAGAGGGGCCATTTGAAAGAAGAGATTTTAGATATGATAACCTTGTTGAACTGAGTAGTTGGGAACCTAGAATCAAATAATTTTGAGTTTTGGATGTGCAGAGTCATTTTGTTGATTTGTGGAGACCACCGCATTGATTAGGTGAAAATTATTAGTGAAAGTTTGCATGAACAATTGATGAATTTCATAAGAAATGTGAGTTGACACATGTGTGATCCTAGCTAGTGTATGTGTTGGCTTAGAGAGAGGCTTCTTAGCCTGGCTTGAGGATTCAAGGAAATCTTGTTGCAAGTACGCCTATGTAACATATTTTCACTCAGTTGTAGAAAATTAAAGGTATGAAAGATTTCAGTTGAGTAAACGATGTTTTTTCTATGATGTTGACTAAGAAGATTGATGGCTTGATAGAGAGAAGGTTTTCAGTTGAAGCATCCACTCTTTTTATGAAATTTGGAAGTTTTTACATATAGTTTGATTATTTTTCTTATTTGAGATTTGGGGGTTATGAAAATGCCCCATTGAAATTTCCATGGTACCCATTTGACTATCTAGTGTTTCTAGAGTTGTGCCATTAGATGGTGTCGGTGAATGTAAAATATCTTGCTATGAAGAAGAAGGGGTATTCTTTCCATGTGACCTTGTCTTTCCATTCCTACAAGAAAAATGGAGCCAAAAACATTGACAAGTTGCTATCAGAATTTAGTCTCCATAGTTTATCACCCCGCATGGCATTTCACAGTAAGAATTTCATAAAAGAAAATATTCATGGAGGTTGCTCTTATCTACATCAGCCTCAACTCAAAGATTTTTGGGAAGATTGCATAGATGAAAGAGAAGTGCAGAGGAGAAAATGGATGAGGCTAATAGTAGATCAGGTTCAATCTTTCAAGCTGAATCTCTAGGTTCTTGACATAGTTGATGATAACTCAGACATCATAGATGAAGGTTACGATGCTGCGTCAATGAAACCCCTGCCTCCTATGAAATGGTTTGTAAAGGAAATTATAGATGTAGAGTTTCTTTCCCTCCATGTATTGAGAAGAACAGAGAAATGGTTAAACGGGAAAGTAAAGGAATGTGTTGGTTCTACAATGCCAAAGGATTCAACCTCTCAAGGCCAAAGCAGGTCTCAAACTGTTCACTCCTACAGAAGGCCTTCTAGTTTGGACCCAACTCTTTAGAGAGTCGGTTCACAATCGAATGGCAATGATGACAAGCCTCTTGATGAAGTTAGAAAAGTGAAAATTGCATGTGAACAAGACACTCCACTAGCGAAAGGAAACACGAGAATGGTTGCTTCTTCATCAAAGGCAAGCCATGTTCCACCTGTTACTAACCCCATAAGTGATAGTGATTCTTTCATTTTATCTCAAATTGGAGAAGATAGTTTGTTGCCATCTCTGTTATGTCCACCGAATTCCCCCTAGCAAAACGAACCTCTAGAATAGAATTCTCACCCTGTGCCTCTAATTGCTACTATTGATGCTCCTAATGTTCTTTCCCCATCTCCTAATTGAATGAAGAAAGTTGTCTAAAGGAAAAAGAGGTATACCCCACCTGTAGATGAAGGTATTGATATTGTAGATAATTTTTTGCAAAGTACTCCTAAGCCCAAACGTGCCACAAGAATCTCAAGAATGGTGACCAACCCTACTTCAGGAAACTAATTTTTGGAAATTACAGATTTGGTCATGGACAAGAATGAAGATGAAGTGACAGAAGCTAACTTCAGAATGAGGAGGGTGGATTTGGAACCTTCTACTATGGAGGGTGACCTTTACCATGTGAAATACTTAGTCAATAACAAATCTAAAAGAGTAAAGGGGCTATAGGAGGAAAATTCAAAGTTACTAGCCCATGTAAGTTCTTTGTCATCTTTTGTTCATTCAGTTGCTAAGATAATAACACCCTCAGCTGAAACTCCCCCAAATGTTGATCTCTGCATCCTTGATCCTAACTTTCTTCAACAAGTAAAAACATCATTGTCTTTGAGAAATGCTATGGATCAGTAGGTTGAAAAAGTTGTTTTTGATGGTCTTGTGTTCATAGAGGAGGTAGTAAAATTGTTTGATTCCATATATGTGAAAAGGGAAGCTTTGATAGTAGAATTTGACAAGGCAAAAAGTGATCATCATAGTTTGTCTCTAGCATCTAAAGAGCTACAAGAGATGGCCAATAGGGATCCTGGTATCTTAGTGGATGAAGAAGTGTGTCATGCCTACATTTCATATGCGGTCACAACATGCTAACCCGCGTGTCATGTCCACATGCGTCATGTGATCATGATACGAACTATCAAAAATTTTCCCCTTACTACTCTGAATGCCTCCCTCACACGTGCAAGCGTGCTCGGTTGCGCATGTTAAAATTAGCTTGCACGTGTTTAAGTCATCTAAGTTACTATTGCTAACGGAATATTCTACACACGTGTGCAAATTGATATCGTTCACTAAGTTTATGTCGGTTTAAATTTGCAACGTTTAGTATTCCCTTGGTAGGTGGTTGACCTTTAATTGGTTATCTCAGTTTATTTCAATATTGGCTCGCATTTCTTCTTTTATTACATTCCAATGTCTATTTATTTAATTATCTATTTAATCAATAAATTGTCTCATTTTCTTTAAGTCTATCATTTGGTAATAATTTAACTTTGAGATCGCAGCTTCTATTACAGGTCGTTCTATTAAATTTTGTTTTTATATATTTAAATGTCAATATAATTGTCTTATCAATTCTTTAAATAAATATTTAAATATATAAATATTTAAATAATTATATATATATATATATGTTAAAATCCCCCTTTCATAATGAATAAATGATTAATTAATACATTTACGTTTAAAATTACCTTACAGTTATATATATATATATATTAAAATACCACTAATGAAGTGAACTTCTTTTTTTAATTGAAAACCCCACAAATATCAAATAAATAAATGTATATATATATATATATGCACTCACACACACATATATATACATATACATTTATTTTTATTTATTAACAATTTATGCCATACTAGTGGAAACTCCACTTATCTTTTTAAACCTCATTATTTTAAATTCCCAACTCAAAGAATAGGGTTAAATAACCCTAAAATGCTTTTGTTGTTGATGTGTTGTGTTATGCAGGTGTGAGAGGAGCGACGGCAGAGGTGGGGCGATGACACTGGTCGCAGGGGGGACTGGAGCACGGCAGAGATGGCAGTGTGTGGAGCGGTACGAGCGGTGGGATCATAGTGGATAGGATGGAGGAGGGCCGCAAGGGACGGTGCTGTGGGAAATCCACGACAGGCGGGGGTGTGGGTAGCCCGCAGGCTACGGCAACAACGGGGATGTGGGGAGGGGCAGAGCCCCACCCACATCCCACTTCGTGGGTGTGGGTGGGGCTCCACGCCTCCCCACACCCTCTTCTTAATGTTGTTTCGGTGGGGGTTAAACCCCCACCATTACTTTCTTTGTAATTAGTGACTGTGTATTAATTGATCACAATAAACTCATAATTATTTGCTATTTGGAAATTACAAATTAATATTAATTAAATATGTATATATATATATAGATATATATTTGTATATAAACAAATATACCAAAATTTACACGACTTCATTTAATAATAAAAAATATATATTCATATATATATATATAATTCATGACAAAGTTCCACATATCCTACAACCTTTCCATTCTCAATTAACAAATTCATTTCACAATTTCTCTACATTTTAATTTTCAATAAAGTAAATACTTGAGTGAAACATGAAGTAATTAACCCTATAAATCTGAATTTTTTTTTTAACTACATTTTAATCTATCAAGTATACTTTTTTAATTCAAATAAATTTAAAGAGATATAGTAAATGCAGGAACTAATAAAACTTTCACTTCAAGTAAACATACAAGTAAATCGATTTAGATTATTTTTCATTGCATACTTAAACCAGGTTTTAATTTTGTTTTCAAAGGTAAATTTACATCTTCCATAATACTGTAAAAGTAACTTTCTCACCAAATAATACAAGAGATAAATTTTAACAACTGATCCAAATCAACAACCAATCTCACAACTTACAAATTTGATAAACAAGAACAAACAACTATAAAATCCCACAACTCACAAACATTCTAAGGGAGGAATTACTTTCCTCTCCCAATACAATTTTTCTACAACTCTCATAGGAAGCATACTCTCCTCTTCAAAAGAAACTTATCCAGGAAGAAATTTAAAGAGACCAAGCTCTCATTACAAATAGGAAGATAGAACATTTTTTTTAACAAGGTAAAATTCCTTCAATCCTCTTAACATGCTCCAACAGTAACCTGCATGACAACAAGGGAGAAAACAACAACCAACTAGCTCTCCTCCCTACCATAGACCTGCAAGAGGGTCACCCCCGAGCTAGGGAGACCATCCACATACCCAAGGTAGAATAAACCAAAAACACTCCACAACATTGATTCACAACAATAGAAGCATAAACACACAAACTCCCATGGTTTTACACACATTACAAAGACTCAGCTGAGGTGAGTTCAAAGGGGGTAGAGAAGTAGACTCTCTCTACTCCAAGGTGTCATTCTTCTCAAACAATTATCATAGCTTATCTCATGGCCTCAAGCCATCCAAATAACAAAAATCATAGTGATATCACAAATAGGCTCTCAAATCCTTATAGCCCTCTACGCTCAAAATTACCAACATGCCCTCAAGGCTTCCATATACCAAAATAAGAATACACCTAAGGAGGTTCACACCTTCCCTTCCCCATACATGATGAGCATTGTCTTCCAACTAGAAGAAGCTCTTTCATACACCCAACACAAACCCAAAATAGCAAAAATAACACATAGACAACCATTGTAATTCCACATTCATCAAACAAGAACAAAGCATACATAGGTGAGTAACTAGCTCACTAACCTTTTCTATCCTGATTATGGAATGTATTTTGAAGAAGAGCTCCACCCTTAGTCTCCTTCTCCAAGTTCTCCTTCTTTTCACAATAATCCAACCCCCTTACCCTTTCCCTCTTCTCCTCTTTAAAACAAATTCTCTCCCTTATCCCTTATTCCAAGTGGCATTAAAAAAACTAAACCCACTCATTATCCATTATCCCTAATGGACTTAAAACAATTAACCCCACTCAAGAGGTTCCCCACTATATCCCTTTTACAACACATGGGTGAATAAAATATAATAAGAAAAATAGAAATAAAAAGGAAGTGGATGACACACCACCCTTTTTATGGGGGTCTCCCACCAAAAGAGAGGCATAAAGAGACAAGCACTCCATTATTGGTGGATCATGGAGTCCTTCCATGACTTGGAAGTGGGTCTAAGTGTGGATTCCACTCATCCCATTATCCCCATGCTCCCAAATTCGTCACTTAACTTCACCATGAAGTTGAAGTGACCGTATGGAGGTTATCCCAAGGTTATCCTAGTCAAAAAAGTCCCTAGACCCATGGGGTATAACCTAAGGTTGATTTTAACCTAGTTAGGACTCCCAGAGTCAAGTAAAAACATAAGGAGAGGGTCTAAAACAAATAAATTTAAACAAGATTCATAACAACATCTTTTACAACACATATCACAATATAATAAAATCAGAAGATATACCTAATTCCCTTGACCTCATGCATCATTACAACATTACAACATTACAACAATTTCACCAAACACGATGTTGATCTTAGTTCCTCGTGGAACTAGATCGGCTCACAAGGGATACAACATAGGGTGTGGAATGATCTCCTATATTTGTGGTTTTGTTAGCAATACCTACACACTCAAACTCGAAGTCAATAACACATAAAGATATCATAGCCGAAGCAATTTAAATACATGCATACCTAAACATTCTACCATATAATCATACTGAAAACATATTAAGGTTCCATTTCTAATATTATCCATTCATCATTTTCTAAAAAGCAACATCTAATTATCATTGCACAATTATTTTCTTAAAAATCAATTAGGTTTAATAAATAAAATTCTGGGATCAACAGTCCCCCAATCATAAAAGTAATAGCAATAGTACTATAAATAGTCTCATGAACAATAGTGAAAAAGATAGGCCTCATGTCCTCCCCCCCTAAGATTGTACTTCCTCCTGGAAGTCATCAAAGAGGTGAGGGTAAAGTGTCTTCAGTCTCGTTGCATCTTCCCATGTTGTAGTGACCTCATCGTACATATCCCACTGGACCCTAACCTGGTCTAGCTCTTGACCTCGAAAGGCCCAGTGTCTGATGAGCCAATATGCGTATTGGCTCCAAAGCCAGCTGTCCGTCTACCTCTACCTAAAGAGCACTCCAATCCAATACGTGAGTTAAGTCAGAAATATAATGACGTAGAACCGAAACATGAAAGACATCGTGGATACGAGACAGGCTAGGTGGTAAGACTAAACGATAGGCTATAGGTCCTATCCTCTCCAAAATCTGAAAAGGTCCTACAAACTGAGGTGCGAGCTTAGAGCCTTTTCCGTAATGGATTGGACTCTTATGCGGTCGCACTCTCAAGAATACCCTGTAACCCACTGAGAAGGTTCAATCCGTTCTCTTCGCATCGGCATACTTCTTTTGTATATCCTGAGCTTCCTGAAGCCTCTGTCTAATCAATGTGACCTGCTGTTCCATATCCTAGATTATTTCGAGACCAATGGCAACTCGGTCCTCTAACCGATCCCAACTCAAAGGCATCCTGCAAGGTCTACCATATAAAGCCTAGTAAGGAGGCATACCCAACGAGCTGTGATGCCCATTATTGTAGGTGAACTCAACCAGATATAGGTACTCCTCCCATTTAAACTGATGATCCATAACATACATGCGAAGCATATCCTCTAACACCTGATTAACTCTTTCTGTCTAGCTGTCAATCTCCGGATGGTAAGTGGAACTGAAGTTGAGCTGTGTGCCCAATGCCTGATGTAAGGCTCTCCAAAATGATGATATGAAAATGGAGTCTCTATCAGATATGATGCGACGAGGTACTCCATGCAGTCTGACAATCTGATCTAGAAACACTCTCACCACCGATGGTGCATTGTACATTGTGCGTACCGGTGAGAAATGCGCCACCTTGGTCAAATTGTCAACTGTCACCATGATGGCATCATGGCGTCGTGATGACATAGGTAGACCAACAATAAAGTCCATGGAAATGGTGTCCCATTTCCACTCAGGTATCTCGTGAGGGTATAAAAGTCCTACTGAATGCTAATGCTCGGCCTTGACCCTCTGACACTCAAGGCATCAAGCAACATACTTTGCAATGTCGCGTCTCATCCCAGCCCAATGATATAACTGCTGCAAATCTGCATGCATCTTCTTCACTCCAGGATGAGCTGCATAGGGTGCTCTATGACCCTCAGATAATTTCACTGTACATAGGTCACCCGCACGGGGTACATAGATGTGCTGCCTATGTCTAAGAAATCCATTTGACTCAAGGGAATATCCTATGAATTTTCCCTTTAGGACCCCCTGATTCTAGATTTCCTGTTGCACCTCCAAAAACCACTCGTCCTTAGGCAGATACTATAGAATATGCTCTCTCAAATCCACCTTCAAAGTTAGAGTCAAGATCTCGTGGCGCCTTCGACTCAAAGCATTAGCGACCACGCTCTCCTTTCCTTTGATGTAGTGGACATCAAAGTCATACTCACACATGAACTCCATCCAACGCCGTTGGTAGACATTTAAATTAGGCCGAGTGAAAATGTACTATAAGCTATGATGATCCGAATGGAGCTCAAAACGTCAACCTAAAAGAAAGTGTCTCCAATGAAAAAGAGCATGAACAATAGCTGCAAGCTCTAAGTCATGAGTAGGGTAGTTTAGCTCATGTGTTTTAAGTTTTCGCGATTCATAAGCAATCACTCTAACACCCTAAATAAGCACAGCTCCCAATCCCTCTAATGATACATCTATGCAAACAACAAAATCTTTTGCCGGATCAGGAACAACTAATATGGGAGCACTGGTAAGACATTCCTTAAGGATCCCAAAGGCCTTCTCACACTGCTCAGTCCAAGCGAATCCTTTCCCTTTTCGCTGAAGGGAAGTGATAGGATGTGCTATTCTGGAGAAACCTTCGACAAACCTATGGTAGTAACCAGCTAGACCCATAAAGCTCCTTACCTCTGTTACATTGGTGGGTGCTGGCCAATCTTGAATTGCTCTGATCTTTTATGGATCTACGGAGACACCATCACCTGATAATATGTGCTCCAAATACTGCACCTCTGTCATAAAAAAATCACACTTCGCCAGGTTACCATAAAGCTGATGCTCACGTAAACACTGCAATACCTGATGTAAATGGTTCACATGTTCCTCCTCGGTCTATGAATAGATCAAAATGTCATCTAGAAAAATGATCACAAACTGATCTAGGTAAGTGCGGAACACCCCATTCATGAGACTCATGAACACTGCAGGGGCATTCGTCAAACCTAAAGGTAGTACTGTGAATTCATAATGGCCATATCTAGTTCGGAAAGCAGTTTTGTGAATATCTGCCTCAGTGATTCGTAATTGATGACACCTAGATTTTAGATCAATTTTTGAAAACACTTTGGCTCCCTGCACTTGGTCAAAGAGATCGTCAATCCTAGGCAGAGGATATCGGTTCCTCATCGTCACTTTGTTCAACTGCCTGTAGTCCATGCATAGCTGAAGAGATCCATCCTTCTTCTTTACAAAGATAACTGGTGCACCCCATGGTGAAACGCTAGGTCAGATGTGTCCTTTCTCTAATAATTCTTCTAACTACAATTTAAGCTCTGTAAGCTCATGTGTAGTCATTCTATAAGGTGCATGAGACACTGGTTCTGCCCCTGGTACCAAATCGATGTGGAAATCAACTTCCTTGCGTGGAGGCATACCCGGTAACTCTGGTGGAAAAACATCAAAAAATTCTCTTAGGATAGGGTGTTTATCTAAGGTAGTCTCAGGTTCATCCTCTGATCTATCACTGACTGTGATAGAAAACATCTGACAACCCTTCCGCATGCAGTGCTTAAGTTGTTGAGCAGATATCGTGCTAGCAGTCGTGGGCTTCTGTATGCCCACTATCTCAACCGGTGTGCCATGATCATCTAAACAACTAATCATCCTCTGGCGGCAATCTAGCTTGGCTCTATGAGCCGCAAGCCAGTCCATACCAAGAACTACGCCGTAGGATCCTAATGGCATAACCCTAAGGTCACATGTTGTAATGAAAGAACCCAAGGAAATCTCACAATTTTTAACAACAGTATCAACTGACATCCTAGCCCCAGAGGCCAACTTGACCTCCCACCTAATGTCTTGCCTAGAAGCCACTAGCCTGCAACGTTCCACTAACAATGTAGACACAAAAGAGTCGGTAGCTCTAGAATCAAATAGGATAGATATGGGAAAATCTCCAATCATACCTGCTGTCTCTATGACTGAAGCCTAGAAATCAACCTGACAGTTTTCAACCGCTGCAAACATACGGTGGGATTTACCCATATCACCCATAGTCTACTCAGATCCTCCTGCACGATGATGTCCCCTACTGTAAAACCCTGTGGGCACTCTCTAGCTAGGTGTCCAGCTTCACCACAAACATAACAAGGGCCCTTAAACTGTACATGTACAGTCTGAGTCCTGCTCGACTGTTGTTGTCTTGATCTACCAGTGGACCCCTGTGATCCCCTATACGACTACTGTGGTGTCACGGGTCCCGCAGGTGGTCCCTGCTGTCTTTGATCTCTACGCAGGCCCTGCTATTTCTAACCTCTATTATTTCCCCCATGTGACCTCGGTTGTGTTCTAGCTTTCTATTGCTACTGTGACTACTGTTGTTGTGGGGGCCTAGGAGGTAATGATGCTGAACTAAAACCTCCTCTAGGGGGTGGCTATGGTGGTCTACAAAAATTTTGTTGATACTGCTGCTGTCCCCGATCTTGGAACTGAGGGCGAGAACTCTGCCCCCATCCCTGAATCTCCTCAGCAATATAAGCCTTCTCGGCAGCATCACTCAAAGTCTGGGGATCTGCCATCTGAACAGGTCCTGCTATACGGTGGTTTAGTCATCTGATAAACTTATGCACCAGGAGTTTCTTGTCATGGAGATACTCTGCATATCTGGATAACTCTGTAAACCTACTCTCATACTATGCCACTGAGAGTCCCCTCTACTATAGGTCATGGAACTCGTCTATACGATGCTGTCTGTAATAGTCTGATAGGTATCGCGCGTTGAAGTGCTCAATAAAGGTCTCCCATGAGAGGGTGTCTAAGGAGAGGCGACGCTTGCACTCCTCAGTGCGCCACCAGGTAGCTGCTGCATCTCGTAATAAGTGTACTGCCACACAGGCCTTCGTGTTGCCCTCGTAGGGATGCAACGCGAAGCACCTGTCTAAACTGATAAGCCAGGCCTCTGCCTCAGCTCCCTCTGTGGTTCCGATGAAGGTAGGAGGGTTTAGTCTCAATATGTCCTTGATGGGATCTCCTCTATCACTGCGCCCCCTGATAGGCTCCTCTGTATGATAATCATAAGGCCTGGGATACAATTGCTCTATTTACATTATCTCGTCATGCCTGGCATGATGTGTGGGAGTCCTACTATGGGCCCTATCGGCCAAATCAACCTCCTCTGTATCAGGCAACTTGACATAATGCTCCACACGTGGTACCTCCTGCGGCTCTACGCGGGGCTCCACACGTGGCTCGACATGAGTCTCAAGTCGTGGCTCCACATGTGGTTCCTCTTGTGGAACATCACGGGGCTCGACACGTGACTCTAGACGCGGCTCAACTGTAGCCGATGGAAGCCTTTCTAAGATAGCCTGTAAGGCCTATAATATCTGTGGTCTCATATCAGGTGAGGCTAGTGGTACCTACAATACCTGAGGAACTGGTTGTGCCTATAGAACTGGCTAAACTTGTGGAATTGGTTATTCTGGTGGGACTGGCTGATCCAGTCCCACAGCTGAAGAATCAGTATGCACCTCGGTGGGTGGAGTATGGCGGGTCGGTATTCGCCGAACTTGTCTGGGAGGCATCATACAAAATGAGGTAATAACTAGAGTTTGATCGCGGAAGTGGTAATGTGCTTAAACAAGCCCATTGTTTGAAACAACTATGCTCTGATACCAAATGTCATGCCCACATTTGATATGCGGTCACAACACGCTAACCCGTGTGTCATGTCCACATGCGTCATTTGATCATGATACGAACTATCAAAAAATTTCCTCTTACTACTCTGAATGCCTCCCTCGCACGCGCAAGCGTGCTCGGTTGCGCATGTTAAAATTAGCTTGCGCATGTTTAAGTCGTCTAAGTTACTATTACTAATGGAATATTCTACACACGTGTGTAAATTGATATCATTCACTAAGTTTATGTCGGTTTAAATTTGCAACGTTTAGTATTCCCTTGGTAGGTGGTTGACCTTTAATTGGTTATCTTAGACTGGCTGATCCAGTCCCACAGCTGAAGAATCAGTATGCACCTCGGTGGGTGGAGTATGGCGGGTCGGTATTCGCTGAACTTGTCTGGGAGGCATCATACAAAATGAGGTAATAACTAGAGTTTGATCGCGGAAGTGGTAATGTGCTTAAACAAGCCCATTGTTTGAAACAACTATGCTCTGATACCAAATGTCATGCCCACATTTGATATGCGGTCACAACACGCTAACCCGTGTGTCATGTCCACATGCGTCATTTGATCATGATACGAACTATCAAAAAATTTCCTCTTACTACTCTGAATGCCTCCCTCGCACGCGCAAGCGTGCTCGGTTGCGCATGTTAAAATTAGCTTGCGCATGTTTAAGTCATCTAAGTTACTATTACTAATGGAATATTCTACACACGTGTGTAAATTGATATCATTCACTAAGTTTATGTCGGTTTAAATTTGCAACGTTTAGTATTCCCTTGGTAGGTGGTTGACCTTTAATTGGTTATCTTAGTTTATTTCAATATTGGCTCACATTTCTTCTTTTATTACATTCCAACGTCTATTTATTTAATTATCTATTTAATCAATAAATTGTCTCATTTTCTTTAAGTCTATCATTTGGTAATAATTTAACTTTGAGATCATAGCTTCTATTACAAGTCGTTTTATTAAATTTTGTTTTTATATATTTAAATGTCAATATAATTGTCTTATCAATTCTTTAAATAAATATTTAAATATATAAATATATATATATATGTTAAAATCCCCCTTTCATAATGAATAAACGATTAATTAATACATTTACCTTTAAAATTACCTTATAGTTATATATATATATATATATATATATATATATATATATATATATATATATATATATATATATATATACACACACACATATATATAATCATTCATTGAAATACCACTAATGAAGTGAACTTTTTTTAATTGAAAACGCCACAAATATCAAATAAATAAATGTATATATATATGCACTCACACACACATATATATACATATACATTTATTTTTATTTATTAACAATTTATGCCATACTAGTGGAAACTCCACTTATCTTTTTAAACCTCATTATTTTAAATTCCCAACTCAAAGAATAAGGTTAAATAACCCTAAAATGCTTTTGTTGTTGATGTGTTGTGTTATGCAGGTGTGAGAGGAGCGACAGCAGAGGTGGGGTGATGGCACTCGTCGCAGGGGGGACTGGAACACGATGGAGATGGCGGTGTGGGATGGAGGTATGGGGTGGCGATGTGTGGAGCGTCACGGGCAGCGGGATCACAGTGGACGGGATGGAGGAGGGCTGCAGGGGACGGTGCTGTGGGAAATCCGCGGCGGGCGGGGGTTTCATTGGCCATGGCAGGGGTGTGGGTAGCCTGCAGGCTATGGCAACAATGGGGATGTGGGGAGGGGCAGAGCCCCACCCACATCCCACTTCGTGGGTGTGGGTGGGGCGAAGTGGGATGTGGGTGGGGCTCTGCCCCTCCCCACACCCTCTTCTTAATGTTGTTTCGGTGGGGGTTAAACCCCCACCATTACTTTCTTTGTAATTAGTGACTGTGTATTAATTGATCACAGCGAACTCACAATTATTTGCTATTTTGAAATTACAAATTAATATTAATTAAATATGTATATATATATATACACGTTTCCACAATTTCATTCAACTTAAAACTATTTAAATATATATATATACATATATATATACATATACATATACATATATACATATATATATATATATATAAAAACAAATATACCAAAATTTACACTTCATTTAATAATAAAAAAATATATATTCATATATATATATATATATATATATATGTTGATAACTGAGAGGGGGGGTGAATCAATTATCCTAATTATTTCTGCTTTCTGAATTTTCTCAATAATTAGTGCAGCATTAATTCAAACAAGAAAACTTAATCATGAAATGGAAATACACATCACACAATATTTTTGACGTGGAAACCCTGTTAAGGGAAAAACCATAGGGTGATTAACCCAAGATTGTATTCTCTGTTAGAAGAATAGGATTACAAAATGGCACTTGCCAATTAGGGCTCACTGCTCGAGCACACTGCTCACAAGAGGCACACTGCCTACAAAGAGACACACTGTCTACAATTTATAAAGAATGTAATACAATACTTGAACTGATAAGGAGCATCAACATATGCTGGAGTTTAGTTCTGATTAGGCTCTGTATACTGATCTGCTGCACTTCATCTCTCTTCTTTTATACTGTTCTTCTTTCACATACTGAATCTTCCTTTCTGCTTTTATTCGGCTCTACTGCTTTTCTTCGCACTTCACTTCCAACAACAACAACTTTCATAACTAAATCAATCTTGTATATATATCTGCATAAGTGATTTCACCACCTTTCTAGTCGGCACCCGGAATAGTCAATATTTTCCATAGACTCTGATCTGTCGGCTGAATCCTTGCTTACCAAGTAATACGGATCATGGATATACTTGTGGAAATCATTAATCATGTCGGCCAAACATAATTTATGTCTTCATGACCTTTACCAACATCAGCAACACATCTGGAACAATATCTGATGTTCTGCCAGTCAGTTCTTCCTCTATTCACACTGTCACTTGGGAACCTGACACTCAAGCATTCATATCTCTTTATCCTTTCCACATCAGAGGCTCAATCCTTGGAATCTATCAGTCAAGATACTCCTCTTGACTTCCCCAAATCCGTACTTCACCAAGAGACTTCCTCTAAGAGATCCGGACCTAACTGTCAGACCTTGCCACATGCTCTGTTCTTGTTTATCGGACCACAACATTCTTCACTCTGACTTCCAGTATAGACATACCATGTCCTGTGGGTGTGTGGGATGAACTTTGTTGCCATTAATGACAACATTCATGAATCCATGTAGTGTCTCTTGCCAACAATCTCCCCCTTTGGCATTGATGGCAACACTTAGTGAAAAATGACTAAGTGTATACACTATGCTTCCCCTTGGCTGATCCTCTATTTTTATATACATTTTTCGGAGCTCCCCCTTAGTTGGATTCCTCATTTTTCACTGCTCTTCACTCCCCCTTTGACATCAATGGCAAAGGGTGGGGTCCGTACACCAAAAATTTCTCAAAAACACTTCCATACTTAGCCGCATAAGTATTTGAACATGCTATACTTTACATAAACTGAAGGATATCTGCAAAAGTTGTCTTCAATTGGACAAGTTCTGTTGCCCAACTTTGCTTCATTCTGTCTAAAATTGATATGTGACCACTTAATAGAAATCAAAACACATCTGCCCTTTTTAGATCTGAAGGATCACTGGTCCGGGCTGTGATCTGGGCTTCTTGTATGACCTCATGCATGGCCTCTAACTTTGGAATGATTATCCCTCTAAGTTCACCCATCCGGCTAATTATGTTCTTCCTTTCCTTCTCAAAATTCTTTATTGCATTTGTGATTGCAATAGTCTGACACTCTTGATTTACTATGGAGGATGAGAGAGGATCAAAACTTTGAGACAGACTTAATAGTTTATCCTCTTGTTCTTTTATTTTCCTTTCAATATCTTTGGTCACTGTGGGCTAAGATAAGCAAAATTTGTACATATTTCTGCCATCTTTAAGAGCATTTTCCAAGCTCTTTATCCCAATATCCATAACTCTTCTATCATTTATTATCAGACCCTATACTTCAGAGAATCTCTTATCCAAAAACTCCTTCCGAACCTTTTCTTCAGCTGACTTCTCTAGTGAATCAAAATGTGTGCTAACACTGTTGACTAGAGTTTTGAGATTACCAGATGTGGAGGCTGTGGGATCCTTCTGAAATGATGGCATAATCTTTTCAAACACTCCGGATGCAGCTGCTATAAGCTCACAGTCTTCCATGTGAGATCTCAATAGTTTCTCATTGGCCTTTGCATTAGCAAATGAAGCTATCTTCATTATTTGTACCAGAGAAAGAGAATCAAAATCAAATGGCCCTTTTAGCAGTTCTAGTTCATCAATCTCTATGCTCTCTTCTGTCAAGAAGTCCTTGACAGATTCTGCAGTGTCTCTTGCTGGAGACAGATTCTTCTTCTCTTCTACAGTCATAGAGCTATCTCTTGGGGCTTTCCCTCCTTCCACAACCTTTGCCCTGTCATCATCTTTTTCCTTCACCTCTACTTCTTTCTCCTTTAATCTTTCTTCTCCTTTGGATCCAGAGTCAGCAGGGGAAACCGAAGGAGAGATGTTATTCTGTTCATGGGCCACTTCTTCTGGAGCAGAGGATTCCAAATCCATAGCTGTTTCTGCACCGGTATTCATTACCTCTTATGTTATTTTATCAGTAGACTCTTCTGCAACACTTGTGGTCGAGGGGCCAGTACTCAAGTCCTCTATAATAGGAAGATTAAATCTTTTGAAGGATTTCCAGAGGATCTCTTCTATGTCCTTGGCAACCTTGTCAGTCTCTCCGAGCATAAGTTTATTCATCCTTACTTTGCTCCTGAACTCATCCTTACAATCTTTGAACACCATATTCATTGTCTTGGGATTGATTGAAGGATATAGCTGAATTGCTATCTGTTCCCAAATTTCTAGGTCTTTGGCTTGGGCATTGTTCTTTCTTATTTCTAGTTCCTTCTCCAAGCTTTTGGGGATCAGAGATATAATTTCAATGAATGCTTTGTTGTAGATATTTAGGTACCTTACTATGGCATCTTGCAATATCTTCTGATCTGCTTCACCATAATCATCATAGAACTCAACCATTGGCTAAAGATTTCCATCCACTGTGACTGATTTGATTATGTCATCAATGTGAAGAGTGGGTTTTTCAACAAATTACCTCTTCCTTCTCTTCTTCTCCTTGACCGGTAGAGTGTTTACCGGATGATTTCTTCTGTTTCTTTACTTTCTTGATTTCTTCATCATATTCAGTGTCCTCTTCATCCCTTTGACTGACATAAGCTCTTGTGGCTTTTATCTTTGTTCTTTTCTCTTCTTTGGCAGATGATTGTGCTTTTGGTTTTGAAGTCCTTGAGCCTTTGGCAGTGGTAGGTGCAGATCTCTTTGATGATCTGGTCCGGGTGGAAGGTTTTGCCAGAACACTTTCCTCATTTTTCTTTTCTGCCTTCTTCTTTTCTTCCTCAGCCCTTTCCCTCTTTTTCCTGTGGGCATCAAGTGCCTCCATTGAGATGCCAAAGCCCTTGGCAACATCTTCTATTTCTTTTCTCACTTTCCTCTTAATCTCTGGCTACCTTAGCTCTGTATGAATTTTCACACTTAGTTCATCAAAAGTTCCAAATCTTTCTACTTTTGGGTACTTTGGCTGTCTGAGCATGTGTTGAACATGCAGCTCTATAATTTGTTCATCGACTTCATACCCCATAGGCATGATCCAGACTGTCCTTGGCTCAACTGCCTCCATTAGGCATTGATCAGTGTCTACCATGAAGCACATTGTATCCTTATATTTCTCAACTACTGATTTGGGGATTCTTTCTCTGACTTGCATTGTATTTTGAAAGTGCTTGAAGTAACCCCACAGAGTTGTATTCCTTGCCTTGGCATCCCCAAGTTCATGCAAGTAATCTCTGATCTGAATTGCTACCGGTTTGTCATTTTGCCATACCCATCCATTTGATCCAGGCAGCTCATTCATGAAGTAGAAAAATAAACATAATATCAGTCCACCATATTTAAAAGAGTTCTTCTTATCCTTTTTGATCTTCTGTATGTTTTCCATTAATTGGCTCAAAAGAAGTTCATAGAGATCATAATCTGCATTCTTTCTTAGCATCTCATAGGCAGTATATACTACAGTTTCGGATACTGAATTCTCCCTACTGGAGTGATATATCTTATATCCTATTATCATAGATGCAAACTTGACATCTAGCTCAGTAATATCTTCAATGGTCATTGCCCTCTTATCAAATTTTGATCCGGTGGCCTCAATTAGAATGTTGTTTTTGACAGATTTGAGGATAGGAATTCCTCCGTAGGAGTGTAAACCAGTTACTACCCTAATTGCCTCCTTGGTGATTTTGCAAGGTCTGTTCAGCCACAGAAAGTTGTCATGTACCCTACTCAACACATACCGGAACCATTCATCTTCTTCAAAGCAAGGGAAATGAATGAACTGATCAAAATGTTTTTCTTGGACGCCCTTATACTGAGGTTTGATCTCAAAAGAATCATCTATTAACTGCTTGTGGTATATGTCTCTTAGTTTGAATTCCCCAAACTCTTCAATGTTTGCGTGTATATTAACCCTAATATCTTCTGTGTGTAACACACCATGCCGAACACTGGAGAAGGCTCCTAGGGGATCTACCTCTAAGGATTTGTATGGATGCTTCTTAAATATGGGGCGACATCTATTAGAAATCTTTACTATTTTCAGAGTAGCCATTATCAAGGAATCTTACTGAGAGATATTAAGAATGAAGAATACCTTTTACACTGTTTAGGGCACACACGATGAAATCCAAATTGAGCTATATGAAGAATCGTCTTGATCTTTGGGAAAAGTAGTTGCAAAGCTCATTTTCTCTCTTCTTCGAATGTGAGTGTGCAAATGATGAATAAAAGAGGCTTTATATTTTTGCACAAAACCCTAATTCCTTGTCGCAATAAATGCATACTTTAAGTTATTCCAGTTGCTCTGTTTTCCCGAACCAATCTTGTGAAAACACCTATTTCACCGGAAGACTCTTCAAATCTTTTTGCGGATCTCTCAAATTTTTACCAGACCTTCTTTAGATGTTTCTCTAGAAACCCTTTGATCTGCAACTTCTCATGTGCCAATTTCAGGCACCAATTAACTAGCTGGGGGAATTGGCTTATCTTTTGTTGCTCCCCCTGAGCCAAAGCTCATCTTATTTAATTTCTAGATGAAATACCAGCACCAAATTCTGGTGCGGATCCATCTCCTACATTCTCTGTACATTTCTTCACCCAAATCTTGTTCATCTCACTCTGAACTTCATCCACATTCATTTTTCTTTTGCCTTTGTCTTGATTCTGATTATGATGCACCGGACCCCTTTTGTCCTGTTTTATGTTTCTACAGAATTTTGCTATATGACTGGATCTATTGCAAATTTGGCAAACAACATTTTTTTGCATATTTGATTGATATCCTCTTGATCTGCATTGATTAGCCATATGACCCATTCTATTGCATGCAAACCATCTACCATTGAATGAATTATTCATTTGCATATTTCTGCATTCATGAGATTTGTGACCATACCTTTTGTAGTTGAAGCACTATCTAGAGAAGGATGTATTAGTCTGATTCATTCTTCTTCTACACTAATTAGCTTTATGACCAAATTTATTGCAGTTGTGGTAGTATCCATTGAAGGATGGATATCTTTGAGCATTAGGCTACCTTACCAGAGGACTTCTAGGCCTATTCCTTGAATTTTCTGATCTAAAATTCTTCTAACCAGATCCGGAGCTTTCTCCTTTCTCATATCCCAAACCACACTTGTCATCTACCCCTTTTTGGTTTTGAAGAACTTCAAGTTGGGTAGAACTTATATTGAATTTCTCTTTATATTCATTTGCTGTTTGAAGATACCTTTTGAGAGAGACAATTTGATCCTCAAGTTTTTCTTCATTATCTTTAGCATCTTCAAGATCATATTCAAGATGTCTGATAATTCTATCCATCTTGTGGCAATCTTCCGATTTCTCCTTGAGAGATTGTCTTAGATTATCTTCAGTTTTTCTTTTCTCTTCAATCTCTTGGGTAAACTTTATAAATCCTGATTCCATTTCATGTCTAGTCATAATGATTTCTTTTGATAACTTTTCACATAGCTTGGTTTTCTCCTTCAGTTCTTCATTTGCATCATTTGCTTGACCTTGACTTGCCAATTGCTGAAGTAGCTCCTTTCTCTTTTTCATAGAGAGACTTAATTTGTCTTTTAGTTCTCTCATGAAATCATCAGCCTGTTTGAGTCTTTCCTTTAATTCATTGACTTCAGAGTTTGACTGCTCAAGATCATCAAGGGCAGTCTTGAGTTGCTCCCTTAAACCATATGCATCCATTTGGATTCCCAGATCTTCCTCAAGCTGTTAGACTCTGTTAGGAGGAACTTAGCTCTGATACCAATTGTTCATAACTGAAAGGGGGGGTGAATTAGTTATCCTAATTATTTCTGCTTTTTGAATTTTCTCAATAATTAATGCAACATTAATTCAAACAAGAAAACTTAATCATGAAATGGAAATACACATGACACAATATTTTTGACATGGAAACCCTGTTAAGGGAAAAACCGTGGGGTGATTAACCCAAGATTGTATTCTCTGTTAGAAGAATAGGATTACAAAATGGCACTTGCCAATTAGGGCTCACTACCCGAGCACACTGCTCACAAGAGGCACACTGCCTACAAAGAGACACACTGTCTACAATTTATAAAGAGTGTAATACAATACTTGAACTGATAAGGAGCATCAACATATGGTGGAGTTTAGTTCTGGTTAGGCTATGTATACTGATCTGCTGCATTTCATCTCTCTTCTTTTAAACTGTTCTTCTTTCACATACTGAATCTTCCTTTCTGCTTTTATTCAGCTCTACTACTTTTCTTCGCACTTCACTTCCAACAACAATGACTTCGATAACTAAATCAATCTTGTATATATATCCGCACAAGTGATTTCATCACCTTTCTAGTCGGCACCTGGAATAGTCACTATTTTCCATAGACTCTGATCTGTCGACTGAATCCTTGCTTAAAAAGTAATGCGGATCATGGATATACTTGTGGAAATCATTAATCATGTTGGCCAAACATAATTTATGTCTTCATGACCTTTACCAACATCAGCAACACATTCGGAACAATATCTGATGTTCTGCCAGTTAGGTCTTTCTCTGTTCACACTGTCACTTGGGAACCCGACACTCAAGCATTCATATTTCTTTATCCTTTCCACACCGGAGGCTCAAACCTTGGAATCTATCAATCAAGATACTCCTCTTGACTTCCCCAAATCTGCACTTCACCAAGACACTTCCTTTGAGAGATCTGGACCTGACTGTCAGACCTTGCCACATGCTCTATTCTTGTTTACCGGACCACAACATTCTTCACTCTGACTTCCGGTATAGACATACCATGTCCTGCGGGTGTGTGGGATGAACTTTGTTGCCATCAATGACAACATTCATGAATCCATGCAGTGTCTCTTACCAACGATATATATATATATATATATATATATATATATATATATATGTGTGTGTGTATATGTATGTATGTATATATAAATGTATGTATGTATATATAAATGTATGTATGTATATATAAATATACATATACATGTATATGTATGTATACATATATATATATTTAATTCATGACAAAGTTCCACATATCCTACAACCTTTATGTTCTCAAATAACAAATTCATTTCACAATTTCTCTACATTTTAGTTTTCAATATAGTAAATACTTGAGTGAAATAGGAAGTAATTAACCCTATAAATCTGAATTTTTTTTTAACTACATTTTACTCTATCAAGTATACTTTTTAATTCAAATAAATTTAAAGAGATATAGTAAATACAGGAACTAATAAATCTTTCACTTCAAGTAAACAGACAAGTGAATCGATTTAGATTATTTTTCATTACATACTTAAACCAAGTTTTAATTTTGTTTTCAAAGGTAAATTTACATCTTCCATAATACTGTAAAAGTAACTTTCTCACCAAATAATACAAGAGATAAATTTTAACAACTGATCCAAATCAACAACCAATCTCACAACATACAAATTTGATAAACAAGAACAAACAACTGTAAAATCCCACAACTCACAAACATTCTAAGGGAGGGATTACTTTCCTCTCCCAATATAATTTTTCTACAACTCTCATAGGAAGCATACTCTCCTCTTCAAAAGAAACTTATCTAGGAAGAACTTTAAAGAGACCAAGCTCTCATTACAAATAGGGAGATAGAACATTTTCTTTAACAAGGCAAAATTCCTTCAATCCTCTTAACATGCTCCAACAGTAACATGCATGACAACAAGGGAGAAAACAACAACCAACTAGCTCTCCTCCCTACCATAGACCTGCAAGAGGGTCACCCCCGAGCTAGGGAGACCATCCACATACCCAGGGT
Organism: Cunninghamia lanceolata; assembly: GCA_027924645.1. Lineage (NCBI taxonomy): Eukaryota > Viridiplantae > Streptophyta > Pinopsida > Cupressales > Cupressaceae > Cunninghamia > Cunninghamia lanceolata. The sequence continues at coordinate 8,092,392 of BSBN01000888.1, forward strand.
AGAATAAACCAAAAACACTCCACAACATTGATTCACAACAATAGAAGCATAAACACACAAACTCCCATAGTTGTACACACATTACAAAGACTCGGCTGAGGTGAGTTCAAAGGGGGTAGGGAAGTAGACTCTCTCTACTCCAAGGTGTCATTCTTCTCAAACAGTTATCATAGCTTACCTCATGGCCTCAAGCCAACAAAATTATTCTTTCTCATGGCCTCAAGCCATCCAAATAAGAAAAATCACAGTGATATCACAAATAGGCTCTCAAAGCCTTCTAGCCCTCTAGGCTCAAAATTACCAACATGCCCTCAAGGCTTCCATATACCAAAATAAGAATACACCTGAGGAGGTTCACACCTTCCCTTCCCCATACATGATGAGCATTGTCTTCCAACTAGAAGAAGCTCTTTCATACACCCAACACAAACCCAAAATAGAAAAAATAACACATAGACAACCATTGTAATTCCACATTCATCAAACAAGAACAAAGCATACATAGGTGAGTAACTGGCTCAGTAACCTTTTCTAGCCCGATTATGGAATGTATTTTGAAGAAGAGCTCCACCCTTAGTCTCCATCTCCAAGTTCTCCTTCTTTTCACAATAATCCAACCCCCTTACCCTCTCCCTCTTCTCCTCTTTAAAACAAATTCTCTCCCTTATCCCTTATTCCAAGTGGCATTAAAAAAACTAAACCCACTCATTATCCATTATCCCTAATTGACTTAAAACAATTAACCCCACTAAAGAGGTTCCCCACTATAGCCCTTTTACAACACATGGGTGAATAAAATATAATAAGAAAAATAGAAATAAAAAGGAAGTGGATGACACACCACTCTTTTTATGGGGGTCTCCCACCAAAAGAGAGGCACAAAGAGACAAGCACTCCATTATTGGTGGATCATGGAGTCCTTCCATGACTTGGAAGTGGGTCTAAGTGTGGATTCCACTCATCCCATTATCCCCATGCTCCCAAATTCGTCACTTAACATCACCATGAAGTTGAAGTGACCATATGGAGGTTATCCCAAGGTTATCCTAGTCAAAAAGGTCCCTAGACCCATGGGGTATAACCTAGGGTTGATTTTAACCTAGTTAGGACTCCCAGAGTCTAGTAAAAACACAAGGAGAGGGTCTAAAACAAATAAACTTAAACAAGATTCATAACAACATCTTTTACAACACATATCACAATTTAATAAAATCAGAAGATAGACCTAATTCCCTTGACCTCATGCATCATTACAACATTACAACATTACAACAATTTCACCAAACACGAGGTTGATCTTAGTTCCTCATGGAACTAGATCGGCTCACAAGGGATACAACATAGGGTGTGGAATGATCTCCTGTATTTGTGGTTTTGTTAGCAATACCTGCACACTCAAACTCGAAGTCAATAACACATAAAGATATCATAGCTGAAGCAATTTAAATACATGCATACCTAAACATTCTACCATATAATCATACTAAAAACATATTAAGGTTCCATTTCTAGTATTATCCATTCATCATTTTGTAAAAAGCAACATCTAATTATCATTGCACAATTGTTTTCTTAAAAATCAATTAGGTTTAATAAACAAAATTCTAGGATCAACAGTCCCCCAATCATAAAAGTAATAGTAATAGTACTGTAAATAGTCTCATGAACAGTAGTGAAAAAGGTAGGCCTCACAAAGTGCTAACCAATCTTGGAGAACTGAGCACACCTGTGTGGGCCAATGTAGTCGAATGGAAACTTTGTCTTATAATCACAGCAGAAGATGAAATGAGGAAGGGAATTGTGATCTATTACAGAGAAATGATGAAAATTAAGAGGGATTTTGTTTCTCTGGAGGTGGAAGCTAATGGGTCTAGTGATGAGAAGCTCCTAGATGTCAAAGAAATAAAACAAAATTTCAAAAGGGTAGTAAATGATGAAATAGCAAAATTATGATCTAATAACGGGAGAATCACTAGGGAGACTTTTGAAAATGGCAGCCTATATTAACACTGTCAGAAATAAATTTGATGAAGTGCACCGAAAGGTGGTGGACACTGATAGAGCAGTGATGAAGAAGAAATGTCGGATTAGCATGATAGGAATTCCACATGCAATGTCATTGACACCTATAATCAATAGATACAGGATATACAAGGCAAGGTTAGGAGTAAAGGTACCCCAAACGGTGCAAAGTGGCATAGGAGAAGGTGAACAGGGAAAGGAAGAGGAAGCGATGGAATGAAGTGGACAATGGTATTAAGGATTTGCAAATCCTTAATTGATTTCATTTTCATGCTTTAGTTGTTTTAAGATATTTTCTCTAAAACTATTGGCTCTGGAGGGCCCCTTATTATAATTATTTTTTAAACATCTTTAAGTCAACTATTTCAAGAAGCCATTATGGTTTATAAAGACAGTTAATTTTCAACTCAGCTATATATTCTGGATAGCTAGTTGATTTAGGGATCTTTTGAAAAACTTTGTTTTGGAAGGTTGATAGTAAATATTGGTTTCCATTTTCAACTACTTTGATACATGCAATGAAAATCAATACAGTAGAGTTTTAAATGATCATGGACTTTGTGTTGTGGTTATCTGGATTCATGTTCTACTTATGTTGAATGTGTTGCTGCTAGTGTTGGTAATATTTGTGTATCGAGGTGGTTGGATATCTATAGTTCTTGCTCACTGTTGTGAATTATTTGTCTTTTGATACATTATTTTAGGTGGTGAATATATGGTGTATTATATTAGTTTCTATTAATTCATAGATGTTATGTTGGTGGAAGTCTTTGAGCTTCTTATAGTTTGGTTGTAAATCTACCTTTATTGCTTTCTGGTCAAAAGCTTTGCCTTTGTTTTTTCTTTCTGGTTAAAAGCAATTTAGATTTTCATTCATAAGAATATCTTTCGAAGATAGTTGCACCTTGTTAAAGAAGCAGAGAGCCTTTATAAAATACAAATATAGTAGGCTCAACTATTGATTATATTTGTCACTTATCTAGGCGTGAGTATATAGAGTTAAGTGACAAATCTGTTAACCAACATCATCTGAGGCAATACTAAAACTACATGTATGTTGTGGCACCATAGATTGGGCCACACTAGTAATAATGTTTTGAAAACTATCAATAATAAAAAATTTCTTGGATGGTTTCTCCTATTCTAATGAGCATTTTGATTTTTGTGAGCATTGTGTGTTTGGTAAATAAAATAGAAAATCATTTCCTTTAGGAAGGGATAGAACAAAAGAGAAGTTATAAATTATTCATACTTGTGTTTGGACCTGTGGATAATGATTCTATCATAAAATCTCATTGTTTTGTCACCTTCATTAATGATGTATCCAGATTTACATGGATTTATTATATGAAACACAAATCTAAAGTTTTCACTATATTTAAGGATTTTAAAGTCCTAGTTGAAAACCAATTGGGATTGAAGATAAAAAACTAACATCTCACAATGGAGGGGAATATTGGTCTAAGGAATTTGATGAGTTTTGCAAGCATGCAGGTATTATTAGACAAAAGACAACTCCATATACACCACAACAGAATGGTGTTCTAGAAAGGATGAACCGAACAATCATGGAAAGAGCCAAAAGTATGTTGAGTGATGAACAGTTGGATAAATGCTTTTGGGTAGAGGTTGTGTGTACTTATTGCTATTTGATTAACATATATCCTTGTAAGACTCTTGATTTGACACCTTATGAAGTGTGGATAGGTAAGAAATCTTTTGTTTCTCATTTAAGGGTTTTTAGCTATGAGGCTTTTGCTCATGTGCCTAAAGAAAAGCGATCTAAGTTGGATCCAAAAGCCAAAAAGTGTACATTCATTGGATATGGTGATAATGTCAAAGGTTATAAGCTTTGGAATCCACTAAACCATAAGATTATCTATTCTAGAGATGTTATTTTCAGTGAACTTAGAGCTATTTCTAAACTTGAGTAGCCAAAAGGAAAAGAAGAAAAGGTAAAGAGAGTGCAAATTGATTTAGAGTAGCAAGATGCACCTCAAGAAGAAGACAATGATGGATTGCGGGATGAAGAAGAAGAATAAGATTCATGTAGTTCTGATGAAGATGAAACTGTTGTTACAGAAGAGGTTGGTTTAGATGATCATGCAGAAGAACAAGCTAAGACTCTTACTCCACCCTTGAGGAGATCCATAAGACAATGGAATCCAATTGACATGTATAGACCACTCGATTTCCATTGTATATTTTCTTTATTGAGTACTGATGATGAGTCTAGATCCTACAAGGAAGCTATTCTTGGAGATTATAGTGAGTCTAGGTAGTTAGCCATGTAGGAGGAGATGATGGCTTTAGACTCTTGTAACACCTAGGATCTTGTTCATTTTCCCAAGGGAAGAAATGCCATAGGTTGTAAGTGGGTCTTCAAGAAGAAGTTTGGAGTAGATGGTTCATTAGAAAAGTACAAGGCTAGACTTGTAGCTAAGGGCTACTCCCAAAGAGAGGGAATTGATTTTGGTTAAATTTTCTCTCCTTGCTAAAATAACTCCGATTAGATTTCTTTTATCCATTGTTATAGCTTATGATTGGGAGATTGAGTAAATGGATGTTAAGACTATGTTCTTGTATGGAGATCTTGAGGAAGAAATTTATAGGAAACAACCTACAGGTTTTGAGGTAAAAGGAAAAGAACATTGGGTTTGTAGGTTGAAGAGGTCTCTCTATGGTTTGAAATAGTCCCCCAGAATGTGGTATCAAAAGTTTGATTCATTTCTATTGAAACTAGGTTTTGTTACGAGTGAGGAGGATCATTGTGTGTACATTCACTGTATTGATGATTCTATATTGATCATTGCATTGTATGTTGATGACATGTTATTTTTCAGTAATACTGACAACTTTTGATAGCAAACAGAAAGTCAACAAAATAAATAAAAGGATTACAGAGCTGGATTTATTAGTTTCTAGACATCATCAGCTAGTCATTGGGTTAATTGTGATTAACTGACATCGCTACATAAAATGCTATGTAACTCTAAATCTAATTCCACCTGAACTAGAGAGGGTCGTGAATTATAATCTAGACACTTTCTTGCATCTATCTATTCAATCATTCAAGATGTGCTCATGACTCTTCAAACATTAAAAATTATTCCTACTTATCTACTTGTGATCATCAGAATAACACCTAAAAATTAATACTTTAACAACTATACAAATGAAGGAAAAGGGCAATGAATGATATGAACCTATTGTTTATTAAGAAGCTCATAAAGTGTGGCCTTCAATAGACTAGCTATGGTTTCCACTCTTCAAATTCATAAAAATGATAATGATGGCTTTAGGCATGGTGTTGGTCATGTTCTCATGATAATGATCCACATTATACATGAATTATTTTCTAATAGCATGAGACTGGGACTATAAATGAAGAGAGTACTAATTGGTTGGTGGGAGGACATATTTTTTCTTCTACACTTTTCCTACAAATTAAATGGTGTTAAATCTCTGTTGCGCAAATAATGAAATGAGTTACTTATAAATTTATCAATTTTTATGAAGATTTGGTCTATCAAATTATTGGAGGTAGAGCACTGGTATTGAACTGTGGTTAGGGATTTTGTTAGTGCTTTGTTGGTAGAATTGAATTCTTTATTTTATATATATATTCTCTACCTACTTGTCTTTTTTCTAAATTTTATACCTATAATTTGTACCCACTTACATTGAAAACTAGAATGAGCCCAAATGTTAGTAACAAGCCTATAAGCTAGGTCTTACTGGAAAGAGATGAGAAGGTTGTCAACTATTCTAGTCGTTGTTTAGATAATTGAATAGAACTAATTGTTTTCAGCCATAATGTGTTTGTCACTATATTAAGGCTATTATATGTTTGGCTTTTTAGTGCTAAATTGACACATTTAAAACCTTGGTTGCCACTAGTGCATTCAATTTAGATGTTACAACATAGGTGTATTTATCTTAGATGACATAGGTAAGGGATATTGTGCTTAGATGCCTTAATTAGTGTGCATTAAGCTTAGATGTTACATTTGAGATGTGTTAACTTACAAACACAACAATTAGATTAACCATGACATATTTACATTCTTGATTTTGGAAATGCGACATGTCATTTGAAATTTTAGATAGAAGAGTCTGAGTGAAGAAGACAATATAAAAACTTCATCCTCAAGTTGATTCTATGATGGTAGATGTGAAAATGCTACTTGACTGGAAGCCAATAAGTATCGTAGGTTTGAACTGGAATCATTCTTAATGGATGTGAAGGTACATTTCTTTCAAATTTCATCTTTATTTACAAATTACAATTATTGTAGATACCTAGCAATATCCCCATTGCATATTAAGTGGCATTAAACAACATATAATTGCCTATCATTTAAGGCTAGGTGAGTTGGGATGGGTAGGTTGGAATTGTAGGTATTTCACTAAATGAACTCAAATTCCTAAATGTGTATTAATTATTGGGAGTTCAAAGTGCATTCTAGAGATCTTAGAGTGGATGTACACCATCTTGTACAAAATAAATGACAATGAGCCTATTCTATTACTTATCCATGGCTTTTATTTTGCCACATCTAATTAAGGAAATTTATGTAAACTTTTTTATTTGATTGGTGAATGCTTTTGACCGGAGCTATGAATCAGTAGGCCACAACACATGGGACCTCATCCCCTAACATGAACATGTGGCATGAACTCTAGATGTTCAAACCCATGAGCTCGTTGGTCCAGCAAAGGCCTAGAGCCTGTGAGCACAACAACCCAGTGAAGGCACACATCTTGTGAGAACATTAGCCCAGCGAAGGCACAAGGCCTACGAGGTCTTTGGCCCAGTGGGGGTTTGAACCATGGTGGCTGCCACTACAACTAAGCAACTTAACCACCGAACAATGCCTTTAACTACAATTTATGTTAACTTTATTAAATGCAAATATGCAACACAACCTTTTTTAATTTTGAATTAGGTGAAGAATTTAAAATCAATATTTATGATTCATTTACAATATTTAGGTATGTGATACATGCTAGTTTATGTGACTAAATAAGCTCAACATCTTCATTTATAAGATTGTCTACATCAAATACTATTTTTATACAAAATACATTTCTATTTTTGAAATCTTACTCTGTCTTGATAAATCATTGATATTTGGCATTTAAATTTTCTCATCCATCATGAATCACAATGATTTAAAACAAAAAAGTATATTAGGTAATATTCATTAAAAATTTTAAAATCCATTAATGATAAAGGAAGACTAGATAATACTTATTCAAGAATGAGAAACCAATAATTATCAAGGAATTCTAATAAATATTTTGAGTTTTATTTTATTTTTAAATATTACATCACCTTCGCGAGTATATGAAGCCAACTACAATGGCCATATGAATGTATTTTAATTGGTAATAATGTTTGTACTAGAAAATCACTTCCCATGTTCTTAATAGCTACACACTACCATAAATGACATCATTTACATGGCGTAATCATATTTTACATTTTTCTCATGCATGTTGAATACAAAAATTAAGCCCCTTTTTTCTAATATGTAAAAATTCTAATAGCTCAATATAACTTTGAACATGCTAAAGAAAACACACCCAAAAAACCTAATAGTAATAAACTACACAAAAATGAATAATCATTAACTATTATTTTAAAACCTTCCAATACAAATATGAATTTATGCCTTAGAAAAAAACATTTAAATTAGATAAATAAATAAATAAACACTCACAACTTGAGGACGGTGTAGAGGAACTAGACAATGAAGAATGGTGATGATATTTGTGATGTAAAGCATCATTTGATAGCTTGTGAAACGAGGACCTGATATTTGATCTCACGAGTAGTGTGATCCCAAATTTAAATCCATATCACTCTAAAATTTGGTGACACAAACACTTATATACCCTACTTATTTCCCTCATTTTTAAACCCTAGAATTATTTAATTTTCAAAACCTAGTTGCAACCAATAGTAGCAAGTGCAACTACTTTCCATCAAGCCACAACCAAAAGAAAAATTTGAAAAGTAAGACAATGAGATATAAATTGTACAACAAAGGAGAATAATATATCCATGGATCATATGTTTACTTCAAAAAGTGTAATTCTTTGTTGTCAAAAAGAGCTTAAACACTATTCATGACTCCCTAGATAAGTACTATTGAACAGAGCATCCTGAAGGTTCCATATCTACATATACTCATGGATGAGAGGTGTAATCCCTATTGATGATGGGACCCTAGTTCTGAAATTATCCTTCAACATATAAATAAGTGGAGTATAGCACCTTGACAACAATTTCCAACCTGCCATGTCATAGTTGGCCTATGTACACAGCCTTAAAACCACCCTACCCAAATTTCCCTACCGAAATTTCTATGCATCATCAAAGGACTTAGCACAATACATTTATCTCATGTGATGATCTACTCTACTCTTTTCCTATTTTCTCTACTCCTTTAATTAATGGATTCCTATGCACTCTCATTGCACCAGGGTCAAATTTTATGATGTGATCAAAACAATGACTTCTTAACCCAAGGGTTCAAGGTTTGAGCCCTATTGTAATCTACATTAGCAAGCTCACTAAATGTAGTAGATAAAAAATTTAAAGTTTGGAGGCACAAAAAACATAAGAAAGAAAGTGTGTAACTCTAGTTTAATAAATTTTTATAGATGATAATGGAATGCATCCTTTCACCTATTCTAACAAATTTAAGTCACTCACAAAGTTACAAAAGATAGTTTTAATAGATTTTGAGAGGCCACTTTCCAATCTATAGAGGAAAATTTAAAAGAAACCTATACCAAGTTCCACTACACAAGTGTGGACTCTTTTGTAACAAGCAATTGACTAAATATTGGTGGTTGACTTCAATGGCTATGATCTCTTCAATTGTCGTCCCATCACTTAAACAATAAATAGATCAAATTTATGCATTCAACTTGGCTTTTTTATTATCCAAAAATAAAGAGAACAAGTTTATGAATTGGCCTTTGTAATTGTGATTGATTATTTGAACTACATTACAATCTACCTAAATATTCAATACTCCAATCAAAATAAGATAAATATAATAAACCAAAGATTATACCTTGCTGAACTGATTTACCTCATGTCTTCCATTGTTGCCTATCTCTTCAATGATCTTGTAGATTATGATTTAGCTCTCATATGTATACTTCTTTTATGTTTTAAGATGACAAAGACAGAATGGCTTTGTGGATTAAAGTGCAATGTGAGCAATCCTACAATGCAAGACTAAGATAATGATGGGTATTGTGATATGAAGCCATGATATTGATATTGATATGTAGCTAAATGAGATTATGATGCTAATGTCAAATGAGAGTATAAGCCAAAGGCACGCTAGAATGATTTTGGAAGCATAAGTTTGCTAAAGCTTGAGATGTATAAAATTGAGGAATGAGAGGTGCTTTTATAGGCTTGAGAATGCCAAGATCCAAGTGTCACAATCTCAACGGTGGAGAATAAGTCATATGAGGTGTATGGTAGAGATTTGATTAGTTGGGATGAGGGAGATAAAGGGAGGAAATGTTCCTCCAACAATGACAAGGTGGAGAGAAAGTTGTGAGCAAGAGGCCACTTGTCACAATGCTCTCAAAGACCAAAGAACATGGGTCAAAGAAGGAGTCCTTTGTAGGGAGGTTGGAAGGAATCTAGGAACTATGAGACATGTGTCTCTAAGTCTCCTTTGACTAATATGACATGGAGGAACCAAGTTCTTGAGAATAGGAATGGTTAGAGGAATAATAGGACATGTGGGTGAGGATAATTGCCTAATTAAATATTTAAAATATTCAATTATATGTGCAACATGACAAGGTGTAAAGTGAGGTGGATGAGATGATGTGGATTTATAGAATTAGGATTTTAGGATAGATGATTAATTAAATAATTTGTTTATTTAATTAAAGAATGATTTAGTTGAATTTGGATGATTTAATTAAATAAATTGATTTTTATTTAATTTTTGGATGATTGTGATGAATGTGAATAAGATAAATAAATTAGGATATTTATTTATTGATATAGGAATAAGAATAAAATATATATAAAAATATTTATTTAATCTGACTCAAGCCATTTTTAGGTGTATACATTTTGCCCCTCTTTGAGACAATGTGTTTTATCATGTTGTTTCAAAGAATAAATTTTTTTGAGTATGATACATGCCCCAGTTTGCCCATGGTACAAGTTTGGTGTTGGTAGCATAAGTTTGCCAAAGCTTGAGATGTGTAAAATGGAGGAATGAGAGGTTCTTTAATAGGCTTGAGAAGGCCAAGATCTAAGTGTCACAATCTCAATGGTGGAGAATAAGTCATATGAGGTGTACGACAGAGATTTGATTAGTTGGGATGACGGAGATAAAAGGGGGAAATGTTCCTCCAATGATGACAAGGTGGAGAGAAATGTGTGAGCAAGAGGCCACTTGTCAGAATGCTCTTAAAAACCAAAGAACATGGGTCAAAAAAGGATTCCTTCTTTGTAGGGAGGTTGGAAGGAATCTAGGAACTATGAGACATGTGTCTCTAAGTGTCCTTTGACTAACATGACATGGAGGATGCAAGATAATGGATGGATGAAAGAGTTGAATGATATGTTATGCAAGATAAAATGATAACACACACAAGCAAGCAAGCTAGTATGCACAAATGATACAAAAAACAAACAAGGTATTGCCCCTGTCAAGCTATAAACCAATGATTAATTGATAATGATTGATGATAGTGTTGTCATTGCAAGGAAAAATATATCCCTAGATCAACACAAAGATGCGGGAATGATATATCCCATTCATGATGATGATTGATTGATTTGATTTATGACAAGATTAGGATCATGACCATTGATTGCGATTGGATAATTTGACAAGATTCATTTACTCGATTGGTATAGATTAAGGATGACTTACATTTGGATCATTTCTTAATTTGATTGAATTGGATTAATATGGAAGAATGTGATTTGAGAATTGATTTGATTGAATTGGATTAAGATGATTGATTAGAAGAATTGATTTGAAGATCAGATTCATTTGATGAGTTTTGTTACAACAAGTTTACTCAATCATGAATAAAATATCAGTTAGAAGAATTAGAGGAATGATAATTATATGAAAATAACTTGGATGAAATGATAGAAAGGACTTGGATCTTAAGCCATTTGGAAAAACGTAAACTATAGAATGCTTATAAATGAAATGAAATGCAAATCTAATATGCACAAATGAGGCTTTGTCATCTTGTATACAAGTATTTGAAGTACTTTTTTCATCATTGAGCTTTGCAAATGTTGTAAGAAAATACAAGCATCTAGGTATAATTAAACCATGATGACATGAGTATTTCTTACATGGATTTTGATTTAGCAAGTTAATACAAGCATCTAGTTGAAATTGAACCAAGATGACCTGAGTATTTCTTGCATGTATCAACAGACAAGGATTGCACTCTTTCATGTTTAGACCCATAATGTCCTCAATGATCTTTTGTTGATTATGTCATTAGACAAGTCATCACATTACTAAAGATTGATCCACAAACAACAAACAAATGAAAATAATCATGCCCCCATCATAGCTCCTCTAGTCTTGAACATACTCGAGTAGCATAGAAAACATGATAACAAAAATCAAGACCTAAGACTTAAACCTACAAAAAGCATCAAATCTTCTTGCCACAAATATGTTTTCTTGCCATGAAAATAGATATAATCATTTTGATAGTTTAGGCATAGTGTTGTTATCTTGTGTCCAACTTTTGTTGAAAAGATTTGTTTGTAGTGTTGCATGTTTCCTAGGGATAGTATTGCGATCCAGTTTGCTACCCTCTAAGATTGTGACACTCAAGAATCCAATTCTCCAACTAGGTTGAGGATTTTTCCCCCAGTCAAGTAAAGGATCTAGTTATTATGGATGAAACATAGTGACTGAATGGATGATAGACTCGATGCAACGGGTCCTAAGTCTCGGTACAAGGAAGGAGGTGGGATTGGATGGATAAAAGGATGGGTGATAAGGGATGGAATGGATGTACACGTAAGATAGGGTGGATGTGATCTCCAAATACTATGTTGCATAGGAATAAATTACCCTATTCTACGTGTAAGGCTTGGGATTTGACATGACAAAGCCTATGATAAAGGAGGATGATAGGATTGGTTTTAAAGGGATGAGGTATGTCAAGAGATATCCAAAACATTTGGCAACATTGTGCCGGAAATTTTACCAATATCAAAAGGAGTAAGAGAGGATGAAAGGATAACAATACGATAGGTATATGTAGGATAAGGATGATAAGATGGTATGGTAAGATAGGATGAAAAATTATAGGGTCAATGAGACAATGTGCTCCCAAGGCTAAGTGACATAGAAGATCAGCCTGTACATGATGCCTATTTGCCAAGTTTTCATAATGGTACTTATCCAAGGCACCACCAAGGTTGGTTTTCATTGTTGGATGTAGGGATTTTTTCTTTACTTTAAAAAAAAAATTATGGGATATTTAGATGGGATAGGTGGATATGGATAACAGGGACTCGAGTGTCTAGTGCCATGAAAAGTGATATTGTCCCACTAGAGAGGGATGTCATCACACATAGACCATGTCAAGTCTCATCATGCTCATAGATGGTTGTAAGGGGTTTCATGAGAGAGAGATGGATAAGTTAGATAGTGCATTATGAAAGGTTCATGCAAGGATGGATGGGGGATAGTGAATTTTGTTGTGGGTTATGTATGGAAGATAGTGGATTATGATGTGGATTACGTAGGACTCATGTAAGGAGATGGATGAAAGGCTTATGCAAAAGCTTGGAACATAGGGTGGTGATGGGTGAAATATGTAGGATAATGGATGAAGGATGGGAAGATGGAGGTATGAAAATGATCCAGGACAAATGGTTGCACACACCATGTTAAACATGGAAGCTTTTGATTAGAAGGAGGTGTAAGAAGTAATGGTGATGTTTTCTTAGGGGACGGTTGATTTAGGAATTTTGGTGCCCACATGTACTTGGTGTTTTTATGATTTTTGCTTGACTTGTGGGATTTACATATGGAATGGGATTTTTGAATGGATTGGATGGAAAAGGATGGTTGGGATTTTTGAGAGGTGGATGCCTCTTTTGACTTGCTTTCTTGTTTAGGTACCCAAACCATTTTAGTTTTTGACTTTTATTTTGGAGGTATGAGCTTGGATAGCCTTTTGAATGTACTTGACTTTGATGCTTTGCATTGATGTCCTAAGGCATTAGGACCCTTAGGATTTTTTGATTTATGAATGGAGGCATCCAATTATTTTTCTTTTGAATGCCATGGCGAAGGTGGAATGAATGGAAGCTTTATGTTTCAATGATGTGTGCATTGATTTGATTAGGAATGTGAGGGAATGTGTAAGTCGATGGATTTGGCATTGGGAGTAGTGGAGGTAAAGTGGATGGCAAGATGTTAGGAGTTGGGAGAAGTGGAGGCAAAGTGGATGGTGGAAGGTGTATGGTCACATGCTTTTGGGATTTGTATGATAATGGAGGTGGAACGACAACGTATGTTTTTGGAATATGATAGTTTTTGTGATGGAAATAAGTGGACTTAGAAGGAATGGAGGAACTACCAACATCTTTAGATTGTTTACATTGGGGTGTATATCCAAGGCCATATAAGTGAGGAGGGACTTTGACATGGATGGGCTCCAAAATACCTTGTTCATAAAGGCCTAATCCTTTTCCTTTATAGTTCATTTTTTAAGTATGCGGTGGATAATGGGATTATGGGTGGTTTGCACATTAGATGCGATCTCTTTATTTGATGGGGAAAGTGAGGTGGAAGATAATGGTTGTTGCTCTCCTAAGGAAGAACATTCATGGGTGAAGGTGGTGATACCAAGGGGATATGATGGGGGATTTCTAACATGGTCAATAATGGATGAGGGAGGATCATTAGGATCTTGATTATCATTATGCTAACTAAGATCCAAGGTATTTGTTTGATCATCTTGTTAGTTGCCGTTGCACCAAAAGATCAACCTATTAATGTCTGATACAACCACTTGACTTAACAAGCATGGGAGGCAGTTAAGCCCTTATCACAAACCACCACAGCATAGTACTGAACAAGGAGACCAAGGGCCACACCTTGCAACAATCCCCCCCTCAGCATAAGCGCGGAGTTTGAACCGTGACTCGGCTCTGATACCAACTGTTAGTTGCCGTTGCACCAAAAGATCGACCTATTAATGCCTGATACAACCACTTGACTTAACAACCACAGGAGGCGGTTAAGCCCTTGTCACAAACCACCATAGCGTAGCACTGAATAAGGAGACTAAGGGCCACAGCTTGCAACACATCTATGTGCACTTGGGAGCCAAGTGTCTCATCAAGGGAAATGAATGTTTGTGGATCATGGATAGGGCTAGATGAAGAAAAAGTTTCTTTTCTTTGAAGGAAGGCCATGAAACAGGGTGAATGCTCAAGTAGGTCAACAAGACTTTTATTAAATGGAGCATGTAGGTCTTTGGTATCTTGTTTATGGATGGTTGTGGGGGTATGAATAGGATCGAGTTTCTCATGGATATATTCTTCATCATGAATAATATCTTGATCATAGAAAAGATATATGTTATGAATGGCTTGAATGAAAGTGATTTGATCTTGATTAAGATGGGGGCCTGATGTTTCCACATGCTTAGGATTTGGTTCTTGACATATCTCTTGGTTTTGAATAGAAGTGGAAGTCAGATACTCTTGGATAGGCTTGAGAGGCTCTAATTGCTCAACAACATGAGAGTATAATATATCTTGACTCAGACTCATGGTGGGAGATTCTTCAATAGGTTCAATGGATTGTGAACTACATGATGGGATTGGAGAAATAGGCATGACATTTGAAGGTTCTTGGATGTTTCAAGGTTAGGGATTTGATGGCATGAGGGTGGTTTACTCCTTACTAATAGCCATTAGATCACATCCTTCATGAGTATATGGGTGGATGGACAATATAACAAATGGAGAATAATGGTAGAAGGCATAGGCTTATAATTAAGGTTAGGATTTCTTGTGTTAGATGGGGATGAAATTGGATGAGTGGATTTGGATTTCTCCATAGCTTTTCTTTTGCTTTTAGATTTTCCAAAGAGTCTTTGGAGAAAATCGTTCAAGGATTCTTTGATTAATGGATTAGAGCTTGGGAAGTTTAATGGTGGTGTTGGTGTAGGACTAGTATGCTTTGGGATAGTCATTCTATAGGATGGTGATGGAGGACTAGTAGATGGAGTGCTATATGATTCCAAACTTTAGGTGGTGTTTCCCTTGTCAATAGTATCATTAAGATGGGTTAAGGATGTGTGATCTTGGTGTGAGGAGTGGCTAGTACTAGCATGCTCATGTTGGGAAGGATTTGGTTGATGTGGATCACCCTTTTCCCTATATTTGTCAAAATTGGGCACTTCAAAACTAGAAGGGAAAGGTATCATAACCAAGATTTTATCAAATGGATGAAGAGATATGTTCTCTAGTGAATATCATTTTGTGGAAGATCCAGTTTGTAAGTTCACCAATTGTTGTTGTAAGGCTTGGATTTGTTACATAAATGCTTCTAATGGATTTATCATATCCTTAGCCTTTTCAGTCTTTGGAGCTAGTTTCAACCATACAAAAATTTGATGTGGATGGAGTTGAATGTGATACTTGTGGATTTTGGTGGAGCTTTTGGTAAGATGTGGTAGAGGTATAATTGATTGGATTTGGAAGCTTTTATGATAAGATTTTCTAAGATTTTCTCTTGATCTATTTGTTTAAACAAAATGGTCTTGAGCTATGATGGTATAGCTATCAAAGTGTTGATATAAAGGAAGTCAAATAGGGATATTTGGTAACCGCTATTGATGTAGACTAGACCTTTATCAAGATGCTCTAGTGTAGTTTCAAGGTAGAGGATGATTGATCCTGATAGGAAACTAACTAGGTTGTTTGATTTAGAGGACATTAATAATACCTTAATGGAAATCTTGATTTTGGTTTGATTTTGGGATGGCTAAGTATGATATGGTAAGTGAACTATCTAAAAATGGGTATCAAATGAATTTTTATGGTTTAGCTGATTTCACCAAGTGATTCTACGTTGAAATGGGTATCTGAAGCTGATTTTGTTTTTTCTCAACACCTCAGGAATAGGTCACTATTTTAAATGCGTAGGTTCAAATGTGTAGAAATAGGTTTTAAATGCATAATTTTGTGGGTTGTATGTGCAGTTCTATATGCACTAGTCTATGTTTTGTATACACTGAAAGGTATATGCACTGTAAGAAGGCTCAAAAGTGCAACAATATTATGTATATGCATAGTAGGAAACAAATGCGCTAAAAGAACTATCAGATGCGCAACAGAAAGTTTCAAATGCGCAGCTTTATGTTTTTACAGTGTCTAATCAATTTTTGTTTGTTTGAGGCATATTTTTCTATGCAACCTAAGTGTTTTTTCTGATGATTTGTCTATTTCAATTTGTTGCAAGAAAACACAACAGACAAGAAGATCTCATGGTTTTCTTATACAAGTTTTTGATAAACATTTTACAAACAAGTATGATTCTTATGGTTAGCAAGGACAATATTTATTGAATCCCAACTTAGATTTCTCCAACCACTTAAATCAAGGCAGATAGTTAGAAACTTGGTAGCGCTTGCTCCTCCTTGCTTGGCACTCACTTCTTTGCCATACCAAGATCCAATTCCTTTGAAGAGTTGAATTTTTTGTCTCTACACATGATTAGTGAAAATGTTGGGTGGCTTCAAAGGTCTGACCTCCTGCGTCGACAAATAGAAGGATTTTGGCTTCTAAAAATAGTTGTTTCTTAGTAAGGGCATTCATTCATGTGGTTATACATGTGGTGATTCGCTACGCTTAGGAGGCTTCCCAATCTGTAGAGGTTAAGCTCTATAGGTTTCAACACACCACAAGGGTACTAAGGGAAACATTTGTCGGTATAAGACAACAACACCTATTGTTTATGACTTTCATGACAAACACTTTTATTTATAACAAATTGAATTAGCTTGGCATTAGCTTGTTACTACTCAAGGTCGTCCCACTTGGATGAAACACAATCCAAGGGTAGGCCTTTTCTAAACATTAAACAAATGAAATGATGGGTCTAGCATTTTGGTCACCCAAGCTGGGGAGAGCATATGCCCATCACCATTTTACAAACACAATAGACACTGGTTCATTAACCTTCTAGAGTTAATCTAAATGTGATTTAATCTACTGAGCACAAAAATGACATGATAGTATAAAAATGAAAAGATAGTTGATTTTAACCTCCTAATCAAACTATCTGATGATTAAATTCAAGATTGGATCAAGTTACTTTCCCCTACTTATGCTAGGTGTGGATTTGTAAATGCAAGATTTGAATGAAAGATTTTTTCAATTTTAACCTCCTAATTTGGGACTATGTGAAATTTGTATGCAAAGATGTATTACTCCTCCTAATTAGAAACTAAGTGAAGTTTGAATGCAAAATGATATGATTACTCCTCCTAATTGGAAACTAGATGAAGATTGTATGCAAGCATGTATTAGTCCTCCTAATTAGAAACTAGATGAAGATTGTATGCGAGTTTGTAAAATGATGATTAAACCATGCTCTAACACCTGCAAAAACCCATTTTTAGTAATTCAAATATGTTCCTTTTGATGATTGATGATACCTGCAACATGAGTTAGCATCAAAATTATCAAAAAATATACTAAAACTTGACAGAATTTAGATGCACAGGAAGATTTATCATATGCGCAGGAATATTTATCATATGCATAGAAAGACTTATCATATGCACAAGAAGATTTATCATATGCACGGAGAGACTTATCATATGCACGGAAAGACTTATCATATGCACAGGAAGATTTATCATATGCACGGAAAGACCTATCATATGCGCAAGAAGATTTATCATATGCACAGAAAGACTTATCATAGAAGGAGGAAGATTTATCATATGCACATGACTTGTTATTTTTCTCCTGTAGGCTTTGTTTTTGGTATGGATGCGTAGAACTAGAACCCGTATGCACTGACATGACCTGTTACAACTTCCAGTGCACCAAAAACTCAAATTTGATGTTAAAATGGGGCAAGGCCCCATGGTGGGTGCCAACATGTGATTGATTATTTGAACTACAGTAGAATCTACCTAAATATTCAATACTCCAATGAAAATAACACAAATGCAATAAACCAAAGATTATACCTTGCTAAATTGATTTACCTCGTGTCTTGGGGATTGATTCCTATCTCTTCAATGATCTTGTAGATTATGATTTAGCTCTCAGAAGTATACTTCCTTGTTGTTTTAAGATGACAATGAGAGAATGGCTTTGTGGATGAAAGTGCAATGTGAGCAATCCTACAATGTAACACTAAGATAATGATGGGTATTATAATGTGAAGCCATGATATTGATATTGATATGCAGCTAAATGAGATTATGATGCTAATGACAAATGAGAGTATAAGCCAAAGGCATGCTAGAATGATTTTGGTAGCATAAGTTTTCTAAATCTTGAGATGTGTAAAATGGATGAATGAGAGGTGCTTTTATAGGCTTGAGAAGGCCAAGATCCAAGTGTCACAATCTCAACAATGGAGAATAAGTCATATGACGTGTACGGTGGAGATTTGATTAGTTGGGATGAGGGAGATAAAAGGGGGAAATGTTCCTCCAATGATGACAAGGTGAAGAGAAAGGTGTGAGCAAGAGGCCACTTGTCACAATGCTCTCAAAGACCAAAGAACATGGGTAAAAAAAGGAGTCCTTCTTTGTAGGGAGTTTGGAAGGAATCTAGGAACTATGAGACATGTGTCTCTAAGTCTCCTTTGACTAAGATGACATGGAGGAACTAGGTTTTTAAGAATAGGAATGGTTAGAGGAATAATAGGACATGTGGGTTAGGATAATTGCCTAATTAAATATTAAAAATATTCAATTATGTGTGCAACATAATGAGGTGTAAAGTGAGGTGGATGAGATGATGTGGATTTATAGAATTAGGATTTTAGGATAGATGATTAATTAAATAATTTTATTATTCAATAAAAGAATGATTTAAAGGAAGATGGATGATTTAATTAAATAAATTGATTTTTATTTAATTTTTGGAAGATTGTGATGAATGTGAATCAGATAAATAAATTAGGATATTTATTTATTGATAGAGGAATAAGAATAAAATAAATATTAAAATATTTATTTAATCCGACTCAAGCCATTTTTAGGTGTATACAGTAATAACATGATATGGTACATAAACCTAGACTTCATTTCTTATCGTGATAGGAATATCTACTATAATTAATTAAAAGGAATACCCAATGGGGGATGTTGAAGATCCCACAGAGCTCCTTTGCTACATCATATTATTCATTTCAAATTCAATATAGATATAATTAAATTTAGACAAATACCATAGGAAAAAATTCTATCTTGTTCTTATTCAAACCCATATTAAATAACAATAAACAAATTTTTACTTAGAGCTTCATATCAAAAAATTCAATTTCATTTTCATAACATCTATTGAATAATTTGTAAATAAATAGTTATCACATATATAACTTTTAACAACCAAAATCTAGAAAGGGCCCACACAACATAATGTAGAAACCCCCACTAATGCAATGTGATGGTGCTAACATATCAACCAAAAGGCATGCACCCAAAGCCTGCATCTAGATTGGAAAAAATGTTGGTGTGAGTAGTGACTCATAAACCACCTCTCGATCAAAATCCATACATGTACACCATAATCAAAATCTAATTTGAATTTAAGGGAACCTCCCTCACAATTTAAACTAATTCTCTAAAATAGCCCCCAAAAGAAAAAGATGCACACTATCATCAAATCATCTCAAACATAGAAAATAGATATGCAAAGAAATTACATGGATGAAATTCTATATTAATATAATTTAGCATGTTTCCCTAAGTTCATAAACTATGTTACTTAATAGATACCCTTGACAATTTAATCTCTTTAATTACTAAGAAAATTATAATTGTAGATGGCTTTAAACATATTTTAGATGTAGCAGTACCATCTCCTAAATTTCACTATCAATACCATATAAAATATAGTTTTATTACCACACCCCATTATATATCATCCAAATTATGAGTGCCCTCTTATTCATTGTTGTGCATGAGATATAGTATCGATACATTGTAAGTTGGATAAGTATTGATGGGTAAATTTACATCAAAACCTTAGGGTAAAAAATGATAATCTCAAAGCATAGAAAAAACGTATGGAAAGGTGAACATAAAGGAATAGATCAATGGCTAATTTATATAGAAAATGTATTAGGTTGAGTATAAAATAGGGATGATTAAGGTCAAAAGTATAAAAATGGTTGCAATTATAACTAATAATTTTGTTTGCTAGTTAATAAAATTGATTTGATGTGTAAATTTAATTTCAGACATTTTAGTGAACACACTCAAATCATTATAATCCACCCTTTTCTACTACTATAATTATGATTCTTGACATAACAAATAATCACATTGTCCTCACAAACATTTGAAACCGAATAGTCTCACCTATGCAAACTTGGTTTCATAGTGTAAGTTCTAGAAACACATTTTTAAGTGCCCTAAATATTCTTAGGTGGCTAAGTTACTTATGGAGCCAAGATTTTACATGGGTTTCTATAAAATGTAAACAAAGTAGATGATTACAATTTAAATATTAAAAACACATTTTTAGTGAGCTTGACACATGAAAGGCTAAGGGATTAGCCAAGATCCAATGGAGTTGTCTAAGAATGCCAAATGGGCGGCCTCGACCATCTTAAAAGGTATGTGTCAATGCATGACACCTCCTTCCCTTCATTTACCATAGTTTCTCTCAAAATAAAAAATTGAGTAGTAGATTGATTTTGTAAGGACTGAACTCATCCTTAAAATAAATAAAATAGATAAAAGAGGATAGATTTTTTATTATTGATTGAAACAATTTGATTAATTTAGTTAAAAACTATTTAGATGATTTAGAAAGAATAGTCAATCCAGAATATTAGGAATAGCCAATTCGGGCTATACTTAGTATCAAGGGCTCATTGTCTAAATGAAGACAATACTAATCTTTACTTACTATCCAAATAGGATAGATTTTTTGAATACAAATTAACACAATCCTCTGGCTAGAGACTTTGACCCATTGGAACCAATTCAGGTTCTGAGTCACCTACAGAAATATACAAAAAACCCACTACTATACCAAGGATTTCCATTAGTAATGAAACCTTGTAACCTCCCTCATATTTTAGTTGTCGATCGAATAAAAGGCTAATCCACCCTAGGGATCCTTTTGAGATTCAATGACTAAGTTATGGTATTTAGTTTTTGAGACTCAACCTCACATAATCCTATGTACCTAAGTACTCAAAATATCCTTCATTTTCTAGACTACCTACATACTTTGTATCCATGGGATCAAGGTACATGAGGAATCATCATGCGTAGTATATAGTTCTAGTTGTACTATGTTCAAGCAACTGTATGAGTGGGTACACAACTCTTTCTAGGGTCTAGTTTCCCTAGAAAATTCTTCATCACTTGCCACCTACTCAAGTGGAACAAAGATGTTTATTTAGTAACCAATGAAAACACCTAGAATGGGTGTTTATCATTTAATTTTTAGTTAACGTTATTTTTTATTTATCTATGTAAGCATATTTTTGAGACAGTTTACCTGGTTACTTAGTTTTAAGTCTTGTTTTTCCTTGTATCTAAGTTTCATGAAGTTCATATACTATTTTCTGATCAACAAGATCCATGTGGGCGAGGTGAGAGCATACGCCAATTATTGTTTTTTGTTGGCCTAAGAATCATTCTTATTGTTTCTAGATTAGATGAACGTATCAAGAATAGGAATCATTTTCTAATCACCAAGATCCATACAGGCGAGGTGAGAGAATACAACGGGTTGCCTATTTTCAACAAGACTCTATGTAGCTAAAGAGTCTCATTCTAACTTGAACAACAATATTCTCATAATTTACAATTGTGAGGAATATAGAATTAGCAATAAGTTTATTTGTCCTTTCACAAGGTTATTACTCATCATATCATTGAATAAGTCAATACTGGCATTATTGAACCATAATATCTTTTAACTTCACATTACATTGTAATCATCTATAATCTAACTTGATATAAGTTATTTGATATTACATTGGAGAAATACAATTATTATTCTCTATTAACTAATATAAATCAATTAAATTCATGATCCTTTGCATCTTTTTGCTAACCAGTAAGCACATTAATTTCCTAAGCCCTATCATATTAAATTTTGAACCATTACCACATTAGCTTCTAACCACTATGATATTAAATTCCTAATCTCTTTCACATTTAATTCTTAATCCTTAATAAATTTATTTGCTAACTTATTCCCTTTCCCTTTATTCAAGTCAATCATAAATGTAAATTTAAAGGAAAGTATCTATATTCAATTTACTAAACTGCAGTGTTTTCATAGAAGGAAATCAAATACTTGTATCTCAAGAAATTGACCTACCTAATCAACTTGCAGCACTACTATGATAATAGATAATTACATGACTACAAAATATGAATCATTTATATATAGAAGTGTATATAAATTATGTCATTGTATTATGGTTTAACATATATACAATCATCTTATGATAAGTAAATAATATGCTAGGCTGAACAATTTTCAAGTGGCTATGATGCATGTACCAAAAAGTAATACACATGTATAGATATGGCCTCAGAAGTCAAGCATTATAAATAATTCAGATACTTAACAATTTTAAGGCCATAATGACTATTGACTATCATATGATTGTGATAGCCATAGATGATAACACAAATAATAATGCTACTCTACTCTAAGTCATACTTTAGATGTTATATATATAACATCTATTCAGCAATGAGCCTTTCATATATTTGTTATATATATAACATTTATGTGGCTATACGTCATGATTACCAAAATTAAATACAAGCTATATACGGATAAAGCCATAGAACTCAAAAGATATACTTAGCTTCATTAGAATGTATTGTTGAATCCATATGGAAACCTCTATAATGATTAACAAATATCTAAACAACTGAGAATCTGAAGCATAGAGATATACAAATAATTGATCAGCTATAGGGGTCATGGTCGTAAGGAATGTATTATCATTGAGATTTTATTAAAAAGTAATAAATATATAATAATAATCATTTACTAAATCAACCATGAATAACTTTATTGGCTGTAATACAAAGGCATACACAATTATATAGCTATGTGTATTGTGTATGTCTCTATATTATAGGTGCATCCATAGATGGAACATTGAAAAACAACAATCCATTAAATAGAAATAAATCAAAATTTATACAGAGACTATTGAGCACCTAACTGTAAGAATACCTAAAAATTTATAGAGGAAAATATTTCCTTGAATCTATTTACAATTCATATAATCAAGATAAGATTCTAGTTAACACAACATTTATTCAAGACACAACATTCTTGATAAATAAAGCCCATTGCAGCCAATGCAAATGTAGAATTCCAATATTTATCCCAGATAGTGTATCTTTTAATCTCCCAATTAACTCTACACAATAACATCATTACATCCCCAATTTAAAATCTACATAGCAACTTGACTAAATTCCCCAGTTCAAACTCTAGAAGAAATCATTAAAATTTCCGAGTTAAACTCTACATAGAAACATGCAATACCGATATATAACTATTACATAAAGGCTCCTCCAAAGTTCACCAGAGTCCCATTTAATATTTCACAAAAAGAGGAATAAATCCATGGATTCCTAATGGGGAAGAGAGATGATAACCCAATAAAATACAATAGTTGATAAAGAATTTGCAAATAAATCAAACCCATGAACATGCAACTGTACAACGTTTATTATTCCGTAGACAATAATAATTTATAATCAAATATAACAACATAATCTTGCTTGTGATTCAATCTTACTCAAATTCATATTTCTTTCCAATCAACAAATCTTCCAACCTGCACATAGAACCCATTTTTCCATCCTTCCCAAAGATATGGAAAAAATTTCCCAATATCCATATCCATCTCTTATGTATTTTTTCATATTTATTTTTAAATCCCTTCAACGATGGTTAACAAGAATTTCCTTCTAGTACTCTACATGCTCTAATTAGCCAAAGAAGCATTCCGTTTTTCATCCACTACTAGGGGGTGTTTATTTACATTTATTGGTGTTAATCATGTTTTTTTGAGTTTAATTCATGTTTTATTATTTTCTTTTTTCTCTTTTCTTATTTTTTAATTAAAAAAATAAGAGAAATTAAATCTAAATAATCATCATATGAATACTTTCTTAGCAATTAATTAAAAAGCAATATTCACACTTTACGGGTAATAATAATAAATAATTAGGGTCATGACATACTTCACACCTAAGACTTTGCATCATCTCAATGCAAGTAAGTAGATCAATATTGTTCAGTCATATTCAACATTGAAAATTCAAGCAATCACTAAGAAGTTCCCAAAATTTAAATGTTATCCATATTTTCTAACTCAAAAAAAATCTTAAAATAAATGAGGGTATAATCACTGGATTTACATTGTGTCCTCCCAGGTAGCATCTTGAATTGAATACTAATTCCACTAGACCTTAGATTGATCCACCATTTTGTTGCACAATTGGAACTGGTGTCTCTCCAAGACTTTGTATGGCTCCATAATTATTATTCTGGTCTCTTTCACCTAAAATGAGTTCCAATTAAGAATATGCTCAGGATTGAAAATGTACCTCTTTAGAAACAATACATGGAATACCTCATGAATTCAGATCAAATCTAGAGGGAAGGCTAGGCAATATGCCATGGGATTGATTTTCTCCACCACTTCAAAGGGGCCGACAAAGTGAGGGGCCAACTTGGCTTTCTTCCCAAAATTAATAGAACTTTTGTGAGGTTAAACGCTAAGAAAAAACTTGTCACCCACTTGGAAACTTCTAGGGGTTCTCTTGCTATCTGCAAAACTTTTCTCCTTAACAGAGTATTTCTTTAACCTTTGCTTAATACTTTGCATATGATCCTCCATATCCTTCAATAGTTGAGAGTTGATAACCACTCTTTCTTCCAACCTATCCAACCCAAGGGGGTTCAACACTTACTTCCATAGAGATGTTAAAAGGGTGTCATGCCTAGGGTCGACTAAAAAGAGTTGTTGTAAGCAAACTCAGATAAAACTAAATATTCATACCATCTAGATTGATGATCCATGCAATACATGTGAAGAAGATCCTCTAAAATATAAAATTCGTTCTCTCAGTCTATCCATCAGTTTTATTGTGATAGACTAAGCTAAAATTTAGTTGAATTCCCAAGGCATTATGCAAAGTAGTCCAAAATCTATATGTAAAATTTGTATCTCCATCAGTAGTTATCTTCTGAGGAATTCCATGTAATCTAAAAATTTCTTTAACAAATTTTCTAGCTTTCACAAGGGCATCATCTGTCGAATTGCCAGGAATGAAATGGGCCACCTTAGTAAGTTTTTCCACTACTACAAGAATAGAATTGTGTCTAAATGAAGTCATGGGTAACCCTTGAACAAAGTTCATACTTATTACTTGCCATTTATACTGAGGTATCTCGTGCTATGTACAGATACAACAGTCCTACAGGATGCACATGTTTAGCCTTGATTCTTTAACATTATAGATTCTAGTTACAAATTTTGCAATATCCTTCTTCATTATAGACCAAAAGAATATTATCTTGGTATATACATACATCTTGTTTACTCCAGGGTGGTTGGAATAAGGTGTTCTATTAGCCTCTATCATGATTACATTTTTTAGTTCCTTTGAGTTAGAGAGATATATCCTCACTTGATATCTCATTAGCTCTTCTTGATCCAATGTATAACCTAGAAACTTAGGTTCTTCATAAGATTTCCCTAAGGCTGCCTAAACCTATTGATACCAAAAATCATTCTTTTGCTCATACATTTTTTTTTCTTAAGGTCTACTTGAAGGTTTACAATAACCATCACTTGTCATATTCTAGTCAAAGCATCTGTTACACTATTATCTTTCCCTTTAATGTATTCAATCTCAAAATCATATTCCAACAAGAATTCTAACCATCTCCTTTGTCTAGCATTGAGGTGTGATTGGGTAAAAATTTATCTCAATCCTTGATGATCTATTTTTATCTCAAAGGGCTTCCCCAAAATGAAATGTCTCCATTTCTACAAGGCATGAACTATAGTAGCTAAGTCAAGATCATGGAGAGCATAGTTTACTTCATGAACCTTCAATTTTCTAGACTCATAGGCTACCACACTTTCATCTTGAAACAACACTCCTCCTAAACCTTCTATTGAAGAATCTTTCACCACTGTGAAATTACCATTAGGGTCTGGTACCTTCATGATTAGGGTAGTGGTTAACCTTTTCTTCAAGATCATAAAGTTTCATCACACTACTCGATCCAAACAAACATTTTGTTTTTCTTCCAAGGACATGTGATTAGACTTTCTATCGTAGAGAAACTCATCACAAACCTCCTATAGTATCTAGCTAGTCCCATAAAGCTTATTACTTAATTAACATTCTTAGGAATAGGCCACTCAATTATTGCCTTAATCTTGTTAGGGTCTACCAAAATACGTTCAGATGTGATAACATGTCCTAAGTAATGTATCTTCCTTTCAAATAATGAACATTTAGATAGCTTCTCTAAAGATTGTGCTTGTAGAGCCTTTGTAACACTAGCTCTACAAATATGTGAGATGCTCTTCTTCACTCTTAGAGTAGATTAAGATCTCATCCAGAAATAATATCACAAACTTGTCTAGATAGTCATGAAAAATACTATTCATTAAGTTCCTGAATACGTCTAGAGCATTTGTTAAGCCAAAGGGAACTACTATGAACTCATAGTGGCCATATCTAGTTCTAAATGTTGTCTTTTGTATATCTCATCTCTTATTTGTAATTGGTGATTTCCTTATTGAAGGTCAATTTTAGAAAATATTGTTGCTCCTCTCAATTGATCAAATAGATCATCTATTCTAGGAAAAGGGTATATGTTTGGAATGGTAACCTTGTTTAACATTCTATAATCGATACATAGCCTCATGCTTCCATCCTTCTTTTTCACAAATAACACTAGTGCAACCCAGTGTGACACACTTGGCCTGATCAATTCTATTTCCAAAAGTTCTTGCAGTTGTATCTTCAACTCTTGTAACTCTGCAATATTCATCTTGTATGGACTCTTGGATATGGATTCTTCTCCAGGAAGTAG
This sequence comes from Cunninghamia lanceolata, assembly GCA_027924645.1. NCBI lineage: Eukaryota > Viridiplantae > Streptophyta > Pinopsida > Cupressales > Cupressaceae > Cunninghamia > Cunninghamia lanceolata. The sequence continues at coordinate 8,119,789 of BSBN01000888.1, forward strand.
TTCTATTGATAAATCCAACTCTCTCTTAGGGGGAAACTCATAAATCTCCTCAGGGAATACATCTTTGTAATCCCAAAGAAAAGGATATCTTTTGAAAGTTGGAACTTCTTATTCTTTTTCATCCATAGTTACTAAAAATATTTGGCTTCCCCTTTTCCTTCATGCCTTCTTCACTTGTATCACCAAGATTGTTTCCACAGCAATAGACCTATAGATTCCCTAAATGTAAGTCTTATGACCCTCATCATCAATACAATCTACAACCTTATTATAACAATCTATGAAGGCTCTATGATGAGTTAGACAACTTATACCCAAAATAACATCATAATCACCCAGGGGAGAAACATATAAGTCTAGTTGTGTGCTAAACTCAAGAAATTCAATAGAGACATTGATGAGAGGGTCAAACCTAGAACACACAACAACACAGATTGTACATGGAAAATAGGAAGGTTCTTTTATTGAACCGAACAATACATTACATTATAGAAAATGGAATCAAATAAGAGGATGAATCCTCAATAGGCTGAAACACATTATAGCTTCCTTCCTCTAGATTTTGGAACATTCTACCTTCTATAGCTTCAGATGTGCTAGGGCTTCTATTTTCCCTCCTCTTCCTAACTCACCAATTTCTCCCCTTTCTCTAATTCCCAAAGGATTGCCAAAAATGGTCATAAATAGCCCATTTTGGCACCTTCCAACCAAAATTTTGAAATTTGCAACTCCCTCCAAAAATAGGTCAACTTCTGGGAGCCATATCTTTTGATTCGAGTGTTTGATTGACGAACCATTTGATGCATTGGAAATATCATCAACTACTCTATGCCCTTCAAATCTACTTTTCTGTTTCCACCCATTTTTAGGGTCGTATGAGGCCTCTAAGTGCCTCATATTTGATGTTGAAACTCTTTCATGAGTTTTCAAAGAAATAGAACTTTAATATCTTTCAGCCTACAAGTGATCTTTGGTTAATTCATTCACCAATGGATATAATTTTAAATTCTAAATATTTTAGTAAATTTTTGCTTCCATACATGCTCAAATGCAAACTTTCTAAATATAGTAGTTTTTTTATTTTTAGCATGTTGGAAAAACTAAAGGTTCTAGATCATTATTCAAGCAATTGGGTATCCAAAAATACCAAAATTGAAAAGAACAAAAAACCAAATAATTAATTTTCTAGTGATTGAAGATTTTCTTTATGCCACTAGATGTTCCTACATCAAACACCTAGGGTAATTTGAGAAGTGACCTTGTCACATCTCAGGTGTTCTAGGAAAACCCAAACTGTCAACTTCTACCTTAGTAAATTAAGAAGAATCTTCAATAGGACTTCCTTTCCACTTACTAAGATATTCTTCATATTGTTCGTTCTGGGTACTTCTTCCCACACTGCTATCTAGGATTGTTACTATCTACTTATTTGAAGTAGATGTTGGGATACTCCATTGTTCTTCTGTTGGTCCATCCTTTGTGCAACCCTCATGATACTATGTTAGATTAGAAATGTTGATTCCACTCAACAACTCTACATCATATGCATTTCTTGAATCATGCTTCTTCAGGATCTTGCATGGTTAAAATTTCTTCATCTTCAACTTAGTATATGTCCCCATTGGGAACCTTTCTCTCCTTAGGTGAGCTTTTACTTCATCACCAACCTTGAATTCCTTAAACTTTCACTTATGATGTCATGCCCACCCTTAACTAACACTAAAAGTTAAGACAAGAACACAAAAATGAGAAAATTTCAATTTCTTTTCTAAACACTAAGTTTGTACATATTGAGAAAAAGTTTACCTAATGCACACAAAATTCTTTTGATGTGGAGATGATAATTGGAGAGAGATTTATTTTTTTTACAATTGAACAAGATAAAATTGTGTAAATCAGTTAATTTAATCTACTGAAGATAATAACATGAAATAAATAAACCTAAATAAATAATTATTTTATTAAATTTTCTAACATCTACTCTAATAATCTACCTCTTCAAGTTCACAGCTAAAAGAATTAACATAATTGTATTTAGCAAATTTAAATATAAGAATCATACGAATAACATAAATGGACATAACACATATACACATACATTATATATATATATATATATGTGTGTGTGTGTGTGTGTGTGTGTGTGTGTGTGTGTGTGTGTTTGTGTGTTATGTCCATTTATGTTATTTATATGATTCTTATATCTAAATTATATATATGTGTGTGTGTGTGTGTGTGTGTGTGTGTGTGTATTGTACTCACACTAAGTATGATATAGATATATACATATATGAAGATATATATACATTATATACTATATATTTATATATTTATCAAAGATAAATTGTACAACATAATCACAGAATCTGAATATGATTTTGTAGCAACTATATGTGTGTGTATGTTACACATAATATATATTATGTGTAACACACACACACACACACACACACACACACACACACACACACATATATATATATATATATATAATTTTGTCCACTGTTATGAAGGGCAATACAATGAAATAAAGCATAGTCGATAGAGTGTTGATCACGGCCTATGGCGGGTTCCAAGGCTTGGCCATAGCTGGCTCAATCCCTAGGGATGGGGAGACGTGGCTCCCCATAGCTCCCACAATTTATGTTGTGGTAGCCATGGATGCCACGTTATCCACCATGGCTAATGAAATACATAAAATCACTTAATATTCAGTCTATTTTTTCCATTTGATACATAATAAAAATAACAATGTTATCTCTATTTACACAGGGTATAACATACATTTATTTACTAGAAATTTAAAAATATCAATTCAAATACTATGAATAAATTAGCAATCTATAAATGCTTGTATTATGCAGGGTAATTTACAAATCAAATATCAACATTTTAAACAAATGATTTAGTTCCAAAATTCATAGCTATTTCAACTATTATAAATTATCTCTTTCATTCAATAATCCAGAGGAGTTGAAAAATGAATCACTTTTCTATTTCTTTTGTTTCAACAATATATACATTTGAGACACAATCAATAAGAATTCTTTCCACGAAATATTATCTATACATTGTACTCAAATTTTCTTTCAACAAAAATCTTTTTGTCTATGATGCAACCATCAGTAAACTTGCACACACACAATTGAGTAGCCCACTTCCACTCTCCTCCTAGGAACCATAGGACTTGGATTCCAAGTCCACCCCTGATTAGGAGACAATTTTACAAATGCCCAAAAGATATTCTTTCAAAGGATAAACAAATTAAAATCAACACAGGATGACTCACACAAAAAGAACCTACTACATATTCTTGCAAAGGGAGAGAAAGGGGGTTTCCTTCCCTCTTGGGGATAAATCAATACAATTTCTTTTCTTTTCAAAAAACATCTTCACAACAAGAATATCCTCAACCCTTCAAAACCCTCACTCCATCACAACTCTTTAGCACAAATTCTCCATCATATCACAACCATCACCAACACAACCCTTCCATTCAAAATACACATCTCCATAATTACAAACCTTCAAGAACAAAAACCCCCACATCCTTCATATTACACAATAGGCACAACTTCCCCAATAGAGCCTACACACCTTCCTCAACCCCACACAAGGGAAGCTCTCAGCCCTTAAGTGAGATCATCTCTCTTTACACACCCAAACCCCCAAAAACACATGCATGCCAACATTGCAACAAAGATACATTCAACAAAAAATTTCACACAAACTCCATTGTTTCACATAAACCAGAATCACAGCCACAACTATCGTTCACATAAAATAAACAAGAAATTTAAAGAAATTCCAAACCATACCTTGGTTGTCCAAGTTAGGATCAACCCAAGAAATTTTGGTTTTAAGCCAACAAATACTTTTAGAAAATAGAAGATTTCTAGTCATAATCCATCCTTTCTTTCATTGCCATTTCTTTCCAACCAATTCCACACTCCAATTCTCTTTTAGCACAAAGATTTGGACAAAGAGGAGAAGAAAACCAATCTCTAGCATGCACACACACACACACACACAACATGATGAATGACTCCAATTAATCTCATAAAATAGATTTTATGCAAAACCTTTCAATTTCCCCCAAATAAATATCCAAAAAGAAATATTAGTAATAATATTATAACTTCTTAAATAACCCATCCAAATAAAACTAAATAACAAATAATTTATATTTCCCACACACTAACTTTTAACCAAATAGACACTAAATCAAAGTACGAAGATAATTAATCCAAATACACTTAACACAAAACTACTTGATTTCACGCAACAAAATATAAAAATAAATCAATTAAATTGGGCATTTGAAATGTCTCTAAACTAAAGGGATATGGACTGCCCACCTACAAAACTCAATTTTGAATATTAGTATATCACATAAAATATAGCCAAAGAAATGAATAATTAAATATTAAAACATTTAAAATATCCAACATTAATTAATTTATTTAATTTCACAATTAATCTAAAATAATCATTTTGCAAAAATTAAATACATAATTGTAAAATATTTCTAATTAAAATATTTTATTAAATTAAAGCATATAATATCATCTACAATCTAAAATGATGTCTAAAGACACATAAGGATATAAAATATGCATATCAAAACACATAGGTCCACAATCCAAAAATAGCAATATCAACCATGTCCAATCATAAAAATCAAAATAGTCAACTATAAATAGTATCATATCATAGTCTCAAGGGTAGTGCTAGCTAGGCATCACATCCTCCACCTCTAAAATCAGGGTTCCTCCTAGAAGTCATCAAAGAGAGAAGGGAATAATGATCTCATCCAGGATGTATCCTCCCATGTCACAGAAGACTCATTGTAGAGATCCCTCTGGACCCCGACCTAGTCCAACTATCATCCTTGTAGGGCTAATTTGTTCATTGATCCAATATGCTAACATGTTCCAGGATTAGTTGTCCATCTTTTGCCACCTGTAGAGCATCCCATTCCATAACATGAGATAATTTAGACACATACTTCTTGAGCATAGACACATGAAAACATCATGGATATGAGGTAGGCTGGATGGTAATGCTAAGCGATATGCAACCGAACCAATTGTCTCTAGTATCTCAAAAAAAACCAACATATCCTGGTGCCAACTTAGAGATCTTTCCATAACAGATAGAACTCTTATGTGGTTGAACACACAAGAAGACTATCCCCACCCTAGTACTCATGATCCACTCTCCTAGTGTTAGTATACTACTTTTGTTGATCCTATGCTATCTGCAGCTGCTCACGAATCTAGGTCACTTGTTGCTCCATCTTGCGAACAAGCTTAGGACATACTACAACACGATCCTCCAGTCGATCCTAGCTTATTGGTGTCCTACAAGATCTACCATATAAAACTTCATACGGTGCCATTCCAAGCAAACTATGGTACCCATTATTATAGGCAAAATCTACCAGGTACAAGTACTCCTCTGATCGAGACTATTAATCCATAACATACACTTTGAGCATATCCTCTAAGACCTAGTTCACTCTCTTCGTCTTCCCATTTGTCTCCGGATGATAAGTAGTGCTGAAATTAAGTTGAGTGCCCAAAGTTTGCTGTAGAGCAGTCCAAAAAGGAGTGAAAATAGGATCTCTGTTTGAAATGATCCTCCTTAGAATGCCATGAAGTCTGACAATGTCATGCAGAAAAACTCTAGCTACTGAAGCAGTATTGTAGGAAGAACTCATTGGAGAGAAATGTGCCACCTTAGTTAGCTTGTCCACAGTCACCATAATCACATCATGCCATTGTGCAGTCATAGGAAGACCTATAATGAAGTCCATCGATATCAAGTCCCTTTTCCACTCTGGAATCACATGAGGATAAATAAACTGGTAGGATGCTGATGTTCCGCTTTCACCCTCTGACACTCAAGGAAATGGGCAATGAAATCTACTATATCCTTCCACATCCCTCCCTGGAAGTACAATTTTTGAACGTTTGCATGCATCTTCTTAACCCATGGGTGTGCTACCTATGGTGCTTTTGTGAGCCTCAGTAATAACCAATTCTCTGACATCACCCAAAGGAGGAACATGAGTATGTTTGCAATGTCAAAGCAAGCCATCCTCATCTACTAAATATCCCTCAAACTTGTCTTTCAAGGGACCCTAAAATTGGATTATCTTACTATACAATGTATCCTTTGGTAAAAACTCCAAAATATGCCCCCTAAGATTTGTCCTCACTGTCAAAGAGATAAATTCATGTCTTTGTTTACTAAGAGCATGAACCCCAACATTCTCTTTTCCTTAATATATTGGATCTCAAAGTCATACTTGCAAGGAAACTCCATCCATTGGTGCTACCGTGTATTAAGGTTAGGCCTAGAAAAGAAACAATGTAAACTCTGGTGATCTGAAAGCAACTCAAATCTATGCCCAAGAAGAAAATGATGCCATTTCATGAAAGCATGTACCCCAGCTGCAAGCTCCAAGTCATGAGTTGGGTAATAAAGCTCATGAATCCTCAACTTGTAAGACTCGAAACTTATCACATATCCCTCATTCATGACAACAGCTCCAATACCCTCGATCTAAGCATTGGTGCAAATAACAAAATTGCCTATAGGATCCATAATCTCTAAGATAGGTGGACTGGTGAGTTTCTCCTTCAAAGTATGGAGAGCTCTCTCACACTGGTTGGTCCAAACAAATTTCTTTCCTTGCTTCTGGAGTGACGTAATCAAATGTGTAATCCTCAAAAAACCTTCCACGAACCTCCTGTAGTAGTTGGCTAGACCAATAGAACTGCTAACCTCTACAACATTAGTTAGAGTGGGCCATTCTAGAATAGCTTGAATCTTAAAAGGATCTACTGAAATCCCATCTCCTGATATGATGTGCCTTAAATACTAGATTTTTGTCTGAAAGAATTCTTATTTAGAAAGATTGGCATACAGTTGGTTCTTGCTTAGACATTGTAATACTTGTCGCAAATGCTCCTTATGTTCCTCTACCATGTGAGAATAAATAAAAATATCACTCAGGAAGATGACCACAAATCGATCCAAGAAAGTACAAAATACTCCATTCATCAGGCTCATAAAGACTGTTGGAGCATTAGTCAAGATGAAAGGAACGATAGTGAACTCATAGTGACCATAACACATGTGAAAAGTTGTCATGTGGATGTCGGATTTTGTAATCCTCAACTGATGATATCTTGACTTCAAGTCAATCTTTGAGAAAATCTTTTCTCATTGAATCTGATCAAAAAAATTGTCTATCCTTGGCAACACGTAGCAATTCTTGATTGTGAGCTTATTCAACTACCTATAGTCTATGAAAAGGCGAACAGATCCATCCTTCTTCTTCACGAAGATGATAGGTGCACCATGTAGGGTAAAACTCTACATTTTGTTTCAACTTTATTTTTGCCTTAGTATATTTCTAGTTGCTATTTCTGTATCTGTGGCTATATGTTTCTCATACATGGATCATGCCATGTGTCATATTATTTTTGGAGCGACAGTTAATCAGAAGCTGATGCATGTTTCTTCCACATTTTTCTTCTAAGTTTCATGCTTGCAGTGGAGTGTGCCACGTGTTGATACCAGAGATCATGTCTAAGAGTTGGTTTTATACTGCGAGTTGGCAGGTTGCGCCGTGTGTCATTTTGTTCTATGATCAGAAGCTACCGCGTGTATATTCTTTTATCGAAGCTCTGCTTGTACTGGCATGTATGTGGTGGACCCACAATATAAAGATACAATTTCATGCTTGAAGCGGAGTGCACCATGTGGTGGAAGCTAAGGATTGAACTACTTTCTTTTTCTACTCTCAGATGGAGACACGTTATGATTTTTAGTTTCTACCGAAGTGTGACAAGTGTCAATCTCTGCGGGATTCCTCAGGGCCTTTTTATAAGCTTTTGATATTGTCAGATGGTGCTGCATGTCCAAAGTTGCTTTAAGTGGAAGGCACCATCTATCATAGTATTTTTTCTTTGTGCGTGTATTTAAAGGTATGTGGTGGGTCCCATAATTAATGTCTCAGTTTCTAAGTGTAGTGGAAGGTTACAAATGTCATAGTGACAGTTGCTCAGGCATAAAGATAAAAGACTTCTAGTTTTATCGGAAGCTGCCATGTGTCTCAATGTTTTGCCGAAAAGCACCACGTATCATATTTCAAAGTCTTGCAGATGGCGACGTGTGGTGCTGTTTGGTTTGTTTTGTTTCAAAGGAAAAGAAGTTAGTAGTTGAGCTTACGGTGCCACGTGTTACATTTTTGAAGCTTTTAGGGCCCATGGGTGCTACCACACATCTTAATAGAAATACAGTTAGAGTGCCACACATTTTGTCTCTCAACCAGTGAGTGTGAAAAGAAAGACAGTTATAGATTCAGACTATCTCAGTGTTAGAGGAGTCCTAGTTAGCTTTAGTTCTATTATGCTGTTGAGATTTTGGGTGGTTGTAGGTGATCTTGAGACAAGTTTGTGGCTATATATATGTAGGAATTGTAAAAGATAGAGGAGAATTAAGAAGATATAGAGAATTGATTAGAAAGTTTGGAGATCTTGCTATGACCAGATTGTATAATTTTTCCTTAATCTAGTTATTTCTAATAAGAAAACTAATATATCTGTGCATGACACTGTGCCTTTTGTATTTTCTAATCTATTAATGAAAGAATCTCTATTCTATGTCATTGCTGATATTATCTATGTCTTTACAAAATCTTATGAGTTTAGCCTTTGATCTTTGAGTTCATTTATAATCTGTCTATATTAATCATGTAGCATTTGCTCTTTAATATAGCTGAATCTAAAGAATTTGATTCATTGTGCTAGTTAAGGAATTACAGTTCATTCAAACGCATCGCCATAGATTTAGATTTTAGTTTTTGTATCTATAATGTTGTTTCTTCCTCTACTCTTTACTCAAAACCCCATTAAAATAGGAAGAGCCAACTTCTCTAAAATCTGGAGGTTGTTTCAAGTAGCAAGTCCCACATTCTTGAAACTTCCCATGTTGGTGTTAGAATCTGCACAATTTTATGCATCAATAGTTTTTGGCAAGCCCGGTGGGACCTTTCTTGAAGTTTTGATCAAGATTGTATGAACTAGAGAGCAACGAGGAGTTAGAGCTATGGACGGACAATGAGAGCTTAGTCTATTACTAATCTGGGAATTCTATTGCCACCATTAGTTGCTACTCCAAGAAGAAGACTGAATCAAGCTGCAATAGCATCAAGAGTAAATATGGGAGCACATGTAGCCCCAAGGAACTATGCAAATTGGAATATTCACAGTCCTCTCATTCTCCTAGTACCAATAGCTACTTGGGATCCAATTCCAGCTAATGCTTTGAAAGATTTACCTAAATTTAGTGGAGAAGATTCCAAGACACCAGGGGAGCATCTTCAAGATGTATCAGATGTGTGTGCAGTACATGTCATTATTGTACAAAATGTAGCAATCAGATTGTTGCCATCTTCTTTTAAAGGGAAGGCTCTAGATTGATATAGATCTTTGACCCCAAATACAATATCCACCTGGGATCAGCTTGGTGATGCTTTCTTTGTGAGATTCAAAGAGAATGGTGACAAATCCTCCCTACTGCAACAATTAATCACCATAAAGAGGGCACCACAAGAATCTATAATAGACTTTAACACTAGGTTTTAAAAGACCTAGGACAGAATCCTTGCTACAGCTAGACCACCATTAGGTATGGCCATTGTTTTCTATCTCAAAGCTTTCAATTCTGATATATCTATAATGATTTAGTCCCTAGGATGCCAGACCCTACCAGAAGCATATGGGTTAGCTATTAAGGATGAGAATAATCTAATATATGCTAGAAAGTTACCTCCAAGGCCTCCCATGCCTATCTTCCCAGAAATTTCAATTCCCTTGCCACACAAAGTCCCTAATCCTACAACTACACCTATGTCTATGTATACCTTCCTAGCACCCCAACAATCTGTTGTGTCAACACCCTCTGCTCCTCCATCTGAAATGGATGATATGAAGAACATTTGTAGGACCTTCTCAAATGAGATTATTAATATTAAAAGGCAATAGACTTCTTACCCAAGGCCTCCTTATCAGGGTTTCCAAGGAAATAGACCCCCATATCAATCATAATAGTATCAAGGTCCTCAAAGACCAAATAATCCTCAACCTTCAAACCAATTGGTCATAGTTCCCACACCTTTACAAGTTGTCCCTCATAACCCAAATAGAGAGATAGTCCCTAGGCAAAATAACTTAGCAGAAGATACCAATGCTTGGTACTTTTCTTGCAACAATGCCCATATGCCCAGAGATTGTCCTAGAGGCAGTTTACAACAAAAGATAGTAGAACAGAGAATGGTAGACGGTAAAGTTATGGTATCTAATGGTCCTCCATACTAGTCACCTGGTGTCTAGAATGTAGTAATGGTGGCTCAGATGCAAGGGATGTCTATTCAGCAAGAAGAGGAAATTGCCCCTGAACATGCCTTATTTTGATGGATTGAAGATGAAGATTCATTGTTCTTGAATGAAGCATCTACTTCCAAGAAACCCTTAGTGCAATCTGATTATTATACCAAATCAAAGAGAAGAATGATGGAGCAGCCTGAAGCCACAAGTAATAAGACTGTTGGAGTTCCTCCTTTCCAAAATCATTCTAATCTAGTTTCCAGGCAAGAAGTACCTCAGCTAGTTCATAATCAAGCAGCCTCTGGCCAAATGATAGAAAGAGCAAGGTATCCTTACTACCCAAAGACACAGATACTAGGACCCATGAATGTGGTGGAACAGTTGAAGAAGACACCAGCGCATGTGTCAATCCAGGATATGCTGGTCATTCATGAGCAAAAGACACTATTACAAGAAGCACTGTAGATTTAGGTTGATCTTAAACCTCCCAGTACAAAAGAAGGAATTGTAAATAATGGAAAGGCTCGAAGTAAAGACACTTCACTCTTGCAGATAGAAGCTCTATTGAGTACTGCACTAGAAGTAAGCAAATCTAAGCCAGATCCATTTCACTTGACATTAATAGTTGGGAAGAAATTGCTGCACAACTTAATGATAGATTATGGAGCTAGTACTACAGTTATGCCAAAGCAGATAGCAGATGCTTTAAAAATAAAATATGAGCCACTTACTAGGGGAGTCATGCAATTAGATGGGAAATTTGTCCAAACTATAGGAATGATTAAACAACTTCCATTGCAACTGTATACCTACCCTAATATAACTGTCAAATAGGATGTAGTAGTCATAGATATACCCCCTGTCCTTGGTCTATACCTATCTAGAGATTTTGTAGCCAAGATAGGAGGATATATGTCACTGGATTGGTCACATCTAATTTTGAGCACCAAGTATGGAACAAAAATGAAAGTATTGTCTGAACCTTTGTCCAAAGATCATATCACAGATGAACCAACCCCAAGAATTGAAGCATCCAATGACATGTTGAACAAGGAGGAGAGAGTCTTTGTTGAAGAATTAGGTGACTGGACTAAACATGATCAACAAAAAGAAGAAAATAATCAACTAATGACCATGATGCAAAGTGATCCTTATGGAAACTATGACTCTACTAGTTTGGGCACTTATGTTATTTTTGAAGAAGGCCAAGAAATACCAAATGTTATGAGAAAAGAAGTCTCTGAAAAAGAGGAACCTGACAAATGCTCAAAAATCTGGACCTTAAATTTTGATGGGGCTAGGAACAAAAATGGCACTGGAGAAGGTATATGTCTCACTTTACCAAATGGCAAAAAAATTCTTAGTGCCATACGCTTTCAATTTGCTTGCACTAATAATGATGTTGAATATGAATCTTTAGTGCATGGTCTTATGTTAGCCAAGAAGAAAGGAATCAAGAATCTGGTAGTTAAGGGAGATTTAGAATTGGTGGTGAAACAAATCAAAGAAAAGGTTGTGGCAAAGAATGTAAGAATGAGATCTTATCGACATAGAATTTGGGATCTAATAGATGGATTTGATGCTTTCAATATTGAAGTTGTCCCCAGAACCCAAAACACTGAAGCAGATAGAATGGCACAAATCGGTTCCCAATTTGATCCAATAAGTGATCTACTCATTAATAGTGAGGTAATAAAAGTGATAGTAAGACCTGCAATCCCAGACAATGACCAGAATTAGCAAGTCTTTGATAATGATCTTCAGGTGCTCATGTTTTTACAACAATCAGGAGAGTTTGCTAATCAACTACAGCCCAAGATTGAAGAAACTTATGGTGATCAAATTATCCAACTAAAGTCTAATAATCTCCCAAAAGGATTGATCACACTAGAGAGTCTATTTGACCTTGATGATGTAAGCCTAGACAAAAGGAAATTTAAGGCAAGTAAGGATGATTATTCTGAAATTCATGTTAGTGAAGGAAGGAAGCTAAAAATAGGCAATGCTACTACCCAGGAGGAAAAGAACAAGCTGATTTCTTTGTGTAATAAGTATGATAGAGTGATTGCTTGGACCTATGAAGATCTTCATGGATATAATAGAGACATCATTCAACATACCATAGAACTTGTTGAAGGTTCAAAACCAGTCCGTCAGAAGCAAAGACCTATGAATCCCAAAATTGAGCCTTTAATGGTAGATGAATTGCAAAAGCTTTTAGAATCTAAGATCATTTTTCCAATTAAACGTTCAACCTAGGTATCTAATTTAGTGCCTGTGACGAAAAAGAATTGTGACATAAGAGTCTATGTAGATTTTAGAGACCTAAATAAGGCATCATTGAAGGATCATTACCCCTTGCCATCTATGGAATAGATTTTGCAAACTATAGCTAGGTCAAAGAGGTTTTCATCGCTTGATGGTTTCTCAGGATATAATCAAATTTGGTTAGAAGATGAAGACCAACACAAGATAGCATTCACTATGAAGTGGGGAACATTTGCATATGCCAAATGCCCTTTGGTCTCTCAAATGCTGGAGCTACTTTTCAATGTGCCATGGATGTAGCATTTGGAGATCTTATAGATAAGATTATCCTAATTTATTTAGATGATCTTACTATATTCACCAAAGATGCCAAAGATCACTTTGAGCACTTAGAAGCTATTTTTCAGAAATGTCAGGAGTTTGGGATTTCCCTGAATCCTAAGAAGTGTATCTTTGTTGTGCCCCAAGGGAAACTTTTGGCACATATTGTTCCAAAGGATGGGATCTCCATAGACCTAGAGCGAGTCACAACCATAATGAATCTATCTTTGCTAGTTAATAAGAAGGTAGTTCAATCCTTTTTAGGAAAGATTAATTTTGTCAGCTGCTTTATATCTAATTTTTCAGGACTAGTTAGGCCCATTACTTTGTTGCTAAAGAAGGATTTAATTTTAAATGGACAACTAAAGGGAGACAGTCTTTTGAAGAAGTTAAGAAATCCATTTCAACTACGCCAGTACTAAGAAACCCAAATTTCTCTAAGCCTTTCATAATGTATGTGTATGGAGGAGAACACAGTGTTACAACAGTTCTAACTCAGAAAGATGACAAAGAAGAAGGAGAACATCCAATAGCATTCTTTTCTAGAGCACTAAGGGAGTATGAATCAAGGTATAATTTTGTTGAAAAGCAAGCTTATGCTATGGTAAAATCTCTTAAGAAGTTCAGACATCTAGTAATAGGCAATAAAATCTTGATATTAGTAGCCCACCCTAGTGTAAAGGAATATATTATGGAGGGTGAGATTACTAAAAAGAGAGCCAATTGGATAACTAAGATTTTAGAATATGATGTAGAGGTAAGGCCTACCAAATTGGTTGGAGGCAGGGAGCTATGCCAATATATGACTCAAGATATAGAAAAAACAATGTCTGAAGAAGCAGAAAATGAAATAGTATTAAGACTTCAGGGGATGGACCAAGATTCCTAGATAAGTAACATAATACAGTTTATGAAAATTGGTGTGTTCCCAAATGAACTCTCCCCTGATAAGAAAAGATACTATAGGCAATAGGGAGTTCATTTTGTATTGATTGACCATATTTTATTTAGAAAGAATATTCATCCAAGGATACTATTAAGATGTGTAGAGAAGGATGAGGCTCAAAAGGTATTATATGAGTTTCATCATGGAACCTTAGGGGGTCATTTTTCTACAAAGACTACTACAACTAAAGTGACACAAGCTAGCTATTTCTAGCCTACATTGTTTGCATATTGCTATCAGAGGGTCAAAGAGTGTCAAGCTTGTCAATTCTATACTGGGAAGAGAAGAAATGCAGCATTGCCTTTAAGTCCCATAGTAGTGGATGAACCCTTTGCTCAATGGGGTTTGGATTTTATTGGTATGGTCAATCTATTATCAAATATGGAATACAACTGGATCCTTACTGCAACAGATTATTTTACAAGGTGGAGTGAAGCAGTACCACTCAAGGAAGCTACTGAAAAGGTAATTTTAGAATTTTTAGAAGGGATAACCACTCGGTTTGGTCCCCCCCACACTATCATATCAGACAATGCTAAGGCATTCTTAGGGACTAGATTGTCTGAGTTTGCTTTAAGAAATGGAATATATATGAAGACTTCTTCTAATTACTATCAATAAGGCAATGGTTTGGCAGAGTCTACCAATAAGAACCTGATCAGATTCATAAAAAGAATGGGAGTTGATTATCAGAGAGAGTGGCACAAGTCACTTAACATAGCACTATGGGTGGATAGAACCACACCAAAGCAAGTGAATAAAATGTCTCCCTATGAGTTGGTCTATGGAAAATAGGCAGTAATGCCACTAAGTATAGAGATACTTGCCTTATAGTTATTGAAACAATTGGAAATTGAGGAAAATGGCTCGATGCAAGTTAGACTCACTGAGTTTCTAGAAGTTCAAGAAAAGAGAGAAAAGGCACATGAATCAATAATGAAGTATCAGCAAATTGTTAAAAAATGGTTTGACAGGAAGGCTTCTAACCCAAATTTTGAAGTTGGATCTCTGGTATTGAAATGGGATGAGAGATTTGCTAAGCTAGGCCAACACAACAAGTTTGAATCATTATGGACAAGTCCTTTTAAGATCCATTCTTGTAAACAACAAAATGCATTTGAGCTTGAGACTATAGATGGAGAGCTTGAAGAGATTCTGGTAAATGGGATCTTCTTGAAACATTTTACCTAAGTCCTGAGACTCACTATGTATCATAGTTAGGTGCTTTTCATCTTTTCCCATTTTGTCTTGCTTTCCCACTTTCCCTTTTGAATAAGTGTTCCATGAACACGTGTCTTCAGCACAGAGGTCCCTTTCATTAGCAGTTACATTTATTAAAGGCCCTTCGATAATTCCTTATATTTCAAGAAAGTACCCATCTTTTCAGAAGATTACCACTCCACATATGGATCTGACACTCCGTCTAATATGGATTTTTCAAAAGATACACTTACTGTCTTAGGGCATTAATGCAATTGATAAGACATGATGTGCCATTAATTTTTTCATTATGCCTCACTGAGTTAAGTTTTCAGTCCCTTTAGGCATCGTATTTTCTATTGTCATTCTACATTTCTAGTTGTTGTTTGCATCAAAGCTTGTTTCTCGCCTTATTCCAAGTTAAGTATAGCTTCCTTTACAGTTTTCTCATTTTCTGTGTCATGAGTTTCTGAGTTTTTCACAATAGATACAGAAATATCAGAGACACAATCATTGCAGGAGGGATTAGGGATCTTTAAACAATCTGATAAGTTAATGAACAACAAGTCCTATGCTTTTGTACCCGCACAACTAAGTAGAAGTTATCTGAGGATAAGGGTCCCAGAAACAAGGGTATATGTAGATCCAACACAAGTAAAAGATTATGCTAATGGTGTCTTCGACACACACATGCAAAAGAACACCAATAGTCTCTAAGAGGGAGCTCATTAGAGGTGCCTCACCTATGTGTCAAAGGGGAAATGGGAAACCTTCAGGATGAGAATGTGGACATCCCAATTGTTCCTAATGTTCACCTATGCCCTGAGTTGATTGACCTGTGTGTAAAATTGTTTCACCCACCATCTAATTCTATTCAATGTGGCCCATTTATGATCCAAATTACTCCCAAGGTAATTAGGGATATGTTAGCTTTACAGCATGACAGAACAGCCACATTTCCTACTATTTCTAAGTTGCAGGGCACGTGGGCAAACCTTAATAATAAGGTAAGGTTTTTGAACACTGAGATGCATTTAGGTAAGGACAATACCTAGTTGCCTCCACTACCCACTAGCCGTGCTCAGTTCCACGTAGATGTTCAAGATGCCCTTGCTATGCTAGCCTTTATCTTTGGCCAGAATGAGGATTCTACAATACACGATTGACAGCTGGCAGTATTTTCAGATTGAAAACTGTGGATAAGTCCCAAGAGTATTGGCTAGATTTTACAGAATAAATCTATACAGCTATGGTAGAACAACTTGCAAAGTTTCCTCAGAAATGTGTTTTCAAGTACTCAGCATACCTATTCCATTTAATGTTGTATCAAAATTTTGGTCTCTTCAGACAATATATGTCTTTAAATATGTATGACCCAGAGTCTGCTAGTAATAGAACTATTCTAGTGTCCACATGGACCCACGTTCTATCCGATACCGCAAACCCCTATGAGTTTGTAGAATGTTTTCTTGCTCCTGCTTTTAGTCATTTGAGTCCTAAGCCTATAGAAAACAGGATGACATAGAGTTTCAGAGGTTTCCTAACAAATTATCCAATCCCTTGTGATTATTTCTTTGGGGTTCACACAACTATAATTAGAGTCCATGTCTTTAGTGGGGAACCTATTTTATTGCCAAAGGTCTTGACCCCTAGGGTCACATTTTTAGAGGTAGCTTGTCAGGTGTCTATTATAGACAATGATTTTGGACATAAGAAGAAGAAGAAGATGTATGATGTCCCCTGGATAAGGGAGAAAATAACAATTGAAATTAGAGGGATTGAGAATCTCCTGTTGAGGAAGTTGGCTACCTATGGTTTTCTAATTGTGGAAGATAAATGGAAATATGATCCAGATAGCTTCTTAGCTTTGTGGATTATTAGAAACAAAGTCTCTACAAAAGTTGTTCACGAGGGACGCCCATTTTGGGAAGATAGAAGGTCCCCAAAGGAAGATGACCCTGTATTCTATGTGGAACTAAGCGACCTACCAAATGAGGGGCCCAAGTCCTGGGAATCATTTTATGTGAAAGAGCGGGAGTTTGACCCCAAAATGAAAATAACCCCAGGTCTGAGGAAAACTTTAAAAAGTAAAGACTAGAGTATAGAAAAGATTGAGGCTTACTAGAAATACATACAAGAAATCTCTAAGTTTACTCACACATTTGGGAATATTGAAACTGATGAAACGTGGGAGTCAATTTGGGATGAATGGCATCCATCTCTAGTCTCAAGCCCTGATACTAGCAACCTTCCAAGAAAGTCTCAAGAAGCTGAGGAAGAAACAGAGGAGGGCCAAGAAATTTAGGAAATAGGACAAGCATCATCTGCAGAACCTAGAGCTCCATGGCCTCCATCTCTAATCACCCTTGAGGAACAAAAAGAGATTGTATTACCACCTTCTCTTGAGACCCATATACCTTTGGCATCTGGGGGTCTTGGAGCGGCACCTTTGAAAAAAATAATAACTAATGTTGAAGAAGAAGACCCAGAAGAGGCATCAGGGAGGCCTTCAAAGATAAAAAGGTTAATTTTACCAAAGGAGGAAATAGAGGAAGAAGAGTCAATGTGCTAGCAACAACAAATTCCAGCCACCTCATTAGTGGCTCAAGTAAGTACTTCTTCTCTCTTCTCTCCTATCTTTATTTTTTTCTTATTTAGGAGTGGCAACCCAAAGTACCCAAGTTTCTGTTGGATCTAGGGCATACAACTGAGAGGGGGGGGGTGAATCAGTTGTATAGAACTTGTTCTCTTTCAAACACTTAATTCTCTGTTGTTAGTTAGAAGCATATCAAATAATCATTCATGGAAGCACAATACATAAACACAAGAGCAGATAAGCATCAACACATTGAACACCAAGATTTTGACGTGGAAAACCCGGTTAAGGGAAAAACCACGGGGTGATTAACCCAAGAATTATTCTCTGTTAGAAGAATAAGGAAAAATGAATGGCACATGCCAATAAGGGCTCACTGCCCGAGCACACTGCTCACAAAGAGGCCCACTGCCTACAAGGAGACACACTGTCTACAGAGTGATAAAAATCACAGTCTTGAACTGGAGAATGACATCTCTACCATGTCCGGATCAGTTCCAATTAAGCCCAACAATCTCTGCTCTGCCTTTCGCACCTTTCTTCGCTACACCTTACTCATCCACATACTACTTCACTGAAATGAATTCACAAATCATTATTTATACAAGACATCGACTTAGGAACAAGCATCTAAGTCGGCAAACAACCATAGGAGTATCCGCAAGATGAATAACACATCCGGTCGGCTATCACAAGAACATTCGCAGGATGAACAACTCATCCGGTCGGCTAAACAGAGCAATAACTTCATCCGGAAGAATAACTTCAATTCCGGGCTCTACCATCAATGCGGACCAACAACACAACCTAAACATGATTCAAGAACCTTCACAAGTCTGTCTGAATGTCCGGATACATCCGCACTTTCTCTGCTTACTGGGATCTCTTGTCTTCCTCATCCGGAACTTCAAGAACACAGTCTGTCGCCACTGTCATAATGCAGGAGGTACATCCGGACCTCCAAATTACACACAAATCAGGATGAAACATCACAAGGACATATAAAACACTCCTTCCAATCCGCAGATTATGATAATACAATTCCGGACCTCACCGGACCTTTTTGTGATCCTCTGTCACCTCCGGATACTTGCCGGACCCGGTTCTATACCGGCAGCCATAACTCCTTCAGATCTTCATGCGGACCTCTGAAATCTTAACTGTAGCATCTTAAGACTCATATCTACTAACCCTTTAATCCGCATCCTCCGGTTCTCATCCTATACAGTATATTTACCTTCTTCTCATCACTGTTCTTCACTGTTCCTGACTGAGGCTAATTTTCTCAATATCCTCAGCACAAAGCTCATCAAATCCTTCTTGTCAATGCAGTGTGAGTATGTTGACATCAATGACAACAATGGCTCACCTCATACTTGCAACAGTTTCCACATCTCCTGCCACTTCTGTTGTGCCTTTACAAACCTTTACCCCAACAGCCATGTCTTCATAGGCCATATCTTTACCATTATTTTTGCCATCTATGCCCAAGAGGGCTTTGCCACATTTTGATCCTAGTTAGCAGATGACTACCATCCCTTATGGTCTGCCTCAAGGTCATCCATTTGCTGGAGACTATATTGCATCTCCTCCTACTTTCCAAGCCCAGGTTGATACAACCAGAAAAGCTAGAGAAGCTTGGATGGAAAAGAAAAAGAAGAAAGAGAGAAAGAGTCATGTTGTTGCCCATATTAAGTCCTTGTTTGATCCCATCCAATAGTCTTTGACTCTTACGCATTTGACTCTCAATGTTGTCAAACCTAATGAGAAATTGCAACCCCAAGACTATGCAATGAATGCAGTGGCTATGGATGTGTCTCTTTTCAAGCCACAAGACAGAGTTGAATTAATGACTGAAACTACTTCAGCAGTTGCCACTGACTATTTGAAGGTGTTCAAAAGGCTACAAAAAGTTGAGTCTAACTTGGCACAAGAAAATACTAATAGCAGTAACCTCACTTGGGAGATACAGGCCAAGGTGAAAGAAAATAACACATTAAATAAAGAATTGCAGTCTACAGTTTCTCTACAAATCCATCAAACAGCACAAGCTTAGATTGCTTCCTTGAAAGTTGAGTTGGCACAGGGGAAAGCTATTGTTGCTACTTTAAGGTAGGATAAGGCCACAGTAGAGAAAAGGTATCAAGATAAGTTGTTAGAGGCATCACAATTGTAGCAGTCACTTTTTAAAGAGTAGAACCTAAATAGTGCAGCTCAAGCACAGTTTATGGAAGAACAACAAAAGACAAAACAACTAACAATTGAGTTGCAGAAAGGCCACAAACTGCAAGTGTTTTGAATTTGGTGAAAGAGTTATATGCCTTTGTATGGAAAAGAATCTTTGAGGAGATTGTATAGCTAAAGACATCCCTTACATTTTTGCTTAATGCCCAGCAACTATGTGAAAACGTAGTCTTTTGTACAAGAAACTTTGTCTATTGTTTCATTGAGGGTTTCTGATTCTCAACTTCTGCTACAGATGTTATATGGCACATCTGAGGAGACTCTATCTGCAGCTGGCATAAGTGATAGGATGGTGGCTACTGAAAGGGTAAATGAAGTGCTGAGATGTAACTCAGCTGCAATGAATTGTAAGGAGCTTTTGGATGTGGTCAAAGGAGTCAGGAATATGAAGAAACATATTGAAGATTTAGTGCAGTTGGGTCTACCTTCACCTTTTCCTGATAATAATACAATGTTAATGATTGATGAGATAAAGGCTTTATTGTTAACAAAACAAAATGATAAAACTATTTTTCAAGGTCTAAGTGATTCCTCTAGTGTGGGAGAGGTATAAGTTGTATTGGTTCCAATGGCTTAGCTTGAGTTTCAATTACATGTTGTAGTTCACATTTTGCAATCTTTTTCCCACAAGGATATTATCAATTTGGATTTTACTTTCCAAGATTTGCAAAGTAGACAGGGGTTGTTTGATTCAGAGTGGTCTGTGTATCAGGTCACGTTGTAAAATTTGTGATTAAGTTTTCATTTGACTGTGGTAGTACAATTTTGTTTACATTTTTGGAGTTCTTTCTGAGAAGGGCCAGAAGTCCTTATGGTCACCATGAACTATAGAGTAAAACTCTACATTTTGTTTCATCTTTGTTTCTACCTTACTATATTTCTAGTTGTTGTTTATGTATCTGTGGCTATATATTTCTCGTGCGTGGATCATGCCATGTGTCATGTTTTTTTTGGAGCAACAGTACTAATCAGAAGCTACCTATGTTTCTTCCACATGTTTCTTCTAGGTTTCATGCTTGTAGTAGAGTGCGCCACATGTTAATACCAGAGATCACGTCTAAGAGTTGCTTTTATGCCATGAGTTGGCAGGTTGTGTGGTGTGTCATTTTGTGCTATGGTCGGAAGCTACCGCGTGTATATTCTTTTATCCAATCCCTTGTGATTATTTCTTTGGGGTTCACACAACTATAATTAGAGTCCATATCTTTAGTGAAGAACCTATTTTATTGCCAAAGGTCTTGACCCCTAGGGTCACATTTTTAGAGGTAGCTTGTCAGGTGTCTATTATAGACAATGATTTTGGACATAAGAAGAAGAAGAAGATGTATGATGTCCCCTGGATAAGGGAGAAAATAACAATTGAAATTAGAGGGATTGAGAATCTCCTGTTGAGGAAGTTGGCTACCTATGGTTTTCTAATTGTGGAAGATAAATGGAAATATGATCCAGATAGCTTCTTAGCTTTGTGGATTATTAGAAACAAAGTCTCTACAAAAGTTGTTCACGAGGGACGCCCATTTGGGGAAGATAGAAGGTCCCCAAAGGAAGATGACCCTGCATTCTATGTGGAACTAAGCGACCTACCAAATGAGGGGCCCAAGTCCTGGGAATCATTTTATGTGAAAGAGCGGGAGTTTGACCCCAAAATGAAAATAACCCCAGGTCTAAGGAAAACTTTGAAAAGTAAAGACTAGAGTATAGAAAAGATTGAGGCTTACTAGAAATACATACAAGAAATCTCTGAGTTTACTCACACGTTTGGGAATGTTGAAACTGATGAAACGTGGGAGTCAATTTGGGATGAATGGCATCCATCTCTAGTCTCAAGCCCTGATACTAGCAACCTTCCAAGAAAGTCTCAAGAAGCTGAGGAAGAAACAGAGGAGGGCCAAGAAATTTAGGAAATAGGACAAGCATCATCTGCAGAACCTAGAGCTCCATGGCCTCCATCTCTAATCACCCTTGAGAAACAAAAAGAGATTGTATTACCACCTTCTCTTGAGACCCATATACCTTTGGCATCTGGGGGTCTTGGAGCGGCACCTTTGAAAAAAATAATAACTAATGTTGAAGAAGAAGACCCAGAAGAGGCATCAGGGAGGCCTTCAAAGATAAGAAGGTTAATTTTACCAAAGGAGGAAATAGAGGAAGAAGAGTCAATGTGCTAGCAACAACAAATTCCAGCCACCTCATTAGTGGCTCAAGTAAGTACTTCTTCTCTCTTCTCTCCTATCTTTATTTTTTTCTTATTTAGGAGTGGCAACCCAAAGTACCCAAGTTTCCACATCTCCTGCCACTTCTGTTGTGCCTTTACAAACCTTTACCCCAACAGCCATGTCTTCATAGGCCATATCTTTACCATTATTTTTGCCATCTATGCCCAAGAGGGCTTTGCCACATTTTGATCCTAGTTAGCAGATGACTACCATCCCTTATGGTCTGCCTCAAGGTCATCCATTTGCTGGAGACTATATTGCATCTCCTCCTACTTTCCAAGCCCAGGTTGATACAACCAGAAAAGCTAGAGAAGCTTGGATGGAAAAGAAAAAGAAGAAAGAGAGAAAGAGTCATGTTGTTGCCCATATTAAGTCCTTGTTTGATCCCATCCAATAGTCTTTGACTCTTACGCATTTGACTCTCAATGTTGTCAAACCTAATGAGAAATTGCAACCCCAAGACTATGCAATGAATGCAGTGGCTATGGATGTGTCTCTTTTCAAGCCACAAGACAGAGTTGAATTAATGACTGAAACTACTTCAGCAGTTGCCACTGACTATTTGAAGGTGTTCAAAAGGCTACAAAAAGTTGAGTCTAACTTGGCACAAGAAAATACTAATAGCAGTAACCTCACTTGGGAGATACAGGCCAAGGTGAAAGAAAATAACACATTAAATAAAGAATTGCAGTCTACAGTTTCTCTACAAATCCATCAAACAGCACAAGCTTAGATTGCTTCCTTGAAAGTTGAGTTGGCACAGGGGAAAGCTATTGTTGCTACTTTAAGGTAGGATAAGGCCACAGTAGAGAAAAGGTATCAAGATAAGTTGTTAGAGGCATCACAATTGTAGCAGTCACTTTTTAAAGAGTAGAACCTAAATAGTGCAGCTCAAGCACAGTTTATGGAAGAACAACAAAAGACAAAACAACTAACAATTGAGTTGCAGAAAGGCCACAAACTGCAAGTGTTTTGAATTTGGTGAAAGAGTTATATGCCTTTGTATGGAAAAGAATCTTTGAGGAGATTGTATAGCTAAAGACATCCCTTACATTTTTGCTTAATGCCCAGCAACTATGTGAAAACGTAGTCTTTTGTACAAGAAACTTTGTCTATTGTTTCATTGAGGGTTTCTGATTCTCAACTTCTGCTACAGATGTTATATGACACATCTGAGGAGACTCTATCTGCAGCTGGCATAAGTGATAGGATGGTGGCTACTGAAAGGGTAAATGAAGTGCTGAGATGTAACTCAGCTGCAATGAATTGTAAGGAGCTTTTGGATGTGGTCAAAGGAGTCAGGAATATGAAGAAACATATTGAAGATTTAGTGCAGTTGGGTCTACCTTCACCTTTTCCTGATAATAATACAATGTTAATGATTGATGAGATAAAGGCTTTATTGTTAACAAAACAAAATGATAAAACTATTTTTCAAGGTCTAAGTGATTCCTCTAGTGTGGGAGAGGTATAAGTTGTATTGGTTCCAATGGCTTAGCTTGAGTTTCAATTACATGTTGTAGTTCACATTTTGCAATCTTTTTCCCACAAGGATATTATCAATTTGGATTTTACTTTCAAAGATTTGCAAAGTAGACAGGGGTTGTTTGATTCAGAGTGGTCTGTGTATCAGGTCACGTTGTAAAATTTGTGATTAAGTTTTCATTTGACTGTGGTAGTACAATTTTGTTTACATTTTTGGAGTTCTTTCTGAGAAGGGCCAGAAGTCCTTATGGTCACCATGAACTATAGAGTAAAACTCTACATTTTGTTTCATCTTTGTTTCTACCTTACTATATTTCTAGTTGTTGTTTATGTATCCGTGGCTATATATTTCTCGTGCGTGGATCATGCCATGTGTCATGTTTTTTTTGGAGCAACAGTACTAATCAGAAGCTACCTATGTTTCTTCCACATGTTTCTTCTAGGTTTCATGCTTGTAGTAGAGTGCGCCACATGTTAATACCAGAGATCACGTCTAAGAGTTGCTTTTATGCCATGAGTTGGCAGGTTGTGTGGTGTGTCATTTTGTGCTATGGTCGGAAGCTACCGCGTGTATATTCTTTTATCCAATCCCTTGTGATTATTTCTTTGGGGTTCACACAACTATAATTAGAGTCCATATCTTTAGTGAAGAACCTATTTTATTGCCAAAGGTCTTGACCCCTAGGGTCACATTTTTAGAGGTAGCTTGTCAGGTGTCTATTATAGACAATGATTTTGGACATAAGAAGAAGAAGAAGATGTATGATGTCCCCTGGATAAGGGAGAAAATAACAATTGAAATTAGAGGGATTGAGAATCTCCTATTGAGGAAGTTGGCTACCTATGGTTTTCTAATTGTGGAAGATAAATGGAAATATGATCCAGATAGCTTCTTAGCTTTGTGGATTATTAGAAACAAAGTCTTTACAAAAGTTGTTCACGAGGGACGCCCATTTTGGGAAGATAGAAGGTCCCCAAAGGAAGATGACCCTGCATTCTATGTGGAACTAAGCGACCTACCAAATGAGGGGCCCAAGTCCTGGGAATCATTTTATGTGAAAGAGCGGGAGTTTGACCCCAAAATGAAAATAACCCCAGGTCTAAGGAAAACTTTGAAAAGTAAAGACTAGAGTATAGAAAAGATTGAGGCTTACTAGAAATACATACAAGAAATCTCTGAGTTTACTCACACGTTTGGGAATGTTGAAACTAATGAAACGTGGGAGTCAATTTGGGATGAATGGCATCCATCTCTAGTCTCAAGCCCTGATACTAGCAACCTTCCAAGAAAGTCTCAAGAAGCTGAGGAAGAAACAGAGGAGGGCCAAGAAATTTAGGAAATAGGACAAGCATCATCTGCAGAACCTAGAGCTCCATGGGCTCCATCTCTAATCACCCTTGAGGAACAAAAAGAGATTGTATTACCACCTTCTCTTGAGACCCATATACCTTTGGCATCTGGGGGTCTTGGAGCGGCACCTTTGAAAAAAATAATAACTAATGTTGAAGAAGAAGACCCAGAAGAGGCATCAGGGAGGCCTTCAAAGATAAGAAGGTTAATTTTACCAAAGGAGGAAATAGAGGAAGAAGAGTCAATGTGCTAGCAACAACAAATTCCAGCCACCTCATTAGTGGCTCAAGTAAGTACTTCTTCTCTCTTCTCTCCTATCTTTATTTTTTTCTTATTTAGGAGTGGCAACCCAAAGTACCCAAGTTTCCACATCTCCTGCCACTTCTGTTGTGCCTTTACAAACCTTTACCCCAACAGCCATGTCTTCATAGGCCATATCTTTACCATTATTTTTGCCATCTATGCCCAAGAGGGCTTTGCCACATTTTGATCCTAGTTAGCAGATGACTACCATCCCTTATGGTCTGCCTCAAGGTCATCCATTTGCTGGAGACTATATTGCATCTCCTCCTACTTTCCAAGCCCAGGTTGATACAACCAGAAAAGCTAGAGAAGCTTGGATGGAAAAGAAAAAGAAGAAAGAGAGAAAGAGTCATGTTGTTGCCCATATTAAGTCCTTGTTTGATCCCATCCAATAGTCTTTGACTCTTACGCATTTGACTCTCAATGTTGTCAAACCTAATGAGAAATTGCAACCCCAAGACTATGCAATGAATGCAGTGGCTATGGATGTGTCTCTTTTCAAGCCACAAGACAGAGTTGAATTAATGACTGAAACTACTTCAGCAGTTGCCACTGACTATTTGAAGGTGTTCAAAAGGCTACAAAAAGTTGAGTCTAACTTGGCACAAGAAAATACTAATAGCAGTAACCTCACTTGGGAGATACAGGCCAAGGTGAAAGAAAATAACACATTAAATAAAGAATTGCAGTCTACAGTTTCTCTACAAATCCATCAAACAGCACAAGCTTAGATTGCTTCCTTGAAAGTTGAGTTGGCACAGGGGAAAGCTATTGTTGCTACTTTAAGGTAGGATAAGGCCACAGTAGAGAAAAGGTATCAAGATAAGTTGTTAGAGGCATCACAATTGTAGCAGTCACTTTTTAAAGAGTAGAACCTAAATAGTGCAGCTCAAGCACAGTTTATGGAAGAACAACAAAAGACAAAACAACTAACAATTGAGTTGCAGAAAGGCCACAAACTGCAAGTGTTTTGAATTTGGTGAAAGAGTTATATGCCTTTGTATGGAAAAGAATCTTTGAGGAGATTGTATAGCTAAAGACATCCCTTACATTTTTGCTTAATGCCCAGCAACTATGTGAAAACGTAGTCTTTTGTACAAGAAACTTTGTCTATTGTTTCATTGAGGGTTTCTGATTCTCAACTTCTGCTACAGATGTTATATGACACATCTGAGGAGACTCTATCTGCAGCTGGCATAAGTGATAGGATGGTGGCTACTGAAAGGGTAAATGAAGTGCTGAGATGTAACTCAGCTGCAATGAATTGTAAGGAGCTTTTGGATGTGGTCAAAGGAGTCAGGAATATGAAGAAACATATTGAAGATTTAGTGCAGTTGGGTCTACCTTCACCTTTTCCTGATAATAATACAATGTTAATGATTGATGAGATAAAGGCTTTATTGTTAACAAAACAAAATGATAAAACTATTTTTCAAGGTCTAAGTGATTCCTCTAGTGTGGGAGAGGTATAAGTTGTATTGGTTCCAATGGCTTAGCTTGAGTTTCAATTACATGTTGTAGTTCACATTTTGCAATCTTTTTCCCACAAGGATATTATCAATTTGGATTTTACTTTCCAAGATTTGCAAAGTAGACAGGGGTTGTTTGATTCAGAGTGGTCTGTGTATCAGGTCACGTTGTAAAATTTGTGATTAAGTTTTCATTTGACTGTGGTAGTACAATTTTGTTTACATTTTTGGAGTTCTTTCTGAGAAGGGCCAGAAGTCCTTATGGTCACCATGAACTATAGAGTAAAACTCTACATTTTGTTTCATCTTTGTTTCTACCTTACTATATTTCTAGTTGTTGTTTATGTATCCGTGGCTATATATTTCTCGTGCGTGGATCATGCCATGTGTCATGTTTTTTTTGGAGCAACAGTACTAATCAGAAGCTACCTATGTTTCTTCCACATGTTTCTTCTAGGTTTCATGCTTGTAGTAGAGTGCGCCACATGTTAATACCAGAGATCACGTCTAAGAGTTGCTTTTATGCCATGAGTTGGCAGGTTGTGTGGTGTGTCATTTTGTGCTATGGTCGGAAGCTACCGCGTGTATATTCTTTTATCCAATCCCTTGTGATTATTTCTTTGGGGTTCACACAACTATAATTAGAGTCCATATCTTTAGTGAAGAACCTATTTTATTGCCAAAGGTCTTGACCCCTAGGGTCACATTTTTAGAGGTAGCTTGTCAGGTGTCTATTATAGACAATGATTTTGGACATAAGAAGAAGAAGAAGATGTATGATGTCCCCTGGATAAGGGAGAAAATAACAATTGAAATTAGAGGGATTGAGAATCTCCTGTTGAGGAAGTTGGCTACCTATGGTTTTCTAATTGTGGAAGATAAATGGAAATATGATCCAGATAGCTTCTTAGCTTTGTGGATTATTAGAAACAAAGTCTTTACAAAAGTTGTTCACGAGGGACGCCCATTTTGGGAAGATAGAAGGTCCCCAAAGGAAGATGACCCTGCATTCTATGTGGAACTAAGCGACCTACCAAATGAGGGGCCCAAGTCCTGGGAATCATTTTATGTGAAAGAGCGGGAGTTTGACCCCAAAATGAAAATAACCCCAGGTCTAAGGAAAACTTTGAAAAGCAAAGACTAGAGTATAGAAAAGATTGAGGCTTACTAGAAATACATACAAGAAATCTCTGAGTTTACTCACACGTTTGGGAATGTTGAAACTAATGAAACGTGGGAGTCAATTTGGGATGAATGGCATCCATCTCTAGTCTCAAGCCCTGATACTAGCAACCTTTCAAGAAAGTCTCAAGAAGCTGAGGAAGAAACAGAGGAGGGCCAAGAAATTTAGGAAATAGGACAAGCATCATCTGCAGAACCTAGAGCTCCATGGCCTCCATCTCTAATCACCCTTGAGAAACAAAAAGAGATTGTATTACCACCTTCTCTTGAGACCCATATACCTTTGGCATCTGGGGGTCTTGGAGCGGCACCTTTGAAAAAAATAATAACTAATGTTGAAGAAGAAGACCCAGAAGAGGCATCAGGGAGGCCTTCAAAGATAAGAAGGTTAATTTTACCAAAGGAGGAAATAGAGGAAGAAGAGTCAATGTGCCAGCAACAACAAGTTCCAACCATCTCATTAGTGGCTCAAGTAAGTACTTCTTCTCTCTTCTCTCCTATCTCTATTTTTTTCTTATTTAGGAGTGGCAACCCGAAGTACCCAAGTTTCCACGTCTCCTGCCACTTCTGTTGTACCTTTACAAACCTTTACCCCAACAGCCATGTCTTCATAGGCCATATCTTTACCATTATTTTTGCCATCTATGCCCAAGAGGGCTTTGCCACATTTTGATCCTAGTTAGCAGATGACTACCATCCCTTATGGTCTGCCTCAAGGTCATCCATTTGTTGGAGGCTATATTGCATCTCCTCCTACTTTCCAAGCCCAGGTTGATACAACCAGAAAAGCTAGAGAAGCTTGGATGGAAAAGAAAAAGAAGAAAGAGAGAAAGAGTCATGTTGTTGCCCATATTAAGTCCTTGTTTGATCCCATCCAATAGTCTTTGACTCTTACGCATTTGACTCTCAATGTTGTCAAACCTAATGAGAAATTGCAACCCCAAGACTATGCAATGAATGCAGTGGCTATGGATGTGTCTCTTTTCAAGCCACAAGACAGAGTTGAATTAATGACTGAAACTACTTCAGCAGTTGCCACTGACTATTTGAAGGTGTTCAAAAGGCTACAAAAAGTTGAGTCTAACTTGGCACAAGAAAATACTAATAGCAGTAACCTCACTTGGGAGATACAGGCCAATGTGAAAGAAATTAACACATTAAATAAAGAATTGCAGTCTACAGTTTCTCTACAAATCCATCAAACAACACAAGCTTAGATTGCTTCCTTGAAAGTTGAGTTGGCACAGGGGAAAGCTATTGTTGCTACTTTAAGGTAGGATAAGGCCACAGTAGAGAAAAGGTATCAAGATAAGTTGTCATAGGCATCACAATTGCAGTAGTCACTTTTTAAGGAGTAGAACCTAAATAGTGCAGCTCAAGCACAGTTTATGGAAGAACAACAAAAGACAAAACAACTAACAATTGAGTTGCACAAAGGCCACAGACTGCAAGAGTTTTGAATTTGGTGAAAGAGTTATATGCCTCTGTATGGAAAAGAATCTTTGAGGAGATTGTATAGCTAAAGACATCCCTTACATTTTTGCTTAATGCCCAGCAACTGTGTGAAAACGTAGTCTTCTGTACAAGAAACTTTGTCTATTGTTTCATTGAGGGTTTCTGATTCTCAACTTCTGCTACAGATGTTATATGACACATCTGAGGAGACTCTATCTGCAGCTGGCATAAGTGATAGGATGGTGGCTACTGAAAGGGTAAATGAAGTACTGAGATGTAACTCAGCTGCAATGAATTGTAAGGAGCTTTTGGATGTGGTCAAAGGAGTCAGGAATATGAAGAAACATATTGAAGATTTAGTGCAGTTGGGTCTACCTTCACCTTTTCCTGATAATAATACAATGTTAATGATTGATGAGATAAAGGCTTTATTGTTAACAAAACAAAATGATAAAACTATTTTTCAAGGTCTAAGTGATTCCTCCAGTGTGGGAGAGGTATAAGTTGTATTGGTTCCAATGGTTTAGCTTGAGTTTCAATTACATGTTGTAGTTCACATTTTGCAATCTTTTTCCCACAAGGATATTATCAATTTGGATTTTGCTTTCCAAGATTTGCAAAGTAGACAGGGGCTGTTTGATTCAGAGTGGTCTGTGTATCAGGCCACGTTGCAAAATTTTTGATTAAGTTTTCATTTGACTGTGGTAGTACAATTTTGTTTACATTTTTGAAGTTCTTTCTGAGAAGGGCCAGAAGTCCTTATGGTCACCATGAACTATAGAGTAAAACTCTACATTTTGTTTCATCTTTGTTTCTACCTTACTATATTTCTAGTTGTTGTTTATGTATCTGTGGCTATATATTTCTCGTGCGTGGATCATGCCATGTGTCATGTTTTTTTTGGAGCAACAGTACTAATCGAAAGCTACCTATGTTTCTTCCACATGTTTCTTCTAGGTTTCATGCTTGTAGTAGAGTGCGCCACATGTTGATACCAGAGATCACGTCTAAGAGTTGCTTTTATGCCATGAGTTGGCAGGTTGTGCAGTGTGTCATTTTGTGCTATGGTTGGAAGCTACCGCGTGTATATTCTTTTATCGAAGCTCTATTTGTACTGGCATGTATGTGATGGGCCCACAATATAAATGCACAGCTTCATGCTTACAGTAGAGTGCACCACATGGTACAAGCAGAGGGTTGAACCGCTTTCTTTTTTATACTCTCGGATGGAGACACATTATGGTTTTCAGTTGCTACCGGAGTGTGACAAGTGACAATCTCCGTGGGATTCCTCAGGGCCTTTTTATAAGCTATTGATATTGTCATATGGCAGCACGTGTCCAAAGTTGCTTTAAGTGGAAGGCACCATGTGTCACAATATTGTTTCTCTATGCGTGTATTTAAAGGTATGCGGTGGGTCCCATAATTAATGTCTCAATTTCTAAGTGTAGTGGAAGGTTACAAATGTCATAGTAATAGTTACTCAGGCATAAAGATAAAAGACTTCTAGTTTTATCGGAAGCTGCCATGTGTCTCAGTATTTTGCCAAAAAGCACCACGTATCATATTTCAAAGTCTTGCAGATGGCGATGTGTGGCCCTATTTGGTGTGTTTTGTTTCAAAGGAAAAGAAGTTAACAATTGAGTGGATGGTGCCGCATGTTACATTTTTTAATCTTTTAGGGCCCACGGGTGCTGCCACACATCTTAATAGAAATACAGTTAGAGTGCAACATATTTTGTCTCTCAGCCAGTGAGCGTGAAAAGAAAGATGGTTGCAGATTCAGAATATCTCAGTGTCAAAGGAGTCCCAGTTAGCTTTAGTTTTGTTATGCCATTGAGATTTTGGTTGGTTGCAGGTGATCTTGAGCCAAGTTTGTGGCTATATATATGTAGGAATTGTAATAGATAGAGGAGAATTAAGAAGATATAGAGAATTGATTAGAAAATTTGGAGATCTTGTTGTGACCAGATTGTATAATTTTGCCTTAATCTAGCTATTTCGTATAAGAAAGTTGATATATCTGTGCATTACACTATGCCTTTTGTATTTGCTAAACTATTAATGAAAGAAGCTTTGTTATGTGGCGTTGCTAATATTATCTGTGTCTTTACAAAATCCTATGAGTTTAGCCTTTGATCTTTGAGTTCATTTATAATCTGTCTATATTAATCATGCAACATTTTCTCTTTAATATAGCTAAATATGAAGAAATTGATTCATTGTGCTAGTTCAGAAATTACATTTCATTCAGGCACATCACCATAGATTTAGATTTTACTTATTGTATATGTAATGTTGTTTCTTCCTCTACCCTTTACTCAAAACCCCATTAAAATAGGAAGAGCTAGCTTCTCTAAAATCTAGAAGTTGTTTCAGGTAGCAAGTCCCACATTATTGAAACTTCCCATGTTGGTGTTAGAGTTTGCACAATTTTATGCATCTCACACTACAAGGAGATATTCTACGATGAATGGGACCTTTCTCTGAAAGCTCCTCCAATTGTAACTTAAGCTCTTGAAGTTCCCGTGTCATCAATTTATAGGGAGCCTTGGAAATAGGTTGCACTCCAAGTACCAAGTCGATATGAAATTCAATCTCTCACCGTGGTGGCATCCTAGAAAGCTAAGAAGGAAAAACATTGGTGAAATCTAAAATAATAGGATGATCTTCCATTGAAGTTACTTGCTTGTCCTCTAATCTGTCGCTGATGGAGATAGCAAGGAATCGACACCTATTCCACATACAACAATTAACCTACATGGCTAAAATCATTCTGAGCGACACTAGTCTATAAATCCCTAAAATTTTCACCTTATTACCAACAATATCCAAGCAGTTAATAGATTTGTTGCGACAATCTAACTTAGCCTCATGGGCATTCATCTAGTCCATACCAAAAATCACATCATAGGATTGTAAGGGAATCAACCTGAGATCTGCTAAAGTAGAAAATGTTCCAAATCCTATTTGACAATCCTTGACCAAAGAACTAACAAACATCTTGGATCCCAAATCTAACTCTACATCCCAATTAGCAGCTTGCTTAACCACCACCAACTTGCACTTCTCCACTATTGATGGGGATACAAATGATTGAAGCCTAATGATCTACATGCCGATTATCTACATCTGTAAAGACTCGGTGAGATTTATATTGAAAAGGGAAAGACAACTGAGAAGGAGGGGGGTGAATCAATTGTCACCAAAAACATAACTTCTTATAAATATCAACACATTAATCACTTAACCCCTATTATTATGATTTAACCGTGAAAGCATGAAATCAGAACCTTAAGCACAATTACACATTTAACATATGAGACCAGATTTTATAGGTGCAAAACCCTAAGTAGGGAAAAACCATGATGAGTGTTATCTCACAATATAATATGTAATAACAATACCAAAAATTAGAGGCTGACTACCGAGATTGCTCACTGCATAAAAAGAGGCTCACTACCAATGGGGTGGCTCACTGCCAAAGTTGATAAACTAAGATAATAGCATCTACACTATGCTAGGTTTTAGTTCCATTGATGTATAATAAGTATCCTCTGCTCTGCTCTACTTTTACATTTCACAATTATCTTAACCTTGGAATTTACATCAAGGTTGGCATTATAATCATCAACCTTTGAATCAATATCCAAGGTCGGCAAACATACATACATCAAGATAGGTCTGGACCTAAATAGAATTAGGAGAGAAAAGAATGAATGTGAATCCCACAAAGCCTTACCTGGGACTCAATTGCAATCTTCTACACAACAACACGCTTCCACAATCTTCAAATCATAACCGCAAGTAGTGAGAATAACCAAGTCGGCCAAGACTAGAGTTAACACTAAGACTTTTAGGAACATGCTTCATTGATCATGTGGATTACACTTTGCAGACCCATCTAAAGATAGGAACACGATCTACATACTCCCACAAGCACGTTACAATCACCAAGAACATCTGCACAACCTCTAAACACATTATCCATAAGATTCTACAAACTGAAGCACTTAAACATTTATGTCAGCCACTGTCATAAAGGAAAGATTGCTTGCAGAGCATAAAATCACAAAATATTTGAGTCAAAGGCACATGACAACATCAAGAACTTAATTCCAGAACCACAGACTGTGAAACTTGAATGCGGAGAAATGTAGAGCAGAATACATTCTCCCTGTTACCATTGAATACCCAAATAAATAGTTTTTACTCTGGTGAACCCAACTCACTCAAATCTTCCCACTAGAGGCTCAAACTTGAAACATAGCATCTACAGACATCCCTTAACATTACTTCCAATCCATAAGAAAAGATATTCAATCTGTAGGATATGTAGAGCAAAACACTACATTGTTCTTGAGAGATGAAGCAATTATGCACTTGTACTGTTTCCTCCAATACTTTTTTAGACTTATTCAAATAACTTCCTTATGTGTTGACATCAATGACAACACTTACTGCTCATACTTGCCACAATCTCCCCCTTTGTCATTGATGGCAACACATGATATGAAAAACCATCAAGACATATAATCTTTCTTTGTTTCTTTGCTCCCCCTCACTTGATGATTTCTCTGTCTGCAACTTTCTTCCTTAGGTTTTTCACATGAACTTCTCTCCCCTATGGACATCAATGGAAAAGGGTACCATACCTTTTCTTTTCTATTTTACTGCACTACTCCCCCTTTTAGGAACACTACAACACTTACTACTCTTTATCATAGACTCATATGAGCAACTTCTACCTACTCCCCTGAGGGGTAGCCTTCAAAAACATCAATCCATATCAAAGAATAAAACTTTGGGTGTCACTAGACTAATTCACTTCCCATACACCTTAGTTTAGAGAAAGAGGCGTAATAACCCCTAACCTCTCCCCGAGATACTCAAAAGTATCCTTAGGCAGAGGATAGTGAAAATATTTGCAATCTGATGCTTTGTAGACACATACTCCATCTTTACTTCATTCTATGTTACCTTTTTTCTCAGAAAGTGATACCTTATTGATATGTGCTTTGTCCTTGAGTGCATCACGAGATTCTTTGAAATGTTTATAGCACTTGTATTGTCACAAAAGATTGAAATTGGTTCTTCATACACAAATCTTATGTCCTTCAATGTTTGCTTCATCTAAAGCATTGAGTGCAATAACATGTAGAAACAATATATTATGCTTCTGTAGTAGACAAAGAAACTGATTCGTGCTTCTTGCTCAGCTATGAAACCAATATGTTACCTAAAAGGAAAGCACCTCCACTTGTACTTTTTCTATCATCAGCATCTCCAGCCCAATCTACATCTATATAAGCATTGACAATGAAATTACTATCTTTGGGATACCACAATCCATAGTCTGATGTGCCTTTTAAATACCTCATGATTCTCTTGACTTCCATCACATGTGACTCTTTGGGATCTTCTTAAAATCTTGCCACAAGACAGAATGCATGTATTATGTCTGGTCTGGTATGGGTTAGATAGAGCAGTCCTCCAATCATAGACTTATATTTTTTCTGATCAGTCTTAGGTGATTCATCATTCTTGCTCAACTTGAAGCCAGTTACCAAAGGAGTACATACTGGCTTAGAGACCTCCATTCCAAACTTTTTCAATAATTCTTTCACATGTACTTGGACTGAGAAATGAAAATCCCTTTTTTTGATTGAGTAATTTGTAGTCCTAAAAAGAAATTCATTTCACTAAACATAGACATTTCAAAAAAAATTTGCATTTCCTCTGCAAATCTCTTACACATACCTTCATTACCTCCATTGATAATGTCATAAAAAAAGACTACAACAATCAAAATTTGATCATTATTGATTTTGAAATAGAGATTTTTTCAACAACACCTTTACTAAACTCTAATTGCAACAAATACTTGTCCAATCTTGTATACCAAGCTCTAGGGGCTTGCTTAAGTCCATACAAGGATTTCTTCAATCTGTATACCATATTATCTTCATCTAATGACTGAAATCCTTCTAGTTGTTCAATGTAAACCTATTCTTCCAGCTCTCCATTAAAGAATGTAGACTTCACATCCATCTAGTACACCTTGAAATCTTTGTGTGCTTCAACATGAGAATATCCTTTACATACCAATCTTTCCTTGATTATCACTTCTCCAATTTCTGAAAACCCCTTTGTTCCATACTTACCTACAAACCTTTTCATCTACAATACCTTTTCTCTTATCACCAATGATCTAGTCTTTAGTGTGATGCTTCTGCACAAACCCTAGGGATCTTAGGAATCCTTTCCAGAGCTTTTTCATCCTACAACTGCTTGAAGATTCATCTGATTCATACTGAGTTCATCAAATACTTCCAATCATTATGAAAACTATTATGTACTAGAAACAACTGTGTTCTGTCAACCCAAACTTCTATTACTTATTACTCTCAAGCCAATTATCAATATCAGACAAACTTTTGGATGTAGATGCAACCAGTGATCAATAACCATATGCCAGAACTGCAGAGCATTGTCTTCAATAGTGAACTAATGTGGACTAGATTACTAGAATATTGTAACTTGATTTTATCAGATAGATACTTAACCAAAATTCATAACCTGTCTTGTTTCCTGATCAAATCTTCTTGCATGACACATTTCTTGATCTGCACAACTCCTCCTTTATCCTATCTTAAACCTTTGTTGCTTGACCTTGTCTCTTCATGCTAATGTATTAGCACCAATCCTTTGGAAGGGGAGAAAAAGGATTTTCATTAAAGCTACTATTGGTAAGAGACACTCCTCTAATGAATGTTGAATGTTGTCATTGATGGAAACAAGGAAAAGGGTTTTTATCAGCATGGTAAAGAGACTTTACTCTGGAAGAATAAAATGACTAAGTATGGGTAGTATATATTATACAAAGTAAGTGAAAGTGTTTGAGATGGTATGCCTCCACAGTTAAAGATATTTGTATGTAGTTTAGTAATGTTGTTCATAGCCACCTAATGATCACATGTTCTAGTATTCAAGTCCTAACCTCCTCCAGAAGTCAAATGATGAAATATCTAAGTCCAAATGAACAAAGTTAATTCAGGAACAGTGCACAGTACCAGAGTAAAAGGGTCTGCATTCCTCCGCTATGGCACATTTTGTCTTGCAGTTTTGAGATAGAAAAGATACATACCATGACTACCTAAATCCAAAGTTTTAGCTTCTGAAGCTCAACGGATCACAAGTTCTTAAGTATCAGCTTCCAGTTTGACAATATTTCATTATGATAGAGTAACAGTTCCAAGATCCGCATTTTGCCTATTATGTCTTGTGGTTATGAAGGTATACTAAGAGGTCAATGATGAATGTTGGATATGATTTTTAGAGTCTCTAATGGTCTGTAGTGGAAGTTATGATGTGACAGTTAAATTGGTCAAGTGGGTACTTAAGGGATAAGCTGACAAGTATGTTGGATCTATATCCGGAATAGATATATTGTTTGATCAATCAATCTAAGTGATGGAATGATTGGTCCTATCATATATGAAGACTTTTGTATGTTTATTTGGGTCCACATTGTTGTTTGTGCACGAGTTCAAGCCGACAAGGTATAATGCTTGTATACACATTTCATGTCTAGCTTGCTGACCTAATTGTAAGTTGAATCTTGTTGCGGATATATATATTCGATGGATCTCAGTGTTGAATGAATGAAATATGGCAATAGTGTACGAATTCAATATGTGCATGATCTAAGGCATTTTTCTAGAATAGAAAAAGATAGTAAGGGTAGAAAAGTAGAACATATGTGAAGCAGAGCAGAAAAAGTCAAGAAGACATTATGAAGACATTTGAGTCTGTATACTTAGTTGGAAATGGAACTCTACCTTAGCATTCTGTAGATTCATTTATAGTAGTCATCTCTTGGTAGTGAGCCATTCATTCGTCTATCTTCTCTTCTATCTTCTTGGCAGTGAGCCCTATTGCAGTGAGCACTTCTTGGACAGTAAGTCCTTGGGCAGTGAGTCCTCAGGCAGTGAACCCTAAGGTAGTGAGCCTTAATGTAATTTGGTATTATTATCATAATATATTGTGAGCTAACACTAACCATGGGTTTTCCCTTTTTAGTTTTTCCGCGTAAAAATGCTAGTGTCTATGTATTGTGACTTTATGGTTACTTTTCTAATGTTCATTCCACTTTCATGTTATTAAATTTGGTAATTGGATTATAGATCATGTGAAGAACTGGTTTTTTAGAATACTAATTCACCCCCCCTCTCAATATTCATTGAGTTCAATAATTGGTATTAGAGCAAGGTTCCTTGGAAGAAGGTTAACAGCTTGAGGAAGATTTGGAAAGGTGAACACATGGAAGCAAGAAGATATCCTGCTTCTTCATAAACAAGTTATCCAGGTAGCATTGATGAACAACTACAAGCTACTCTTGATGATCTTGACAAGTCTGAGGTAGATATGAAAGACTTGGTGGAAAATATCAAAGAAGCTGATGATTGTATTCTAAAACTAAAGGAGCAAGTCAAGAAGTCTCAGGATAGAAGGAAAGAGCTAAGTGCACAATTAAAA
This sequence comes from Cunninghamia lanceolata, assembly GCA_027924645.1. Classification (NCBI taxonomy): domain Eukaryota; kingdom Viridiplantae; phylum Streptophyta; class Pinopsida; order Cupressales; family Cupressaceae; genus Cunninghamia; species Cunninghamia lanceolata. The sequence goes on from BSBN01000888.1 coordinate 8,157,766, forward strand.
ACAACAAATGAATCTATAGACAATCTATCTATGCTAATTGAAGAAAAAACAAAGGTCAAAGAACATCTTAATCAGGTTGTGAAGGATAAGTCTGAGGAATGTGAAAAACTGGGAAAAGAGGTGTTACTTTTGAAATATGATCTAGAAGAAGCAAATAGATATAAAGAAAAATTCAAAATAAGCTTTGCAAAGCTTGAGGAATTGATTGAAAGTCATAAGAGTCCAAATGATAAGCAAGGCTAGGGATTTAAAAAATTAGAAAGTTTAAAATCAGGCCAAGCAAACACTAAGGTTAAGCAAAACAAAGGCAACCAGTTCCAGAATCAAAGAAGAAGACCTAGAAGACCTCTGGTCAGGCAGCCAAATGCTCAAAGGTACCCATCTTTCAATCACCATAATTTTAATTGCAATAAGTTTGGTCATAAGGCTACTTAGTGTAGGAGTAGAATGAATTAGAATACTCCATCATTCTCTAGGCAATGTTTCAATTGTAAGAAAATTGGTCATAGATCAAATGAATGCAGAAGCCTGGTAAGGAATAGTTTTAACAATACAAGAAATACTCAATTTTTCAATAGAAAGTGGTTTGCATGCAATAGATTTGGGTATATGGCTAACCAATATAGATCAAGGATGAATCCATTCAATGAAAGGAGTTAAGGATAGAGGAACATTGTGTGTTTTAACTGCAATAGACCTGGACATATTGCAAAATTTTGCAGAAGAAAAAATGTGAAAAGGAACAACTCTCCAAAAGGGAAAAATACAAAATAGAGGAATGATAAGGGAAAGAAAAAAGTTGATCTAGTTGAAACTAAGAAAGAGATGGGATAATTTTGGATAAAGAAAGATGTGATTGAAGTCAAGGATGAATCCACACTAGCCTCTAGTGCTGATACTTCCTCCAGGAAGTAAATTAGGTGCTCTAGCTCAAGGGGAGTTGCATTGAAAATCCTAATCCCCTAGCCATATAGTTAGTGCTAGGATTTGGCATGAAGATATGATGTCAAGATTCATATGAAGAACCTTTTAAAATAAATTCTACAAGAAAAGGAGAAAATGTAAAACATTGTAGAGAAATCCTAATCAACTGTACTCTACATAGAAGGGTTTGATAGCCTTTTGAAAGATAACATTTATGACAATTAGGTAAAGATACACAAAGGGTTAAAAAGGGTTTCATTCGATGGACAATTCATTTTGCATTTAAGCTTTCAAGTGTCTAAGGTGAGCCAAAGAGAAATTCTAGGCAACTACAGTGATTTCAAAAGCAATTTAAGGCAAGATCAAGCAAAACCCTAATATGACAAAAGAAGTATTTTTTAGATTTGAAACCCTACTATGAATTTTGAATCTTTATGAAAATGGAAACACCACAAGTGATTGATATAACTGAGAGAGCCTGAAAAAAATTCAAGAAGAATCCATTCAAATCAATAGAGGTTGATCCAAATGGTGCATTTTCAAAGATTCTGTTCGGTGTGATGCATGTGGAAGATGTTAGGATTTATATTCATGTTGCCCTAGAGGAACACGAGGGTAGTCAACTCATAGACCTATATCTAAAACATCTAAGTAGTGATACATTTGACCTGAAAGAAGAATACAAGGCATTGGAGGAAAAGAAACTCATTTAGTATATAGACTTTCCAGTTTTTGTAGAAGATGAATGGGTCTGGTATGTCTTAAGTCAAATTCATGATGAGTTTATGTGGCTTAACTCTACATTCAAGATCACCAAAGATGCCATAAGGGCAATCACATGATTAAACCGTATCGGTACAGTGCCTATATTAAAGGCTATAAAAAATGATATAGTGATGAAAGCCACTGGAAAAAATTTTGATAAAAGGGCATTGACAATCAGTGATATTGAAGATCATGCAGTTAAGTTTGCATCCATGGTGATCAGCTACAAGGTCTACTTCACAAACCGTGAGAATTTTGTCTCTGGTACTACCATATATATTGCCTATCAAATGGTTAAGGAAAATGTAGAGTATGACCTGTGTGAACTACTCTGACAATAGTTAATGGAGAACCTGAAGAAGATAAAATAAAGAAAATATCCCTTCAAATTTAGTACGTTAATCATGTGGTTGTTCTTCTACTGTATGCAAGAGTTACATGGCATGAAAAATCTATTTTAGACTGGAGACAAACCTGTTGCGGTGCAAATCAGAAATAATTTAAATAGTATTGGAAGTTATGATGCACAAACTACAGCCCTATGACGCTATTTCAAGAACCTCCAAAGGGTAATGCAATCTATGGAAAGAATCCCTAAGACAATTGTTAAAAAATACAGAAATGACATCTGTTTTATTGTAAATAAAGATCAATGCATGATGGAAACTATTGAGCCTAGAACAGTTTGCATTATGCGAATGGGGTATGAATTGGATGCAGATGTCTTAGATGGTTATGCCAAACTCATGTTAAGTAAACCTATGGATACCTCTGAGCCAATATTTGGCACTTATGAAGAATTATCTGTAAAAGTCCATGTTGAACTAAGGAAACTAGAAACCCAGAAAAAGGTGAGGAAATTGGTGGAAGAATATGCCCAAAGCATAGGGATTACATAAGAAAAAATGCCAAAACAAGGGCAAGAATAGCTAAAAATTTGAAGGAAGCTAATAAAGCTCCTGAAGTTCATGATGTGCAACAAGAGGAACAAGTAGAAAGGGCTGCTAAAGAGAAGAAAGAAAATGAAGTAGCCAAGGCTCTAAAAGAGCCTAAGGCAAAGGCAGAGGAACCTGGTGTAACAAGGAAGAGGACAAGAGGTTCAACCCCTACAAGAATTACATCAAAAACCTCTAGTCTGACACCATCTATTAGGTAGAGGCACCCACCAAGAAGCCCACTAACAAAGATTCAAAAGACAGAAAACCAAAGGTCATAGAATATATGTCAGTATAGGAGTAGATGAGGAAGAGACAAAGTCAGATGAAGAAGTGAAGAAGATGAAAACTGTGCCTACCAAAGCCTCTGAGAGCAGCAAGAAGAAACCCTCTGGTAAGGATAGAACTAAGAAAAGGCCAAGGCAAGATGAGTCTCAGACAAGAGAAGCCACTATAAGTCTTGAAGATGTCCTGAAGGCCATAATAGTTGATGGCAATTTGAAACCCATAGCCCAACTGTATGATGAGTATGATGATCCAAACAAGAGGATCATTGAGACTGCTATCATCAAATACTTGGACATCTACAACAAAGCCCTTATTGAGATAATTATTGATCTCCTAGACAGCTTGGGTAGTATCATGACTGCAAGAAAAGAAGTTGCTATGGTAAAGGACATTGAACTTAGAGAGCATACGCTGATAACGTTATGTCTCGAGATCACCCCTAAAGACAAAACAAAAATCTCCAAAGTACTCAGCAAGGAGTTCATAACAAAGAAAAGAATGAATACTCTCATGTTAGATGACATTGAGAAAGTAGTGAAGGAGACTGAGGAAATCACTTTGAGAGTGTTAAAGGAATATCATCTTCCAACTATATTTGATAGAGAAGAAACAAATACTAGAAATCATACATTTATTTCTAAGGTGAACATGGATCAAGGATTAGACAAAAGTGATGAAGAGCCAAAGGAAAAAGAAGATCCGGTCCCTACTATTGGTTTGGATACTGCTGTTAAGGATCAATCCAAAACAAGTATTCCTTTGGAACAACAAACTGATGACCAAATAAACAAGGAGAAGACTAAGGAACAAAACAAAGATGATGATCAAGAAGAGCAACAAGCTGAAGAGAACTCTATACCAGAACGAAAGAATGATACAAATGAAGCCATGGATTTATATCCTCTGGAACAAAACCAAGAAGAAGAAGTCTCTGGTATAGCAAGAGACACTGCAGATTTTGTCAAGCAATTCTTGGAAAGAGAAAAACAAGTCTTGGATGAGCCTAAATTTTTGTAGGGACCAATAAATTTGGACTCACTATCTCCTATACAAACATTCAAACTAGTGTCAATTGTTCAAGCAATGGCATAGGAAGAGATGATGAAAACACGTATACATTACAATGAGATCATTAGTGCAACATCTGATGTGTTGGAGAAGTTGATGCCTGAATACTAGAAAGATACATCATTATCATCAACTGATCAACTTAAAGGTATGATAAAATCAATCAGCAATCATTTTGAATTCTTTGAAAAATTTGTAGAAATAAAAGTCAAAAAAGAGTTTGATGAGAAAAGATTAGTTGAATTGTAGACCATGTTAGCAAATGATAAAACTCTGTTAGATAATGGAATAAGAGGTATACAAAGTACCATTAAAGAAGCTTGTGATTTGTATAAATTTTGTTTATCCTGGCTAGAAGCCACAAAGGAGTTAGAGGTAAAGATCAAGGATCTGAAACTATAATTGACAAATATTTCTAAGCCATTTGATCTGGCAGTTGAGTCAGTAAGCAACAAAGAGATACAAGTGATCAATATTCATAATGTGTTAAGTAATCTGGTGAATAAGAGGGATCAAATGAAAAATAGAATGTGTCAGTTGAGAGGACTAATAAGTCCCAAGCTAGAATCAATGTCAAATCTTGCAGCAGAAGCACTGCAAGTAAGTGCACTAATTGACACACCTTATGATATACAAAAGGCAGAGAAATTAGTCTTCCTAATAAGTGGCCATATTCAAATTTTGGACAATACAAAGAAGAGTTGGGATAGAGAGTTAGTTCAAATCAAGAACCTTTTCAATGACATCCTACAAGCCACAACAAATTAAGTTGAAGATTGCACCTATACATATGTGACAAAATATGACAGTTTTTGTAGTTTTAACACAATTTTGACTTCTATACATACACCTTTGTCATTGATGTCAATGGGGGAGAAGAAAAACAATGAAAAAGGGGCAATCACATAAGAGGGAGAATAAAATAGTGTATATAGTAAGGGGGAGCAGATAAGTAATTTTCACTAAGTGTTGCCATCAATGTCAAAGGGGGAGATTGTTGGCAAGAGACACTGCTTTGATGAATATTGAATATTGTTGTTCATGGAAACAAGGAAAAGGGTTTCTATCAGCATGGTAAAGAGACTTTACTTTGGAAGAATAAAATGACTAAGTATGGGTAGTATACATTATACAAAGTAAGTGACAGTGTTTGAGATGGTATGCCGCCACATTTAAAGACATTTCTATGCAGTTCAGTTATGTTGTTCATAGCCACTTAATGATCACATGTTCTAGTACTCAAGTCTTGACCTCCTCCAAAAGTCATATGGTGAAATATCTAAGTCCAGATGAATAGATTTAAGTCAGGAATAGTGCCAAGTACCAGAGTAAAAGGGTCTGCATTCCTTCACTATGGCACATTTTATCTTATGGTTCTAAGAGAACAAAGCTACATACCATGACTACCTAAATCTAGAGTTTTAGCTTCTTAATCTCAATGGATCACATTTTACAAGTTCTCCAGTATCGGCTTCTAGTTTAACAGTATTTCACTATGACAGAGTAACAGCTCCAAGATCCCCATTTTGCTATAAAGGACTATTATGTCATGTGGTTCTGAACGTATGCTAAGAGGTCAATGATGAATGTTGGATATGATTTTTAGAGTCTCTAATGGTCTACAGTTGAAGTTATGATGTGATAGTTGAATTAGTCAAGTGGGTACTTAAGGGACAAGTATGTTGGATCTATATGCGGAATAGATATATTGTTTGAACAATCAATCTAAGTGATGGAATTATTGGTCCTAATCTATATGAAGACTTTTGTATGTTTATTTGGGTCCACATTGTTGTTTGTGCACAAATTCAAGCCAACAAGGTATAATGCTTGTATACAAGTTTCATGTCTAGCATGCTGACCTAATTGTAAGTTGAATCTTGTTCCAGATATACATATTTGAAGGATCTCAGTGTTGGATGAATTAAATATGGAAATAGTGTATGAATTTGATATGTGCATGATCTAAGGTAGTTTTGCAGAGCATAAAAAGATAGTAAGGGTAGAAAACTAGAACATATTGTAGAGTGTCAAAACTCTACATTTTTTGCTTCAGTCGTAGCAAGTCCGCGTGTTTCTTTTGTTTCTGTATGAGTTTCAAAGGTATTGCTGCGTGAGTTTCTTAATTTTGTATGGAAGCTTCCAAGTGTCTAGGCACAGTTAAAGCCACAGTATTGTTTCAAATATTAAGTTTTGTGCAGAGTGTACCACATAGCAAATATTTTCAATGTTTCAAGTTTTAGCTTTGTTGCGGAGATCGCCACATGTAGCATGCGGAGGCAACCCCTAAAGTTTCTATTTTTTTGCAGAGAGCATTGTGTCTTTATTTTTCCATGGAGGTTGCTGCGTGTTTCTTTTCATATCATGATTGATGCTAGTAATGAAAGATGGTGGGCCACAGTCTGTTTTAGTTTCAAGCACGCGGAGAGTACCACATGGTGGTCATGGAGGAAGAGTTGCTTTGTTTATACCCCTTTCAGATAGAAACTTTAAGCTTCTTAAGTTTTGTACGGATTGTGCCAAGTGTCAGCTTCTGCAGGGAGTTCCAAAAGTTTTAAATGTTTCAAGCAGTGTTGCGGGTGCCGCCACATGTTAGCTAGCGTGCACGCGGAAGATGCCATCTATCCCAATTTTCTCAATTTGAAGATAATGCATGCCAAAGGCTGTGGGTCCCATTTTTAGTGTGTTTCATATTCTAAAGTGATGCGGGTTGTGACAAATGTCATAAGCAGAGGTCACCCGAGCATAAAGACATAGTTTTGAGGGCTTTGCGGGAGAGGACACGTAGATAGTTTTGAAAGCTGCGGAACATGACAAGTGTCATTTTCCTGTTGACTTCTAAGAAAAAAAGGAATTTTGCATTTTGTTGTGGATGATGCCATCTGTTACAGTATGTTTCAAGTTTCAAGTGCACGAGTCTCGCCATGTGTTTGTGTCTTAGTGAAGGAATTGTGCCACATATATTTTGCCGCAGCTAATGAGCTTGTAGGAAAGGGATGGACATTATAGATTCAAAGGATCGTAACCATTTGGGGACTTCCAGTTATCTTCAGTTCTGTTGGGCCATTGGGGATTTGGTTGTTACAAACAATCTAGAGTTAGATCTTTGGTTATAAATATGTAGTATTTGTAATAGATCAATATAGAAAACACACAGAGATAGAGATATTTTTTATAAGTTTTGTCAGAATCTAAAAGAGAATTTGGAGACTTTGTTGTGGCCAGTTGATGTCATTTTGCCTTTATTTTTTTGTTCTTGATAAGAAAGTTAATGTACCTGTGCATGTATCTATGCCTTTTATGTTGTTGGAAGATTAATGAGAAGAACTATGTTCTGTGCCTTGTTTGATATTATCTGTGTCATTGAAAAGTGTCTGGTTGTGAGCCTTTGATTATATTCATTCCATCTATTTATGTTAATCATACAGTATCTGCTCTTTAATATAATTAAATCTTGAGAATAGTTTCACTGTGCTTAATTTTAAAGGAATACTTTTACTCAGGCACATCGCCATAGTTAGAATTACTTAATTGTATCTGTAATCCTGTTAACTTCTTACCCTTTACTCAAAACCCACTTAAAATAGAGAAGAGCCAGCTTCTTTAAAATCTGGAGGTTGTTTCAAGTAGCAAGTTCCACATTCTTGAAACTTCCCATGTTGGTGTTAGAACCTGCGCAATTTTATACATCAACACATATGTGAAGTAAAGAAGAAAAAACAAAGCAGACATTATGAAGACATTTGAGTTTGTATAATGATCTAGAAATGGAACTACACCTCAACATTTTGTAGATGCATTTATACTAGTCATCTCTTGCCATTAAGCCACTCATTCTTCTATCTTCTCTTCTATCTTCTTCATAGTGAGCACTTCTTGAATAGTGAGTCCTTAGGTAGTGATCCCTAAGGAAGTGAGCCTTCATGTAATTCAGTATTATTATCATAATATATTGTGAGATAACACTCACCGTGGTTTTTCCCTTTTTGGGTTTTCCATGCAAAACTCCTGGTGTCTATGTGTTATGACTTTATGGTTACTGTTCTTATGTTCATTCTACTTTCATGTTATTCAATTTGGTAATTGTATTATAGATCATGTGAAGAAGTGGTTTTGTAGAATAATGATTCACCCCCTAGTATTCATTGAGTTCAACAACTCCCCCTAAGCCAAAGCACCCAATTCACTTCCCGAAGAAAGTTTCTACACCAGAGTTTGGTGCGGACCCATCCTTGACTTCATTTACTTCATGACCCAAACCTTGTTCATCTCATTCTTGACTTCTTCTAGATCAACATTTTCCATTGGTTTCTTCAATTCTTCCAGTGTATCCTTCTTCATGTTCTTACTTTTGCAAAATCTTGCAATATGTCTAGGCATGTTGCAATTGAAACACACAATATTTTTCTGATCATTGTTCCTTCCATTCATCCCTGACCTGCATAGGTTAGCCTTATGCCCAAATTTATTGCAAGTAAAGCAATTTCCATTGAAAGATTGAACATTTCTTCCATTATTGTAGTTGTTCCTTATCTGACTTTTGCATTCACTAGCTTTATGACCAATTCTCTTGCATTCATAACAATAGCCTCTGAAAGATTCAACTTCTTTGTCCTTGCCATAGCCATTTTTCTTTTGAATCATGCACTCATTTGCCCTATGTCCCATCTTATTGCATACAAAACACCTAATAGGGTTCTGACTAACTCTATTTCTACATTCAACAGTTCTATGACCAAATTTATTGCACATTGAAACATTTACCAGAGAAGGATGGAACATTTTGATTCTTTCTACTTCTACATTCTACTGATTTGTGTCCATATGTATTGCATAAATGATAAAAACCATTGAAAGATGGATACCTTTGAGCATTTGGTTGGCTGACTGGTGGTCTTCTAGGTCTGTTCCTTTGATTCTGAACCTATTTGCCTTTGCTCCTCTTGATCTCATCATTCATTCCTTCACCGGTCTTAGAACTTTCTCCTTTCTCAAATCCCAAACCTTCTTTGTCATCAAGACTCTTCTGGCAGCAAGCATCTCATCAAGTTTTGTAGAACTTATCTTAAAATTTTGTTCATAACTTTTTACTTTCTACAAATCTGATTTTAGGTTCCCAATTTCTTTTTCAAGTTTATTACATTCTTTTAATTTTCCTTCCACCAACAGATTTAGGTGTTCTTCTACTTTTGCTCTTTCTACAACTTCTACTTTCAAATCATCCAAGGTTTCATTTGCTGATATCAATTGTTCACAAACCTCCTTAAATTTTTCTTTGAACTTCTTGACTTGCTCTCTTATTTTTTTGATACATTCATCTTCTTCTTTGGCATTCTCCTTCAGATCTCTGATTTCTTCTTAGTTCACTCCATGTCTTCAAGAGAAACCTTCTTGTGTGCCATCCCAGATCCACCTTAAGCTATTAGGCTTTCTTCCAAGGAACCCTCGCACTGATACCAATTGTTGAAAAGGGCAAGACAACTAAGAGGGGAGTTGAATCAGTTGTCACCAAAAACATAACTTCTTATAAAAATCAACACATTAATCACTTAATCCATGTTATTATGATTTAAACATGAAAGCTTGAAATCAAAACTTAAACACAATGACACATTCAACATATGAGACACGAGAGTTTTTACGTGGAAAACCCTAAGTAGGGAAGAACCACGGTGAGTGTTAGCTCACAATATAATATGTAATAACAATACCAAAAATCAGAGACTCCCTGCCCTAGAGCTCACTGCCCAGATCGCTCACTGCAAGAGAAGAGGTTCACTACCAATGGGGTGGCTCACTGCCGGTGGGTGGCTCACTTCCAAAGTTCATGAACTGAGATAATAACATCTACACTATGCCAGGGTTCAGTTCCATTAAAGTACAATAAGTATCCTCTGCTCTGCTCTATTTTTACATTTCACAATTATCTTTTCATTTTCGTATCCTCACACAGATTCACTACCTCATTTCATGTTTTTTATACAATTCATCAACCTTGGAATTTACATCAAGGTTGGCATTACAATCATCAACCTTTGAATCAATATCCAAGGTTAGCAAACATACATACATCAAGATAGGTCTAGACCTAAATAGAATTAGGAGAGAAAAGAATGAACGTGAATCCCGCCAAGCCTTAGCTAGGACTCAATTGCAAGCTTCTACGTAGAAACATGCTTCCATAATCTTCAAATCATAACCACAAGTAGTGAGAACAACCAAGTCGGCCAAGACTAGAGTTAACACTAAAACTTTTAGGAACACGCTTCACGCACGATCTAGATTATACTTTGTAGACCAATCCAAAGATAGGAACATGGTCTAGATACTCCCACAAGCATGTTACAATCACCAAGAACATCTGTACAACTTCTAAACACATTATCCATAAGATTCTTCAAACTAGAGCACTTGAAAATTTCTGTCGGCCACTGTCATAAAGGAAAGATCACTTGCGGAGCACCAAATAACAAACCATTTGAGCTGAAGGCACATGACAACATCAAGAACTTAACTCCAGAATCACAAACTGTGAAACTTGAATGCAGAGAAATGCAGAGCATAATACATTCTCCTTATTACCATTGAATACCTAGAAAGAATAGTTTTTACTTTGGTGAACACAACTCACTCAAATCTTCACACCGAAGGCTCAAACTTCAAACATAGCATCTACATACATCTGTTAACATTACTTCCAATCCGCAAGCAAAGATATTCAATCTATAGGATATGTGGAGCAAAACACTGCACTGTTATTGATTCCTTTGATACTTGTTTGGACTTATTCAAATAACTTCCTTATGTGTTGACATCAATGACAACACTTACTGCTCATACTTGCAACAATTTACCCAGATCTCCAACTGTAGGCTCAGAAACCTCCACCTAATGTCCCCTGTACTAAATTGTTCTAAAATCATTCTCGACCAATACGCCCCATACCTCTGCATGTATAACAAGGACCCTTAGGTGGTGCTAGAGCCTGAAAAGATAGTCTACTAGAGCTAGCCTCACTACCTTGGAAGATTTGTTGAGTATAGGCTAGCCCGACAAACTGTGTTTGTGGTTTCTGATCTCTCCTCTGCAATGAAACCTGCCAAGACCTAGATGATCCACCCTGAAATAACCTGGCCTTCTAATCTTGCTACTACTGCTGCGGTGTTGACCTAACAGGAAAAGAATTAGCTTTAAATCCCTTCCTAGGAGGTATGGAAGGATGAGAGAAATTATGGTTTTGTTGTGATTGATTCTGATGATGATCTATGTTATCATGATGCTTAGGCTAGATTTCTTCAATAATAAGGGCTTTCTGGGTAAGTGCAAGAAGTGGGGGGCCAAAAAGGGGTCTTAAGTGGCCACTTTTTTTTTTCTGAAATCAGGAAATACTGGCCTTGGATGAGAAATTGAGCATAGTTACACTCAAAATTTGGAGATGCAACCAAAACAATGTTCGTAGTGCTCTGAGTCTACTTTCTAAACTACTATTTTTTTTTAAAATGACAGATTAAGGGGTTCAAAAGAGGAAGCCACAGAAATTGGTGTTGTTTCTGTCAAAAAAACATAACATAGCATGTTTTGTGGCTCCCTCAGAAGGTCAACTTTTTTTTGGTATTTTTAAAATCGCTTTAGTGAGAAATTAGCTAATAGCATGTAGTTTATGCCCGATTTTTCTGATAATTTTTTTATGAATATTTGATTTTTTACTAATTTTCAAAGTGGACACATCCTAAAAAATAGAATTTTGGATGTGCTACCCCTATGAATTTTGAAAAATAATTGAAAATCATTTTTTTCTTTTTTTAATATTTGTAGAATGGAGTCTAGTTTCTAAATATGTAATTTTTTTGAAATTTCAATGAATAGTTAATTTACAATGAAAAAAAGACCAAACAGTGGTTTTTATCCAAAAACGGACACACAAACAAAAGAAATTAAAGATGAAAGGCTTAACATTATTAAAATGTGAAAAAAATCACATCGTCAAATAGCTAAGAGAAAGCCTAACATTACCCAGGTGTTTGATTTGTTCGACGTTGAAACACGTACAAATCTGAGGGTTAGCACGAACGAAATTATGTGAAATGTTGAAGAATCTGGAAAAACACATCTGTGACTATTCAAAAGGCACTCCAAGCCTTTGGGTTGGAAATCCAAAGCAAATCCCAAGCCCAAGGCTTGGGATTCCCAAAGCAAGACATAATGCGAGAGCGTTATAATGCGCTCGCGTTATGTTTTGCTTTGCATTTTTCCTTTTCCACAAGTCTGTTGTTTGTCATGTTTGACATAACGCGAGCGCGTTATAACACGCTCGCGTTATGTTCCCCTTAAATTTTTTTATGTTCAAGGCTATTAATCATGTATGTATGTATGTATGTATGCCTATATGTATGTATGTATGTATGTATGTATGCCTATATGTATGTATGTATGTATGTATCTATGTATGCCTATATGTATGTATGTATGTATCTATGTATGCCAATATGTATGTATGTATGTATCTATGTATGCCTATATGTATCTATGTATAGTTTCGAGAGTAGAGGAGAGTAGAGATGGGAGTGAGCCAGATAAGAGAGGAGAGGGGTGGATAAGGATTGAGTGATTAAGGCTTAAGGTTGAGGGTTGAGCGTTTAGAGATAGGATTTAGAGTTTAGGGATAAGGGATTACAGTTTAGGACCTTGAGGGATTAGGGTTTAGGGTTGAGGCTTTAGGGATAGCATTTAGGGTTAAGGGTCGAGGGATTAGGTTTAAGGTAGAGTGTTGAGGGTAGAGGGATTAGGGATTAGGGTTTAGGGTTGAGGCTTTAGGGATAGCGTTTAGGGTTAAGGGTCGAGGGATTAGGTTTAAGGTAGAGTGTCGAGGGTACAGGGATTAGGGATAGGGTTTAGGGTTGAAGGTTTAATGATTTAGGGTTGAGGCTTTAGGGATGAGGGTTAAGGGATTAGGATTTAAGATATAGTGTCGAGTGTCAAATGTGTAGGGATAGGTTTTAGGGTTCAAGTTTTAAGGATTAAGGGTCGAGGGATTAGAGTTAAGGGTTGAGGGTTGAGTACATTGAGGTTCAAGGGTTAAGGGTTTTAGGATAGGGTTGAGGGTCGAGGGATTAGGGTTAAGGGATAGGGTTGGAGCATTTAGGGATAAGGGATTAGGGTTTAAGGTATAGTATTGAGCCCATTGAGAGTCTAGGAATAGGGATAGTATTTAGGGTTTAGGGATGAGGGATTAGAGTTGAGGGATGACGGATGACGGATTAGGGTTGAGGGATTAGGGTTTAGGGATAAGGTTTAGGGTTAGGGTTGAGGGATTAGGGTTTAAGGTATAGTGTTGAGGGTTTAGGGATAGGGGTTAGGGTTGAGGGATTAGAGTGAAGGGTTGAGGGATTAGGATTTGATGTTGAGGGTTTAGGGTTTAGGGTTTAGGGTTTAGGGTTTAGGGATAGGGTTGAGGGTCAAGGGATCAGAGTTAAGGGTTGAGGGATTAGGGTTTGACATTGAGAGTTGAGGTTCGAGGGTCAAGGGTTTAGGGATAGGGTTGAGGGTCGAGGGATCAGGGTTAAATTAGAGTGTGGAGGGTGTAAGGATTAGGGATAGGGTTGGAGGGTTTATGAATAAGGGATTAGGGTTTAAGGTATAGTATTGAGTCTGTTGAGGGTTTAGGTATAGGGATAGCATTTAGGGTTTAGGGATGAGGGATTAGAGTTGAGGGATGATGGATTAGGGTTGAGGGTTGAGGGATTAGGGTTTAGGGATAAGGTTTAGGGTTGAGGGTTGAGGGATTAGGGTTTAAGGTACTGTGTTGAGGGTTGAGGGTTTAGGGATAGGGTTTAGGGTTTAGGGTTGACCGATTAGGGTTTAGAATTGATAGATTAGCATTTAATGTCGAGGTTAGGGTTAGAGTGTCGAGGGTAGAGGGATTAGGGATAGGGTTTAGGGTTGAAGGTTTAAGGATTGAGGGTTGAGGCTTTAGGGATTAAGGTTTAAGGCTTAAGATATAGTGTCAAGTGTTGAGGGTGTAGGGATAGGGTTTAAGTTTTAAGGGTTAAGAGTTGAGGGATAGGGATTAGGGTTTAAGGTATAGTGTTGAGGGATGATAGTTTAGGGATAGGGTTTAGGTTTGAGGGATTAGGGTTTAGGGTTGATGAATTAGGGTTTAATGTTGAGAGTTGAGGGTTGAGGGTTGAGGGTTGAGGGTTGAGGTTGAGGGATAGGGTTAATGGTCAAGGGATTAGGGTTAAATAAGAGTGTCGAGGGTAGAGGGATTAGGGTTTAAGGTATAGTATCAAGCCCGTTGAGGGTCTAGGAATAGGGATAGCATTTAGGGTTTAGGGATGAGGGATTAGAGTTGAGGGATGATGGATTAGGGTTGAGGGTTGAGGGATTAGGGTTTAGGGATAATGTTTAGGGTTGAGGGATTAGAGTGAAGGGTTAAGGGATTAAGATTTGACGTTGAGGGTTGGGGGTTTAGGGTTTAGGGTTTAGGGATAGGGTTGAGGGTCGAGGGATCAGAGTTAAGGGTTGAGGGATTAGGGTTTGACGTTGAGGGTTAAGGGTTGAGGTTTGAGGGTCAAGGGTTTAGGGATAAGGTTGAGGGTTGAGGGATTAGGGTTAAAGTAGAGTGTGGAGGGTATAAGGATTAGGGATAGGGTTGGAGGGTTTAGGGATAAGGGATTAGGGTTTAAGGTATAGTATCGAGTCTATTGAGGGTTTAGGGATGAGGGATTAGAGTTGAGGGATGACAGATTAGGGTTGAGGGTTAAGGGATTAGGGTTTAGGGATAAGGTTTAGGGTTGAGGGTTGAGGGATTAGGGTTTAAGGTATAGTGTTGAGGGTTTAGGGATCGGGTTTAGGGTTGAGGGATTAAAGTGAAGGGTTGAGGGATTAGGATTTGATGGTGAGGGTTTAAGGTTTAGGGTTTAGGGATAGGGTTGAGGGTTCAAGGATCAGAGTTAAGGGTTGAGAGATTAGGGTTTGATGTTGAGGGTTGAGTTTCAAGGGTCAAGGGTTTAGGGATAGGGTTGAGGGTCAAGGGATTAGGGTTAAATTAGAGTGTGGAGGGTGTAAGGATTAGGGATAGGGTTGGAGGGTTTAGGGATAAGGGATTAGGGTTTAAGGTATAGTATCAAGTCTATTGAGGGTTTAGAAATAGGGATAGCATTTAGGGTTTAGGGATGAGGGATTAGACTTGAGGGATGACAGATTAGGGTTGAGGGTTGAGGGATTAGGGTTTAGGGATAAGGTTTACGGTTGAGGGTTGAGGGATTAGGGTTTAAGGTATAGTGTTGAGGGTTTAGGGATCAGGTTTAGGGTTGAGGCATTAGATTGAAGGGTTGAGGGATTAGGATTTGACGTTGAGGGTTGAGGGTTTAGGGTTTAGGGATAGGGTTGAGGGTTGATGGATCAGAGTTAAGGGTTGAGGGATTAGGGTTTGACGTTGAGGGTTGAGGTTTGAGGTTCGAGGGTCAAGGGTTTACGGATAGGGTTGAGGGTCAAGGGATTAGGGTTAAAGTAGAGTGTGGAGGGTATAAGGATTAGAAATAGGGTTGGAGGGTTTAGGGATAAGGAATTAGAGTTGAAGGTATAGTATCAAGTCTGTTGAGGGTTTAGGAATAGGGATAGCATTTAGGGTTTAGGGATGAGGGATTAGAGTTGAGGGATTAGAGTTGAGGGATTAGGGTTTAGGGATATGGTTTAGGGTTGAGGGTTGAGGGATTAGGGTTTAAGGTATAATGTTAAGGGTTTAGGGA
Organism: Cunninghamia lanceolata; assembly: GCA_027924645.1. Classification (NCBI taxonomy): domain Eukaryota; kingdom Viridiplantae; phylum Streptophyta; class Pinopsida; order Cupressales; family Cupressaceae; genus Cunninghamia; species Cunninghamia lanceolata. The sequence continues at coordinate 8,173,496 of BSBN01000888.1, forward strand.
TCGGGTTTAGGGTTGACGGACTAGAGTGAAGGGTTGAGGGATTAGGATTTGACGTTGAGGGTGAGGGTATAGGGTTTAGGGTTTAGGGATAGGGTTGAGGGTCGAGGGATTAGAGTTAAGGGTTGAGAGATTAGGGTTTGACGTTGAGGGTTTATGTTTGAGGGTCAGGGGTTTAGGGATAGGTTTGAGGGTCGAGGGATTAGGGTTAAATTAGAGTGTGGAGGGTGTAAGGATTAGGGATAGGGTTGGAGGGTTTAAGGATAAGGGATTAGGGTTTAAGGTATAGTATCGAGTATGTTGAGGGTTTAGGAATAGGGATAGCATTTAGGGTTTAGGGATAAGGGATTAGAGTTAAGAGATGATGGATTAGGGTTGAGGGTTGAGGGATTAGGGTTTAGGGATAAGGTTTAGGGTTGAGGGTTGAGGGATTAGGGTTTAAGGTATAGTGTTGAGGGTTGAGGGTTTAGGGATAGGGTTTAGGGTTGACGGATTAGGGTTTAGAGTTGACAGATTAGCATTTAATGTCGAGGTTAGGGTTAGAGAGTCGAGGGTAGAGGGATTAGGGATAGGATTTAGGCTTGAAGATTTAAGGATTGAGGGTTAAGTATTTAGGGATGAGGGTTTAAGGCTTAAGATATAGTGTCAAGTGTTGAGGGTGTAGGGATAAGGTTTAAGTTTTAAGGGTTAAGGGTTGAGGGATAGGGTTTAGGGTTTAAGGTATAGTGTTGAGGGTTGATGTTTTAGGGATAGGGTTTAGGTTTTTGGGATTAGGGTTTAGGGTTGATGAATTAGGGTTTAATGTTGAGAGTTGAGGGTTGAGGCTTGAGGCTTGAGGGTTGAGGTTGAGGGATAGGGTTAATGGTCAAGGGATTAGGGTTAAATAAGAGTGTCGAGGGTAAAGGGATTAGGGTTTAAGGTATAGTATCGAGTCTGTTGAGGGTTTAGGAATAGGGATAACATTTAGGGTTTAGGGATGAGGGATTAGAGTTGAAGGATGACGGATTAGGGTTGAGAGTTGAGGGATTAGGGTTTAGGGAAAAGGTTTAGGGTTGAGGGATTAGGGTTTAAGGTATAGTGTTGAGGGTTTCTTTCGTCAAATGTAGATTCATGGGTTTGATTATATTGATTACGTCTCTAGTTTTGGGGTGTGGATGTTTTGGAATCAATCAGGAAGTCTTCAGGAGACTTTGTGGAAGTGGATTGGAAATCGCTTGACAAAACCCCTGCTATTTATGCTTGGATAAGGATTTGTCACAAACTAGAACTTCTGCTTCCAAAGAAGATCTGTCTTTCTTCCTCGATGGGCATTTTCTATCAAGAACTTGAGTATGAGGGCTTGCCCCTTCATTGTTATGCCTATCATATGGCGGAGCATCTGGCAAGCTCTTGCAGGAAACAGGAAAAGTTCTCCCTCAAAAACCTTGTGGTCATTCAAGTCTGAAGGGGAAGGTTTAGAAAGAGATGTGATCAATGCAAAGGATGTGATCAATCTATAGTAGGATAAAACACGAGCGCGTTATAATGCGAGCATGTTATAACACGCTCACATTTTTTCTTGCTATTAAAATGGTAAAAAAGTGTTGACCCCCGTGATCCAGGCCCACATGCTCTATTTTCTTACTGATTTACATGTGCTCTGACAAAAAAGAAGTGCGTTCATGCTGTTGGGAAGTTCACATGCACATTTGACACATTGTACCACCTTTGCATGATCTTTTTACCACCTTTTCTACTTTGCCAACTTGAGAAGGAGGAAATAACATAGTTTTCACACCAAGTTTGATATATATCTATTCAAGTTTCAATTTTTGTAATGTTGCAATGTTAATTGTGATTCAATTTTAGGAATTTAACATTATAGATTGGTTAATAGTATTGTTTCTAGTAATTATATTTGAGTGTTATTCAATTTAACATTGAAAAGGAAGCAAGTGGTGAAAAACTCAAATTGTTGAGGAGTTTGATGCAAGAAGAAAAAAACACTACATAATTGGGTACTCTCTCCATTCGAATCTTCATTTTTTAGGTATGTCAAGTCTTTACATGCATGTTCTTTACATTTTCCTTATTTCGGATTGAATGTTTTCCAATCAAGAAAGCAGCCTACAATCTCACATGATGCCATGTATATTTTCTACACTTGGGCTCTTTAATAATTATGTGTAATAAATAGACCTTAACATACCATGATGTCAAACTATACAAGAATAAGTCCTTACAACATAAAAAAAATACAATCCCACTATTATCTTGTATTCATTTATTAGGAACTAATATTGGTCTCTTTATCATCCTATAGATAAATTCTTCGTCATGCTAAGGAAACGATCAAGAATTAAACCAACACAGGAAAAGATAGAAGCGAAGAATGCAAAGAAAGCAGTGGCTATGAGGGAACTTCGTGAGAAGAGGAAATTGGACACGATAAATGAAGACATACCAATTGAAGAGGAACCACAACCATCACAAAGAGATATGGTATTGGCGGCACAAAGAGAACGAATGCAAAAACTTCGTGGTACGAGAGATTTGAATACCATAGTTGGAGACACGTCCGCTACTGCAAGTCAACATGTAGGGACACCATCTACCACATCTCAAGTTGAGAGTACATCATCACTCACATGTGATGAAGGAGTTACGCCATCATTCCCGCCTCAACCTCAAGGTATGTCATCTATTCCATCTTCGATCGAAGGTATGCCATCTAACCCATCTCATTTAAATATTGATGAAATTCCTAATGTTGAGATGAATTTACCTAACTTAACACCACCTAGAATTTTGCATAGAAAGCCAAAGTATTTGATTGATATTGATGAGAATATTTTGTAGCCAATGGAAGGTAAGACTCCAAAACACACTTGTAGAAGATATGCTAATAAGATTTGAAGATTATTCTTTGAAAAGTTGAAGGAGACTACAAGATGTCAACTATTCATTGAAATGATGTGAAGTATAAAGTATAGGTCTATCATGAAGATTCTTGGGTTGAGAACATCAGAGGCTTCAAGTGAAAAATTATTGTCAAGAATCTAATGAGTGTGTATGAGAGTGTGGGTAACACCTCATGCACAAAAGATAGTAATGCAACACGACGCGTGATTACATCGACTATAGTAAGTAGTCAAACGAGGAAAGCTCATCTCATTAGAAAGATGAGTCAAGAATTGAGAATTAATAGGAAAACTTTATCAAGAGCCGTTGGAAGATGCCAAAGAATTGAGGACACTAATGCCAATGAATTATGGGCATTCTCGGGGAGACTACCATGAAAAGATAAACCAATTGTTGAAGCATTGAGATCACTAATTGAAGACTTTTGGAAGAATTACACAAGGGTATCTCTGAAACAAAGGGATGTGGTAAGAAGGAGAATTGGTAGTCAAAACCGCGAGCCACATCCAAAGCATTTTTTGGATGAGACTCAAACATAGTTTTATGGTAAATTTCTAGAGAAGTATCCTCAAATTAAAATTTGTCAAAGATATTTTGAAATGTTAAAACCTTTCTATGTTAAGATAAATCACACACACACTCCTTGTTTTTGTAGATAACTTATTGAATTTTCTAACTATTTTGATGCTTATAGGTCTATATGTTTAGATATGCATACTAACAATGATTTGCAGGGTTGTGCCATATGTGTGCCACCAACATCTTCAAGAGACTTCATATCAAGAATTTTATGTGAAAGAGAGGAAGGTCAAATATTCTACAAGAAATTATGCTTGGATGGCACATGTCATTGTTGCGGTGGCTTGCAACATTTGCCAATATGTGAACATATGGAAAGAACACATGCGGTTGGAAACGAACTAGTAGAGTTTGGCAAGTATAAAACAGTGGCATACAATACAAAAGATGGTAAAGAAGCAAAGAGGTGTGAATTGGTTATTGAAAAGATTCCAGTGTATCAGTTTATGCCTATATTTCGTGACAGCATAGTGTATGAGTATGCAAGACATGCCCATAGAGCTCGATGGTTGGACTTGCAATTCAAGTTATGCAAGGACACATTTCCGATTGGTAGCATTGTTTCAGTCATCGACTTTGCAGAGAAATACAGTCTACAACCACAGCGTGAGGTGCAATCACAATATTACAACTCCACACAGGTTTCTATATTTGTGCACATCGCATTCATTCATGCAAATGATAGTACAAAAGATGACAGAAAGATCATAAGGGAGTATAATTTGGTTTTCAGGTATTCTACAATGATTTGGCTAGAAGGGGCATATCGTTTAGATAGCATATCATATGGTCAGATAACTGTGCATCACAATTCAAGAACTTGCAAAATTTCTATTAGCTGAGTAGGAGGCATAATTTTACAGGTATTCAACATATGTGGAACTTGTGTGAGGTCGGGCATGGAAAAGAGGAGTATGATGGTGTAGGAGCATGTATCAAAAGACCCATAGCACGAGAAGAGTTAAAGTATAAAGACAATGCAAAGTTGACAGATGCAAAATTGATTATCGAGTGGTGTAATGCTTCCATGGGTCCAGGTAATGAAGGTAAGTCTTCAGTTCATAGATTTTTTTGGTTGATAGATGATACTAACATTGCACCATATGAGGACTGTTGTACACTGACAGGATCAAATCAGATGCACTCTTTCAGAAGCTCAATTACAGGTTCATGGAGTATCCATACACAAAAGATGTCATGCTTTTGTTCTTCCTGTACAATTCAAGTCTAGGATGAGTACGAGTCAAAGGAGTGGGTTGACAAATGGAAATTAAGTTATCTTAGCCCACTTGACACATATCGACCCCTGACGGCACTAGAACTAACACAGATGGAATCATCAGTTGACTTTGACCACATATCAGATTTAGTTCAACCAGGTAATATAGGGCACGTATATGCATCTAATTTCATCTAGTTCAACCAGGTAATGTCATCTTACTTTGTAGTGTTTTTGTAATGTTGACTAATTTCATCTAATTTGTTACACATATCATTGTAGGGCACGTATATGCAATTATTACAGATGAAGATAATGAAGAGGGAACAGATTATTACTTATGTCATTGTGTTGAGGCCAAAAAGAAATTAGAGGCCCCTGTTACAGATGGAGAAAACATCGAATACCCTACAGGCTTAGTGGTTATTACTGGAACATGGCTTAGAAGGTACCCACATAAGAGTGTTAATATTTGGCCATTTCAAGACTTTGAGACGCATCAGAAGATTCTTCATTACTTGAACCTTTTCGTGGCATCCAATGTTCATTTGATAAAGTATCGGGGTAGACGTTTGAACAAAATCTTGTGGAAGATGCGTGAGTCTGACCATGAAGCAATACTTGACACAATAAAGAGTAGAGCAGACCCGGATGGTTCATTGGATTAATTTGTAAGTATTCACATTGATTTTGTAAAGTCATGTTACATTGAGTTGTAAGTATGCACATTAATTTGTAAGGTTTGTCTTTTTTTTTTATTTCCTCCTACATTTTTACACATATACACATTTTTACATCATCATGTTATGCATTTTTGGTGTCCTGCTCCTAGTGCGACCAAACTCATAACTCACCCTACTTCTTCTAGACACCATTTGATGATCTCTCCAACACTCTAGATCCAGGCCGCCCAATCATGATGATGACCTATATACCATTCTCCCAAGGCACTCATAATGAATGAAAAGAAGACCAAGGGCGCCTAAGCTTAATAGACTTATTTCTTTCAATTTTGATGATCCAAACTCTTGCAAAACGACATCCACTTTCATGCCCTTAGATTTTCCTTCACATATAGGGTACCAAATCAAGTTCAAAAATCTACATAAGGGTGCCAAAATGGATGAAAGGAGACATGAAATGCACCTTAGGACTCCATGCTAAGGTTTGAGCCATTAAAGTCTCTTGATATTAGGTGCTCATGATGATGAAACTTAGAGCTTTCTCCTTTCCTATGCACTCATCTATGATGTTTGAATGATAAGGAGCACCTCAACCTCTATAATGTACATTGGGCACCAAAATCAAGGTGATTTTAAGTCACTTTGAGTCATTTGGGGTTAGTTTGAGTCTTTCAGTCATGTTGCAAAAAAGTGTCAATATTGTCAAGTTGCACAAAACAAATTTTACATTTTTGGTGTCCTACTCATGATGCGACCAAACTGACTATTCCAACGCATCCAGATGGGTACATTTACACTAGGCATGGTCCTGTTTTTCACCTAAACATGTCGAAACAGTCTGACCTACATTGTACCGATGATATCCTTGAAGAGTCCAAAGTGCAAAAAGGTAGCAATCTTTGACAAGATGTTACTCGAAAACCATGTCACTTAGAAACATTCTGTCTAAGGCAACACGATCATGTAGAGTGCCTCTACAATAACCTCTCTCAGTTTTTTATATCTCTAAGGCATTTGCCTTTGGTGAAAGGTTTTTTGCTGCCCCAAAAATCATCAGAAGGAGGCAGTGTAAAGTTGCAAAGGGGTGTAACTTTCATCCTGCTCATGATGCAACCAAACTGACTATTCCAATGCATCTGGATGGGTACATTTACACTAGGCATGGTCCTATTTTTCACCCAAACATGTCGAAACAGTCTGAGCTACATTGTACCGACAATATCCCTGAAGAGTCCAAAGTGCAAAAAGGAAGCAATCTTTGAGGAGATGTTACTCGAAAACTGTATCACTTAGAAACATTTTGTCTGAGGAAATGTGATCACATAGAGTGCCTCTACAATAACCTCTCTCAGTTTTTATATCTCTAAGGAATTTGCCTATGCTGAAAGGTTTTCTGCTGCCCCAAAAATCATCGGAAGGAGGCAATGTAAAGTTGCAAAGGGGTGTAACTTTCGTCCTGCTCGTGATGTGACCAAACTAACTATTCTAGCATGTCTAGATGGGTACATTTACACTAAGAATGGTCCTATTTTTCACCCAAACATGTCAAAACAGTGTGAGCTACATTGTACCAACGATATCCCTGAAGAGTCCAAAGTGCAAAAAGGTAGCAATCTTTGATGAGATGTTACTCAAAAACTGTGTCACTTAGAAACATTCTGTCTAAGGCAACACGATCATGTGGAGTGCCTCTACAATAACCTCTCTTAGTTTTTTATATCTCTAAGGCATTTGCTTGTGGTGAAAGGTTTTCTGCTGCCCCAAAAATCGTCAGAAGGAGGCAGTGTAAAGTTGCAAAGGGATGTAACTTTCATCCTGCTCATGATGCGACCAAACTGACTATTCCAACGTATCTAAATGGGTACATTTATGCTAGGCATGGTCCTGTTTTTCACCCAAACATGTCAAAATAGTCTGAGATACATTATACCGATGATATTCGTGAAGAGTCCAAAGTGCAAAGAGGTAGCAATATTTGACGAGATGTTACTTGAAAACTGTGTCACTTAGAAACATTCCATCTGAGGAAACACGATCATGTAGAGTGCCTTTACAATAACCTCTCTTAGTTTTTTATATCTCTGAGGCATTTGCCTGTGGTGAAAGGTTTTCTGCTGCCCCAAAAATCGTCTGAAGGAGGCAGTGTAAAGTTGCAAAGGGTGTAACTTTTGTCCTACTCCTGATGCGACCAAACTGACTATTCTAACGCATCTAGATGGGTACATTTACACTAGGCATGGTCCTATTTTTCACCCAAACATGTCAAAACAGTCTGAGCTACATTGTACTGACGATATCCCTAAAGAATCCAAAGTGCAAAAAGGCAGCAATCTTTGATGAGATGTTACTCAAAAACCGTGTCACTTAGAAACATTCCGTCTAAGGCAACGCGATCACTTAGAGTGCCTCTACAATAACCTCTCTCAGTTTTTTATATCTCTGAGACATTTGCCCATGGTGAAAGCTTTTCTGCTGCCCCCAAAAATCATCAGAAGGAGGTAGTGTATTAAGTCAGGATGAAAGCCTATTCACTCTAGGTGCCAATCTCAAGTTGCTCAATCATGAATGGGTGCCTAGAGCAATAAGGTGCTGCATCATGGTTCCAGGACATTGAAATGGCGCCCAAGCATGTAGGAGGAATTTTCAAGGAGCTAGAATGTTTTTGAAACTCTAAGGAACTAGTCCAAAGACTCTATGGCGCCATCTTGATACCATTGAGTCAACTTTGGAATTCAAACATATTGAAACAAGGTCTAGGAAGCTAGGTGCCATCTCTTGCTAGTTCAACCTCTCAGATGCGCCAACATTGGAAAGACTCTTAATGAGCGCCTAAGTTTGAATTGATCTTGTGATTGAAAGTTTGGTGATGTATTAGTGCAAGATGATCTTTAGTTGAAGCAATCTAAGTTCTAGGAAGGGTTTAGAAGTTATCAACCTCTTCACTAAGTGTTTGATGTGTTTTGGAGACTCCAAAAGGCTTCCTCTTGCTAGGCACTCTTCTTGGCAACTACAACCTTCAACTGGCGCCTAGATCCTAAAGAAAAACACTTGGAAGTGTGGACGCACTTTCCTTGTGATGGAGCATCAAACTGGTGCCTAGAAATCATAATGCATGAAGTGAGCACCTAGGATCCTATTGGTCTAATAGGTGGTTTTGGGATCCGTGTCAAGTCATTGGATTAGGTTGCCAACTCAGAATAATTTTCATGCACTTAGACTTCAAGGTGCCAAAACTAGTAGGAAAATATTTGGGGGGAAACCACGCTGATAAAGGTTGGGTAAATTTAACCTTAGAGTCTGATTAGGCTCCATATAACAACAATATTTATATCATGTCCCTTTGCTTTATGAAACAAGCAGTATGTGTCAAGTCATACAAATAACACTATGGTCCTTAGAAATTTCTCTGTGACTTTTGATAAGATTATCTACTATTATGTGGATGCTTGATAGTATTATGGGTTCTTTTGAGTATTTTCACTTGCTTTCTCTTTGAGAATATTTTCTAATTATACATGATGTGTCATAGATCATTCAACTTGATAAACAACATGGAGGGATTCTCATGTCTCCTATACTTATTGCAAGTTTTTTTATAGATATCTCACATCATTGTCCATCTAGGTGGTCATTTCCCTAAATATTATGATAAGATAATCCTGTTAATGAACTTTGGATTGATGAGAATCAACATGCTTTGTCTTGACTAGAATAGTTGGGATGGACAAAAATCTATTGATTCTAGGTTGGGTTGTTAAAGGTCAAGAAGTTTTGGTGTCTAATGCCCTCTAAATCTAAATATTCAAAATCATAGTGGTTCAATAAGTTACAACAAATAGTCAGGTAGACAATAGACTATAAGGAACAAGGACTACACATGAATCCAAAACAACACCAGTCAATAAGGACATCACAAGGAACTCAACATTACTTCCAGAGGCATTCGCAAAAACAAAGGGGAGAACACAACTAGAGAATGCTAGACTATAGTAGGGATGAGTGTCTGATGTAGAGCAGATAGTGGAAGCATAGAATTATCAACTTTTGAACCTTCAAACTCACTATTGGCGAGAAAACATACCATCGGCGAGCTTAAAATTTCATCGGCCGATAGGCTGATTCCACCATGACTCCGTTTGATTTCACTTCTGACAAACATCCCGTCATTGACTCTTATTGATCAGATAGACCGCTATCGGTGACTTTATATCCTTTCACACTGATGTCCTTGTCACTCTGATATGAGACTCTAAGTCCCTCGCCTATCGGTAGGACTTAATACCATCGGCACACTCAAAAACTCTTCTGCCGACACACTGATCTCACCAATGACAACCTTCGAACCACACCCATTGGTGAGACTCCAAACATCAGTGAACTCTAATCTCATTGTGCCGATACACCGATGGATTTTGACTATCGGTGTGACCCCCTTCATCAGTGAATCTCTCAACTACTCTTCCGATGTGCCAATGGGATTATCTTCTGATACACCAATGTCTTTGACTTCAAACCACACTCGTCGGCAAGACAGACCACTATCGGCAAAGCCTAACCAAGGTCTGCCAATACGCTGATACGACCAACTCTTGACATTGATACAAGGTTCTTTTGAAGGCAAAGGGTGCCTAGGCTTATGGGGCTCAATTTGATGTATTTATTGAAAGCTCACGATGAATTGATGTTTATTGAAAATGCCACTTACTCCTTCATTTGCATTCTAGGTGCCATTTCCTATTGACTTATATACTCCTCATGCTAGGGTGTCATAATGAAGTGGTTTAGACAATAGGTGCACTTCACTTACTAGAGGCTTGTTCTCCTTCCACCTTAGGTGCACTTTCATGGTGGAACAAGTGTCAATGGGCTCCTTGTCTTAAATGAATGCTCTCTCTAAGTTGGGCACCCTTTTGAGGCTTTATGAGTTGCAAATTGTGCCTTAACCCTTCATGCTTGTTGCTCAATGTTTGAATGTTTAAGAAAGTCTCCTTTAGGCACTCATCTTAATGACTTTTTCTCAAGGCGTAATCATCCTAATGACTTGGATATTCATCCTAGTGTTTCAGGATATCAGGCTGCCAGACTTAGTCATTTTCATGATCTCAAACATAAAGAATAACATGATGATTCTTTTTTTTGTATTGCATATAGTTGACATTGTATGCTACTCATAAAGAATATTAATATTTTTTGTTCAACATGATGATTCATTTTTTTTTTAAATACAACTTTTATCTTTTAGTTCCAAAATGAGGTTTAGGTGATACTTGAATAACAATAGCTTGCTTATTGGATCAACAAACATCCTATGTAATACAATTGGACTTTAAATATTTGAAGTAGCCATCTACAAATATCCATTCAAACGTGGATTTATAATGCAAGTATGGACGCCATCAATAAATAAGATTTGTATTAATCAAATATCCATATAGGCATACATCAATATCTGTCGATATAAGTATAACATATATACAAAATAGCCATATAGGCTTACAAGAATGCCATATAGGCAAACAATGTCAACTATATACAATACAAAATATATGTCCACAAATGCCATATAGGCATACAACAAAGGAACACAATAAAAAGTCATTCCCCTCTAGCTAGTGAAGAGAATAGATCATGGGCAGCCTTTGATCTTCTAGGGGATGGAGATGCACATGTGGGTGGTCTACTACAAACCCGAGGGCTACTCCTCCTATGTAGTTCTTCTTGCATCTTTACCTTTTACAATAAAAAGTATAGACATTAATATATAGAAATTACATGTTATAAAAAATGAAACATTTAACAAAATAATCACTTACCGCTAACATATAATCTATCTCCTCACTTGCCTCAGTAATAGGAATAGGCCCTAGTGATGTCATGTCCTATAGAAACCATCCAGATGGAAATTAAACTTTAAATCAATAATCTTTTAATTTTTCAAAAATAGACAACTATAACAATGAATGTAAATTAAAATTTACTAATCTGCCTCATACCCATGTTAATGCCATGGAGCTATGAATCGCAGAGGCCACACCCTGCTCCATTGCCCTATGAACATGGGGAGGTGTCTCTGTAGCCTGCATCATCTAGAAATAAAACAACATTATTCAATTACAAAAACTATAATAGTGATGCAAATCATGGCTCGTAACATACACACACGTTCATCTAAACATGGAAGTACACACAATAAGGCACACAAGTCACATACAAAAATCTAGTAAGTATAATTCATTCATTAAAATATTTATTTTATTACCTCCGTAAAGCTTTGAAGTCCACCACCGCTGGCAGGTGTTTCCGTGAAATCTACAATATTAACCTATTCAACATCCAAAATCAGATATTAGAATACCATTCATATAACAATGCTATTCACATGTAATATTTATAATTGTTACTAGTTACATACCCCGATAGTAGATGATCTAGTGTAAAATGTAGGTGGAGAACCACTGAAAACTGCATCGACGCTATGACCCTGATATTTCATTAAAATCAAAAATTTAAATTAGTTAATCTTGCATTTCAAAAATGAAATGTAATAAATTATATTCAATAAAATTGCTAATATTTACCTAAGTATCAAGGCTGAAAGTCTCACTCAGAAGGGTATCTGTCATCACCATCTACTCAGCTGCAGATGTAGCCTGTGCACCTACATCCTGACTATCCATGGGGTCATAACCACAGGCTGACCCGCAAGCCTGACAAGCATTGGGTGGGACCCTACTCCTCACACTATCTCCCAACCCACTCTATGTTGTAGGACCGGCATGCTCTATGATGCTCTGGGTCAAGGCACTAATGGACTGAAGTGTATCGACCTCAACACTCTCCTTCACAATGGAAGGGATAGAAACATGCTCATGGGCTGCTCTGCTAATTACTCATCTCACTACCCATTGTGGGTCAAGACGTGCCCCTGGTCTATCTTGTGCTGACCCCCCACCTCTACCCTGGAAGTCTCGCATATCAAAATAGTTTGGCACTTTATTGAGGACAAACTTGCAGTAGAGTTTCCTCAAAAAGTATTGCGGGACCTCATTATTATTGCATGGAGAATGGTCAAAAACCATCCACCACCTCTACCCAAACTTGTCCCTTATCACTTGGTTGTTGCACCAATAGATAGGGAACCTCTTGCATGTAATGGGTGGAGGTTGATTTGTTTGTGGGTTTGTGAAAATGGAACACAAGTCTAATTTTGTGATTTGTAATTTTTTCACATCTTGGTATGAGAACTTGTCTACATAATAATCTCTAAACTCTCTCCTCTTATCCATCCAACTAGTTATTTACTTGTTAATTGAATCTACATTTGATAACATAGATTCAAGAGATTCAGCAAGCGTGGACCTATGCAAGGTTGAAGTGGAAGGATCTTTCAACCTTGCAATTATATCTTAAATTTCTTTTTTGTTGTTTTTAATTTTCCCCATTATATTTTCTTGTGTTTTAGGGGCATGTCGAGGAATGGATGGAGGAGGTTGTTGTTCTATAGGTATTTCCTCCTTAGGATTTTGTGGATTTTGAGGAGGAGGAGGAGGAGGAGGTGCATTAACATTTCCTGACAATTAATGAAATATACATCAAAAATCAACTCAAACCTACCTATTTAGAAACAAATTCAAACAAATAAATAAATATAACTCACTCCTTTGGCATGCTTGACGTCGTGGCAGCATTTTGGCGATGAATCGATAAGGTTTTTGTGTTCAATGGAGCTTTGCAAAATGTGAGCGCACTTTCTAGGGTTTGCAGGATGCGGGCATAGAGGAGAAGAAAGAAATGAAATGAGATAGAAACTTTTTTTTTTATTTATAGAAAGTCAAAACACGAGCACGTTATAATGCGCTCGCGTTATGGCTTGGTTTTAACAAGCCTTAGGCTCGTCATTACCAAGCCATAATGCGAGTGCGTTATAATGCGCTCGCATTATGGCTTGGTTTTTTTTAAAATAATTTGGCCACTTTTTGGCCCCCCATCTTTTTGCACTTACCCTTCTCTACTACTTGTCTCAAGGTTAAGGGCTCAAAAAAATGCACAGGTCCTGCAATGCCATGGTTAATACCTTTGATCAAGTGATTGACCATCAACTTTTCCTCCTAAATATAGTCAACATACTACAACAATTCCAAAACTTTGTTTTCATAATGGGCTATTTTGAGTCCTCTCTTCTAAAGATCATGAAACTCATCAATTTTCCATTGTCAAAAGTGTTTGGAGATGTACCTTTTCCTTAATATATCCAATAAAGTCTCCCAAGTAACAATATCTGGAGTCAAGTGCCCTTTTTTCTCCTCCTAATGCAACCAAGTAGCAGCATTATTCTTGAGTAAATGAGTCACCGGTTTCGCCTTAACGTTACTTCCATAGGTTTTGAGTGCAAAACACTTCTCAAGACTTAACAACCGTGATTCTACCTCTGAGCCATTAGTAGAACTAGAAAATTGTTGAGGTTGAAGGTGAAGAAATTCCCTGATCTACTTATCTACATCAATGGAAGTATCTTGCTCTACTCATGTAAAATCAGGAGGAGGTATATAATGTCCTGATTCACCCATCCCTTCCTCTATATGCTCTGCTCTTCCTCTATCAGGGCTTCTACTATGCTCTTAAGGAATAGAGTGGTGCTCATTTGAATGGTGTTGCTCAAAATTAAAATTTGGGTTAGTAGTAGGTGAAGGAAGTCTATCATGTATGACATCCACCAATTGTTGTAGGGTCTAAAGTATTTGGGGCCCATGATCACCATGCTCCTCGAAATGATCTGATTCTAATGATGCAGAATGATTGCTCCTTAGTCAAAGAGGCATTCTACAATTAAGAAACAAGGTTACACAATTACTACATTTTGAGTTCTTAAAGTGTGACAACCTAGTTCTCTAATACCTACTCTCAGGCCCACCCTTAACTAACACTAAAAGTTAAGACAACAACACAAAAATGAGAAAAAAATTCATTCTTTTTTTCTAAACACTAAGTTTGTACATATTGAGAAAAACTTTGCCTAATGCACACAAATCTCTTTCGATGTGGAGATGAGAACCAGAGAGGGATTTATTTGTTTACAATTGAAGAATAGAAGATTGTGTAAATTAGTTAATTTAATCTACTGAAGATAATAGCATGAAACAAGTAAACGTAAAAGAGAAATATTTTATTAAATTTTCTAGCATCTACACTAATAATCTACCTTTTCAAGTTCACAGCTAAAAGAATTAACACAATTGCATTTATCAAATTTAAATATAAGAATCATATGAATAACATAAATGAACATAACATTTTGTCTTAACGAAATATCAAATTAAAATTGCAATTTTAACAAAGTAGGAAGATATTTATATTTGTTTCTATATATATCATCTATAGAAATAAACCTTTAGTTTGTTATATATACACACATGTGAAAGATCAAATATATATATATAGACATTGTAAAAGAGAATCATTAATTATTTTGTTCACTGTTATGAAGGGCGATACAATAAAATAAAGCATAGTTGATAGAGTGTTGGCCATGACCTGTGGTGGGTACCAAGGCCTAGCCACCGCTATCCCAATCCTTGGGGATGGAGAGCCATGGACCCCACGATCCCCACAACTTATGCTGTGGTATCCATGGATGCCACGACATCCACCATGGCTAATGCAATACACAAAATCACTTAACATTATATATATATATATATATATATATATATATATATATATATATATAGTAAAAGGGAATCATTAATTATTTTGTTCATTGTTATAAAGGGTGATACAATGAAATAAAGCACAGTTGATAGAGTGTTGGCCGCAACCTATGGTGGGCACCAAGGCCTAGCCACAGCGGTCCCAATCCTTGGGGATGGGGAGCCATGGACCCCACAACTCCCACATATTATGCTATGGAAGCCATGGATGCCATGACATCCACCATGGCTAATGCAATACACAAAATCACTTAACATTCAGTCTATTTTTTCCATTCAATGCATAATACAAATAACACATGTTACCCCTATTTACATAGGGTATAACATAGATTTATTTACCAGAAATTTAACAACATCAATTCAAATGCTATGAACAATTTGTCAAACTATAATCCTTTGTATTATGCAAGGGGATTTATAAATCAAATATCAACATTTTAAACAAAAGATTTAGCTATAAAATTCACATCTATTGCAACTGTTATAAATTATTTCTTTCATTCAATAATCCAAAGGAGTTAAACAGTGAATCACTCTTCTATTTCATTTCTTTCAAAAATATATACATTTGATACAAAATCAATAAGAATTCTTTCAACGGAATATTATTCATACATTGTAATCAAATTTTATTTCAACGAAAATCTTTTTGTCAATGATGCAACCATTTGTAAACCAAAACACACACAATTGAGAAACCCAGTCCTGCTTTCCTCTGAGCCATAGGACTTGGATTCCAAGTCCAGTCCTGAGTGCAAGACAATTTTACAAATTCCCAGAAGATATTCTTTCAAAGGATAAATAAATTAAAACCAACATAGGTTGACTCACACATAAAAAACCTATTATAGATTCTTGCAAAGGGGGAGAAAGGGGATTCCCTTCCCTCTTGGGGATAAATCAATACAATTTCTTTTCCTATAAAAAAATGTCTTCACAATAGGAATCTCCTTAACCATTCAAAATGCTCACTCCATTATAACCCTTCAGCACAACTTCTACATCATATCACAGTCATCACCAACACAACCCTTCCAATCAAAATACACATCTCCATAATTACAACCCTTCAAGCACAAAAAGGCCCACATCCTCCATATTACACAAAAGCCACAACTTCCCCAAGAGAGGCCCCATGCCTTCCTCAACCCCACACAAGGGAGGCTCTCAACCCTCAAGTGAGATCAACTCCTTTTAGACACCCAAAACTTAAAACACACATGCATGCCAACATTGCAACAAAGATACATTCAACAAAAAAATTTACACAAACTCCATTGTTTCACATAAACCATAATCACGGCCATAACTATCATACACATAAATAAACAAGAAATTTAAATAAATTCCAAACCTTGCCTTGGTTGTCCAAGCTAGGATCAGCCCAAGAAATTTGGGTTTTAATCTAGCAAATACATTTAGAAACCAAAAAAATTCTAGTCATAATCCATTCTTTCTTCCATTGCCATTTCTTTCCAGCCAATTCCACACTCCAATATTCTTCCAGCACAAAGATTTGGACAAAGAGGAGAAGAAAACCAATCTCCAACATGCGCACACACACACACACACACACACACACACACACACAACATGAGGTATGACTCCAATTCCTCTCATAAAATAGATTTTACACAAGACCTTTCAATTTTCCCCAAATAAAAATCTAAAAAGAAATATTAATAATATTAAAACTTCTTATATAACCCATCCAAATAAAACTAAATAACAAATAACTTATATTTCCCACACACTAACATTTAACCAAATACACATGAAATCAAAGTACAAAGATAATTAATCCAAATACCCCTAACACAAAACCACTTGATTTCACACAACAAAATATGAAAATAAATCAATTAAATTGGGCATTTAAAATGTCTCCAAACTAAAGGGATCTAGACTTCCCACCTGCAAAACTCAATTTCAAATATCAGTATATCACGAAAAATATAGCTGAAGCAATGAATAATTAAATACTAAAACATTTAAAATATCCAACATCAATTAATTTATTTAATATCGTAATTAATCTAAAATACTCATTTTATGAAAATTAAATACATAATTGTAAATACCTCATAATTAAATATTTTATTAAATTAAAGCATATAATATCATCTATAATTCAAAATTATGTTTAAACACACATAATCATATAAAATATGCATATCAAAACACATAGGTCTATAATCCAAAAATAGCAATAGCAACCATGTCCAAACACAATCTTGAAAATAGTCAAACTATAAATAGTATCATATCATAATCTCAAGGGCAGTGCTAGCTAGGCCTCACATCTGATCTACCTTAGCCTTGTACTAAGAATTTATTTTATTAATGTGTTGTCATACCTCTTCATGCAAGCTCTTCAGGTCCTCTGCAAAGTCTTTGGTCTCAACACAATTCTTCTCTCCTCTATCTATCTTTCTCAGCTTAGAAGCATTTCTCAAACTACTCCCATATACAATTTGGAATGGGGATTTACCAGTACTCTTGTTGATAGAATTTTTATATGCAAACTTCACCTATGGTAATATCAAATCACATCCCTTGGGCTTATCTCTTACTAAGCATCTCAGCAGGTTTCCCAAACTTTGATTCACTACCTTTGTCTATCCATCAGTCTGTAGATGATGTGTAGAACTAAACCTCAATGAGTATTCTTCAACTTCTTCCATAAGGTCCTCTAGAAATTTACCCAACAAACTTTGTATCTCTATCTAAAACTATACTCCTTGGTAGACAATGTAGTCTAACCACCTCTCTAAAAAATAACTTTGCAATGTGAACATCACTGGTTTTCTGACACAAAATGAAATGTGTCATTTTTTAAAATTTGTCAATCACCACAAACATTGAATCATTCCCTCTTTATGTCCTCGGTAAACCAAGAATAAAGTCCATGTTGATATCCTCTGATGGCCCCTTTGGTATAAGTAATGGTTGATATAGCCCAATATTTTGACTCACTCCTTTGGCCATATAGCATAATCGGCAAATTTTCACATCTTGGTGCAATTGTGACCAATAGTAATTCTCACTAACAAGATAAATGGCCTTATCTCTACCAAAGTGTCATACGAACCCTCCACTATGCTTCTCCTTAATCAGGTTCACTCTCATGGAACTCCTTAGAATGCACAATTGGCTTCCTCTAAACAACATACCATCTTGGATTATGTAATCTAACCATATTATCTTATCCAAGGTAACAGGCTCTAAACAAGCTTTCCAAGCCTCTGCAAAGTCTAGATCTTCAAGGTACAAATTCTTGAGTTCAGTGAACCCAAGAACCTGTATCTTCATCTCTGTCAATAAATTATGCCTTATGTTTAAGGCATCTACAACTCTATTTCACTTCCTACTCTTGTGCTTCAAAACAAAAGTATAACCCTACAAAAAGTCAACCCATTTTAAGTGTCTCTAATTTAACATTCCTTTACTATTAAGATAAGTTGCAAAGCCTAATGATTAGTATATAAAACAAGTTCTTTTAGCAACAAATAATGTCTTTCTTTGAAGCCTAAACTATAGCATAAAACTCCTAATCATAAACAAAATACTTTTTCTTGGCATCATTAAGCTTCTCACTACAATAGGCAATGGACTTACCTTCTTGACTCAAAACAACTCCTATAGCACTACCACTTGCATCGCAATCTACCTAAAATACCTTATTGAAATCTAGAAGTACCAAAATAAGTTACTTTGTAAAATTTTCCTTCAATTTATTAAAACTCTTGGCTGCTCCTGTAGTACATTTAAACCCTTTTCTATCCCCTCTCATTGTCTTAGTTAGGGATGCACAAATGCTACTAAAATTCTTGATAAATTTTCTATAAAAAAATTGCCAAACCATGAAAAGATCGTACATTTGTAACACTCCTTGGGATAGGCCATTAAATGATAGCTCTCACCTTCTCTGGATCTATTTTAAGACCCTCATATGAGATAACAAATCCTAGGTACACCAACTCCTTCTTCGTGAAACTACATTTCTTCAGATTAATCAATGACTTTTCTTCCCTCAACTTCTCAAAAAAATTTCCAACATAAATCAGGTGCTCCTCAAAATACTTACTAAAAATCAAAATATCGTCTAAATAAACAATGATAAATTTACCCTAAAACTCTTTTAATACCACATTATGAGTCATATAAATGTGCTCGGTATATTGGTTAGCCTAAATGACATGACTAACCATTCGTATAGGCCCTCCTTAATCTTGAAGGCTATCTTCCATTCATCTCCTTCTCTAATTTAGATATGGTGATATCCACTCTTTAGATCAATCTTCATAAAGTACTTGGTTCCACTTAGGAAATCCATAATATCACCCATCCTTGGCAATGGAAATATGTACTTGATAGTAATTTTATTGATGGCTTAGGAATCTATACACATTCTCCAGTATCTATCTTTCTTCTATGCTACTACTACAGGTACCAGACATGGAAGGAGGCTCTCCCTTATTAGTCCTTTCCTTAACAACTTGTGAACTTGTTTATTCATCTCTTCATTCTTTGCAGGAGTCATTCTATAGGCTGCCTTATTCAAAAAACTAGCTCCAGGTATCAAATCCATTTTGGTGTCTTGTCTTCCTCACTAGTGGTAAACCTTCTAGTATATTATTAGAGACAATGTCCTAAAATTCTTCCAATAGGTTTAAGACTTTTGCTAGTATGTTAGATGCAGACGAAATCTCTAAACACTTTTCATTGACCAAATCTCTATGGTCCTTCTACAACCATTCAATTTGATATGGATGTGGATGGCTTCTCCTTGTCAAATTCAACTTTTTAACCATCTCCTCTAAGACAAGATTATCAATGTTTCCACTATCAATAATAATATCACAACACTTACCTTAACACTTGCACCTTGTGCAGAACAAACTCTTCCTCTAATCTTGCTCTTTCTCTTCATTTAACAAGGTTCTTCTGACAACTAGGGTTTCTCTCCTTTCAGCATCTTTAGAATTCTTAGACTATGCATCTTCATCTACATGTGCAACTCATGCATTACCTTCAGGTCTTCTATTTGTCCTTCCTTGATGTTGGGGACACTCATAGGCTCGATGTACTCTACATTGAAAATAGGTTCCTCGAAAACCTCCTCTTCCAGGTCCTTTCCTAATTCTTCCTCTTCTTCTTGTTATTTGCTTACCATTATTTTAGTCATGATGGCGATAGGCATTATCTCCTTTATGATTTCGACTAGTGCCTGCTTCCTAACTTTTCTTTTGATCTTCATTTTGGCCTCTATAGGATCTTCCACCAGTCCTTCCACCATGACCTATTCCTCTTTGGTTGATTTTGATTTTTTTATTCAGCTTCTCTTCCACCTTTAGGGCAAACTTGTACACATCTTTTAAGGTGGCCATTCTAACTAGGCTTAGCTCCTCTTCAATACTTGGCCTCAACCCATTAATATAATAGGATACCTTCTCCTTGTTATCCTTTGCATGGCCTATTCTAATAATAATCTTATATAATTCTTTTTGTACTCCTTAATAGACTTATTATCTTGCTTCAATCCCTATAGCTTCTTCAACAACTCCAACTCATAGTCCACAACAATGAACTGCTTTTTTAGATTGTCTACCTTCTGATCCCATCTAGTAATATTTCATTTTCTTCTTCTATTTATGTTTAACTAGTACTCCTTCCACCAAATATTGGCATAGCCCTTCAACTTCATTTTTGCAAACTTGACCCATTATGGGTCCACATCTTCATACTTAAAGTATTCCCCCATATTGTTTATCCAATCAATAAAGTCCATGTAGAAACTTCCAAATTTAGATCCCCAAAATAGGTAGAAACTTCAATCCTAGACCTCTTTCTAATCCTTCAAATGGCCCTCAACAACCTAACTTGCACAGGATCTCCTGTAGAATCGTGTTCTTCCTCGGATAGCTCTTCTTCTTTAGCTTCATCTTCACTTTCTTCTCTTATTCTTGGTTCAAACCCTCTTCGTAGCTCCTTTTGCAATGCATCGATTTGTATTTGTAGGGCTCTAAAACCCTCTTATTTCAAAGCATTTCTCCTACCATAGTTTTTTCATAGAGGAATTTTGATCTCTACAGCAAACCAACAACCTTAGGTCCTAGTGCAAACTACCTCACGGTCGTTGATTTGTCTACACACTCAAGAACCCTTTCTCTGATACCACTTGATGAGTGGGTAAAACCCAAAATACACAATAACATAGTTTGCACATGGAAAATAGGAATCTTCTTTTATTGAACCAAACAACACATTACATTATAGAAACTAGAATCAAATTAGAGGATAAATCCTTAGTAGGCTACAACACATTACAACTTCCTTCCTCTAGATTCTTGAACCTTTTGCCTTATGTAGCTTAAAATATGCTAGGGTTTCTATTTTGCCTCATTTTCATGACTCACCACTTTTCCCCCTTTCTCTACTACCCAAAGGATTCCTAAAAATTGTCATAAATAGCCTTTTTTGGCACCTTCTAGCCAAACTTTTGAAAATTGTAACTCCCTCCAAAAATAGGTCAACTTCTAAGAGAAATAACTTTTGATGCGGGTGTTTAATTGATGAACCATTTGATGTGTTGGAAATCACATGAAGTGATCTACACCCTTAACATGTGATCTACTTATTCTACCCATTTTTGGGGTCGTACAGGGCCTCTAAGTGCCTCATATTTAATGTTGAAACTTTTTCTAAGGTTTTTAATGAAACAAAAAATTTAATACCTTTTTAGCCCACAAGTGATCTTTGGCCAATTCCATCACCAAAGGTTATATTTTTCAATTCCGAAGCTTTGAGTAAATTTTTGCTTCCATACATGCACAAATGCAAACTTTCTAAAAATAGCAGTTTGCTATTTTTAATAGGTTCTAAAAATAAAGGTTCTACATCATTATTGAAGCAATTGAGTATCTGAAAATATCAAAATTGAAAAGAACAAAAAACAAAATCATTAATTTTTGGTGATGCAAGATTGCCCTTATGCCATTGGATGCTTCTGCATCAGACATCCCTTAGGCATTTACTCACTTATTTAATCAGCTTATCTCCATATTGAATAGTCCATGATGTTTCCATGTCACTTTATTGAAAGGACAACTCCCATACTAATTCAAGTAAAAATTTTTTTTTATAGGATCATGTATCTATCAAAATAAAAACTGTTGTATCACATAACTTACTGGTTGTTTCTATTGGCACATTTTGGTACTGGGTTTGTTGACTCTTTACTATAGCATGAATCTGATGTTGTTGAGCCTATTGTGTCTATTGTGATCCATATCTCTTAGGGAAATCCTTTGCATAATGGTTACCTTTACACATAAATCAACCCCCAGGTGGACCCTTAATACTTTTAGATGGTGTACTCCAATTATTTTTTTTTCCATTCCCATTGTAACTATTCTTCTAGTTTTTAGTTGGTTCATATCCTTGGAAGTCTCTTCTTTTGTTATATTGCACCCCTTCTTCATTGTAAAAATTTGGATTCTTTTAAAGGTAAACTTCTTGTTCTTGAAACTTTGGTTCACTAGTGTTAGTGATAGCAGTTTCTTTTATTGTTTAAGGGTCTTCTCTAAAACTTGGTTCATAGTTTCAAGACCATACATATCTAGTTCTACTCCAATATATGTGCTTAGTCCTAAGAGGAATTTCCTTGCTTAAGACATCTCATCCTTTTGATAAATAGGATCATATTTAATCAATTTTGTAAAGAGATCCCAATATTGTTAACTAACATTGACCCTTGTTTTAGATTAAGAAAATATGTGGTTTTCTCATCACAGACTAATTGTGGGACCCATATTTCATGAAAGTGATTAGCAAATTGATCCCAAGTGAGGTTCTCTCTAGTATATATCCATGTTGTTGCTTAATATTTATCTACTAGCTCATCATTTCACCAGTCAACTGGTATGCTCCCCAAATGGATTTAATGTTTTCATAATAGTTTGTTAGTTCAAAGTATTTCTCCATTTCAATAAGCCACCCTTCAACTGTATCCCCTACTTGTCCTCCATTAAATTTTGGTGGTGCAACTTTCTTAAGGTCTTTTGATAATTCCAAGTTTGTCAATTCTCAATTTTGGTTGTTTTGTGAAGGCCTAGGCTTATTCTCATTATTTTCCATTATATTATCAATATTTCCTTATCAGCTGCTAAGATCATTTACAGTTTTCTCTAAGATGCTTATTTTATCCCTTTGTTCATTTTGAAGATCAATTAATGCCTCAACACCTAAATCATCATTTTCATTCTTAGGTTGGGGTTGTTCTTGTTATTGATTATGTGGTGGTATTGTTAGCAATCAGGATTGCACCCTTAGCAAAGATAAACATAGCTATCCTATTGCAACATGGAAACACTCTCAGATCGTGGGTAATCTATGTTGAGAGTGAATCTCCAGAGTGATTTGGTTCTCTAAATGAATTTTCCTAATCTAAATGACTCTTATGGGAAAACAGATAGAAGGATAACTAAAAATAAAACAAATAACTGAAATTAACTTCTAGGTGATGCACCAATACTTAAACTCCTACCAGATCTTACTCACAATCAATTCATAGAACTATAATGCTCACAACCCCCAGATTATACTCAATTCATTAACATTCCACATGAAGACTCATCTAAACACAACATACAACTTGAATTAAATAAAAAACTAGCACACCATCACAAAATCAAGACAAGACAAAGGATATATAGCTATCACAATGCAATATCAAATTAACTCTGCAAATGGGTAGACCAATGGGAAAGGAAAACTACTACTCTATAAACTGGACAGAATAATGAGTACAAAGTAACTGAAGTACAACTCTCTCAGTGTGAGAGGAAGACTCTAAAAATTTGAACTCTGATCTCTAACTCTCTAACTCTGATTGTCTTGAAAGAACTAACTATCTGGCATATATCCTATAGACTGATCTCCAAAAAGGAAAAGCTGGAAAAGCTCCTAAAATTATCCATGCCAATTCATTTTTGAGCTCCTCAGAAAAGCTAAAAAATGGGCCACCAAAATACCTCCAAACTGTGTAAACAAACTGCCAAAAAGTTCTCTGATGTGGTCCCACTGGAAAATCTACTTTGTATGCTCCAAAAAGATTCCATTTTGTCTATTTCTGACTAGAAGAAAGCAAAATAAAGAAAATAAGATTTTGTTTGCTATATCTGCTTTTAATTGCATAAAAATAATGAATATTTTAAAAACAATTTATAGATCACATTGCTTTAAAATATCATTTTACAATAGATTGCAGCTTGATACATATCCTTATTCGATTTGATTTTTTACAAAAATGATAAGATCATATGTGGCATTTTACCATGCATATTACATTACATAGCAATTGATTTTTCTATAAAAAATCATAAAAATATATATGTGGAGGCACAGATGTGAGTTTTACAAAAAATGAAAGACCTATAAGGCCTGCCCTCCAAATAGCTCTGTAAAACTCTAAGGACGTGATTTACTCCAAACGTGAGCAAAATAGGTTTCATAGCCTAAGGCATTAAGTATGCAAAAAAAAATAAAGGCATGAGAAACATCCTAAGTCTTGAAATTTAGACACTAGGTTGGTCATCATACCATGAAGGGTATTACTTGAGGCAATGAAAAAAATGAATGAAATGTGATAAAAATCCCATCATTTGAATTAGGGTAAAGGGAAACCCTAAAACACAAAACACATTTGCCCTATTCTTTTGGGCTCATTTTGCCTTCTGAAGTTTCAAGAGAGGGCTCTCTGTAGCCGCCATGAAACCCTAGGGTTTGAACTTGAAAATCTTCAATTTCTTGGTGTAACTAAGCATGATTTCTAAGGATCTTCTACAGGAAAGCATAAGGCAATCACCCTATGACACATTTCAAACTGCCTTGTTCATTTTCTCATTGGTTTATGGCTTTCCAGCCACGGCATGTCCACTGGTTTCTGATGCATTTGTTTATTTTTTCATTACCATTTGGGGTGCCATGACTGCAACTATTTGAGCTCCATTTGAGATCAAAATGAAACAAAGAAAAAGGAAGAAGAACCCTTCGGCTCTAAGTATCTAGCAAGGTGAGTTTCATTTCTTCGACCTTACATCATTTGAATCTCACATTTTCTTTGGGATATGGCACTTGGAGGCCATGACTAGAAATGATATTTCAGTATATTAAGTGTTCCTATACATTTTACAACTTCCATGGTAAAACACTCAATATCTTACTTATGGATATTCACTATACTTCTGGATTTGAAACTTTTCATCTCTTCCTTGTATGTGTCTTTACTTTGAGACTGTGATTTTGTATAAAAGCTTGGAACCCTAAGTAGGCTATCCTCTAGCTAGCTGTAGCTAAAGCGAACTCTCTAATGTATTTTATTTTGCACTTTCACTGTCATTTCTTTCCTATATGCTTGTGGCCGCAATCAACTACATTTTTAAGCCTTCACTTTTGGTTTCGAATGCATCTTGAGTACAACAAAAGAAACTGGGGTATGTTCATTATCCCAAGCTCCATGACCCATTTATTCTGCAGGCCAGGGCCATATGTTTTTGACGTGTTCTGTAGTGTCTTCATAGCTCAAACTCCATGTTGTGCCACAGGTATGATATTCTGGGTCTGCATCTAACATACTTTTTCTTTGCTGATAGGTAGTCATGATCATACCTTAGGGTTTCATCACCTTGTATCTTCATTTTGTGTATGATACTCTAAGAGTTAAGACTATGAGCTTCAAATGAAAGTTTGGAACTTTCTCTAGGTTATCTTCTAACTAGCCGTGGCTTCATGCTTTTGATTTCATTTGTAACTACATTTTCACTTGAAAACCCCTTCAAACAAGCATTGCTCAGCATATTCTCTTCAAGTTCTATATATCATTGAAACCTTAGTTTCTTCATCATGATAAGGTAAACAAAGATTTTACCATTATGAGTGTGCTTTATTTTATTGTTTGGGACAACACCTCCTTTAAGTGGCTTTGGATACTGAGACCTAACTCCTCTCATTATTTCATCCTCACTACATGCAAGTAGTTAACATTTGATGACTTGCAACATACTTGAGCATTTGAATAGCATGTATAGATACTTATCCTTCCTATCTCAGATGCACATGATATTGTGTTTGTACTATTTTCAAGATGAAATATAGCAAATAAAAGTATACTGTCCTTTTCTTCTGAATTCACCTGTGATATTGCAATTATATCTTTGTATTCACACAATTATGAGTTCCTGGTGCTTCACTTGATGGATATGAAACCTTACTCCATCGTGCATACACTTTGATGACTGATTGACCCAAAAGATCCTTTATAATATGGCATTGATTATTTTTAGTTGAGTTCATTGTATCTTCATGGCACTCATCTGATACTTTGCTGTCCCACTATGCATATGATAATTCTTTTTGCATCTATTATGTTATATTGGCATTGAATATGCAATTTTATACTCATATTTCTCTGAAGTAGCCCCATTATATGAAAGAGAATATGTGATGATTTGTATTTCTATTTACATTTGATATGCATATACTTGATGTCCCAATTAAATCTGTCTTATGGCATACATACTTGGCTCTTGATTCAATGTATCATAACAAATGTAAATGTATATACATACCAAATTGAATTATTACAGTTCCTTCACTTTACTAGCATGTGTAACATGTAGACACCACTTGCAACTACATCTTGACTGTCAAAAGCAATATGCACTGTATATATCTTGCAATTATATCATTGTGGCTATCCATCTACATTCTTCAGGTTGTTCAATAATGAATATACCTGATACTATTTGCATGCTATCATGTGACCAAAATAGTCATACATCACTGAATGATATTATCCATTGGCAATTATTTAGTATACAAATGTTAGAATTATACCTAATGTTTTGGTTGTGTCGACTCTCATACATGGATCTATGACTTGATGCTCTATGGTTATTGTTTGACTCATCAGGTAGCCTTGTGAAGAGCTCAATGCTCATTGATGATTTTCACTTCGACTTACCCTAAATTGGTAATCATAGGTGGGCATTGAGCTTAGAGCTCATAGGTTGAGTTGATGTAGTATTCCTTCAGTTGACATGTCCTTCTTTGCAATGTATGAGTAGTACTCCTATTCCATTCCCCTAGAAACTCAAGGGTAGCATGCTAGGCTCAACGCTTGTGGGAGCCCACTTTACACCACATGCTGATATGTCTTCAAATAGCTACATGACTTATCATGTATCTGCACATGAAACAAACATGTTAGATAAAATTAGTGAAGTACAATGATTATTCCCTTTCAAACTCTTCTATATGTGAATGATGTATATTTGATCTAGTGCATTGTAGGTGATGTATTATGCCTCTTCTTATAGACACATAGGGAACTCATAACTGGAGCTCTAACAGATCTTTTTTCCAATTTTGTAGGTTCTTATTGGAGATCACCTGATCAAGAACAGAAAGCAACCTCAAAAACTAAAGACACTAAAAGGAAATGATGGCTATGATGCTTCTCTCTTCTATCTTTAGATGCCTAATATATTTCTTATATTTGCACTTGTTCAACTATTTTTATGGCTTGTGTGGGACATCTGATCTATCAGCTTTTCACTCAATGCAGTGTTTATTTCTTTTATGTATTTCATTTGTAAAATGATTAAACATTGTAGTGAAATGAAATAACTTATCTCTTATGCACCCTTCTGTAAATGAATAATGATATGAAATTCTTTGCTTTTGTTGAAAAACTAAACTACAATATCACTGAAACATTCTGACTATGCGAATAACTTATAGCAAAAAATGTTAAAACTTTCTTAGCTAAAATGAACTGAAAGTACTCCAGCTCTACCAATTTGGGCTGTAAGAAAAATTGGTAACATTTCTGCTGACTTTTGTTATATGCTTGCCTACTAAGCATTAGGACCAATTGCCTTAAGCTATCCATTGGGCATTGAGTCATACTCTTCTCTTCTCAAACTCAGAAAAACACTGAAACTCAGTTGTACACTATTCCAAACAGCGGCAAAAAATAAAAGCAAACCTAAACTAAAAAGAAACTAGAAGGCCCTGATGGCTAGAAAACTGTGCAGCAACACTTAGGGAAACAAAATTACTGGAAGTAAATGTGCATGAAGCATTTATTAACTTCAACACTACTCTACTATGATGCAAGGTAGTACTTATCTTTAGAGGCAATGTTTGAGGTGGATCCCATTTACTGGGATAGACAGCACCTCTTCGCTCAACTTTGATAACTGAAATGCATTATTTACTTTGCACTCTGTGATTACATAAGGCCCATCCCAAATTGCATCTAACTTGGAATGCTTTCCAGGTCTACTTCTCAGTTCATTCCATTTGAAAAATAAATCACCAACAATGAAGCTTCTCGGTCTTTCTCTCTTATCAAAGGAACTCTTCATATGAGCTTGATGGATTTCAAACTTCTTCAAGGCTTCCTTTCTGGTCTCTTCTAATTCCATAAGCTAAGCTAGCCTTACCACTAAAGGTTGTTCCTCTAGTAGCTCAAGTTCTTTAATGAAAGTCAAAGTTGTAATTCTACTGAAATGGGCAATCTAGCCTCCTTACCATAAGTAAGCACATATGGAGAACAACCAGTAGCTCTCGTAGGAGTGATCCAGTTAGCCCAAAGAGATAACTTCAACTTCTTGTGCCATATCCTATGGGTGTCTTCAATATTCTTCTTGATGATCCTTATCAAGTTTTTATTGGTAGACTCTGCCTACCCATTACCCTACAAGTAATAGTTAGAAGATGTATTCAAAAAGATGTTATTTTGATAGACCAATCTAAAACCTTCAAACCAGTAAAAGCCAAACCATTGTCAGAGATAATTGAATCTGGTGTACCAAATCTTGATATCAAATCCTGATAGAAACTTAAAATAGTAGATTCATTTGCTTCTTTCAAAGCAATAGCCTTGGTCCACTTGGTGAAATAGTCTGTAGCAGTCAAAATCCACTTGTGGCTTGCACTTAAAGGTAGGTTAATTGGTCCAATGAAGTCAAGACCCCATTTAGCAAATGGTTGTTCAACTTTGATAGGGTGCAAAGGTAATGATGCAAGCCTTTGCTTACTTGCAAACAATGAGCATTTTTCACACCTTCTTACCCAAGAAAATGCATCTTTAAAAAAATTAGGCCAGTAATAACCAGCCTGCATTATCTTCAAGGCAGTTGTCCTAGCTACAAAATGACCCCCTGAAGGTCTATTGTGAAACTCTTCTAACAGTCTATCAACCTAATCTGGTTCAATGCACCTCAAAAACACACCATTAAAATATCTCCTATACAAAATACCTTCAATGATAGCATAAGGAGCAGCTTGTAACCTAAAATACCTTCTTCCTGCCCTATCCAAACCTTCAGGTCATTCACCAGTCTATAGATAGTGCATCATCTGTTGCACCCAGTTGTTTGTAGGAGCTGGAACAATAGTTGGTTCACTATTATTCAACACTATTTCTGCATTCTCTTCGTGTTCTTGACTATGCTCTTCATTTCTAGCAAGCTGCTCACATAATCCCTTGCCCCTAATCAGCTAAGTTACCTTAATATCAATATCAAATTCCATAACTTTGGTTATCCAACCAGCCCTTTTATAATTTATTTCTCTGTTAAGTAAAAAGCTCTAAACAGTTGTGTGAGAAACCATCAAATGAATTCTGTTATTCGATAGTACGTGTCTGAATTTCTTAAGGCTTCTAACAATAGCAAAAACATGCTTCTCAACAAAAGAATACTTTACCTCATAGTCATGTAGTACCTAGCTGAAAAATGCCACTGGCTGCTCCAAGCCTTCATCATTTTGCTGGCATAACATTACTGAAATGGTATCTGTACCTCCAAAAGCATATAAAATAAAATCCCTCTCATAATTAGGATTAATGAGGGTAGGGGTAGCTGCGAGAGCTTCTTTGACCTGCTTAAAGCTTCCTTTTCCTTCCTTAGTCTAAGGTTTGTTCTTCTTTAGCATGGCAGTGAGAGATTTTAATAAAGAAGCAATGTTTAGAATAAATCTTCTATCAAAATTAATTCTACCAAGAAAGCTCTGCAAGCCTTTCTTATGTGCAGGCAGTGGTAAATCTAGAATCATAGACACTCTTTCAGGGTCAATAGAAATACCATGCTTTGAAACAATATGGCCAAGGAGTTTACCTTCATGAACTGAAAATATGCACTTTTTTTGGGTTCAAGGAAACTCCAAACTCTCTACATGTCTAAAAAATCTACTTCAAGTGGCCAAAATGATCATTAGAATCTTTTAAAAAAAATGTTATGTCATCTAAATATACCAGCACTATTTTATTCATAAGGCCATGGAAGGCCATATCCATTGCCCTCTAAAAGGATGCCCCTGCATTGGATAAACTGAATGGCATCTTCTTGTAGGCCATGGTACCCCACTTAGTCGTAAATACAGTTTTATATTGGTCATCTTCCTTCACCAAGATTTGGTTATAGCCTAAATAGCCATCTAACAAGGAAAATATGTCAGAACCAGAAACAATTTACAAAATTTGTTCCATTGAAGGAAGGGGGTAGTGATCTTTTAATGAAGCCTAATTTAGATCACAGAAATTGACACAAAGTCGAATCTCCCCATTCTTCTTCCTAACTAGTACTAAGTTGGAGACCTAGGATATATGCTTTATAGGGAATAGTATGCTACTCTTAATCAACTTGTTTAGTTCACCTTTTATTAAATGCTCAAGTTTTGGGTTAAGGGGTCTTTGTTTTTGCCTAACAGGCTTGGCATTAGGCTCTAATTCAATGGTATGTTAGGCTAAACCTTGATCAAACCCCCTTAAATCCTTATATTCCCATGCAAAAACATCAAAAAACTCTTGAGATAACTGAACAAAAGATTGATGTTCATCTTTAGTGCATACCTTTCCCAATTTCAGTAGTTTATCCTTGAATATCTCCAATACCTCATAGTGATCCTGCTTCACATTCATGCTACACTTGTCTTTTCTAAACTAATCCTTTGAATTAAACACTTATTCTAGTGTCACTAGTCCTTTGAGCAGCTTGTTTGATTTTTGCTACATAATCTAATTATCAAATTGCTGCTAGTACTTATGTTGGTTATCAAATGGAAATTCAGCTTCTACACTCAAAAAACTCAATATTTGCTCATTGTTGTTAAAGACTTGCCAAGAAACACTATTGTCAGGTACAGATGGTCTAACAACCACTTTTACATATGGCTATACCTCTACATTATGAATTTGATCCAGAATCTCAAACTGAGATCCCAAAGTAGCAAGCTTATCTGTATACTTGTTTTGATTTCTAGGAATCGAAAGTAGATTAAAAGCATCAAAATTTTCAATTGAGTCCCAAACTCGATGCTTGTACTTTTTGAGAAAGTCATTCTTAGTAACATTCAGAATTCTAACTTGGTTTACAATCAACTCAAAATCACCAAAAACTTGGATAGATTTTATACCTCTTTTATGAGCCCACTCCAAGCCATGAATTAGGGCCTCATACTCAGCTACATTGTTTGTGCAGCTAAAAGTAAACCTTAATGCTACATTGTACTTGTCTCCTTCAGGTGAAATCAACATAGTCCCTCCACCAGCTCCTGTTTTGTTCCTTGATCCATCAAAGTACAGCTTCCAAACCTGATTTTCTTATTGTTCAGACTGACTTTGGTCCTTAATCAGATTAGGAATCACTGCATCAAGTTCCCATATCATATAAATGCCTAATCCTACCTCATCAGTGTGACAGAAAGGGTCATCTTCATGATCTTCAGCTGCCCAGTCATCTAAATTTATATCTTCTATAGGTGCACTGGGATCTAGGCTCATGGATTGACCATGCTGCCCATGGTTGATGTAGAGGTTAGCATTTATTGGGCTGGGGACATAGGGCCCAACATGATCCTTTGCAAGTAGTTTAGATTGTATGGTTACTTTGATATCATATCTTGTTCTAAAAATAAATGGGACAAATCAGAAGATAAAAACCCACCCAATTTGGTAGTAAACTCCCTGGCAAGGCATATAGCAAAGCTAGGTGGTAGATCAATGATATAAATGTCCTCATGGAATGCAAAATTAGGACAAGCATGCAGTGTAAGTGGTAGATTTCCAATTATCCTTGCAGTGTTAACAATAGACCCATCTAGCTGGACCACTCCTTTTGAAAGGGGCTCATAAACTAATCCTAATGAATCAGCTAGACTCTTGGGCATGACAGAACTACTGGCTCTGGAATCTGTCATGTAATTATGAACAAGTTTGTCACCAATAATCAGACTTAGGAAAAAAGGAGGAGGTTTTACCTCATTGGTTGGTTGTCCACTCTTAATTTCTGAGCTGTTGGCAAGTACAACCTTGGCCTTTTCTTGATTAGAACAATCTAAATTGAAAGTTTAGCCAATGCCTCTTGTAGCAAATTCTTTTGGCCAGGAATACGTAATGTATCCATTACTGACATACTCACTGTAGCTTTCTTAAGATGATCCACTATATTGAAAGAAATAGGATTTACCTTTTGCTGTCCTTTCACAATAGCAGCATCATTCTGTCTTTGAAAAGGTTGTGTTTGTACTTGTGACTGATTTTGTCTGGGTACAACTTTTCCTTTTTGAAGGATCTACACCTTTTGTTGTGTTGTGGGGGTAGCTTGTGATGGACAAGTTTGAAATTGGTCCTTGGCAAGCTATTGTTGCATATCTACAACTTGCTAATCAAGATCTACAACCCTCTTTTTTGACATTGTGTTGGCTAAAACAAGTGTATTTTGCTTGTTTTGGCATTGAGGGTAATTTACACCACAGAAATCAATATCTTGTCAGTTCATTAAGGCTACATCAACATTATTTTGTTGAACTAAAACTTCACTAGAAACACTTTTCAAACTTGCATAATTATTTTGCACCATAAGAGCCTGATTCCTAACACCGTTTCTACATGTAGCTTGGTTATGGGGTTGGTGACATGGATAACACCAGTCACTATCTTGAGCTATGTTGTTCTAAGTAGGCACAAGCTCTTTTGAAGTACTAGTAGCATTGGGATTATAAGATTGAAAAGGATGAGGATTATAATTTCTTCTTTGGCCTTGTGGATTAGCTTCGAATGGTGGCCTATTTGGCTAATTGGGCTGATACAGGGCTTGGTAAGGCCTATACTCTTGACCACTATGCTTCTTGAAACTTACCAACTCATTCGCAATGGTTTTTAGTGTGTTATTAAGTGCTTGGAATTATTAGACTGGAATAGTGGTTTCTTGGGCTACGACTTGCTTTCCTATTGCTGGAACGGCTGGGACAACAGCCAAAGGGGAAACTACCATGGGCACAGGTGGCTAGATTTCCAAAAAAATGGGTAAGGGAGACCTTAGGGCTATTTTCCCTACTTGAATAAGGTAGTTTTCTGCTCTAACAGTAGTTTCAAAAGCATTGGGAATGGTGGATCGACCTATAGATTGGATCATTACAGAAATTTCACTGTTTAAAGATTTAAGATAAAACAAAAATGCATGCCTTGGTAGGGGTTTTACCATTGTGGGGATCCTATCCCAAGTCCTCTAAAATTAGTAGTTAAAATCTACCATGTGTTCGTTGGGGACTCTTTTGATGGTGCTCAACTGCTCCAGCAATGAGAGATGATTAGATTTGTCTTCAAAGTGCTTGTGCAATCAATATCCCAATAGATCCCACAATGTTATTGAATTCTTTGCAAGGCCTTTGAACCATTGCAAGGCTTTACCCTTTAATGATGCAGCCAAGAATTTGATTGCTACATTTTCTTGGATAACATTATGCACCAAACAAAGAGTTGCCACATCTTGAATGTGCTTAGCAGCTGTAGTGTGGTCTTCTCTAATGAAATATGGTAGTCCTTTGAGGGTTGCAACTAGAATATCATCATGTTGGGTAAGTTGTAGTGGACTGCCTCTATTAAAGGGCACAAATGTGTACTGCCTAGCCATTACGGGCAACTGCACTATCAGCACTGGACTTCTCCTTCTTTGTATTGGAGTTGTAGGACTGAGTCTCGAAGGTGTTGATTTGAGCTCCATGATGGATCAACTATTCTACTTGCTGATCTAACTCTTCTTCTTGGTGGAGATAGCTGTAAATAGTCAAATGGATCAGAACTAGATTTGGTTTTCATAAGCTAGAAATACTAATCTGTATGCAAGACCAGAGAAAATGAGTAACCAAGTATATTGTAAAAAGCCTCCAAAGGCTGGAGCACTGTTGCATATACCAGAACAACAACTTTGAGGATTTAAAAACTTCTCTAAAAATACTTTTAGAGTCCCATCGGGCGTGCCAAAAACTATTAGTAATTAGGATTGCACACTTAGCAAAGATAAACTTAGCTATCCTATTGCAACATGGAAACACTCTTAGATCATGGGTAATCTATGTTGAGAGTGAATCTCCAAAGTGAGTTGGTTCTCTAAATAAATTTTCCT
The DNA here is from genome assembly GCA_027924645.1 of Cunninghamia lanceolata. Taxonomy (NCBI): domain Eukaryota; kingdom Viridiplantae; phylum Streptophyta; class Pinopsida; order Cupressales; family Cupressaceae; genus Cunninghamia; species Cunninghamia lanceolata. Next base: position 8,208,060 of record BSBN01000888.1, read on the forward strand.
AATCTAAATGACTCTTCTAGGAAAAGGGATAGAAGGATAACTAAAAATAAAATAAATAACTGAAATTAACTTCTAGGTGATGCACCAATACTTAAACTCTTACCAGATCTTACTCACAATCAGTTCATAGAACTATAACTCTCACAACCCCCAGATTATACTCAATTCATTAACATTTCACATGAAGGCTCATCTGAACACAACATGCAATTTGAATCAAATAAAAAATTAGCATACCATCACAAAATCAACACAAGACAAAGGATAGATAGCTATTGCAATGCAATATCAAATTAACTCTGCAAATGGGTAGACCAATGGGAAAGGAAAATTGCTGCTCTATAAACTGGAAGGAATAATGAGTACAAAGAAACTGAAGTACAAACTCTCTCAGTGTGAGAGGGAGACTCTGAAAATCTAAACTTTGATCTCTAACTCTCTAACTTTGATGTCTTGAAAGAACTAACTATCTACCATATATCCTGTAGAATGATCTCCAAAAAGGAAAAGATGGAAAAGCTCCTAAAAATAGAAATGCCAATTCATTTTCGAGATCCTCATAAAAGCCAAAAAATGGGCCACCAAAATGCCTCCAAACTGTGTAAACAAACTGCCAAAAAGTTCTCCGATGTGGTCCCACTGGAAAATCTACTTTGTATGCTCCAAAAGGATTCCATTTTGTCTATTTCTGACTAGAAGAAAGAAAAATAAAGAAAACAAGATTTTGTTTGATTTATCTCCTTTTAATTGCATAAAAATAATGAATATTTTAAAAGCAATTTATAGATCACATTGCTTTAAAATATCATTTTACAATAGATTGCAGCTTGATACATATCCTTATTCAATTTGATTTTTAACAAAAATGATAAGATCATATGTGGCATTTCACCAAGCATATTACATTACATAGCAATTGATTTTTCTATAAAAAATAATAAAAAAATATATATGGAGGCATATATGTAAGTTTTACAAAAAATAAAAGTCTTTTAAGTCCTACCCTCCAAATAGCTCTGCAAAACTCTAAGGACATGTGATTTACTCCAAAGGTGACAAAAATGGCTTTCATAGCCTAAGGCATTAAGTATACAAAAAAAAAACAAAGGCATGAGAAACATCCTAAGTCTTGAAACCTAGACACTAGGTTGGTCATGATACCATGAAGGGTATTACTTGAGGCAATGAAAAAATGAATGAAATGTGATAAAAATCCCATCATTTGAATTAGGGTAAAGGGAAACCCTAAAACACAAAACACATTTGCCCTATTCTTTCGAGCTTATTTTGCCTTTTGAAGTTTTGAGAGAGGGTTCTCTACAGCTGCCATGAAACCCTAGGGTTTGAACTTGAAAATCTTCAATTTCTTGGTGTATCTAAGTATGATTTCTTAGGATCTTCTACAGGAAAGCATAAGGTAATCACCCTATGACACATTTCAAACTATCTTGTTCATCTTATCACTAGTTTATGGCTTTCCAGTCGTGGCTTGTCCACTAGTTTCTGATGTATTTGTTTGTTTTCTTACTACCATTTAGGGTGCCATGACTGCAACTGTTTGAGCTCCATTCAAGAACAAAATGAAACAAACAAAAAGGAAGAAGAACCGTTCATCTCTAAGTATCTGGCAAGGTGAGTTTCATTTCTTGGACCTTACATCATTTGAATCTCACATTTTCTTTGGGATATGGCACTTGGAGGCCATGGCTAGAAATGATATTTCAATATATTAAGTGTTCCTCTACATTTTACAACTTCCATGGTAAAACACTCTATATTTTACTTATGGATATTCACTATGCTTCTAGATTTGAAACTTTTCATCTCTTCCCTGTATGTGTCTTTACTTTAAGACTGTGATTTTCCATAAAAGCCTGGAACCCTAAGTAGGCTATCCTCTAGCTATCCATGGTTGAAGCAAACTCTCTAATGTATTTTCTTTTGTACTTTCACTGTCATTTCTTTCTTCTTTGCATGTGGCTGCCATCAACTGTATTTCTAAGGCTCCACTTTTGGTTTCAAATGCATCTTGAGCACAACAAAACAAACTGAGGTAAGTTTGTTATCCCAAGCTCCAAGACCCATTTATTATGTAGGCCATAGCCATATGTTTTTATAGTGCTCTGTAGTGTCTTCATAGTTCAAACTCCATGCTGGGCTATGGGTATGATATTCTAGGTCTACATATAACATACTTTTTCTTTGCTGATAGGTAGTCATGATCATACCTTAAGGTTTCATTGCCTTGTATCTTCATTTCTTGTATGATACTCTGAGAGTTAAGACTGTGAGCTTTGAATGAAAGTTTGGAACTTTCTATAGGTTATCTTCTAACTGACCGTGGCTCCATGCTTTTGATTTCATCTGTAACTACATTTTCACTTGAAAAACCATTCAAACAAGCATGGCTTAGCATATTATCCTAAAGTTTTGTATATCATTGAAACCTTACTTCCTTCATCATGATAAGGTAGACAAAACTTTTACCATTATGAGTGTTCTTTACTTTATTGTTTGGGACAGCACCGCCTGTAAGTGGCTTTGGATACTAAGACCTGACTCCTCTCATTATTTCATCCTCACTGCATGCAAGTAGTTAAAATTTGATGACCTGCAACATACTTGAGCATTTGAACAGCATGTATAGATACTTATCCTTCTTATCTTAGATGAACATGATATTGTGTTTGTACTATTTTCAAGATGAAATATAGAAAATGAAAGTATACTATCCTTTTCTTTTGAATTCACCTGTGATATTGCAATTATATCTTGGTATTCACACAATTATGAGTTCATGGTGCTTCACTTGATGGATATGAAACCTTACTCCATCCTACATACACTTTGATGACTGATTCACCCAAAAGATCCTTTATAATATGGCATTGATTATTTTTAGTTGAGTTCAATGTATCTTCATGGCACTCATCTAGTACTTGGCTATCCCACTATACATATGATAATACTTTTTTGCATTTGTTATGTTATATTGGCATTGAATATGCAATTTTATACTCAGATTTCTCTGAAGCAGCCCTATTATATGAAAGAGAATCTATGATGATTTGTATCTCTATTTACATTTGATATGCATATACTTGATGTCCCAATTAAATCTATCTTATGGCATACATACTTAGCTCTTGATTCAATGTATGATAACAAATGTAAATGTATATACATACCAAATTGAATTATTACAGCTCCTTCACTTTACTAGCATGAGTAACATGTAGACACGACTTGCAACTGCATCTTGACTATCAAAAGTAATATGCACTATGTGTATCTTGCAATTATATCATTGTGGTTGTCCATCTGCATTCTTTAGTTTGTTTAATCATGCATATACCTAATACTATTCTCATGCTATCATGTGACCAAAACAGTCATACTTCACTGAATGATATTATCCATTGGCAATTATTTAGCATACAAATGTTGGAATTATACCTGATGTCCTGGCCGTATCATACATGGATCTATGACTTGATGCTCTATGGTTATTGTTTGACTCATTGGGAAGCCTTGTGAAGAGCTCAATGCTCATTGATGATTCTCACTTCAACTTACCCTGAATTGGTAATCATAGGTGGGCATTGATTTTAGAGCTCATAGGTTGAGTTGATGTAGTTTTCCTTCAGTTGACATGTCCTTCTTTGAAATGTATGAGTAGTACTCCTATTCCATTCCCCTAGAAACATAGGGGCAGCATGTTGGGCTCAACCCTTGTGGGAGCCCACTTTACACCACATGCTGATATCTCTTCAAATAGGTACGTGGCTTATCTTGTATCTACACATGAAACAAACATGTTAGATAAAATTAGTGAAGTACAATGATTGTTCCCTTTCAAACTCTTCTATATGTGAATGATGTATATCTGATCTAGTGTGTTGTAGGCAATGTATTATGCCTCTTCTGATAGGCACATAGGTAACTCATAACCGGAGCTCTAACATGTCTTTTTTCCAATTTTCCATGTTCTTATTGGAGATCAGGATCATGGATAGAAAGCAACCTCAGAAACTGAAGACACTAAAAGGAAATGACGGCTATGATCCTTCTCTCTTCTATCTTTAGATGCCTAATATATTTCTTATATTTGCCTTTTTCAGCTATTCCCATGGCTTGTATGGGACATTTGATCTATCATCTTTTCACTCAATGCAATGTTTATTTCTTTTATGTATTTTATTTGTAAAATGATTAAACATTGTAGTGAAATGAAACTTATCTCTTATGCACCCTTCTGCAAATGAATGTTGATATGAAATTCTTTTCTTTTGTTGAACCATTGAACTACAATATCATTGAAACATTCCGACTATGCAAATAACTTACAGCAAAAAATGTTAAAACTTTCTTAGCTAAAATGAATTAAAAGTACTCTAGCTCTACCAATTTGGGCTATAAGAAAAATTAGTAACATGTATACCATGAGAATTTCTTGTTCTAGCTATATAACCAAGAAAACCAACATGAGTAACAAGTCAAAACACTAACCTATTTCACTCAAAATCTAAGCTACCTCAGATTGAGTAAAAGGAATGCAAAACAAAGAAATGAAGCTAAGCTATTAGCCCCAAATGTTTATACCTTGCTAAGTGGATGTGCTCCTTGATGATGTTCATGTGGATGGCTCCTTAAATGGGTAGAATAACCCTGCTTCTCATGGATTCTTGGAGTGAAAATAGCATCATTGTGTTGCATGAAGAAGTTTTGTCATTTGTGAAGGGGTGAGCTCCAATTTATAGATTTTTGAGACTCAATTAGATGGTTGGGATAGAATTTTGAGGTCAATGGTGAAGGATTGTTGAGAGATCTCAAGAAAGGAGAGATCACCAACTGTCATGATGAGATTGGATGGGAAGGGATGTCCTTGGATCAAGGAGGAATGGAGGGTTGAGATTTGACCTTGGGAATATGGATGGATGAGATTGAATTGATAAATAAGAAGTATGAGCTGGATTTGATTGGAATCTTAATAGAGCATGGGTACATGGCCAATTTAAAATTGGAGGAAAAAGGATGAGTTGGCTTAGCTATGAATTTTAAATTAGAAGCATGGGCACATTCCCAATTTAGAATTTGAGGAATAGGGGATGTAGGAAAAAAGGTTCTTTGTACATGGGTCCTTGACCATACATTTTATAAGAAGTCCATGTGGACATGTACAAGAGGCCCATGCCTTTTTACATTTTCAGGAATGGAGAGGATTTGACCATATTAGATTATTGTTTAGGTTGTACAAGTGAGGGATTAGGTTAGTTAATTAGGTTTAGGTGACCTAATCAAAAGTGTAGAAATAGGGAATTGAATAAATGTAAATATTATTTAATTCATGGGATGGTATAAGGGGATATTAGATAAATTAAATTTATCTAATGTTTGGACTATTGGAAGGGATGAATAAATGATTAGTAATCATTTTGGCTAGGGCTAGGTACAAATGTATGTACCAATGTAGGTACAAATGAATAGTGAATAGTGTTGGAATAGTGATTTTGATAATAAACTATTGTAAAATCATGGATTCAAGGGGATTTGATCAACTGACCATCTAAACATGTGTTTATTCAATTAATTATGAAGAAAATGTAGTTTAGGGGTGCCTAGAGATGATTAGTGATGGTTAGGGATGAATTAGGGATGTTTAGGGATGATTAGTGATGTTGAGGGATAAGACGAAGAGTGGACAATTTTATGTGTCTACACTAACCATAGCAAATCTGATACAAAAGAAAAAGACTTGATCAATATTTTTCTCAAGAAGAGAGTTTAATATTTTATTCATAACAAAATTAGGATCCATATCCTTTATTACATAATTTTACTACTTTACAATACACATAATCTTATTGTGTTTTCTCTTCTTCATGTTCCTCTTCAACAATGTTAGTTTCAACATTTTTCTCCTTACGATGAACATGGAGGTATTCCTCCCAAATGACACTACTTATAGAGGGAGCATTGTATCCAAGCCCAAAAAGGAAATAACTAACTATAGAAGGTTTCCTTTTCTTAAATCTTTCCTCTTTTTTTAGTCACAAATTGCTTTTTCTTGCTAAGCTTGATTCGACTTACAACTGAAGCTAGGGTCTCAGAGTCTAATATCCATATTATTTCCTCCTTGGTTGGTACAATTTTAGGTTTAACCTCCTTAGAGACTCCTGTACTCTTTCTCTTATTCCTTTTAGATCCTTTGTTTCTTCCCATTTTGAGACAAATCACACTAATACTTATTAGATTACAAAATATTTAACACATCTTTCAATGTTGCACTTTTAGAAGTGGACCTTCAAGCCTAGTGTCTGAACCAAGTGCTCTAATACCATATGTAAAGACTAACTCATTCTTAAGATAAATCAAACAAATAAAAGAGGATAGATATTTTTATTATTGATTGAAACAATTTGATTAATATAGTTAAAAACCATTTAGATGATTTAGAAAGAATAGTCAATCTAGAATCTCAGGAACAACCAATTCAAGATATACTTAGTATCAAGGGATTGTTGTCCAAATTGGGATGATACTAATCTTTACTTAATATGTAAATGAGATAGATTTCTACCATATAGCTTAACACAATGCTCTGGCCAAATACTTCAACCCATTGGAACCAATTCAGGTTCTGAGTCACCTATACAAATATATAGTAAGCCCACTACTAGATACCAAGGATTTCTATTAGGAATGAAACCTTGCATGTTGAATACAAGGCTACTCCACCCCAAGGATTCTTTTGAGATTCAATGACTAAGCTATGGTATTTGGTCTCTAAGACTCAACCTCACATAATCCTATGTACCTGAGCACTATAAAACTCCTTCATTTTCCAGATTGGCTACATACCATGTATCCATAGGATCAAGGTACATGAGGATTCGTCATGTGTAGTATGTAGTTCTGTTTGTACTATGTTTATGCAACTGTATTAGTAGGTATGCAACCCTCTCTAAGGTCTAGTTTCCCCAAATAGTTCTTCATTGTCTGGCACCAAATCAGGTGAAATAGATACAGATATTTAGTAACCAATGCAAACACCTAAAAGGGGTGTCTGTCGTTTAAGTTGCAGTTCATGTTATTGTGTTTATTTACCTATGCACGCATCTGTCTGAGATTGTTTACATGTTTACTCAGTTTTGAGTCTTGTTTTTCCATGTATCTAAGTTTCATGAAGTTCATCTATTTTTTTCGTATCACCAAGATCTATGTGCGTGAGGTGAGAGCATACAGCTAGTAGTGTTTTTCATTGGCCTAAGAATCATTCTTTAGTGTTTCTAATGCTATATCTAGATTAGATTCGTATCGAGAATAGACATCATTTTTTGATCACTAAGATCCATACAAGTGAGGTGAGAGTATATGACGGGTTGCCAATTTTCAGCAAGAGTCTATCTAAATAAAGAGTCTCATTCTAACTTGAACAACAATATTATCATGTAGTTTTCAATTGTGAGGCATATAGGATTAGCAATAAGTTATATGTCCTTTCACAAGATTATTACTCATCATAACAATGAATAAGGTGATATTGGCATTACTCAACCATATCTTTTAACTTCACATTACATTGTACAATCATTTGTAATCTAACTTGATATAAGAGCATTTGATATTTCATTGGAGAAATACAATTTTTATTATCTAAGCATTAATAGAAATCAATTAAATTCATTATCCTTTGCATCTTTTCGCTAACCGATAAGCACATTAATTTCATAATCCCTATCATATTAAATTCTGAACCACTACCACATTAACTTCTAATCACTATGATATTAAATTGCTAATCTCTTCCACATTTAATTCCTAATCATGAACACATTGATTTGCTAACTTGTTTCCTTTCCTTTTATTCAAGTTAATCATAAATGCAAATTTAAAGGAAAGTATCTATATATTCAATTTATTGAACCGCAATGTTTTCATAGAAAGAAATTGAATGCTTGTATCTTAAGAAATTGCACTGCCTAATCAGCTTGCAACACTTCTATGATAATAGATAATTACATGAATACACAATATGAAACACAGTCAATGTAATACCATTACTCCCTTGTGAGATGTTAACTTCCCTAAGATAAATGCCATCATAGTTTGGCTTAACTATCAGTTATTAATTTAGAAGCAAATGATGCACTGTCTATCGGCCAATAATTAAGGAAGGCCACCATAGTACAAAGGCATCATTTATATATAGCATTGTATATAAATGATGTCATTGTATTATGGTGTAAAATATATACAATCATCTTATGGTAAGTAAATAGTATGCTATACTGAAATATTCTCAAGTGACTACCATGCATGTACCAAAGAATAAAACACATGTATAGATACGGCCACAAAAGCTAAGCATTATAAATAATTTCGATACTTAATAGTTTTAAGGCCACAATGACTCTTGACTATCATATGGCTATTATATCGATAGATGATAACACAAATGACAATGCTACTCGGCTATAAGCCATACTTTAGATGTTATATATAACATTTATTTGGTAATGAGCCTTTTATATAGATGCTATATATATAACATTTATATGGCTCTATGCCATGATAAACAAAATGAAATACAAGCTAATATATGGCTAAATCTACAACACTCACAAGATATAGTTAGATTATTTAAATGGTATTGCCAAAACCATACGACAATCTCTATGATTATTAACAAATATCTAAATGGCTGAGAAGCTGAAGCATAGAGATACAAATTATTGATCAGCTATAAAGGTTGTGGTTTTAAGGAATGCATTATCGTTATATATAATTTGTATAGCTGATCAATAATTTGTATCTCTATGTTTCAGCTTCTCAGCCATTTAGATATTTGTTAATATATATATATATATATATATATATATATATATATATATATATATATATATATATATATATATATATATATTGAGTGTAATACAAAGGCATACACAATCACACAGCTATGTGTATTGTGTATGTCTTAGTATTATAGACTCATTCACAGATGCAACACTAAAATACAACAATCCACTAAATAGAAACAAGACATTATAATTTATATGGCAACTATTGAGCACCTAACTGTAAGAATACCTACAAATTTATAGAGGCAAATATTTCCTTGAATCTATTTACAATTAATATAATCAAGATAAGATTCTAGTTAACACAACATTCATGATAAATAAAGCCCATTGCACCCAATACAAATGTAGAATTCCAATATCAGTCCCCAATACTATATCTTTTAATCTCCCAATTAAATCTACACTAACATCATTAAATCCCCAATTTAAACTCTACATAACAACTTCATTAAATTCCCCAATTAAAACACTACATAGCAATATCATTGAAATTTCCTAATTAAACTCTACACAGCAATAGGCAATACCCAAGCAAGAATTATTATAGAAGGTCTCCTCTAAAGGTCATCGAAGTCCCATTTAATATTTTGCAGAAAGAGGAATAAATCCATGGCTTCCTGATGAGGAATAGAGGTGATAACCTAATTAAACACAACAGATGATAAATAATTTACAAAATAAATCAAATCAATGAACATGCAACTCCACAGTGTTTATTATTTCGTAGAAAAGAATAATTTATATAATCAAATATAATGACATAGGCTTACATGTGATTCAAGATTTCTGAAATTCCTATTTCTTTCCAATCAACAAATATTCCAACCTACATAGAGAACCAATTTTTCATTCCTTGCCAAAGATCTAGCAAAATTTCCCAATATCCAAATCCATCACCTATCTATTTTCTCATATTTATTTTTAAAACCCATCAATGATGATTACCAAGAGTTTCCTTCCATTACTATGCATGCTTTAATTAGCCAAAGCACCATCCCATTTTTACTCCACTATCAGAGGTGTTTATTTGCATTTATTTGTATTAATCATGTTTTATTATTTTCTCATCTCTCTTTTCTTATTTTTTTAATTAATTTTATTAAGAGAAATTAAATCTAAATAATCATATGAATATTTTCTTACAAATTAATTAAAAATCAATATTCAAACTTTAAGGGTAATAATAATAAATAATTAGGGTCATGGTAGATTTTAAAACCATGGACTATTTCCAATTACAAGGCCTATAGGAATTATGTTTATTCTTTCATTTTCTTCATGCAAACATGAATCTCTATCCTTGAGCTCAATTGGGTAACTATTGATCAATCCATACTTATTTTTTAAGTTGTTTAAATGTTGATTAATTGATAGTGCCTTGTGATAATAATGTGGAGGATGAAGAGTAGAGCCTAGAGATGTAGTTGAAATGCATGTTTTGTAGACATGTTGAATAAGATAAGAGCAAGAAGAAGCAAGTGAGTGAGAAAGAAAATGAGCCATACCCAACTCCATTTTTATAGCTAAATCTATCACTCAAATCAATGCAAGCATATGAACTTATGAAATATAAATAGACCATGAGCCAAATATAACACAAGAGTATGCCACTTGTCAATGTGTAACTATATTTAAAAGTATTCCAAACTATATAGATATGTTGTCCATTTTACCATCTTGTTGTGCAAAACTAGTCATTGTAGGGCAATTAAATTTGGTGGTTGAGCCAAATATCTTCTCTATGATTGCCTCATAAGACTTGCACAAGTTGGCATCCATGTATTTTACATGGTCATTAAAGAAGATTTGTCCTAAGTTGGGGTCTCTAGTTGATAAGGCATTCCATTACCAAAAATGAAACTCTGTTGCCTAAACATACTAAAATAAAATCTTTAACAAATGACATGAAACATAAACACCTAATCATCTATGATAGAAATCTAGAAAGCCCACATGCTAGAAAACTTAAAAGTATTAAAAAGTCTATCAAAGATATATTTATTAAAATGGGAGTTGGACCACAAGCAAAAATATCTTAAATTAGATTTTGGTGGAAGAAAGTTCCTTAAAAGATGTAAAATTGAGTCCAAAGAAATTGACAGAATTCATGAATAGGTATTCACTTGATTGTGTAACAGCAAATCCCAACTTGCCAACCCCATCATCAACCATCAATAAAAGCTCTATCAAATTGAACGAAAATTTAGTTAAAAAGAAAAAATTGATGAGTAGACATTCCATTGCCTTTATGTGCCCCTCAATGCCACACTTAGTAGGCTCTCCTTTAAAATCACTTACTTCTAAGGGGCCACTTTTATCACACCCAGGTAGGGTTCACCTATTATTATATATTTTAGTGAAAAAAACTCTTGTCCATGCCAAGACTAATCCATTTATCCATGGTTATTTATGATATTACTATCAAGGTCAAATTAGTGTTTGTAGGCACACCAAGTCTACTCCCTTTATGTGTGGTTATTTATGTTGTCATGGTCACAAACATGTTAGTATTTGCAAGTGATTTCAAATAGTCTGTTAAAAGGTTAGGGAAAATCTCTTTAGAAATTTTATTATAGTAAAAAATAGATTGTCCAACTTTAAAGTGCAGATATAAAAATTGTGGACTCTAGCTTTTGTTGGTCACATCTCCTTATTATTCTATCTATTCATCTATATTCTACTAATTAGATCTCCTAGTTGCTCTATGTGAAAAGTTGTTTCCATTCTCAATGCTAGTCTATTGCTACCCAAAAGAGTAAATATTTAAGCTTGTTAATCTAACATTCATCAGGTGAGAAAAAAATAAGTAGTGAAAATAAGAAGATACTTAGGATGTGTTAGGAGGACCGAGGAAAATGAGATTACATACAAGGAGAATTGAACACATGATTTGCACACACAAAGTATTCCCTTGAATGAGACTCCACTTTTTGAATTATTTGTTTTAGTTATGATTTAGATTAATATTCTAAGCCGAATCATTCTATTTGAAAAATGGGTAATTATTCTTATGAAGAAAGACACTATGTTTGTCACATAATCCTTAGTTTGAGTAACTCATTAATATATTAATTTTGTCAATTTCTTCAAAGTTAATTTATAATATTATTAATTCAATTTTAAAGGAAATATTTTCTTTAAGGATTTTTGTAGACACTCAAAAATGTCCTAAGCCTGTGAGCGACATTTTCATACTAATTATTCCCTAATGTCGCATTATTCTATTAATTAAATAGTTTTGAATTATTTAATTAATTCACTTTTTCCTATTTTCTAATTTATAATTAAAGAAATTCTTACTTATTTAATTATTCATCTCTATTTTCTCTCTTTTCTTCTATAATTAAATAATTATTTCTTAATTATTTAATTAGTCATTATCTATTTTCTCTAAACATTATTATTTAATAATTTTCCATTTCCTCCATTATCCAACTAATTTAAATAAAATATTTAAATTAGCCCTCACCTTTATCCTCATCACAACACATGTCCCTCTCTCATAATTTAAGTAATTTTTTATTTGAATTATGTTTCACACTACCACCTTCATTAAATGCATTGTCACACTACCAGATAATTTAAATAATTTTATTATTTAAATTAGGTCACTTCTATTCTTATCCACACACTTATCATACCACTATAGGTTTTATTAAATAAAGGGACTTGTCTTAAATTATCTCTTAATCATAGCCGTCCACATCACACAATTCACCTTTTAATCCTCACCCTTCATTCAAATCTAAGTCCTCTATAAAAGAAACCCTACATCTTCATTTCAAAGCTAACCACAATCATAATCTTCAAGATTTTGCTATCATTCACATTGAGCTTATCATATCTCTGGCATGCTGGAAATCTAAGAGAAATAAAAAAAAATTAAGAAGAGCAATGGAGGAGAATCAACTTTGGCATGAGAATTTAGATGTTAGTGCTTTTATCATTTGATTTCTATATTCATCTTGTGCTTCATTGTTGGATTAGGGCTTTGTAGCATGAATTTAGATAGTTTTGTGGTTTCTATTGATGATTCATGCATTTACCCTAATTTTCCTTGATCTACATCTGGTGAACCCAACATGAACTAACAAAATTTTATGCAGATTTTACAAATTTAGGGTTTTGCAAACAATGTGATGCATTTGTTATATCCCACACTGCAATTGTAAGGTTTTGTGCCACAATCATTGAATCCTACATTATGATTGTAATTTCCTGAGATGCATTTGTTGCATAGTGCGACACATCCATTGCATAGACCACCACATTTGTTGAGAAGAAAGCCGCATATGTTCCCTATGGTACCATATTTAACTATTGTTTGATAGATTTTAATCTTTCAATCATTGTTTTTTTTACCTTGTTTGTAGGGATCTGATTGCTTTCTCTGATCATTTTATATTGTTTTTCTCTAACATCCTAATAGTGAATTTACATCATTAGGGTTTTATGCTTGGGTTGCTTTTTGTTAGATTTCATGTGTTTTTATGCCCAGGTTACAGTGTGATGCATTTGTCAGATCCTGCTCCATAATTGTCAGGTTCTATGATGTATTCATCATATCCTGAGCCACATTCATCAGATATTGTGACACATCTACAGAATACTATGATGCAATTGTCAGATCTTGAGACACATTTGATCCTCTCTACACTGCATTCGACTGTCAAACAAAAAGGGGGTTTAAATCTATGAGTTTTCATTTTTTGTTATTGCATTCATTAGGGCAGATAATTTTTTGTTACTGTTATCTAATTTTTAGCTATGTGGCAATTGTTGGGAGAAGACCTTGAATCAAACTACGAATCCAATTTCTTGCAAGGTTCCATTGTGTGTTTGCAATTTTTAATGTAGGAACATTTGGGTTTGGTGCTTAAAAAGATTGAGTGTCTTCTATGTTTTGTTCACTTGAACGCATGTGAGTCAGCTTACCAAAAGCATATTTGTTTAAAATATACTCTCCCCTTGTATACGAGTCTAGGGTGACGGAAATAACACACCATGTTGTCTTAAGTATTCTCTCCCCTTGTGCTATGTGCAATTCTTGGGTGATGAGAAATAGCAGCACCATGTTGTCTTGAGTACTCCCCTTGCACTGCATTCTTGGCTAATAAGAAATAGCCACACAGTATTGTCTTGAGTATCTTCTCCCCTTGCACTACGTGTTATTCTTGAGTGATGAGAAAGAAGAATACACAAGCTTTCCCTTTTTTATTTTAGTAGGTGGCCTTCCTGGGAGTTCACCCCAGGGTTCAATTACAAGCACATATCTCCAGCAGGCTATATAAAGGGAAAAATCCAAAAGGTGAGCTCATCCACTTATGCCATAGGAGGTGGCCCTTGTGGTCCTGGGTGATTCTAGATGTGAGTTAGAGATTTTGGTCTCCCATTGCTACTATGTCGTGGTGTTCTTAGGAGTTCCTCCACTACAAACCATTATTTTTACAAGCCTAAGACCTATTTTCCTTTTACTATGGTGGTGCAAGGAATCCAAATGATACCCTGAAGTTACTTACCACATATGGTTCTTGGTTGAGGTGACACGGTTCCTTGTTTGAACTCATCCTTTCAAGGAGAGAGGTGTCAAGGTGGTCCAAGAGCTTGGCATACTCTAGTTACCCAGTCCATTTACTCATACCTAAAAACATCGAAAGGTGTGGTAAGCCCACTATAGTAGACAACCCTTTACTACTAGTTAGGTTGTGCTTGTTTGAATTGTTTGTGAACCAAGGCCTAGTGAGTTTTGTGGAAGAAAACTTGCAAAATACCACATTTCCTAAAAGTCAAAGAGTTAGAATAGCCAAAGATTTGTATTTCATGTGTTTGTTGTGTTTTCTGATCACCTATACCAACTGCTCAAAAAAAACATAGAAACCCTTGATTTTAGGTTATAGAAAAAAATACACTGCATCTGTTACATCCTGAAATGCAATTGTCATTTTTTGCAATGCAACTGTCACATCTAGAACCACATCTATTAAACAACAAACCGTAACTATAGCATCCTGAGCCGCAACTATCAAATCCTACAATGCATCTATAACTTATAACACCACAACTATAGCCTCTAGCGATGCATCTGCCAGAATCAAAAATTTTGGGAAATTCTAAAGTCTTCACATTCCTGATCTAATTTGGATAGTGACCATACATTTATCTATGAGACTTGTTTAGTTTATCCAACTCATCCATTGTATTTTCTTAGTTTAGCTTAAATTGTCTAGTTAGCCTTTCTCCTTCTAGATCATCCTTAGTCATAGTCACCTTTGAGACTTGAAATTAGGAGGCTTGTCATACTTGATCACACCATTGTCATATACTTGGATTGTCTAGACCTTGTCATTTCCTAGCAATAATCATCAACAAGTTGAGCCTTAAACTCATGTGTCTAGTTTAGGTTCACTTTATTCAATCATCAACAAATTGAGCCTTAAACTCATATGTCTAGTTTAGGTTCACTTTAGTCAATCATCATTACCTTAGCACTTGTCCTTGTGAGGTCTTGACATTCCAATTAGCCACTTTGGTACATAATAATTTGGCTTAGCATCCTTTTTCAAATTCTCATGTTGCATATCCAAAAACTCCAAGCATTGTCATAATCATAACTTCATTGTCACTAAGCATCCCACACTTTAGTCATAGTTACATTGTCATTTGTCATCCTTATATTCAAAAAATCCCAAAAACATAGCATAATTACATAGACATCTTGCATTGCCATCATTAGCTTGCATCCATCCTGAAACCAACAAGTCCTATATGGTTCAAACAAGGTCATAAAAGAAAAGAAAGGAAGTGGACTCCTCAAATTACCACAACAATAATCCTACTAGCACCATGAAGTTTGGATCATCGTCAAATGACCTACCTGAGTTGCAATCTCATGTAGCAAATCCTTTTAACAGTCTCACCCTACATGAGGTAGAATAAGGAGTGACTCAACAAGAAATTAATGAGGCTGCCCAAGGTCCTAGGCTATTGCGTATTCTAGATGAAATGATATCCGTAAACCCAAAAACATATCTTATGCGACTTCTTCAAAATGGAACCCAACTCCCTTCTAGTGTTGACATCAACATGCTTGTGGGTTCATCTTCAAACAATGTGACACAAAACCAAGGTCATACGACATCTTCATCTAGTCACACCAATTCACGATAAGAGCACACTAGCCTACTATTAGGACAAACTACACATAACACAATAATTGTCAATATACCTCCACCCTTTATAGAAAACAACACAAATAGCATGTCTCAACCACTAAACTTCATAAATCCATTTGCCTCATCATCATTTTGAACTACTACACCATCAACCAATACCATACCCATGGGTCAAAACACAATGAATTCACATGCAACAAAAAGACCACGAAGGATACATATAGTTACTTCACAAACACAATCCCAAGGGACCAATTGTCACATCCCTCTTTTTGAAAACAATTATACTATTTACTTTCTTGCAAATTTTAGTAATTTAATGTGTTGTGAATGACACAGAAATTGATGATTTATCTTACAAAGTTGTATTGAATTGTGGAATCTAATGATTACGATCAAGGTGATATTGTAGACTAAAAGTTGCTATAATAAATGCAATGATGTTTTGGATATATTATGTTTTGATTTGAACATAGATGCTTTGACCAAAAAATTGCATGCGAGTCTGTCGATGCAGGAACAAGTGGACAGTGTTCGACGGAAGAGAAATTATCTTCGAGAGAGAGTATAGACTGTGGAAACTAACTAGAGGTGTTTGCCACTGAGATCGCCAAACAAATAGATAAGCCTGGAAACCAACAAGTAAGTCTTGTTTGTCAGTTTGGGTGGTTTATTTGATGTCGACGTCAAAGGATAAAGTATAACATCCTAGTCGGAAGTCATCTTGTAGAATTTTGGAGACGTCGATGGCGTCATAAGACCATAATAGTAAGTCGACGTATTTTAGATGTTTAATATTTACGTCTATAAGTATTTATTGAGTCATCTTGTGGTGAAATTGCAAATCTTGTCTCGAAGTCGAAAATCACGAGAAGTCGGCTTTGTGCGTTTAACGTTGTAGGAACTTGTTTGCGTTACGATCAATCCGATGCGATTGACGTAAAACGCGTCGAACTCGTGAATTTGTTCTATTTTGGTAGATCGACGAATGTCAATTTGTAGCCTTAGCGTGAAATCATTTATTTTAGTCGTCGTCTAAAAGTAAGTCTCTTCTTCCAACTTTGACTACGAGTTATTATCAATCTGACTTTGAGTTTCTTAGTAAAATGGTCTTTGCCTCTCTTTCCTTCTTGACCCCAACGAAACTCAAATCATTTCGTAACCGTCGCCGTGACAAGCGTAAACTCCTCAATTCAATATTAAGTTGGTTTTAGGAAGGTTGATGCCTTTTGTCCTAGTAAGGACGGGTTGTTATGTCCTTGGCAAGCCTTATTACCGAAGGAATTAAATCTTTCTTATGGTCGTATTAAGTCTTGAAGTCGGTTATATTAGTTATGTCAACCACCATGGGCTTAGGCATGTTTTGGAGGCCTTTTTATGTTTTAAACCACTCTCTCCTTAGCGCGAGAGAGAGGGGGATGGGTGCTAGAGTGGCCAGAAACCATACATTTATGTTTGAGGCCCCGTCACTAGGTGAGTGCAAAGGCGTCGGGGATGATTGGGCAGAATCTTTAACTAACCGCAGTATTTTAGAGAGTTGCACCTACCCGGCTTGGATGGTAAGCGAAGTGGTAGTTACATTTGAGTTAGAGACTTAAATGGAGATTCCTTCATGACGTGAGTGGAGTAGGGAGTAGTTGGTGATGGTTGAGAAGGAGAAAGCTGCGGAGAAAGGAGGGGTGATGGTTCGTGGTGTTCGGCAGAGAGATGATATAGTTTTAGGCCGTCGTGAGAATGGGAAGGAGAAAAGTAACTGCAGGAGAATAAAAGTCTGTTGCTATGTGAAAGGAGAGGATGGAGTAGTGGCAAGCGGTTGAGAAGAGGAAGGAAAAACCGCGTAGAGGAGGAGGAGTTTTAGGGAGTGACTGTTGTGGTTGGTAGGAGAAAACGTGAGTGGAGATATTAGCGAAGGCAGGGAGAGAGATCGGGGGCTGTGTGTTGAAGGAGAGGTTTGTTCTTCTAAGTAGTGATCATTTTATCTGTGGTGGATAGACTTCTGAGGAGGTAGGGGAGAGTTTGTAAGGACTGACGTGAGCTGGAGAAAGAGTGATATGGCAGAGTATATAGAAAAGGCACTTGAAACCCTCATCGTGGAGGAGGTGGTGGCTTCAAAAGGAGGATATAAACGGCAGTGAGAGGAGTCTGTCGGGGTTGTCATAGAAATCAACTACGAGATAACGGAAGGAGACTATCAGTGGTGGTCGGCAGTGAGGAATAAAGGGAGGCTTCGGCGTTCGTTGTGTTCTTCTTTGCTGAATAAGGTAAAATGCTTACAACAAATATAGTATGATGAAAACATCTTTTTCTGTGTTTCTGTGAGAAGTTTATCATCATGAAAGTATCATTGCTGTATTATGGCAATAGAAACCTTTGAAATAGTATTGCAGTTGTCTGTTGGAACTCAATAACTTAGAAAACGGATCATTAACTCTCATGGTTGACGACGTATGATGTTAGAACATACCTCTCAAATGTGCATTCATCAAAGATTGATCACTGCATGATGCAATTGTGAGCTGCTAACTTTAAACCGTCGGTAAAGACGTAGAATATTAAGAGTTTCTTTAAGACTGAGCTATCAACGTTAAACTACTCTAGAGTACTTAAAACAATAGCTGCATTGCGAGAAATCTTGTTGCTCCATGTGCGTGATGTGTGGGAGATTAAAACCACAGATTCAAAGCATGTTTGGCGTAAACTTAAATGTGTAGATAGCCGAGGTAGTAGATGCAACTAGCTTGAGACGTTTTCATCTTTTATCTTTTGCTAGAGGTCGACCACGTGTTTGGACATCTCTAGGATCATAAGGAAGAGTCCAAATCTTTCATTGTTTTATTTTTGCGATTCTTACCTCGATAACTTATGTGGAATCATTTGATCTGGAAAGTGAAGTAGGGAATTAATGTGATTGTGTCGAAAACTGTCATGTTTTATAACGAGCATGCAGAATGAAAAACCCACGTGCTGAATCCAGATTATGTGGCATGCAACGAATCTAGTATCATTTTGTAGACGTTATGAGTCTAGAATCCTTGAATTCTGGGATAACGGAAAATGGTTTAGACACTTTAATATGTTGTGAAAATATGGGAACCAAGTAAACAAATATGAAACCACTTAGGAGTGGACGTTTTCTTTAAACATTGATTTTATAGGAAAATAGGATTATGAAGCTCTGAACTCGAGATTAGAGTAAATGTTGCACCATGCGCTATAATAGGAGGATATCCTAAACCCTTGAGGTCATCAAGGTCGTCAATTAGTTCAAATTATACAAATGGAAACTGTAGGATTTCGACCAGTTCAAGTCGAGTACGGTGGGTGAACCAAGTTCAAGCGTTTGTAGAACGCTAACTTAATACAAATCCTTTGGCCAAGGTGGTGTGCTATCCTCAAGTACATTGAACGTTCACCGTAACTGGATGGCATTTTCTTGTGGAGGGTCGTGCATGACTAGAGGGTATCTAGGGATCTGCACAATAACAAGACACGTAGGTTACAACACCAGAGCTCAGATGGCAAACACCGATGGTTATCCTAAGTCTATCCTCTTGAGTAGGGTAGGGCCACTTCCGGTTAGGAAGGAGTGCGGGAGATCGACGGTCTGTGGTTGGAGGTTAAGCTCCTTGAAGATACTTTCTCTTCCCAATATTGAGGAATTGCCGATTCTTGAACGTGATGGGTTGACAATCGAGATGCATGATGATGGTATGTTTCCAATATTTGTTATTTCAAGAAAATTTCATTTGTTAGAAAACAAAGTGTATTATGAATATCATTTCTTTCAGTCTTTATGATAATGCAATCATGTCTATGATAAAATGAAAAATGTTGTAAGGTATTATAGATGAGTTTTATGTATTTGATTACTTTGTTAAAAAAAAAATTTACCATCGTGAAAACTTAGTTACTTCTTGTCATGTCAGATTTGGATGTTACACCAATACCATACCAAACACAAATAAGAACCTTGGGTCAAATCAAAATAGTGACTTGACTCATAAAAACATCGATCCATCTCATAAAAATGTTAATTTGTCTCATCAAAACACTAATTCATGCCAGCAAAACACCCACTCAAATCCCATCCATCAACAAATCTACCCAAACTCTCATTTTCAACAAACAAACTCAAACCCACTTCAATATCAAACCAATACAAGCATCCCATCTCATTTTCAATACACAAATCCAAATACCACGTTCATCCCAAACATCCAAAACCAAAACTTGTCTTCATCACATAACTACCTTACCACAAACACGAACCCTCTCACTGTAAGTATGGTATTTCAAAACAAATCCATTTCAAACATGGGTCATCAATATCACAATGCACTTGTAAATGCCACTGACACATGTCACTATCCTCCGTAGAGGTTTTAGCACACAAAATGCACTCAATAGAACAACAATTCTCTAACATGCAAGTATCCGGGACAAAGAAGGCTTACTCCATGGAAGACTTATGTCCATATCCCTTTGATTAGAGTATATATATGCCTCTTTTTCCTCAAAATTACAATGTGCCAAACTTTAAAAAGTACAAAGGAAAAGGGTGCCCAATAGAACATGTGTGAGAGTTCCATACTGCTTGCCTAGAACTTGCATTTGATCATACATATCTAATGAGATTGTTCCCATGAAGTATCATACATCAAGCACTCAAGTGGTTTGCACATCTACCTCCCAGGATAAAGACATGGACTAACTTAGCTAACAAATTCATAGCACATTTCTCCTATAATATTGAGACTGACGTGACTATTGCAATGTTGTGTCATACAAAACAAGATGATGGAGAATAGTTAATCTCTTTCTTCCAAAGATGGAGGAGCATGGCTAGTAAGTGTCCATGTCACATACGAGAAAACCAGTTGGTCACTATTTTTGTTGAAAATATAAACACTAAACTAATACACAACTTCAAATTCATTGTTGTACCACCTTCGCGGATGTTGTTGAAAAGGGAGTAGCTATTGAGAAAGCACTTATTACAAAAGGACTAATAAAAATTTTCAATAAGAATCAAAATAACCAAAACACTTCCCATGACAAGAGAAAATTTTGGTCTAGGAACAAGAATGTCACAAATGATGGGGTAGTTGATGCAAAAGTGATAAACAACACTAGCCCTACTCTCACTCTCAAAGAACCAACTATATCAAACAATCCACTACCTATTCATCAACAAACAACTAATGTGGTTCAAAACAATCAATGACAAGGTCCTCCAAGAAACAATCTTCCAAGATGAAATTATACCCCCTTACCAAAACCTATTAAATCAATTATCAAGAAACAATTGTAGTCAAACCTCATCCAACTTCTAGAAATGAGACAATATGACCCAACTTTCAAACCCACTTGATAGTGATTTTTGTGAATACCATCAAATAAAAGGCCATAAGACATCAAATTCTTACAAATTGAGGAACACAATTCAAGACCTCATTGAACAAGCTGACATGGTGCTAGGTGGTCCACAAGGGTCCTCAAACAATGATCACACCATTATCAAGAATCCCCTACAAGACCATGGGTCAAGAAAAGCCTCTAGTTCAAGGACAAAAGCAAATGACCAATCCAATTATAATCATGTTACCATTGAGTATACCATTAATAATATTCAAGCATACAATAATAATGTCTTCATGATTACTATCAAAGCCCATCTAGAATGTATCGTTACCACCCGAAGACCCAAGTTGACCTTGCGAAGTGCTCTATCCAATCCGTAGCCAAAATCCCAATATAATCTCTTAGATCATTTGAGGAAGACCCCTACGCAGATATCCATCTTTGAGTTGCTTCGTTTATCTCCCAAGAACAAGGCCATCTTGGATAAAGCTTTGCTAGAATCATCTATTCCCACAGACCTTAATGTCAATCAATTTCAGGCCATGGTAGGACACTTAGCTACCACCCATCACATCATATTCATGGAGCATGACCTTCCTTCATAAAGACCTAATCATAATGATCCATTACACCTTGAGTTTTTCATTAATAAGCATAAGATCAGATGAGTTTTGATAGATGGTGGAGCAGGTATGAACATATGTTCCTTAAAATTGGTCACAATATTGGGATACTCAGAGGCTTGTGTAGATGTGCCTAAGAAAATTGTTATAAAGACCTATGATGATACAGAGTGCTCTTCCAAGGGTGTGATCTCACTTTCGATAAAAGTTGGACCTGCTATTCTAGATACTACATTCAAAGTCTTGGATCTAGACCTCCCATATAACCTTATCCTTGGTCATCCATGGATTCATGCCACAAAGGTCGTTCCATCCACATACCATCAATGCATTAAATTTCCTTATAATGGCACCAATATCACAATAGTCGGTGATCTCGATCCCTTTCAATATTGGAGCCACCTAAGAGGAACACCTGAACATCAAATTCCTATTAACAGGGGAGTTTCACCTTCCATTTCATCTCATTACATTGATCCTTCCACATTATCCAAATCCTCAACTCCATTCATTCCTCCTTCCAAACCTAAGGTCCAGATCCACGATGCAAGGTGTGGGGAATACAACATGGAGAGTTCATATTGCATTGGTAACCCACCTATGTCACCAAAATCTCATGGAAAACTGCATCCTATCAAACCTAAAGTTAATATTTATGTTGCCCCCACAAATTTGACCAAATGGGGTGAATTGAGCAAGGAAAACATAGATGAGGATGTTTCTAAATGGATCTATAGGGATGAAGAAGAAGTCAAACCCATGTAATTACCAGTTGATCAATATGGGAAAGGTTTTGAATTCGTAAAGCAACAAGGTTATGACAGACATGGTGGACTTTGTCCACACAAGAACGGAAGGACAGAACCTATACAACCAAGAAAGCTACCTAAGAACAAAGGGTTAGGGTATGCACCATTCAAAGTGAATGCTCCTTGTACTAAGTTACTATTGGGTAAAGACACTAAGGCTTCTAAAGGCATCAAGACATCAAAGGAAAATCTCGAGACCGACCCCCTCAGACCAAACAACCTGATGGCTTTGCCTAGATTAATATCTTTTGGGACCCTGATGAAACCTCAGTATGCACCATATTCCCCTATCCTTAAGCTATACAAGTATTGATAATGATCTACCCTTAGCTCACTTGCAATTAATAGACTGGGACCAACAAGCACCTCTGAGCTTGGACTTATTCAAAAATGATCAAGCAATTACTAAGTTTATGGGACTTTGAGAAGGAATACCTAGCGTGGATCATAAAGTTGGATTCATTATGGATCTTGATAGCATATCTTACTTTGAGGAGTCCATTCCACCCTCTAGTTGCAAAAGTGAAAATAATAAAAATAGGTCTGTAGGTGAAAATTGAAAGGCACCTTTAGACCATGAAAAAGCAAAAAGAAATGATGTATCAGAGGGTGAAAACCTCTTTGAGGCACCTAAGGATGGAGGGTTGGATGTACTCCCTATGAATCAAGAGAGATCACCATTGCTAGTGGAGAAATTAGTAGAAATAAACATTGGCACCGACGACAATCCCATAATTGATCACTTCACAGCATCCTTGACAGAAAATGAAAAACTAGAATTTATGGATTTTTTCTTTGCAAGGGAAATGAACTTTGCTTGGTCATATGCTAATATGCCTAGGCTCGATCCTGAGTTGGTTTTACATCATTTTCCACTATTTCCAAATGCAAAGCCAGTGCAAAAAAAGTTGAAGAAGATGCACCCCAAATCACACTCTTGATCAAGGCAAAGTTGAAGAAGTTGTTGGATATTGGTTTCATTCAACCTATGGACTACCTAGAATGGATTTCCAATCTTGTACCTGTAACTAAGCCAATGGAGGAATCAAAATTTGTGAAGATTTCAGATATTTAAATAAGACTTGTCCTAAGGATGACTTCTCGCTACCTAATATTGATATCATAGTCGACCTAATAGTGGGATACAAAATGCTTTCACTCATGGATGGCTTCTCAAGATATAATCAGATCAAAATTACTCCTAAAGGTCAACACAAAATAGCTTTCACTTGTCCTTGGGGTACTTATTGTTAGAACATCATGCCCTTTGGCCTTAAAAATACTGGAGCAACATATCAAAGGGCTATGACTACAATTTTTGATGACTATATGCACACTCATGGAAGATTATGTTGATGACTTGCTAACTAAATCTATCACAAGAGATAGTCATCTAGATGTGTTAGACAAAGTTTTCTCAAGACTGGAAGAATACAAGGTCAAATTGAATCCAAAGAAATGTGTTTTTGAAGTTATATCAGGGAAATTATTGGAATACATTGTGTCTCATCGAGGTATTAAGGTTGATCCCACCAAAGTGAAATCTATCATGGATATGCATCCACCAACAAGTCTTAAACAGTTATACAGTGTCTAAGAAAAGCTACAATCAATTTGAAGTTTCATAGCACAGTTGGCTGATAAATGTCACCCATTTCAGCATTTGCTTTGCAAAGGAGTCCCATTCATATGGTCCGATCGTTGTCAGGAAGGCTTTCAAAAAATTAAGGATTATATATTATCTCCTCCAGTTCTCATGCCACCAATTGATGGAAAGCCCCTAATAATGTATATATCAACTACCTCATTAGCATTGGTAGCCCTCTTGGAACAAAACGGTGAAGAAGGAAAAAAAGAGCCATATAATATATTAGCCGAACACTTGTGGGGTATGAGCTTAACTATAGTCCTATTGAACGAGCATGCCTTGCAGTGGTCTTCACCACTTAGAAGCTCTGGCACTACTTGTTAAATCATCAAACAAAGCTTATAGTAAAGATTGATCCATTGAAGTATCAAATCAATAAAGAAGCTCTAACAGGTCGACTAGCAAAATGGGTCATGATCCTCAGTGAATTTGATATAGATTATGTTGATCGAAAGGCAATAAAAGGACAAGTGATAGCCGATCAACTTGCAGATGCTCCTATAAGAGAAAATCATCCATTAGTTTCTGATTTTCCCGATGAGTCAATTTTCACAGCAGAAACTTCAAACATGTGGAAACTATATTTTGATGGATCTTGTACAAATCACAGTTCAGGGACTGGAATCCTCTTCATCACACATCAAGGAGACACAATACCCAAGTCATTCAGAATAGAGTTCTCTTGCACCAAAAACATAGTTGAATATGAAGCATTGCTCATGGGACTTCACATGGCTATTAAATGGAAAATTAAAAACCTTCAAGTCTATGGTGAGTCACAATTTGTTATTGGGTAGGTCAATGATGATTATGATACAAATGATGAAAAGCTCATGCCATACAAGAGGGTGGTTGATAGTTTCAAGCTCTATTTTGATATCATCATCTTCAATCAAATTACCAAGATTTAGAATAAAGTAGCTGATGTAATGGCCACCATAGGGTCTCTTTTGGATATACCTAACAATGCACCTCAATATGAGTTTTTGGTGGAACAGTTGTTGATCCCTGCTTTCGATATCCGCAAATCTAAGCTTGTGTGTAAAATTGTTGGTCCTGATTCCCCTTGGTATAGAGATATTTACAACTACCTACATGATCAAATCATTCCCCTTGACTTGTTCCTCAACCAATGAAAAATGGTTAATCAAGCCGCTAGATATGTCATCATCGGTGATACCCTTTACCACCAAAGCCTAGCTAGTACCATCCTTAGATGTCTCAACTTTGATGAAGCACAAACAACTTTGCACAAAGTACACAATAGTATATGTGGGGCTCACTCTTGTGGTCCTACCTTGGCTACAAAGATCATGCGAACTAGATACTATTTGCCCACTATGGAACGTGATGCATATAAATTTGTTAATAAATGCCAACAATGTCAGATACATAGAGATCTTATACATGCACCCGCCTAGGAACTTCACCCAATCACATCACCATGGCATTTCTCTCAATGGGGACTCAACCTTGTGGGAAAGATTCATCCTACTTCTGTTAATGGCCATAAGTTCATTATTACTGCAACTAAATACTTCATGAAATGATTCAAAGCCATTCACATGACCTATATTACTAGCAAGCAAATATCCAAGTTTATTCCTCAATTACATCATATGCCAGTGTGGTGTTCCCTAATCCATTGTCACATATAATGGTTGTCCATTCAAGAATCGAGATGTTTGTGAATTGTGCGAGAAATTCCATATCCACCATCATTTTTCCACTCCATATTACCCCCAAGGCAATGGTCAAGATGAGGCATCTAACAAGACCATCATTAAAATACTAAAGAAGACTGTCAATGACATTGGCTGTGACTGGCACATTCAACTCAATCCAGCCTAATGACATTATCAAACTAGCATCCATACCCCCACCAGAGCCACCCCATATTCCCTTGTCTTTGGTTCTAAAGCTATCCTACCCATCAAGGTCGAATTACCCTCCTTGAGAGTATCAATGAAATAGTTCATTGATGATGAAGAACATCAAATATCCAGATTGCATGATCTAGAAATGCTAGATGAGAGACGACAAAACACATTGGTCCACCTACAAGCCTATCAAAATCATCTCCATTGTAGCTACAACAAGAAAGTCCAAGTTTGGCATTTTAACATTGGGGACTTGGTCTTAAAGGAAAATCCAAAGAATCAGTTGGACTGAGAAAAACCTAGAAAGTTTGAACCTAATTGGTTATGTCCTTACATCATAACTATAGTATATGGATCCAGTGCCTATCAACTTGCTACTCCTGAAGGTGAACTGCTACCAAAGCCAATCAATAGTATGCATCTTCACACGTACTATACTTGATCCTCAGAGAATCCTATAAAAAATTTAAAAAAGCCAAAAAATCAAAAAATTAAATCAAATCAAATCAAATCAAAAATCCAAAAAACCATCCAATAGTGAAAACCACTTTGATGGCACTTTGGATGATAAAAATAGTAAAGAGAAATAATCTGTCCAATAGTGAAAACCACTTCTGTGGTGCTTTGCATAAGTACCATGGTGAAAACCTGGAAAATAGGCACCATGTGTAGTCAGTCTTTGCTCCATCATCTACCATCATTCTATCTAGTCTTTCACATTACCACTCATGATCTACGCACACCCTCATTCATAATAAAAATACACTATCCTTCCATACATAATCCACATCATAATCCATAATAAGACTTTGTGGTCCTTCTCATGCCCTGAGAATAGTTCCAGCATTTTGTGTCCCTCCCTTTTTGTACCCACCCATAATAAACATTACCTACATCCCTTCACCTTCCTAATAATTTTGTCATATATTTGACTAGGGGCAAATCCTTGACTTAGGATTTCATGTGGGATCCTAGACTTGGTATTAGAGGACATTATTCAAAACATTCAAAAATCCAAAAAAATCAAAACATTCAAAAATCCAAAAAATCAAAACATTCAAAAATTCAAAAAAATAAAATAAAACAAAACATTCAAAAATCTAAAAAAATTAAATACTCCCAAAAATTCAAAAAAATGAAAATGTCAAAACTCTAAAAAATAGTGCCATTTCAACTTGTCGAACTACGTTGCCTCTGCGACTTCACTTAGGCAAGTCCATCATCAATAAACCCCTGAGGCTTCAGTCTATCCCTTAGGTCTTAAGTATTTCCATCCATTGCACAAAGAGTCCACATGGTTGAACTACATTGACTCTGCACTTTACATAGGCAAGGCCATCATCGATGAGCCCCTAAGGCTTCAGTCTATCCCTTAGGTCTTAAGTATTTCCATCCATTGCACAAAGATTCCACATGGTTGAACTACATTGTCTTTGTGCTTTACGTAGACAAGGCCATCATCGATGAGCCCCTAAGACATTAGGTCTGTCCCTTAGGGCCCGCTGAGTTGAGTCTCCATTATTCATATCCCATAATAAGTTGTTCTTTGCTAAGGTTGACACTTTGATCAAACATAAACAGGTTATCTCCAACCAAAGAATTGAGCTTAACCAATCTTAAAACAACAGATAAACTATCCATCAAGTCTCTAATGATAACTGATAAATTGCCTAGTCATGATTGTTCATCACTATCAGTTACCTTTATCAACTATCAGCTATCTTATATAGAATGTTGCATTGTCGAAACTAGACTTGAAGTCTTATATGACATGCTTCATTTCCTGAAACTAAACACTATCATCACACATTAATCATATCATTCATCTTATATAGATTGTCGCACTCAGGTGTCTTATACAAGGTGTCTCATTCCCGAAACCAGACTCAATCCTACCATTTTCCTTATACAAGTGGTTACATTGTCAAAACTAGAATTGACATCTTATACGATATGTTTTCTTTCCTAAAACCAAGCGCTATCCTGTAGTCCTATCAAACAAACACTCATTATCTAGAAAAAAGATCTAAATAGCTGTTGACTCTATGGGTCTAGTTTGTCTTATCTTTTTATTTTGATTGATCTTTGGTCATGTTCTTATGCACCTTGAGGAAGTCTACAAGTGATGAGAGGAGCGATGATGGATCATGACCATTTTCTCTTTGATTTCTATTTGCAGTTTGCCTTGGTAATATGATTGGAGCAACTAAGTTCTTTGTGTGTGATTGGGATTCTATTTGGCATGATCAAAATATCCTGTGCAAGTGAAATTTCATCTAACACTTTCTTGTACTAGGATTAAAATGTTTCATGGTTACTTCCTCACATATTCTGACAAGGTTGTATGGTTATTAGTCTATGTCATGGCATTCCTTTTATGTCATGTGCATGTCTCGCAAGGGATGGTATCTTGTGCATTGGTCTATATCATGCCCTGGTGTTCATTATCCATTGCCATAATAAAATCTCTATGATGATAATTATGCAATGAAATTAAAACCTCAAAAGCTATCAAGCAAGATCACATTCCATTTCACTCGCCCAATCATTCTTCATTTCTTGCTAACACCATTTCTTTCATCTCCACATGTAAATATCAACCCCTAGATCGACCTATAAGCTTAGTTTTTCATCACCAATGCATTTGTGCCTATCAAATTATCTTATCAGTAAATTTCCCAAATTTCTTGGAATTTTTCAAAAAATTGTCAAATTTCCTGAGGGGACATCATGGTATCCCGCTTTGTTTAGGGCATACTGAGGCAAGTTTAGAGATGATTTTTTTAATTATTCTTTGACACAACGTCTAGATTAACATTGTATCAAATAGGGGCAAAATGTAGACACTCAAAAATATCCCAAGCTTGCGAGCAACATTTTCACACTAATTATTCCCTAATGTTGCATTCTTTTGTTAATTAAATAATTTTGAATTGTTTAATTAATTCACTTTTTCCTATTTTTGAATTTATAATTAAATAATTTCTTATTTATTTAATTATTCATCTCTATTTTCTTCTATAATTAAATAATTATTTTTTAATTATTTAATTAGTTATTAGCTATTTCCTCTAACCATTATTATTTAATAATTTTCCATTTCCTCCATTATCCAACTAATTTAAATAAAATATATAAATTAGCCCTCACCTTTATCCTCATCACAACACATGTCCCTCTCTCATAATTCAAGTAATTTTTTATTTGAATTATGTGTCACACTACCACCTTCATTAAATGCCTTGTCACACTACCAACTAATTTAAATATTTTTATTATTTAAATTAGGTCACCTCTATTCTTATCTGCACACTTGTCATACCACTACCTTTTATTAAATAAAGGGCCTTGTCTTAAATTATCTCTTAATCATAGCCGTCCACATCACACAATTCACCTTTCAATCCTCACCCTTCATTTAAATCCAATCCCTCTATAAAAGAAGCCTACATCTTCATTTCAAAGCTAACCACAATCATAATCTTCAAGATTTTGCTATCATTCACATTGAGCTTATCATATCTCTTGCATACTCCAAATATGAGAGCAATCAAAGCAAAATTGAGAAGAGAAATGGAGGAGAATCAACTTTGGCATGGGAATTTAGATATTATTTCTTTTATCATTTAATTTATATGTTCATCTTGTGCTTGATTGTTGGATTAGGGCTTTGTGGCATGAATTTAGATAGTTTTGTGGTTGCTATTCATGATTCATGCATTTACCCTGATTTTCCCTGATCTACAATTTCTTATTGATACTTTGTGGATTAATGTAATTTTTAATTAAATGTTAACAATATGAAAAGTAAATGTGAAGGAGAAATGGTACTTAGTTTTATGATCAAAGAATGATTTCTAATGTAGCATTGAATTATAAATTGTCTTCATGTGAAAATGCTACCTCTTTATTATTGTGACACTTTGAAGTCTATGGTGAATTTATGCTCTATCTAGGGTTGAGTCCATGGATTTGTCCTTTTCATGCACATTTGATCTTGGTTAGTGTACCTTTATGAATACCTGATTTAGTCTTTGTTTTCTCAAGTTTTTTTAACTAATTGAAACTAGTGGTATCTAAAAATACCTTTGGAGGATTGTCATTATGTTAAATGAGACACGTTTAGCCAGATCAACCCCAATAGTGTTTGTAAACATCAAAAAACAACAAACAAGTGCCCTAGAATGATATAGGGGAGAGGACCCAATTGCTAAGCATGTTCCAATAATTTTGATAGTATTTGTGGATTTAAGGCCCATTATTTTTAAAAGTTTAGCACTAGTAGTTGTGACTTTAAGGTTGTTATTGTTGACTATAAGTACTTATAAATGAATGAAATGTGCTCTTTAGATATGAAAGGTAACCAATCATGTGATGCCACATCAACACACCAACAAAACATGACTTAATGCACAACTATTGGTCCACCCTTTTTTTGGGTGTTTTTGGACACCTCAACAAAAGCATGTTGATGTGGCATCATATTTGATGATGTAGACATCAAACCTTAGTTATAAGTAGGGACCTTGCCCAATAAGTTGTTATAAGATTTTTGGAGAGATTCAAAATTACCACATATGATTTTGAGAGGCGTGAAGTTAGGGTGCTCAAATACTGGGTTTTATTACCTATGCAAATTCATTACTCCTTTTAATGCACCCAAATTCAGTGTTTTACTATTAACTACTCCATGAATGCTTCTAGGATGAGATAGGATGATCAAATGTGGGTGGATGTCAAATGAATGTAAATGAATGCCTTCTATGTGGATGATGTGTACAAGTTTTTAGGTCGCAAGGCGTGGAGGGTCAACTGACTTAGTGAAATGAATTCATTAACTATATATTATAATTATTCTTATGCTTACACTTTTAATTAGCATCAAACACAAAACAAGAAGTTTCTTGTTCTTGAAACTATATATGTACACATAAAATCCATGCATTTTTTTGTTTGTTTCTTTTGTAGTTGTTATATATTTATAATAACAAAGAACATGAATACTATGAATAAAATCCTAAATTATATTTGTAGTTGTTATATAGTTTCTTGTTCTTGAAGCTATATATGAATAGTACATATACAATCCTAACTTTTATTTGTTAATACAAAGAACATGTTCAATCTCCATATTATCATTTCTTTTCTAAAAAAGGTTCCCAAGTTATCAAAAATGAAAAAGGGTGATGTCATCCATGAACAAAATATAATCACGGTTCCTCTTCTTTATCATGTTTGGCTTTGATCTATTTCTAAAATCAACTATGAAGATATGTTTGGCTTCGGTACTACTAGTAGATGATTGCAAATGTTAACTTCTTTTTCTTTGTTTCAAACTTTGTTCTTAATATTCTAACTATTATGCAATAGTTTCAAGATTGAATATTCTAACTATTATGTGATAATATGCCAAACTTATTAGTATTTCATTACAAACCATCTCTCATAAACATGACCACTACACCCTTTGCATTTAGGTGATGCTCATTGCGATGAAACATCAAAATTTCCCATGAAGTTATCCATCCAATACTACTCCATTTAACGTGCTTAACCATAAAATTTCCCCAAAATCAAATTCACTTACCTCACTACTCTATTTACAAAATTTAAACAACATCCTCCTTAGAACAAAACCACGGCAAACAAATAATAAAATTTCATCTACGATTATTGACGTTGAAAGAGACCTATCGGTGAAGTTTCGTGGAGTCTATAAACAACACAAGGAAACCAATCATAAAGTTTCATGAGTTTCCAAACAACATACGGAATCCAATAATCAAGTATCATTTAGCCTTTACAACAACACACCTTGTACTCTTGTATACATTTATCCTTCAAACATATAAATCCTTCAACAATAAAATTGAACGATACAGCTCCGAAATGCGTTTAAACATGGCAACTTACCACCTATAATCTCATCGTTGAACAATAAATTGCACGCTACCATCTAAAATCTTTGGACATCTTGTATTCCTCATCTATTACAGAAGATAGACTCATCTAACGAGTGCCCACAGATTTAATCAACAAAAAATCTCTTCCTCATAAGTAATAAAAGTTCTAGAACCCTATCAGGAGAGGGAAGAGCTTTCTTGACGCTCTCCTTCTCCATACAGCTCTTAAACCACGCATCAAGCAATGGATATTCACTCTCAAACGGTATCTTGAAATGACCAATAGTTTCTAAAGCATGGAACCAAGAAGCAACGGGAATCAAGGCAATATCCAGGAACCCAAAATCCTTTCCACTGAAGAAAGGCAGGGATCCCCCTGCCGACATCTCTTTCAATGCGCCTTCTAACATTTGTATGCTCTCCAACATGTCACGCTTGGCCTCCTCCTGAGCCTCGTCTTTCGATCTAACTATACGACCTCCCAAGTCAAAAATCTGCAACCACAGAAGATTTTTGCTAGACAATCAACCCATGAAAGGGCTAACACAACATTCTATACCAACGAGAATAGGGGAATACCTTACCATCTTATCTGCGAAGTCGGCCCAGAAGCGGGCAAGGGCACGGTCGTATGGCTTGGAGGGTAAAAACTGCTTGGAATCCCAAGCTTCGTCAATGTAATGAAGAATTATAAGAGACTCGCATATAGGCTGGCCATTGTGGATCAGGACAGGTATTTTCTTGTGCACAGGATTCATTTGCAGGAGGAGGTCGCTCTTATTGGAGGGCAGGTCCTCTTCTTGGTATTCATATTTCATGCCTTTCTCTTCCAGCCCAATCAAGACGCGCATGCCAAAGGGACTGGCCCATCCGTTGAGTACCTTCACTTGCTCCATCTCAAGCACACCCAAAACCCAGATTTCACACAGCTGTAGATAATCTCACATAAAACTAGCGTTTAATCAGTTGTAAATGATCACAAACAAAACCCAAGGTTCAAGTTCAAACAACTGTAGATTTTTTTGTTGATCTTATAATGAAATGGCATGGAGTGTAGGAAGATATATCTAAGAAAACCAATGTCGGTAAAATTAGAGGATATCGATTCTGGGCCATTCGGAGGGGAAGGCACATAGACCAGCGTAAAGATACAGATGTAGAGAAGCTGCATGAGGGTCGTGAGTCCCGACTCCTTGCTAGTCGTTGTGACTGCGTAGGCCCTTACGTAAGATGAACACTGATTGATTGTCCGTAGATATTTCAGCTTGTTGAAAGGAAAGAGGGTAGTTTGGTAGGCACTAAAGAATATTATCATGTGGTTTAATCAGTATCAATTCATCGGTGGCAACGTAATATAAAACGCACAGGTTTAGCTGCTGCCTCGTGAAGCAAGGCACATATTCCTTGCCACAAACTTTCGAGGGTGAGGCCCATGTCAACGACGTTAGAGACTTCCCTTAGGTAATCAACACTTAATCGGAAGAGTATAGAAATGCGTAAGTTGTGCGCGCATTTACTGTTATAATGTTGAAAAATGTATATCCTCCGCTTTTCTTCATTTGTTTATACACACTTTCACTTTATACTCACATTGACATGTTTTCAAGGGGACATACATTATTATTAGCAATTGTATTAGGGGAGAGGATCCATTAGCCGCTCACCCTAATTTCGTGCATCTTAAACTCTTAAACGGTACATCTGATTTTGATAAAAAAATTTGGGTTTCTTCGTATGTGACTTAAGAGCTTAAAGCTATAGTTTGAGGTTTTGGATATCAACAGTGTAACCTGATCAGCTACATCTTCACCGAGTTATCCAAAAACACAAAAAAAAAAACAGTTGGACCGAAACATGTGCATCAAGGCACCTATTACCAATCGCCTTACTATTGCCTTATGTGTCACCATATGATTGGTTGTTTCTTTGACGTGACATGTGAAATGTATTATTACACATGTATGTGTGCACATGTATTGGTTCCTTATTCAATTTTTTGTAATATGTGTACACATGTATTAGTTCTTTTCATATATGTTATCGGGGTAAGGTGCGTCGCAGGTGGGCGGCTATTGGTACATGGGCAACTACTGGGTCCTCTCCCCTACTTGTGTAATTGACATGTCGATGGGTATCTGTAATGAGTGTGCTATGTAAATAAATATAAAATTTGAAAGAAACACACATTTACATCTGCTAAGCATGTTCAAGTCCAAACTTTAGGTGCCCATTAGAATCCAATCCAACAACACTTTCACATCTACCAATATAAACCCAACTTAGGGTTGAAGTTTTTATATCATCAGCTTCACTTGGACTCTCGTGTCTACAATTTAATCTCATGTCTCGTTCCTAGACTCGAGAATGCAAATATCTCACAATTTTAATCTAATTCTTGCATTTGTATGTTAAGAAACTAAATTCCAGTGGTCAATGTGTCCTATGGCATCTTGCAAACTTAGAGCTATAATAAATTAGGTCTATTGAGATCCACATGTCTGTAATATCAAGTGGTGGCATCCAAAGTGTTTAATGGACCGAAATCTTCCTAGGCATTCTAGCTAATTGAGAGTTTCATGGTTGTGGCCGATGTCTTTCAAGTTTGGACCCATACGTGCATATACACCATGTTAAACTATATTCTTGCATTTGACAATGTTAAATCTACAACTGACCTTACTACACCCGAAAATTGACCTTATTATAAACTTCAATTTATTTTAAAGTTCATGTCTGAGGACTAAACATGTCTAGAAGTTGTTGGAAACTTGCTGGTGTTGTCATTGATGTCAACCTCTAGAAGATGGTTCACTTGGTTTCCAAGTGCTTTTGAGAAAATTTGATAAAAAAAGGTGTGTAGTGTGACAGAGGTGCTCTTAGTGTTGTGCTCTGCATTTCTTCCCAGTTGAATCTATATGCTTGTGCAGTTTGGAAGTGATCATCAGAGGTGTTCAAAGGTGTTATATCCAGAGTTTCAGGTTCTGGAGCATGCAGAAGTGGAAAGTGTGTTTGATAGAGTGTCTGCCTATGTAGAAGATTGTCTAGGAGAAATAAGATTGCTCTGCATTTCTCCACATTGAGGTTTTTTGTCATGTGGATCTGAGGATGTACTTATACAGTCTATATCTACCTTCCCTTGAAGTTTCTAGTGATGGGTTGCTCTGCAAGTTTGGTTATTGTGTTGGTGTACAGTGGTAGTGGATCCTGATGTGTAGGCTAAAGACATTCCTTGTTTTAGCCAGTTTTGGAAGTGTTGCAAGGGATTCTGATGGTGTTGAATGTTATGGAAAGGTGTGTGGATTCTATGGAGTGTCTTTCTCTGGTCCGCATGATGTTTTTGGACTTGGAGAAGTGTGGATGTGGTCATTAGCTTAGGTTTGGCCGACTTGGCTTGCTAGCACCATTTGCGGAGGTATCTTATGGATTGTGAATGTGATGAGCAGCTTGGTGATGAAGATTTGAGTCTTGGTTATTCCTTGACATGGTCCACTTTCACTTCTTTCAATCACGGAAGTGTTTAGTGCCGACCTAAGTGATATTGCATGTGTGTAATGCACACGCTTCATTAGGACCAACCTAATTGAGATAAGTCTTGGTTGTAGATGGAATTAATGCAAGATGAAGATGAGTGGAGCAATGCAGAGAAGAGAATGCGAATGTGAATCAAGGGCAGTAAGTTGTGTGTGAGCTTGAATGCTTATGACTTCAGAATGTAGTGGGCAGCAAGTGTCTATATTTCAATGTGTCAGAAGTTGTTGGAGGCAGTGAG
Source organism: Cunninghamia lanceolata (assembly GCA_027924645.1). Lineage (NCBI taxonomy): Eukaryota > Viridiplantae > Streptophyta > Pinopsida > Cupressales > Cupressaceae > Cunninghamia > Cunninghamia lanceolata. The sequence goes on from BSBN01000888.1 coordinate 8,244,092, forward strand.
CCAAAGGTTACTAATGGCAAAGAGTGGGTGAGTGCAAGATCATCATGGGCCAAACAATGGCAATAGGAAAAAAAATCACGTCTTTACTTAACCAAAATCGCAAATTGGGGAAGTTTGAATTTCTTAGGCATGTAAAGAATATCCGTTTTGGTTTGGAATACCAAACCAAAATAGATATCCATTTGGAATGAATATCTATTTTGGGTGTCCCGAATGGATATCCATTTCTGGGAAACGGATATTCATTTCTGGAACTATACAAATGGTATTTTTTGTTATTTTTTTCATTGGTTTATGCTTACAACTTACAATTCAACTTGCAAATTTCTATTGTTACGTGGTTAACATCTTTTCGACCAATCAACAAAGTTGAATCTCTTTAAATTTTGAACCTCTCTCTCTCTCTCTCTCTCTCTCTCTCTCTCTCTCTCTCTCTCTCTCTCTCTCTCTCTCTCTCTCTCTCTCTCTCGCACCATTAGCTCATGTTTGGCCGACCTAGCTTGTTAGTGCCATTTGCTGAGGTATTTACACCTAGAGAGGGACGGAGAGAGAGACAAAGGGAGAGAGGGAGAGGGAGAGAGAGAGAGAGAGAGAGAGAGAGAGAGAGAGATTATTTTGTATAATTCCAGAAACAGATATCCATTTTTGAAAAATAGATATCCATTTCTGGAAAATGGATATCTGTTAGTCATGGATACCCATTAGTCACGGATATCAATTATTAATGAATATTTGTTTTGCTTCGATTTTTCCTTGTATTTAGGCTTGGGACTATCATAGTTGACTTTCCCTGAATTCTAACATGTTTACAAGTTTCACTCTTTTTCGAACTTCACCCTTCATGAGCTGATGACTTTTTTTATTCAAATTTGATAAAATAAAAAGGGTTGATTGAAGAAATTGTCAGCATTCTAAAAATAGAAGATTTTCTTGATTATCATATTATTAAACAATTATTAATAATTTTCTATATAGTGTGTCTGAAATCCTAATGGACACACTGATTGAAAAATATCCATAACTTTCAAACTGTTTTACCTTTTTCAGATCCAAAAGATGTGTAACACTCTATGCTTTTCTAGCTATAGGTTTAAAAAAATTAAATTCTAATTTTTTTGATTGAGTTATTTTGGTTGGAAAATTACTTTTTAGCTTTTAAAAAAGTCACAGTAAAAAAACCATAACTAATTATTTTCTTGGAAACAAATTTCAAAAAAATATGTCACATCTGGGCATGAGTCCTTTACTTATTTTGAAAGATTAAAAAAAAAATATTTTTTTTGTTTAGAGTTAGGTTGGATGGAATGACACCTACTTTTTATTTTTTTCTGAAAAATTTAATAGTTGTTCATTGAAATATTCATTTTTCACCAAGTAATTTTTTTTTTAAAAAAAAAATAGTAGCCCATAAACTAGATTCAATTCTCTACAAATTTTGTTCTTACATATTTTTCAAATTGTGTAGATAATCTATTCAAATTTTCACATGAACTTGATTAAGTCTGATTTTTAGTATTTTCATTGCCACTTAGAGGTATTGTTTGGCCCATCATGATCCTGCACATACCTGAGTGGCAGTGGTGGATCTCTCCTGTTGCTTTGAGATAGTGAATCTCTCTGTAATAGTCTTCTTCTTCTCTCTTCTAGGCAGTAAGCCCTTGGTAGTGAGCCTTTTTTTGGCAATGAGCCTTTCTTTTGGGCAGTGAGCCCTTGCTAGTGAGCCTATTGATTTTCGGTGTTGTTATTAATATATATGTGAGCTAATCCTCATCATGGTTTTTCCCTTATTGGTTTTTCCATGTAAATTTGGTGTTCTTATGTGTTTGGATGTGTTTTGCATTGATGCTTCATATGTTTACATTCTGCTAATGCATGTTAAGAGGTTTATGATAGAATTTACTTTGAGGGTTTAAGGTTTTAATAGACAACTGATTCACCCCCCCTCTCAGTTGTCCTATGCATTCTAACAGAAGTATGGACCTAAGAGGTTTATAGACCAAGCATAATGTCAATTCTAATTAACCAACATGACTACTTTCTAAAATTCCATGCAAATCTAAGCCTAATTCCACCTGAACCAAAGAGGGTTGTAAATTATAATCTAGTCACTCTCTGGTCCAGCTATTGAATAATTCAAAATCTACTCATGACTCTTTGAACTATAGATTTTATTCCTACTTAATCTATTTGTGATCATCAGAATAACACCTAAAAATTAAGTTCAACAATAGAAATGAAGGAAAATGGCAAGGAATCTATTGAACCTATTATTTCACTGAGAAGCTCTTGAAGCTCAACCTTTAGTGCAAGGCCATGGTAGTCGTTGCTCTTCAAATTTATAAAAAAAGGATAGTGATGGCTTCAGACATGGTGTTGGTCACATGTTCATGATGGTGATCCACATCATACATGATCTTCTTTCTAATAACGTAAGATAGGCACTATAAATGAAGAGAGTACCAAATGGTTGGTGGGAGGACATATTTTTTTCTCACACACTTTACCTTCAAATTAAATCGCATTAAATGCTTGTCACCCTAACAGTGAAATGAGCTACTGATAAATGTGGTAATCTTTGTGAATATTTTGTCCATTAAATTTCTAGAGGTAGAGCAGTGTTATTATTGTAATTAGGCCTTTTCTTAGCGTTAAGTCAATAGAATTGAATTCTTTATTTTTTCTATATTCTCTAATTACTTGTTTTTTCTTCAATTTTCTACCTGTAGTTGGTACCCACTTACATTGAATACTGGATTGAGCCAAAATGTTAGTAGCAAGCATAGAAGTTGGGTCTTGCTGAAAAGCATTGAGATGGCTACCAACTATTCTAGCAATTTACAAAATTGAATAGAACTAATTATTTTCAACCATAATGTTCTCATTATTATATCAAGGCCACTATATGATTGTCTTTTTTCACTACTAAATTAACATATTTAAACCCTTGGTTGGAGCATTTAATTTAGATATTACAACATAGGTATGTTTAGGTTAGATACCATAGTTAAGGGATATTTTGCATAGATTCCTCAGTTGATGTGCATTAAGCTTAGATGTTACAATCAAGATGTGATAACTTATAGATGCAAGAATTAGATTAACCATGACATATTCACATTTTCTTGTTTGGGAATGTGACATGAGATTAAATTTCAAATACAAAAGTTCAAGTGAAGCAGACAATATAAAAGTTTTAGCCTTAGGCATAGTTTATGTTGATAGATGTGAAAACACTACTTGAGTGGATTCTAATAGTCACCTTGGGTCTAAACTTGAATCATGCTTTTAATGGGTGTGAATGTGTGTTTCTTTCAAATTTCATGTGTATTTACATAGTACACTTAGTGCAGATACCTATTGACATGCCCATTGCATATTAAGTGGCATTAAACAGTTCACCAAATTGTCTATCATTCAAGGCCACATGAGTTGGGGTGGCTAGTGTTGGAATTATAAGTATTTCACTAAAGGAGCTCAAATTCCTATGTGTAAGGTGCATATTGATTCCAGGGAGTTTGAAGTGCATTCCAGAGAGCTTTGATTGGATGTACACCATCCTATACAAAAGAACTAACAATGAGCATATTCTGTTACTTATCCCTAGCTTTTCCTTTGCCACATCTATTAAGGAAAATTATGTAACTTATTGAAATGCAAATATGTAACAAGAAATATTTTAAATTTTAATCAAGCGAAGACTTTAAAATCAATCTTTCTCATCCATTCATAGCATTTAGGTATGTGAGCCATGCTAGTTTAAGTGACTAAACAAGATTGACATCTTGATTTACAAGATTGTCTACATCAAAATGCTAGTTTTGTACAAAATGTGCTTCTATATTTGAATTCTTACTCTTATCTTGATATGTTGTTGATTTCTAGCATTTAAATTTTCTTGTCTATCATGAATCACAATGATTAATAATAAATTATATTAGGTAATATTCATTCAAAAATGAGAAGTCATTAATGATTAGGGAATTCTAATAAATCTTTTGAGTTCTACTTTATTTTTAAATATTACATCACCTTGGAAAGTGTGTGAATGAAACCATGATGGACATATAAAGTATTTAACTGGTATTGATGTTTGTACTAGAAAATTGTTGCACAGGTGCTTAATACTTGCATTGTACTATAAATGACATCGATTATTCACAAAAAATAGTTGTACCACCATACTTGGCATAATGGTAGTTTTCAATTTTCTTAGCCATGTTGAATTAAAAAACTTTAAACCTATTTTTGAAGATTGAAAAGCTCTAAGAGTAGAACACAAATCCCTCAATTTAACTTTAAACATGCCAAGAAAATACACCCCAAAAAAATGAACAATGATAAACTACACCAAAAGCAAAGAGTCTAAACTATTAATTTAAAACCTTTAGATACAAATCTAAATTCATGCCTTACAAAACAAATTTACAATAAATAAATAAATAAATATCACTCGCCACTTGAAGAAGGCATGGAGGAGCTTGGCAACAAAGAATGACAATGATATTTGTGATGTAAAGTGTCATTTGATGGCTTGTGAAATGAAGGCATAATTTTGATGTCTCAAGTGATTGTGATGCCAAATTAGAATCCATTTCACTCTCTAAAACTCAATGACACAAACACTTATAAACCCTCCTTTTCCTCATTTTGAAACCCTAGAATTATTTAATTGTCAAAACTTGGTTGCAACCAAAAGCAACAATAATTTCTCATTAGGCCACGACCGAAGGAAAAACAAAAAAACTTAAACTAATTAGATGTAAATTATAGAAAAAAGGGGGAAAATGTATTTGTGAAGTATATGTTTACTTGGCAAAGTGCATTTTTTTCAAAGAAAGATAAAAAAACTATCATCTAATTTGACTCCTTAGGTATGTATTATTGAACAAAGCATCCTAAAGGCCTCTCATTCTACATATACTCATAGTAAAGGAAGTCATGCCCTCTCTTTGTATCACAACATAATCCCAAGAGCCCCATGATGTGGGGAGATGTGTTGACCTTACCAATTATGGGATCGTCATTGTAAAATTCTTTCTTTCCCTACAAAGAAGTGGAGTGGACCACCTTAACAGTGATTTCTAGCCTATCATGTTGTAGTTGGGCTCTATACACAACCTCAAAGTTGACCTACCCCATTTTTTACATATCATCAAAGGACTTGGAATAATACATTTATGCAATGTAATGCTCCAATCTACTCATGTCTTATTTTTTCTAATCCTTTCATCAATGGATTCATGTACACTATCACTACACCAAAGTCAAATACTATGTTGTGATCACCACAACAACTTCTTATCCCAATTGTTCAAGGTTTGAGCCCTACTATAATATACAATAACAATTTCACTAAATGTAGTGGTTGAAAAATTTAAACTAGAGAGGCACAAAAAACATAAGAAAGAGATTATGTATCCCTAGCCTGATAAAGTTCTCACAGATGCTAGTGGAACACATCCTTTCACATATGTTAAAAATTCAAGCCACCAACAAAGCTGCCAAAGAAAGTTCCACTACCTTTTGAGAGGCTACTTGTTGATCTACAGAGGAAAACTACAAATAAATATTTCATGTTCCATTACACAAGTGGAGAGTCTTGTGTAACAAGCAATTGAATAATTGTTGGTGATTGACTTCAATGGATTTTATCTCTTCAATGGTCATCCCATCATTCAAAAAAATAAATAAGGAGATCAAGTTGATGAACTAACCTTTGTAATAACACAATATGACACATAAACCTAGACCTCATTGTGCATCTTGATAGGTAATTTGACTATAATTCAAAAAAGAACTACCCTATGGGGGATATTGAAGATCCCACAAAGCTCCATTGTTATGTCATATTACAATTCCAACTTAAATATACATATAATATAATTTAGACGAATACCAGAAGAAAAAAATCTATCTTGTTCTTATTCAAACCCACATTAAAGAAAAACCAACAAATTTTTACTTAGACCTTCATATTAGAAATTTCCAACTCATTTTCATCACATCTATTAAATAGTTTATAAATCAATCGATATCACATATCTAACTTTTAAGAACCAAAATCTAAAAAGCGTCCAAACAACATAACATAGAAACCCCTAGAAACACAAAGGGAGTGTGCTAACATATCAACTTAAAGGCATGCACCCAAAGCCTACATCTAGATTGGAAAAGTTTTTGGTGCCAATAGTGCCTCAAAAACCACCTCTCGATTGAAATCCATACATGTACACCCCAATTAGAATCTAATTTTAATTTAAGGGAACCTCCCTCACAATTTAAACTAATGTTCTAAGCTCCTCCCCAAAAGAGATGACACTACCATAAAAAATTCTCAAGCATAGTAAACAAATATGTGGAGAAAAACATGAACAAAATTCCATATTCAAAAACTTGAGTGTGTTTCCCTAAGGTCATAAGCTTTGTTACTTCATATCTACTCTTGACAACTTAATCTCCTTACTTACTCAAAAAGTTTTAATTCTAATATATTTTAAACATTTTTAGATTGAGTAGTTCAACTAAATTTCATTGCCAATACAATATAAAATCTAGTTTTATTACCACACCCAATTATATATGAGTTAAGATATCCACACCCTCTATTTCAATGTTTTTGATATAATAAGGCGGCAAAAACAATGGGCTGAACCCTTACAAAACAACCCAGAAAAGAAACAACAAGGCTCACGAACAAAAGGAGCCACTAACAGCAGTTACATCATTGACAACTGATAAACAGCAAAAAGTAAGAAGTAGCAGTCTAACAGCAAAAAGAAATAGAAAGCAAAGAGACAAAGCTAGGAAGAAACATCCTCCTAGCCTTTGGACAAGAATTCCTAAATTTTATCGAACTTTTTAGTCTTCTCTTCATCTGCACCATGTGCAAGGGTATCCTGCTCCTGCAAAAGAATCAAATTAACCATAATCGAGCGGCAAAGAATACTGTTTATGAAACATCCAAGGGAAAGAAACTTCTGCTCAAGGGATTCCACCTAATTTCTTAGAGTAGACATTTCATCTTCCTGATTGGCAGCTTCCTCCTCGGCATCTTCCTCAACCTTATCAACTATCATCCCCTCCCCATCTTGAGTATGATCTGCAGGCACGGAATCCCCACCATCAGAGTTCTCAGCTTGCATATCCTTTTCCTCCACCCCTTTAGTCTCCTTTGATATCTCCTGCACTTCGATGCCTTCACCTTTAGATAGCTCACCCTCCTAAGTAGACGTATCCGAGTCACTTTCAGAGTAATCTATTTCAATGTTGTGCATGGGATATAATATCCATTTATTGTAAATTGGATATCTATTGACGGGAAGACTTATATCAAAACCTTAGTGTAAAAATGAAATCTCAAAGCATGGATAAACTGTATAGAAAGGAATGTGTTAAAGAATAGAGCAATGGCTAATATACTCATTGCATTTTTGTGATGATCATTAAGATGGAACATCAAAACTCCCTGAGAGAGTACCCATCCTAATACCACTCCACTCAAATATGCTTAACCATAAAATTTTGCCTAAAATTAAACATACTTAACTTGCTACCCTAGAAGATAGTCAAATAACAACATCCTTAAAATAGGAAAAGAAGAAAATAATACAGATTGCATTAAGGGTGATTGTCACAAAAAGAGACCCATAGTAAAGTTGCATTGAGCTTATAGACACATGGATTCCAATAATAAAGTTTCATTGAGCCTATAAACACATGGAATCCAATAATATAGTTTCATGAGTCTCCTAACAACATTTGGAATCCAATAATAAATATAAGAATCTAGATAAAAACAAACTTTATGGAGTTAGGGTTTGAATGCCTTAGATTGTAGAGTTAGAAAAAATCTAGAAATAGTGAGTGGAACTAGGGTTCGAGTCTAATTGCTTTCTTTCTTTTGGCTCTAGTTAAATATTTCCCCTACTGCTTGGTCATGCCCTAATACTACTCAAAGAAGTAGTAAGACAAATAGGAACATATAACTCCATGAAAGCCATGATTCTAAATAGCAATGAAGTGCTACAAAGAGACCCAATCGTCGAAAGCAGCCCTAGAGAGAAACAACAAATGGATGACTCAATAGTCAATGAGGGAAAATAAAGTGCAGCAAAGAGTCAATACACTAAAGGTAGAGTTCTAGAGTTTCAATTACTAGAGGATGTCATTGATTTTGTAGCTGCATATTAGACATGCACAATTATTCTCTTCTTCCTAAGAGGAGTTCCCATATAACCAGATTTCTATAAATGGGCCAAAATAAATTGGGAAAATAGGGATTGGGAGTTAGAAAATATTAGAGGCATGGGAAAAGGCTAGTCTCATGTATGTTTAAATCGACGGATCATGCCCAAGAGGTGTTATAGTATAGCACATGGGTAATCTATGGTCAAATTTGTTACCTCTAGGCTTGGAACTTTTAGTTCCATCCTGAAGGTCCTTCTCGTTTGCATTACCCCATGTGGATCGAACTACCATATCTAAATTTGGCATTCTGACCTTTCCTAAAAGAGGTTGTTGCTCAACTTGGTAGAGTCATTTGGTGCAAACATAATTCAGACAAATTTACGAGCCTAAGAGTTCACCCTAGAGTGTGTGTGGAAATTGACCTAAACAGACCCTTGCTAAAGAACATTAAACTGATAAGCCTAGGTTTTGAAATGGAACAACCAATTGTTACATTAACAAACCTAATGCCTACTTTTATTGTCACAAGGAAGGACATTTGATCTATGAATGTCCCATAAGAAAGAATAAATATGTTCAATCTTCATCAATCCCATCCCCCCTTTCACGTCCTTCTCAAAACATTACCCAACTTTCCCCTCCTCCCAAATTCCCCTATGTACCCTCTACCCACCACCGCATCAATGCTCCTTCTACCACCTCCTAGTAATCCAACTTCCTCTATTATTACCCCACCTTCCTCCTCTATTACACCTCCTCCATACAAAGAAGCAGTTATGACAGATAGTAGGAGAATGGTGAGGAAAAGGAAGGAACCTTCCAACACTTCCTTTTCATTTTCTCACCATTCTCCAACATGATCATGATCCCCTTCTCCTCCTCCCTCTTATAGAATTCTTCCCATGCTACTCATAAATATCTAGATCACCTTCTGCTACTATTAATCATCACAGTACTAAATAAGATATTATGTCACATAACCGTTTTTCAATTTTGCCATCAAAAGGTGATAATATTATCTCTTCATCGTCATGAACTGCAATCTACTCTCTTGGAATGTCAGAGGGATCTCACTCTTGCTTAAAAGTACCAAGTTGAGGATTATTGGCAAATGGAGACCTAATATTGTTTTTCTCCAAGAAGTTCAAAAAAAAAGAGTTCGTCTCTAGGCTACTCTTTATAATATGTGGAAAGATGCTACTTTCATACACACTTCTCATAGAGAAAGCAATGAAGGTGTTGTATTAGGTTTGTCATCCTGGCTTGCAAATTTTTCATTGATAAGGGTGAGGAACCTTCGCATAGTTGTGTTTAGGCCCTCATTTTTATCAATGGACAAACCATCAGTCTATATTCTATTTATGTGTCTAACAACTCCAAGGAAAGGGTTTCCCTTTGGGACTAGCTATTTTCAAATTTGTTGATTGCAGAATGGATTTTAGGTTGAGACTTTAACATGGTTGAATATCATAATGATCGCAGCTAGTTCAATTCCATGAAACTTAGCAAAGAAGAATTTGAAAGTTGGACATATTGTCATAACTCCTTCTAGGTGTGGTTGATGTCTTACATGATAAATATTCACACCATGTTGATAATTGGTTCACATAGAATAATTACAAATCTTTCTTGGATATGAAACTTCGTAGGCTAAATAGATTCCACATTTCTCACAACCTTATTGTTTCTCCCCTTTCTTTTGGTTCTCTCCTTAATGTTAATTACACATCCACCCTCTCTGATCACTTCCCCATTTTCTTCTCTTTTTTTATTTCATTGTCTCCTCCCACATCCACTCAACTGCCATTCCAATTGAATGTCTCTCACCTAAAATAACCTAACTATATAGTTTCTCTAGTGGGTTTATGGAATTCTCTTCCCAAACCCCAATATAATGAATCTTGGATTGATTGGTGATGTGAGGTTATCTCCAAATGCACAACCTTTCTTTGCTCTTTTAGAAAAAAAAATTCTTGGCAGTGTAAAAGAAAAGAAAATTCTCTCCAAGGGAAACTATAACATGCCAAGAAATAACTTATCCTTGATCCTACTAATACTATGATTCAAGCTTCTATTGATTATGTTGAAACGCAGTTGCATAAACTAGATATTTATAGAGGTAAGGATGCCAGAATATGAGCCAGACTTCATTGGATTAAGGAAGGAAATAGTGGATCAAAATTCTTCTTTAGTTACCTAAATTATAAGCACAAGAAAGAAAGAATCTCTTCTGTAGTTGATGATCAAGGCTTGTTGCATACAAATCTTAATGAAATAATCTTACTTTTTAAAAATTTATATGGAAATCTCTTCAAAGAAAGACTATCTGGGATGATATTCAAGATGCTTTAGAGGACATTATCAAAGATTGTGTACCTAATAAAATTGACATGGGTTATTGAAAATTTCTATATCGACCTTTTTCCCTTGAAGAATTAGAACGGTCCCTCTTTTCTATGAGTCATAGTAAAAGTTCTGGCATTGATGGGTTGTCTATGGAGTTTTACCAAACTATGTGGCCTCACCTAAAAGATAAATTTTACCTTCTTTATTTGGAAGCTCTTGAGAAAGGTTCACTAGGTTCAAACATAAACAAAGGCCTAATTGAACTTCTTCCTAAGGGGAAGAATAAAGAAACTTTATTTGGTTGGTCCCCTGTCACTCTTCTAAACACATTCTACAAGATTATAGCCAAAGCTCTTGCTTTGTGAATTAAGCTAGTTGTTCAAGGAGTTGTTAGTTTCGAATAAATGGGCTTTCTTGGAGGTAGATATATCTTAGATAATTTGATCCTTTCTTGGGAGACCTGTGAACAGGCAAAAAAATTAGGGAAAGATTCTCTATTGGCCAAACTTAACTTTGGCAAGGCTTTTGATAGGATGTGATGGCACTTTATTCTCAAAATGTTGCAATAGCCTCATTTTGGGCCTAAAATTTGTGCCCACATTCAAACACTCTTTAAAGATGCAAATGCTCAAGTGGTCATAAATAAATCCTTATCTAACTCCTTCCCTTTGCAACGTTCTATCAAACAAGGCTGCCCTTTATCCCCGTTTCTATTTGTTCTTACTATAGATGCTATGGGATACATGCTACACAAGGCCAATCAACATGTTCTTATTTGAGGTATTTCCATTCCATTGATGATAGGCTCCTTTTTCTACACAACTCTAAAAAGAAGTAAATAATACTCTTGATATTTTGAATCTTTATTGTTCACTTTCTAGATTAAAATTGGCCCATTACAAGACCAAATTATTATTGACACAAGCTAGTCCCATTCCACATTGGATTCCCAAAGGCTGGAAGGAAATTAAACATGGTGAAACTACATGTTACTTGGGTATCCCCTTTGGAATGGGTTTGATTGTAATTGATATGTGGAAATGGTATCTTAACAAACTGCAAAACAAGTTATATAACATGCAATGAATTTTTATCATTGGCTAGGAAAATTCAAGTCACTAACAAAAATTATTTAGCCACACATGTATATTTCTCCTCATGTTGGATGCCTTCATAAAAAGGATATGAGGACCTTTGGAAGATTATTTGGCAGTTCCTTTGGTCAAATTGAGATGGCAGCCCGAGCTACAGATTTATTTCTTGGCTTCATTGTATTCAGCCCAAACACAAAAGGAGTGTTGGTTTCACTGATCCTAAGATTCAAGGAACATGTCTAGTGGCCAAATGGATTATCAGAGTTGTAAGGGGATGAACTCTAGAAAATATTACTAAGACATAGATTTGCAACTACTGAAGTGGAAGGGAAATGGCAGAATGTTCATTGGCTAGACAAAATTCTATTTGCCCCAAACTTTCAAATTAAAGCATCTTGTCCTATAGAATCCATTTAAAAAGCTTGGCAGAGGGTTTGTCATTTTCTGCAAAGGAGAGACTCTTTGCAACATGACTTTAGTTTTTCTTCTTCCTCCATTTGGTGGAATAGACATGTCCAGTTTCAAGGGAAGCAATTGGCTATCTATTTCCCTAAACTTGCTCTTTTATTATTTCGAAAAGATATTAAACAATTTAAGGATTTATGGGATTTTACCTCTATGTAATGGATTTTATGGCAAGAAATCAAAGAACAATTTGGGATTAATAACAAATATCAGCACTTTATCACCTTTGTCTGATCTCTTGTCCCTTCAAATTGTTGATTTTCTATAGCTCAAAAGGTACTCCACGATGTAGAGTTGCTTAAGGGCAACCCGGTTTGGATATTTAGCAATAGCATGATTTCTATTCATTAATAGAATGTTTCCAAGCAAAGAACTAGAGTTGTGAGGTTGAGATAACACCAAGAGCGATTTTATGTGTGAGTTAGGCTGATATATGTAAGGAAAGTTTCTTTTCTCTTGCATGTTGATGAAAATCACGAGGGCTATATATTTAAGATCGTTGTAGCAAACTAGTATTGTATTCTGTAAGGAAAGTTTGTTGTTGAGGTTGAATAGAAGATCCAATATTGGTAGGTTTTTCCCCATACTGGGGTTTCTTGGGTATATCTGTATTATTCTGTTATTGTGATTGGCTTCTTGTTATTCTTTTTCTTCCACGGTTATTAGTTGTTAATTAAACCAGTGTATTAATTGTTATAAATCAAATAGATAGACAAGAATTGTTTTGGTTCTATTCTGTGAAATTTATTGAGCAATTAATCTGTAGCCGGGTTATGAGAAATTAGCATGGTATCAGAGCTAAACTCTGAATACAAAGCCAAGATTTGTGACACAGATTTCAAGAAAACAAAAATTAGAATTCTGTCTCTAGTTTCTTATGTGAATATGGCAACTAGTGTTCGATATGAGGACATGCTTGAGGGTGCGTCTAACTTCTTATAGTGAAAGGTTCAGATTACATCCGTTCTCAAGGAGAACGGGTTGTGGATCTATGTTAGTACAGAGGTGACACCACCAACAAATGATCCTATTGCCCTAGATTCTCATGAAGTCAAGGAGGCCAAGGCTTAAAGGATTATCCTTGATGGGGTAAGAGATCATTTTATTCCTCATCTATCAGGAAAAGACACTGCCAAGGAGATGTGGGATACACTCACAAAACTTAATCAGAGCAACTATCAGAGTCGTAAGATGATGCTCAAGGACAAATTGTATAACACCAAGATGTCCAAGGGTGAGAGCATGACCTCTTACTTGTCCAGGTTGACATAGGTCAGGGACATGTTAGCTACTATTGGAGAGACGATTGCTGATGATGAGCTGGTGCGTATAGCCTTGAATGGTTTTTCAAAGCACTGGGAAGTGTTTGTCAATGTGTTGTCGGCAAAGATCGCCTACCCAACTGGGCGAGGCTTTGGGATGATTTTGTTCAGGAGGAGATCCGTGAAAGTGGTCATCAAGGAGATCAGACGAAGAAGGTTCAAGATGAAGAAAATCTCGCTCTTGCAAGAAAGGGTAAACAGAAGCTCAATAAAGGGAAAATGGAAGGTTCTTCCAAGAGTGGCAAGAAGAAAGATCTGAGCAAGATAAAGCGTTTTTGCTGCTATCAGTTGGGTCACTATGCCAGTCAGTGTCCGAATAAGAAAAATAAGGACAAGCAGAAGAAATAAGTTGTTGCTATAGCAGAGGTGGATGAGTTTACAACATGATTTGAGAATGAGTTTTCAGTCATTACCTGTCTCTCAATTTCAATTGACAACAGAGTATGGTATATTGCCAATGGGGCTTCTTGCCACATGATGGGAGTCAGAGAATGTTTCACCAAGTTAGAGGAGAAGAAGTTGGATTTCTATATTGAGCTTGGAGATAATGCCAAGTACCATGCAATTCGTGTTGGCACGATCAAGTTTCAGAGGGAGTCTGGCAAACCTCTGTTAGTGGAGGACGTGTTGTATGTCCCTAGCATGACAAATAATTTAATCTCTATTTCTACTTTGGAGGACAAGGGTTACATCGTGACCTTTGAGAGGGGCAAAGTCTATATTCATACCAAGGATTCCAAGGTTGCAAAAGTGATTGGAGTCAGGCATGGCAGCTTGTTTCGGTTACAGTTTGAGCAAGCACATGCATTGGTAAGCAGTTGTAGAGGACTAGGAGAATCATGGAATAGGAGGATGACTCATCTTCACCATGGAGAACTTAATGTGCTCAAGGATATAGTGACGGGGCTGCCTGAGATGAAGACAGAAAAGCATGAGGTGTGCAAGGGCTGCACTCTTGGGAAATATGTCAAGACCAGTTTTCCAAGCAGCGACACTAGATCCAAAGGGATTTTGGATCTCGTACATTTAGATGTGTGTGGGCCAATGACAATAGTATCCTTGAATGGTATGAGTATTATGTTACTTTCATTGATGATTTCTCTAGGAAGACGTGGATATATTTCCTGAAGAACATAGATGAGGTCTTCAGTAGGTTCAAAGAGTTTAAGGCTCTCATGGAGAACCAAATAGGGAGGAAGATCAAGATACTAAGGTTTGATAATGGAGGCGAGTATACCTCGAATGCCTTCAAAGATTTCAGTGCTCGGAAAGGTATCAAGAAAGAGTTGATAGTTTCGTACAACCCTCAATAGAATGGGGTTGTTGAACAGAAAAATAGGGCTATAGTTGGAGCAGCCAATGCCATGCTTCATGATCAGGATCTGCCTTGGTTCTTATGGGTAGAAGTTTGCAATACAACTGTGTATTTGTAGAATAGGAGCCCACACAAAGTGTTGGGAAAATTGACTCTAGAAGATGCGTTCACCGGTAAGAAACCAGATTTGGAGCACATTCACATCTTTGGATGCCTTGTGTATTGTCATATTCTCGTGGAGAGGTGAACCAAGTTGGAACCAACTACAGAGAAGGGTATCCTTGTTGGGTATAGTGAAACCTCTAAGGCCTATCAGGTTTACATTCCTTCCCTCAGGAAAATAGTTGTCCACATAGATGTGAAGTTCAAGGAAGAGAGGGCTCTTCAGAAGTCTAGCAGCTTGATGAATGAGGAGAAGCAATCACCCATGGTTGAGGCAGCACAAATTCCTCAAACTTCAGTCACGCAAGCTGGAGAGTAGGGCAAGCAGCTCGGGCAGGTTGATCAGAAGGAGGAACAAATAATTCCTCAGCCTCAGATTCCTATTATCAAGAAGAGGAGAAATAGGGCAGATGAAAAAACACTGAGTGAGGCCCAAGAATATGTTGGTGATCCACAGGATTCAGTCAGACAGAGAAAGACTCCCAAACATTATTCTGCGTATGTGGCACTTATGAGTGAATTAATTGAAGTAGAGCCTTCCAGCTTTCAAGAGGCGTCCATGCACCAAGTATGGAGGGATGCCATGGTGGAAGAGTATTCTTCTATCATGAAGAATAGTGTGTGGGAGGTAGTACCACGGCCAAAAGGTAAGTATGTGGTGGGCTCGAGATGGTTGTATACGATTAAGCATGTTGCAGATGGTAGTGTGGAAAAGTTCAAAGCCCAGTTTGGGGCTAAGGGGTTTTCTCATAAGGAAGGGATTGACTATGACGAGACTTTCACTCCGGTAACCAGGTACTCATCCATAAGAGCTATCATTTCTATAGCAGCATAGATAGGTTGGAGGATTCACTAGATGGATGTAAAGACGACCTTCCTCAACAGAGTGATTGAGGAAGAGATTTACATAGAACAACCATAAGGATTTGAAGCACATGGGAGGGATTTTCATGTATGCAAGTTGAGAAGAGCACTGTATGGGCTCAAGCAGGCTCCCAGGGTGTGGTATTCACGTATTAAAAGTTACTTGCAGAGTGTGGGCTTCGTCAAGAGTGAGGTAGATCTGAACTTGTACTATGCTCAGGTGAAGAGTGAACTTCTCATATTGGTGTTGTATGTTGATGCCCTATTTCTCATAGGGTCAGAGGAGCTCATAGCACACTGCAAGCAGGATCTAGTAGGAGAGTTTGAGAAGGACTTGGGGTTGATGCACTACTTTCGAGGATTGGAGTTGTGGTAGAAAGAGGGAGAGATCTTCCTTGGACAAGGGAAGTACATAATTGGTATCCTGAAGTGACTCAGGATGGAAGACTGTAAGCCCATGTCCATGCCACTTGTGACCAACTTGAAGAAGATTGATGCTTCCCGATCAGAGGTAGTGGACCCAACTTTATATAGACAATTGATAGGCTCTCTTATGTATCTGGTCAACTCCAGGCCAAATATTTGTTTTGCAGTGAACTCACTTAGTTAGTTTATGGTGGAACCTAAATGTGTGCACTGGATAGCTGCGAAGCATGTTTTGAGGTATCTCCGAGGCATAGTTGATTATGAGCTGAAGTATACTCAACAAGATGGAGTGAAGCTCAAGGGGTTCACCGATGCAGATTGGGCAGGTAGTACAGCTAACCAGAAGAGCACTTCAGGGTGCAATTTCAATTTGGGATCAGGAGTAGTCTCTTGGTGCAACAAGAAATAGAAATCAATTGCACTGAGTTCTGTGGAGGCCCAATATATGCCAGTATGGCTACATGTGAGGCTATCTAGCTTCGAAAACTTCTAGATGGGCTCTTTGATCAAGAGCTAGATCCTACATTCATTTACTGTGATAATCAGAGTTGTATCAATCTCTTAGAGAATCCAATGTTTCATGACAAGTCAAAGCACATTGAGATTAAGTACCACTTCATCAAAGATTGTGTGGAGAAGGGGACAGTGCAACTACAATAGATTCCTATGGACGAACAGATAGAAGATATCCTAACCAAGGCCTTGATGAAGAGTAAGTTTGTATTCTTCAGGGATAAGCTAGGTGTTGTGTAGAACATCTTCCTCACTAAGAGGGAGTGTTGATTTTTTGTAGCTGAAAAGGTGCTCCACGATGTGGAGTGTAGGGTTGCTTAAGAGCAACTCGAGTTGGATATTTAGCAACGACATGATTTCTATTCATTAATAGAATGTTTCGAAGCAAAGAACTGGAGTTGTGAGGTTGAGATAACACCAAGAGCGATTTTATGTGTGAGTTAGGCCGAGATATGTAAGGAAAGTTTCTTTTCTCTTGCATGTTGATGAAAATCAGCAAGGCTATATATGTAAGATCACTGTAGCAAACTAGTATTGTATTCTATAAGGAAAGTTTGCTATTGAGGCTGAATAAAAGATCCAACATTTGCAAGTTTTTCCCCATACTAGGGTTTCCTGGTTATATATGTGTTATTGTGTTTTTGTGATTGGCTTCTTGTTATTCTTTTTCTTCCGTTGTTTAATTAACCCAGTGTATTAATTGTTATAAATCAGATAGATAGACAAGAATTGTTTTGGTTCTATTCTGCGAAATTTATTGAGCAATTAATCTGTAGTTGGGTTATGAGAAATTAACACAAATGTAGTCATTAAACTTTGTACTCCAATAGCTTGCAATTTCCTCCAAGATTGGTGTTGGTTTTCTTCCCAACACTTCGCATTCTTCCCCCTTAAACAAGTGTACCATCATCTCCTTCCTGCCAATAGTTTATCCCCAGCCTCAACAAAAAAATTGTAAATTTTGGTCAAAGCTTAGTGCTCAAATATGGAAGTCGAAGGCAGATGCTGATGCTCATATGCTGGCTTGGAAACTCTTGCATTAAAAACTTCCTGTTGGAGAAAGAATTCATTTTTTGCCCATCCAACGTATCAAGTGCTATTCCTGTTAGCAAAATGAAAATATTAAACATATTTTTTGGGATTGTATTATAGCTAAGAATCTCTGGCATGCAGTATTCAGAAATATTCCTTCTCTGTATGATTATCAATTAAAATAGAAAGAGGCTCTACTAGGGGTTGGATTAGGGGAAAAAAGGTGATCACTGACTCTGTGAGACAAGTTGTTCTGTTACATATCTGGAATCACAAATCTAAAAGCTTCACGTTGCAGGGGTTAAAAATTAATATTTTCGTGGCTTTCTTCAGTGGCAATTGCTTTCAGTGGTCTTACCTTTCAGTTTCTCCGATGAACTGCTATGGTCTCACTCATGTTCTTCTTGGAGGACTGTTTTCAATGGTTTATGGTTGTAACATTCTGGTGGATTCATCTCTGTTCTGCCTTGTTTCCAGCCACCTTTTCTTTGGTTTGCACGCCAATTCTCTCTATCAGAAGATTACCTTTCTGTCTCCCGAGTTGCTTAAAGTTACAGGGCTGCTTCAGGGCAATTGCATCAGAGCCTTAGTTTGCTGATATCTGAGCTGTTACAGAGCACTGTTCTGGGAAGGTCCTTCATAAAAACAGCTGAGTGCCATACAAGCCCAGAAGTACAGGTGGGTGACCTTAAATCACATTATAAATGACTACTGTTCAGACAAATCTATGTTCCCCTGAATGCTTATCTGGCATCTGAAGTTAAACAAAGCCTAGTACCTATTGGTTGGACATAACAGTTCAACTAACATTCTCCAAGAAGTGAAGTGTTATCAAGAGCCCTCTTGATCTGAACTAACCCTCTTGATCTGAACTAATCCTAACTAATTGTTAATTAATTATTTCATTACAACTCTTGTGACTATTGGGAATAAATAAATACTATTTCCTTTCCAGTGAAGAAGCAGGCAGAATCATCACACACCTCTCAAGAAGATTGCCAGACAACTCCAAATCAATTGTTATTGGTTTCTACAACACTGCAGGTGACCTGCTTACCAGGGTTGTCCTCTGGATCTCCTGTTAGATGAGATAAGCTCTCTTGACATCAAAATTGTTATGATCAGCGTGTATTTGGAGGCCATTTGAGAGGGTTTTTGGACAGATCTTTGTGTTAGCTGGTTATTTCTATTTGAGTCTGCCATGTGTTATTTGCTGGCTGCCTCTGATTCCAAACTGTTTCTTTTTGCAGCCTTGTCTCTGTTTGTTTTTGACATTGTATATTCTTCTTGCAGCCCTGTGCTGCTCTCTCATTCTTTGTATTTTTCTCCAGCTTTGTTTCAATTAAAAACAGAGAGAGAAAAACTTCGTTCTCTATTTCATAGATATATCTTTCCTTTCATAGATTTATCTTTCCTAACATATAAATCGTTCACCAACAAAATCGAGCAATACAGCTCTGAAATGAGTTTAAACAATAATCTAACCATTAAACAATAAATTGAACGCTGCCATCTAAAATCTTTGGGCATCTTGTATTCCTCATCTATTACAGAGCATAGACTCATCTAACATGTACCCATATGCTGCATGCTTAACAACTCAACAAACAATTTAATCCCCCAAATATCTCTTCCTCATTTTTAATGCAAGTTCCAGAATCCGATCAGGAGAAGGAAGGGCTTTCTTGACGCTCTCCCTCTCCATACATCTCTTAACCCACGCATCAATCAATGGATATTCACTCTCAAACGGTATCTTGAAATCCCCAATAGTTTCATAAGCATGGAACCAAGAAGCAAAAGGAATGAAGGCGATATCCAGGAACCCAAAATCATTTCCACTGAAGAAAGGCAGGGATCCTCCTGCCGACATCTCTTTCAGTGCGCTTTCCAAAAATTGAAAGTTCTCCAACATGTCACGCTTGGCGGCCTCCTGAGCCTCGTCTTTCGACTTCACTATACGAACTCCCGAGTCACAAAACTGCAACCACAGAAGATTCTTGTTAGACAATGATCCCAGGAAAATAAGCCGTTACAAAATTAAACCGCCTGAAAATGTATTAAATAACTTAAATGTCTTACCTTCTTATCTGCGAAGTCGGCCCAAAAGCGGGCAAGGGCACGTTCGTATGGCTTGGAGGGTAAAAACTGCTTGGAATCCCAAGCCTCCTCAATGTACTGGAGAATTACAAGAGACTCGCATATAGGCTGGCCATTATGGATCAGGACAGGTATTTTCTTGTGCACAGGATTCATTTGCAGGAGGAGGTCGCTCTTATTGGAAAGCACCTCTTCTTGGTATTCATATTTGACGCCTTTCTCCTCCAGACCAATCAAGACGCGCATGCCAAAGGTACTCGCCCATGCGTTCAGTACCTTCACTTGCTCCATCTCAGGCACACCCAAAACCCAAATTTCACACAGCTTTAGATGATCTCCCACAAAACTAGAGTTTAATCAGCTGTAAATAATCACACGAAAAACCCAAAGTTCAAACAACTCCAGATCTTTTTCTTGATGTCATAATGAAATGGCACGAGTGTAGGAAAATATATATAAGAAAACCAAAGAAGGTAAATTTAGAGGATATGAATTCTGGACCACTCGATGGATTTCTAGAAAGTTCGTGGCAGAGTGGAGTGTGAGGTAAGGCGCATGGACCCCCATAAAGATACAGATGTAGCCAAGTTGGAGAAGCTGCATGGTCCTTACCTAGTCGTATTTCTGGCGTAGGTCCTTACGTAAGATGAACAGTAATTAGGATCAAATTTGGTGGGTACTAAAGAATATTATCCTCTAGTTTAATTAGTACAAATTCATGGGTAGCAACGTAATATAAAATGCACAAGGTTTAGCTGCTGCCTTGTTAAACAACGCACGTATTCCTCCCCGCACACCCCAAAGGGTGTGGCCCATGCCAACCGACGTTGACCTCCATTATCATTTAGACATAATGGGAAGAGTATAGGGATTGGCATTTATTATGTTCGCTTTGATTTGTTTGTGTAAAGATATACATTATTACTAACAATTGCACTTATTATGTAATTAGGTATTTGTAAGGAGTGTGTTATGTAAATAAATATGAAATTTGAAAGAAATATATATTCACATCCGTTAAGTATATTTCAAGTTTAGACTTGAGGTGTCCATTACAATCCAACAGTACTTTCACATCTACCAACATAAACCTATCTTAGAGTTGAAGTTTCTATATCATCTACTTCACTCTAACTCTCATGTACACAATTTAATCCCATGTCATGTTCCTAAACTGAGAATGCAAATATGTCACGATTTTAATCTGTGTCTTGCATCTATGAGTAAGAAACTAAAGTTTAGTGGTCTTAAATTCTATCTATTGGGAGCCCCATGTTAGCAATATGAAGTGTTTAATGGACCCTAATGTTCCTAAGCATTCTAGTTAGTTCAGAGTTTCATGGTTGTGGCCAATGTCTTTCAAGTTCGGACTGAGACATGCATATAGACCATGTTTAACTATATTCTCACATCCACCAATGTTTAATGTATAAGTGACCTTACTACACCCGAAACCCAACTTTGTTATGAACTCTGATTTATTTTAAAGCCCATGTCTAAGGACCTAAACATGTCTAGAAGTCTAGACTTGAGCAATTTATAGATCAAGTGTCATGTTAATTGTGATTAATTGATATGACGTCCTACATCCTAAAATGTTATGTAATTCTAAATCTAATTCCACCTTGTTGGCACCTAAAGAAAACCGAGTTCCCAAACATGCATTATTTACCTAAATCCATAAAAATTTCTAGCTTGTGCCTTTGTCTCTTAAACCCATTAATTATACTTGATCTGAGATTACTTTAAATGGATGTCATTCATGAAAAATTCTAAGTAAAATCCCCCCAAGTCATTGTGTTTTCCTTCCTGTGAAAATTTTCTAATTGTTGGTCTTTGTTGTCTTTGTCGGTGAATCAACTGGTTCGCAAACCGCCAATTTTATCAACTAAGGTCCTTTGGTTCGTCATTTGATCGGTTTGCCGACAAGAGAAAATGATGAAGGAAAGGAAGAAATTTGGAGTCTTTGTCGGTGAATCGGCTAGTTCGCAAACCGTCGATTTTGCCAACAATGGTTAGCCAATTCATGGTTTCGTTGATCGACCGAAAAAGAAGAGGATGAAGAGAAATGAGGCCTTTGTTGCCAAAGTTGGGAATTCACAAACCACAAAGTTTGTCGACATCCCATTTTATTGATAAAGAAAGTGGATGAAAATTCTCTAAGGTGAAGACACAGAAAAAGGAAGAGAAGTCAAGTGCTTGTTAGTGAAGTTGGAGGTTCACGAACCTTCAAGTTCACCGACATGAGTTTTCAACGACAAAGAGAAAGGCACTGGAAGGAAAAGAAAATGATGGATTAGCAAAAAGAGATAAAGAAAGTGGTGTAGAGGTCTGTGATAGATGAAATTCACCAATAGAAGGCAAAGTGATGATCAAATGTGAAAATCAAATGTATTGTAAAGCATGAAATAAATGTAATGTTTAAAATATTTTAAAATTGTTTTGAAATATTTTAAAGTGATTGTAAAGGCTTTACATGAGCATTTTGGTGGGTTTGTATTTTAAATGCCCATCTACTCCCTACCTCCATGAATGATGAATTAAAAAGGATGTACAGGTTGGTGGCAAGTTTGGTGAAATTGGTTGTAAGAATTTATGGAGGTAGGTGAGATTTAATGCTGGTGCAAGTGGGCAGGTAATTGTTGCCCATCTGCTACATTGACTTTCCCCTATATATGCACGATTCAGAGATATTTTAGGGGTAGGTTCTTTATTGGTGGCTGGAGGCTATACAAGTCTAGAATGCTTCTAGGATCCAAATCATGCCATGTCCAGTTGCAAAGGAGTAATGGAGTGGTGAAACAAATAAAAAATAGTGTATAGTAGGGGTTGTGCTAAGAATGTCTCCATGATTGTTTGTATGTATTTAGGGTTTTCCTCTTATCACATTTGCTAATAAGTTTGTATTGGGCATTTGAAAATGTGACAACATTTTAAACATATTACAAGCTTTGTAATTGTCATATGTTCTTTGCATTTGAATGCATGAAGTTCTTGTTTGGATTACTAAGTATGTTCGAAGCACAAAACTTGCAATCTAATATAGAATGTGCTTTGATCAATTTTTCTTTGTTTCCTTTCCATTGTTTTCTTTTTTGTCACCTATGACTCTCATAGCCCAATTGGATTAGCACCAATCTTGGCTCCATCAGACCAATCTCATATCATTTAAAACAAACAAACATTTACCAGTGGTTTAGGGGAAAACCATCTTTCCTATGCATGCATATTCGCACAGTTTGTATTGGCTATATAGGGGTTTTGTGACAACTAGTTATTCTTGGTTCAGTGCCAGTCTTTGCAGCCAAGATAATGAGTTGGGTTTGGTTGTCCATCTATTTTTAGTTGTTCATCTAGTTTTGAAATCAATATCTATTAAGGTTTACCCCTTGGAATATCCCTTCAGAGCCTAGCTAAGCTCGAAGTACAGGGGACGAAACCCACTCTCGTAGAGTTGACCTTCAACCCTCCACATTCTGTTGATGGACCAATTATGCTTGCATGATGACAACCCTAGCCTTGTGAGTGCAATTTTGTCCTAGGAAGTGGAGTTGTGGTTTTGGGACCCAATAGAATGGCACCATTACCGGGGGATGAGAGTAAAGTGTTGGGTTAGAAAAATGTGAGGACTCTGTTGGTGTGAGCAACCCAAAATCAATTTTGTAGCCTTGAAGATCAATCATGCTTAAAGGGATTTCCTTATCCAGTGAGGTGGTAGCTCTGTTGTCAAAGGAAACAAGATGTTGTTGCTTTGTGCATGTGCTCATGTGCATGATTCAAAGACACTACAACTAGTTAAGATATGTATTCTTCCTTCCAACTTTGAACCATGGTTTCTTTCTCAGTAAAGAAACATGTTATTTGCTATCCCTTATCCCTACACAAGTTATTTGCTATCCCTTATCCCTACACAAGTTATTTGTAATCAGCTATAGGTGAGTGGAATGGGCAAGTTTACCCTAGGGAGAATTTTTCAAATTTGTCATATGATGAAAGACCTAGACACTATGACAGAGAGAGTGTCCATGATTATTATGAGGATGAAGGTCTATGTTGTTCATACAACCCAACACCAAATGGAAACTCACATTCAAGCATGTAGGCATCAATACATAAAAACATGTTAAGGATAGATGCCCTCAATGAGATTGAAAGACAATGCAAAGAGAGGGTTAGGGCCCTACAATCAAGTCTACACTCTACTATTACAGAAAAATGGATATCTCTACCCCCAATAGTTCCACTTGACCTCATTTACAAGAAACTTGAGCTTTCTTGGGTCAGTTCTATGACAGGAAAATAATGAAACCTAAGATTTTCAAATTGATGCTGAGATATGATGGGTATTGCCTTCAGGCAGGGGATGTACATGTTGGAATATTTTCTGGTTTCATGGAAGAACATCAATTTGATGATGAATACATGTAGATGAGGTTCTTTGTTAGGTCACTTTATGGAAAGGCAAGGGATTGGTACCAAAATTTTCCTAAAGATTTATTTGCTTCATGGAATGCACTTGCTGTTGCATTTGAAGATGTGTTTGTATTGCATCTAGACCTTGCCCACCTCATCCAAGAATTAGAAGACATCAGATGGTAAGATAGAGAGTCCAATATGGAGCTCAAACACATATTTGCAGTTGCCCTTTCCCACATCCTCGAAGATTTCAAACCTAATTTACCTTTTTGTATTAACATGTATCTTGGAGCCTACAAAATTACCTTAGGCTTAGGTTCTATATAGGAGGAGCTCAATATTTTAAGCATGCAACATGCATACTTGTTCATTGATTATGTTGAGAGAACTAAAGGGGATATGATTCAGGCACAATGTCAAGTGATGATTGTGTGTGCAAGAGGGTAGAGATAGGTGTTGGTGTAGTATATGATAGTGTTACAAATGAAAATAGAAGTGATTGCACCTGCATTTAGTTGGATCAATCATCAGTGGATGATGAAGATGAGAAAATGAATGATGGTTCCCAATCTAGTGGAGAGGATTATGACCCTACTTCTTGTTGTAGTACTATGGACCACCAAGAAGGTACGCGCATAAGGCACAATGTCCTTTATAAAGACCATGCAAGTCCATTAGGTAGCATAATTCATGATTAGCATTAGTGCATGGATAATCCCCTTTTTGAAAGTGACTTAGAGTTTAGTGGGTTTGGAGAGCTATCAACTTTGAAAAGGGAGAATCAGATGCCTCATTATCAATATGACATGGATACCTATAGACACCAAGTGGACAAACATGAGTGTGTACACAATGATGAAGAGTTCACTCAACTAGCTCTTAAAGCTAGTTATGCTTAGTATATGCATGTAAATGATATTGAGAGTGAACAAGAGGCTGGTCTCTTGGTTAGTGTATTTTCCTCTTTTATCCCTAATAATGACATTGAGGCCATTAACACTTTTTTTCATCTAGATGATGTAGATCTAGTTGCACTGGATGATGGACTTGTAGAGATAAATGATGGTGTAGCCAGTAAGGTTGTGAGGATGAGGAGCATGTGGATGTATGTAAGGCCCTCTCTCAACCATGCGAGGGTTGTTTTCATTCTCATATATATTATGCTTTAGTTGGACTTCATGGAGGCACTACTACAATTACTAGGGATGTTGAGGTATAAGAGTTTAGTTGCACTTTCTTTTATTCTCTTATGTGGGTTATGATCCATCCATGTATGGGATGAGACCCTTTTTTTAATAATTTATTGATGTCACTATGGATATTTTCACACCTCATCTTGTGAGGATGTTAGCATGATTATTCAATTGAAATCAAGATATTCTAGCATGTTTGCTTCCAAGTATATAATGTTTTATTTATTATTCCAATTTCTTTAGTGTTGGATTGTATTCCACCCATGTAGTGGGTGATGATCCTATCTTTAATTTTGTCATGTCTTGACATTGACCTGTCAAAGCATAAGGTCTTTTTATTCTTTCATCATATTTTAAAATATGGTTTTTACTATAATTTTCCTAGCTTCATATTTGAATAATGGATATGGAACTATAGTAGATGGTTTTGATGCTTTGTTAAATTTAAGTGATTGAATCACCTTGAGGTTTTAAGTTATCAATGATATTTTGAGGGAGGTTGTACCCCTAGTCTACTCAACATCCTTGTTTCATGTGTGTGTCCATGTGAGTAGGAGTGTGTTATTGGTGTCTTGTGTTGTTTTGAGAAGCCTTGTGAATGTCCCTCTTGATGTACCCCTATTTAGGCATGTTGTTGCATCTTGTGTTTGATTATATTCTTGGTGGCAAGAACCCTAGGACTTGTCTGGTGTAATCTATGTGAATTCCTCAATATAGTATCATTTTAGTTGAAGGAAAACCCTTAGAGAAGTATAGGGATTAGTCTTGAGAAGTTAAAATCTAGAAAAGTTCTAAAAGGACACTTTTGCATGACTATTGTACATAGAAATTAGACTACTACATAATGCTACTAGGTCTATAGCACAAAGTGATAGATCCCTTCATAGGAAATAGTGTCCTTGTGATGTGCAAGAGTCCAGTTTGGGTAGTTTTGTCCTCCACTGTACT
Source organism: Cunninghamia lanceolata (assembly GCA_027924645.1). Classification (NCBI taxonomy): domain Eukaryota; kingdom Viridiplantae; phylum Streptophyta; class Pinopsida; order Cupressales; family Cupressaceae; genus Cunninghamia; species Cunninghamia lanceolata. The sequence continues at coordinate 8,270,475 of BSBN01000888.1, forward strand.
ATTGTCCTTAGATCATTAGACAAAGAGCATTTCTTGACCATTTCAAATAAAAATTCTATATGGAAGTTGTTCCCCTTGATTTTCTAAGTCTTCCCCATGTTGATACTTTGTTTGTAAGTGTCATATTTTTGGATTTATTCCCTCTTTTGTGTTGGGAAGTATTCCTTTGCATTAAGTTGATTGGTTATCATTCCAATTGGTTGAGGCCTTGTGCCTATTTTGTATCTTTTCCTTATCTTTAGATGTTCTTTTATGTCATCATGGAATGTATTTGAGATATTTTTGACCCTCATCCTACTTCGTGTCTTTGCAGGAGAATAAGGTTGTGGACTAGTGTCCAGTCATTATGGTGGAGGAAGCTTCATCTTCTCATATGGTCATCATAGTGACTTCATCACATGGTTAGTGAAGTCTTCCGCTTGTGCCACCTTTCTTGGTGTAATGGTGATGTCATCTTGTGTGTTGTTGTTCTTGTCACAACACCTTATGCATGTGTGAGTGCATTGCAACATGTAAATGTCACACTTGCAAAGGTAAAAAAAAATTTCATTTGGGCTTTGTTTGGTTAATGTCTTGGGTGAAATCTTAGAGCATTACAAATTACAACTACAACATTACAACATCATCACATCAACTTAAATCATAACAATAAAATAATTATCCATCAACATCATATTCAACTACATCATAGGAACAAAATAGTCTAGAACAATAACTTTACTATAATATGTAACATTTTGCTTCCTCATGAATAGAACAATCTATCGGTCCCACCCCTGTGACTGGCTCTTTCTAAAAGAGTAGGAGTGACTAGGTTGGTACCTTTACCAATGGTGCAGTATGTGTGTTGTTTTGAGATTTGGCTCATTTGTGTTGTGCTTGAGTTAATTGCAAGTAACATAGTGATGTCTTGGCATACAAGGTTTTTTATGTCCTAAATAATGACATTGAGAATGTTGTTAAGGAGAGAGTCTTAACCAATAGGGAGTCTAATTAACTTGGGATAAAGAGCTAAATAGTGATCATGAGTAACCTCAGTCTTTATTGTTACAAAGTGTGTTTCTATTACCCAACAAAATTTCTTTAATCACATTCCATTAGTACCTTTGACAAGTTTTGAAGTAGAATTTTGTATTAGCATCACCTTCATGATGCCAACCAATATGGGATTTGAACCTCCTATGTTTTTCTTCCCATTAGGTTTTTTCATGTAATTGAGAAAGGAGAGAATCTCTTTCATGGTTTTAGAAATTTCCTCAATTTTCCCAAGTTTGAGTAGAAGGGAATGTTTTAGCACAATAGAGGTAAAGTAGACTTTTATCCAAATTTTCTCATACTAGATTATAATCTAGAGATTTTGAATTTCTTTGCATATTGGGCATTATTGAAAAGGAACCCAAACTTTTAATTGCACTCAACTTCTAAGGAGAATCTAAGTAAATAAACCAACCAAAGTTGTATTTAAAGAGGACAGGGCCATTGGGTGAAAGTTCAAAGTTGTGTCAAAGGAAATGGCCAACATTGATCTAACTTATTAACCCGAATTACTACAAAGTGATGTATATTCTTTAAATTTTGAATTGGTATAATATAATGAAATTTAGATTTTTTTAAGTATAGAGAACGAGAACGAGATATCAAGCTAACTAGAATAAAATAATGAATATCATTATTAGAATTTACTCTTTTAATGCATTATTCAGCCACACATTTTCAAAAGTAAAGAGAACAAGATTAAAACCACTTTCCAAAATCAAGTTTCAAGGCTTTCTTTCTCCAATATAGAAGATGATGGAATCCAACATTATCTCTTGGTGGCAGGGGAGTTGGTGGCATAAACATTTAGATAAGTGAAGGAGAATTCTACCATCTCAAAGTATATAATAACTAATAATCAATTTGATACTCATCAATCTTGATGGGATAGTTAGCATCCCAACTGGTGAGGAGTACTCCAAAGGCTCCATTGGAACTAATGACATCTCATTTATATTGGTTTCAAATATATTTCCATGAGTCAACCACACTTGTAACATGAAGTGTAGTTTCTTCTATTCATATTGGGTAGGAAAATGGTCTTTGATGAAACCCTTGAGGTAGTTTTTTTTAGGGTACAACCTAAACCTTGACAATTCTAAGAGAGAAAAATTGGTTTTTAGAGGGTTTATTTTATGAATAAATATCTATTATATAACTTTATAAAGAAATATTGTAAACCATATTTTTTTAAAAAAGTGGGTGGAATGAATCATGCATTACAAAGCTTAAGAAAGGCATAGCCACAAAATCATCATAAAAGAAAACATAAATATGTGGGCAAGATACCAACTATCTTGCAAGAGCTATCAAACTGAGTAATGATGGTGGATCACAATTAACAAGATTTTCCCATGACTTATAAATGACATGAATATTTAATAAAATAATGATACTTGATAGATTATCTATTTTTTACATTGAGATACTCTACAAAAAGGTTATAATATTGTTGAGCCTATCAAGAGAGGGCAACACAGACTCTATATCTAATGTAAAAAAATCAACTACAAAGACAACAATACGCCCTTTTCCAAAAAGAGAAAAATCTTAGAAGACAACTTAAACTAATCACACTCACTATATTTTTAAATGTTATCATAAAATATCAAAAATATCAATTATGAAACAATCATTACTATCTTTAAATAAACAATAATTTTTATAACATTTGATAACATTCTTACCACCTTTATTGTCATTTTTCTCTTCATAATTGTATATAACGATAACACATCCTAATTTATATTTGCTAAAACTGTAATGTCCCCTATTGGAACAATACTAATTTTACCCTAAAAAACAAATATCATAGGTTTAGGGTTAGGGTTTCAGAATTATCATTAATGTCCCCTTCTAGATTTGCCCTAGATTAAACCCAACAATCATAATTATAACAAATTAGGGTTAGGGAGATGACTTACATGTAGTTATTTCTTCATTATACTCTTGAATATAAATCCTGCACTCATCACATAGAAAACACAAGTGCATACATATATACATATAAACTAATGCTATGGTTAGTGTTAGGTAAGCATATATTAAACTTAGAATATAAGCACATTTTGGAGCATAGGAATAGGGACATGATAGGTTTGACCCAACTACCCATACTAAGCCCAAGAGCAGAACTTTGGCCCTCCTAGCTTTGGTGGCAGGACTTTGACATCCACCAAAGTGGCATACTTAGTAGAGTGCTTGTCTTGCTTCCCTATCCATGCCTTATCCATTACAGTTAATAACTCATCATGGTAGGAATGGTATGGGGATAGTAGTGGGGTTCCCAGTTTATCCATTCTATGCCCAAGAGCGGGACTTTGACCCTCTTGGCCTTGATGGCAGGGCTATGACATCCATCCAAGGTGGCGTACTTAGATGGAAACCTTATACCCTCTTACCTATGTCTCCTCCCCTTCCTCCATGATGAGGGTCAGTATTATTTACAACTACAATACATTAAAGATGATTATTCATTGATACATAATAAATACTAACATTATAGCATTTCATATTATGTTGATTCACATTTATCCATTCTACATAAGTAATGTAACCTAAAAGAGATATCGATTCTTTGACTGCAACTATGTTATCAGATTTTATGATATTTAAGATACCTACTACTTCCTATGGTTGTATGTCCTTCTTGGCTTTATATTTGTAGATTAGATCTTAGATCAGTAATGTATACTCTGTCTTTGATTCCAAACTGTTGATCTTTTCTCCTTCCTCCCTTCAAACCTTCGAACTATTCTCATCTTTTATACCTCCACAATGGATATGTTTCTTATGAAAGATTGCATCTCTTTCCAAAAGATACACTCCTACAAGGAATCACACCTCTTTCAATGTGATTAGTCTTTACTAACGACTGCCTTACTATCTTAATGCTGATCGCATCCCTCTTGCAAGATATTCGCTGCCTTATTAAAATCGATGCCTTAATCAATCTTTAATATATCATATTAAATGTCTTTCCTTAATGAATCGGAACATATCCAATTTGTATGTCAATTGATTGTCTTCTACCAATGGTCACTGCCTATTACTTATAAACAACTAATTGTTGCCTTATCTCTCCATGTAATCACATCTGTATCAACCGCAACTTTCAAAGGAGATCATATTTTAAATATGAGGTTCTTGTCTTATTCTTAAGATGTATTACTCATTTCATATCATGCTTTTCAATATCCCATTTAGTTTATTTTATTGGTTGTTGTCAGAACTTGTCTTTTGAGTGCATTTGGTGTAGGTCCCAACAAATGTATATTATTTCATAATTACTATTATATTTATAAATTGAATTGATTGTAGATATTAGTATATATATAGTATTAAGATATTATATTATAATGATTATATTTATAATAATAATTAAATAATATATTTATATTTTTATATTGGTTATTCATTTCAATGTAAGTTGATTACGGCGGTCCATGACAACCTCAAATTATAAGAAAACAACTTTATTGTTTTATCATCATGGTTTAAATCTTTAATTAAATAATGCCTTATTATCGAGACATCACAAAAACAAAGCACATGTTCAATCTCCATATCATCCTTTCTTTTCTAAAAAATGTTTCCCAAGTTATCAACAATGAAATAAGGGTGATGCAATCCATGAACAAAATGTATTCATGCTTTTTCTTCTTCATCATGTTTGGGTTTCATCTATTTCTAAAGTCAACCATAAGGATATGTCTGGCTTCAATACTAGTAGATAATTGCAAATGTTAACTTATTTTTCTTTGTTTCAAACTTTGTTCATAATATTCTAGCAATGTAGATTTCAAGATTTAACTATGAGAAACCATCTCTCATAAACATGACCAGTACACCCTTTGCATTTAGGTGATGCTCATTGGGATGAAACATTATATTTTCCTAGGAGGTTACCCATCCCAATACTACTCCACTCAAACGTCTAACCATAAAATTTCCCCTAAAATCAAACCCACTTTATTCTTTTGCAGATTGCTTTTGTTTCATGTCCCAGCTCAGAGGGTGTTTGGTGCAGATGTTTCAGAGTTCTTTATTAAGGATGGTTTGATGTTTCTGCTGATTTTGGTTGGTTATCTTCAGCAGTTTGCTGTCCCATACACCTGTTCTGTACTGCTCATCATTATTGTGAATGAGTCTTCCATTTGTATAGGTTACAGGTGGCTGGCTTAAGGACGGTCTGGCATGCGTCACTGCTAACTTTTGTTTCTTCAGGCAGCTGTCTCTTTTTACCAGCTGCCATTTGTGACTGCTGGACCTCGTTTTTCTAAATTTTTCTTGGCTTTCCTTCATTCAATTAAAAAATTAATAAAAATTTCATCGAGGATGATTGACGTTGAATTTAAGACCCACCCATAAAGTTTCCTGAAGTCTATAAACAATACATGATATCCTATAATAAAGTTTCATGAGTTCCCAAACAACATATGGAATCCAATAATTAACATTTAGTCTCGAAAGCAACACACTTAAATGATAAAATTGAATGATACAGCTCTGAAAGGCGTTTAAACATGGCAACTTACCACCTATAATCTAACCCTTCAACACTAAATTGAACGCCACCATCTAAAATCTTTGGACATCTTGTATTCCTCATCTATTACAAAGCATAGATTCATCTAACGAGTACCCAGATGCTTCATGCTTGACAACTAACTGAACCATCAATTTAATCAACGAAAAATCTCTTCTTCATTCGTAATACATGTTCCAGAACCCGATCAGGAGAGGGAAGGACTTTCTTAACGCTGTCCCTCTCCATACATCTCTTAACCCACGCATCAAGCAATGGATATTCACTCTCAAACGGTATCTTGAAATTCCCAATAGTTTCATAAACATGGAACCAAGAAGCATAGGGAATGAAGGCGATATCCAGGAACCCAAAATGCTTTCCACTGAAGAAAGGTAGGGATCCCCCTGCCGACATCTCTTTCAGTGCGCCTTCCAAAAATTGAAAGGACTCCAACATGTCACGCATGGCCTCTGGGGCCTCGCCTTTGGACCACGTTATACGACCTCCCGAGTCATAAAACTGCAACCACAGAAGAATTTTGTTAGACAATGATCCCATGAAAGGGCTAACACAACATTTTACCTTACCGACGAGAACAGGGGAATGCCTTACCTTCTTGATATTCATATTTCACTCTTTTCTCCTCCAGACCAATCAAGACGCGCATGCCAAACATACTGACCGATGAGCTGAGTACCTTTACTTGCTCCATCTCAACTTCAAGCACGCCCAAAACCCAAATTTCACACAGCTGTAAATATTTTCACAGAAAACTAAAGTTTAAGCAGCTGTAGATAATCACACACAAAACCTAAAGTTCAAACAACTGGAGAATCTTTTTGATCTTACAATGAAGCGGCGTGGAGGGCAGGAAGATACATATACGAAAACCAATATTGCCTGCTGTAGATAAATTTTGCCTGCGTCAAGGTGTAAATATTTGCTGTGGGGAAAGTGATTTCTTTGTACTTGTACGATCTTTTGGTATAATTTAGTCTGCAAGTACCTAAGGTCTATAGTCAAATTCAACAACTCTCTTTGGTGGGACCATAAAGGAAATTCGAGGAAGTTGCCAAATCTAAGCGGGAACTTTTGTCAAGCAAGTAATTACTATTTAAGGGCAACGTGGACCCGTTAAAAGTTGGTAGTGACAGCAATTCAAATTCCACTTTTGTTTTGCTTTTTTTTTCCAATATTTCAAATTCGATTATTATGTATTTTTTCGAGGTCTTAGATTTTAGTGAGTTGAATATTTTTTTTAATATTTACTCGAACCTTTCCTAGAAGTTTAGGTGCAATGAAATGTTCATAGGATGAAGGTGCAATAATATTAAGAGTAAGAAAGTTTTTTTTTTTGTTTTCTTTAGATTATAAACTAGTATATTTATATTTTAAAAAAACATATCTATTTAGAGATATCTTCCAATTTATTTAGAGATATCTTCCAATTTCTTTTTTGGTTTTTAATTTTTATTTTATTTTATTTTATAAATTACTCGCAGTTAGAATGCAAGCGTTTCATTTCCCATTAAATATATTTCTTATTCTTGGCATTTATAAATTACTTACAACTAGAAAATTTGTATTTTGGTTTAAAATAGCAAAAACATCTTTGAGAGTGGTGTATTTATTGTGGCGTTTCATTATGATCCTCTATCTTAATAATCCCATGCATATATATATATATATATATATATATATATATATATATATATATATATATATATATATATATATATATATATATATATATATATATATATATATATATATATATATATTGAAATCTTATAAACTTACACAGAATCTTAGAATCTTTCAGCCCTTCAACTTCAGCCATGTGATTGTAGAACGCCTCTCAATGTGCTTGTTCAACAAGTGTGACTGATCAATAAAGAATGATTACCACCATAATGAAGACATGATTAAATGAATTAATATCAAATAAATCTATTTTCTATTTTGTGGATACATGATTATTATTACCCTTAGAATTTGTGAATCTATCATTTGCTTGTGAGTGGAATTTCTTTCCTTACTGTTTATTAGCACTCTAGAAGAAACCTTGGTAAGAGACATATTCTACAAGGAATAGGGTATGGACATATTCTACAACAGAATAGAGTATGGATATCCATCAAATCATAAATGTTTAAGGAATTTTGTCAAATGTTCTCGATGCAACCTGGAAGACATGTATCCAAATGTGGAAGTATAGACAAGGCACATGAATTGTTTGACAAAATGCCTCAAAGAAATGTGTACAAAATGTGGAGGCATTTAGAATTGTTTGATAAAATGCCTAAAAGAAATGTAGCTTCATGGAATGCCATGGTCTATCATTATGTAATTCAGATAGACCTAGTTTTTTGTTATTTTATTTTATTTTGCTATAGGTACAATGCTAGGCAGTGGGCTCTTTTGTTCATTAGATTGTTAATCATGGAGTTGAAAAGGAATTGGTGGAGAGACTATGCGAGCATAGCCACCATTGGTTTTCGCTAACCTTGGAGAAGTTCAAAATTTTAGAATGGTGAAAGGGAGACATTCAAAAATCAAAATTAAAACTTAACCATTACAGTAATGGTGACAATGGAAGGGATTGAGATTTAAATTAAACAATTTAAATGTAATTGTGGGGGAAATAGGTTGGACAATTATGGTTAAGTTGATTGAAATATTATTAACAAAAATGTGAGGAGGAAAAGAATTTGATGGGATAGAGTAACAGAGACCCATGAGCCTTCTAGGAAGAGTGTGTGAGATAAGTTTGACCCTTTAGAAAGGATAAGGCCTCAATGCTTTTTTATTACAATTCGATAAATTTGTATTTTCCCAATATATCCATGGAAGATCAATTGACTGAGATTGAGAGTATTGCTTCATGTTCTGAGACCAACAAAATAGATGACAATAGATCTCTTCAACAAGAAATTGAGATTCAAGTAGTACATATAATATAATTGAAGTTCAAAATATGAAAAAGATATGAGCGATAGTAGTGCCATTGTGTCCATCTTTCACCTGCATGGAAGCCTCTATTTCACCATCGAAAGAGGAGAGAAATCTTAATACTGAAAAGAGTGCATAAAAGATTTGGAATAGGTAGAGTTAGGGTTTTGAAAGTAAACATGCTGCTAGGTGGAGTCCCAATATTGCAGTTTGCATACAACTGCTCTTGCAATGTTCAGTCACGATTCTTTCCTATACATGTAAGGTGCAAATTAAAATATAGTGATAGTGAAGAGAGAAGTTAGGAGATGGAAAGAAAATTTTTCTTTTTGAGTCAGTCCTTTATGTACAAGACACATCATCACCCTGGTCTTTATACCTTGGTACATAATGTCTAGGGCTAAATGAAAATTCATGATTGCTCACCTAATGCAACATAACATGTTATTCATTCATCCCCAACCTTTCCTCTATTTCCTTTGAAGACAATAGAAACAACAAGGGTGAATAAACACAAAGATAAAGCAAATCAAAGCATAATACCTTCAAATACCTTGTTATTCCACCCTCCTAGATAGAGATGAAGACTGCTGCACTGAAACCAATCTTAGCTTTACTCAAAGGATGATGGTGCATCTAAGTTGCTTATCTAAGTTGCTCGAAATTCTACTAGCATAACAGTGTAGAAATGGAGGCAAAGGAAGGACAATGTAAGGCCAAGGAAAATAAGCATGGTGTAGATAATGCCTCAAGATGGACTCAAATTTATAGAGGAGAGTTGACTTGTGATGGATAGTTGGGATTTTGCCTCACAAAGGAGGGATGTGATCATGTGATGCTGAGGACAAATAGGAGCAAGAGGTCAACTGACGCAATGAGAGATGAAGGTGAGATCAATAGCTATGATTGCATGCTGGGGCATCTTTGCAATGGATGGTGGAGATTGAATAGAGAGTTGACTTGGATTTTTGTCCTCTAGTGAGAGGAATTTTCAATTCATGTTTATTGTGATTAGTTGGAATAAGATAATTATTAATAATTAAATATGTATGTATTTGATTAATCATGGGGAGGGAAAATTAGAGGAGGATAGGTAATTAAATAAAAAGAAATTTATTTAATTGACTTAGGGTATGGAAAGCTTAATGTTCTAAGAATTAATTAAATAAAGAGGCCTTATTTAATTAATTACGTATGATGGATTAATTAATTAAATAAAATTGAATTTTATTTAATTAATTAAGGCTAAGGGGGAATGAAACGTGAAGTTAGTTAAATAAAACAAAGTTTATTCAATTAATTAGGGTAGGTGGATGAAAGGGGGAATTTAGTTAAATAAATTAGATCAATGGATAGAAAGGAGTTGAGTTAGTGTGACGACAACATTGATGTGGTGTTAGTGAGATGGAATAAAGGGTGGTGTTAGCCTGACCATTTCCAGATGTCTACATTTTGCTCCTCTTTGATTTGAAATTGTGACCTAGTAGGGATGATGTCATATCAAAGAATGTCTAATTTTTCCTTAGTTTTAATGGAAGGAGTCTTGGGAATAGATTGAAGAGAAGGTGGTGAATAGACATGGAGATGATCAATTGGTAAATGGGGTGTAAACCAAAAGCAATTAATATATGATTTTTTTCTCCAATTCACCAAAGGAGGGATGGGGTTATGCCCCATCAAGAGGTCGTCTGAAAAATTATTTTTTTGGGGGAACTCTCAAAAAGATGGAATGAAGGGAGATATGGATGGAGTATGGAGAAATATGACTCCAAGAAGAAAATTTGAAGAAAACAAAGGAGAAACAAATGTGTCAAATGAAACCCTAGGGTTAGGGCTAGAAAACTAGGGATGGGGAGGGCTATAAATAGGAATGTGGGGGCCCACAAAGCTCATTTGCACACCTAAGATTTTAATTTGAAGACTGATAGTGACCTTGGAGCAGCAATAGAATGGTGGGTATTCCTTTAGATTCTCACCATGCGAAGTGAGTGCGAGTCTACTGATGCTCAATAAAGGTGGGCGAGGTAGTACGTATCATATTTTTTGCTTTTGGTTGGGCTTGGGGTACAATAAATGCACATTAATGAGGGGTAGATTGGGCTAGGTCAAAGGCATTGATCATTGGATTAGCAGCACCTGCACAAGATAAATCAGTGCTTTAAGGTGATTTAATGCCTTTACACAAGGTCAACACTTTTGCTATGTTGTAGTGCTAGTGCAAAGCAGTTTAGCGCCTTCCTAAAATGTAGTGCTTAGGATGAGTAGGTTAGCACAATCATGTGATTGAGCTTATTCATGAGGTTAATTAGCCCTTTTACATTGTTTGGCGCTTGTGCTTGGAGACTTTGTGTTTATGAGTCATTTGGCACTTCGGCAAGGAGAGGTAGTGCTTATGTGTGATTTAGCACATTCGTAGAGGTGTTTAACACATTTGTGCCTATTAGCATGAACACGAGGTTGATCAACACATATGTGCCTTTTGGTGCCTATGCGGTTGGGGTTAGCGCATTTGTGTGACTCAGTGCAATTGCCTACAAATTCAACACTTATACATCGTTCGGTGCCTACACACAAAGGTTAAATACTGTTGCGCTATTTTGAGAAAAAGGTAAAGCTTCAGGATTAGAAATGATGGTCAAGAAACTAATGAAGTGGATGATGGATGTAGGAGGATTTAGGCATGCTCTAGTCTCGTGAGTGGAGGCCACCGATGATTGGGTTGCAGGATGGGATGACAAGGGAAGATAGACTACTTCTATAGATGGTGGGATTGAGGTACGTGGCCTAGATGCTAGAGATTTAGGCACATTAGGCTATGATGATGACCCTAGTGGAGAGGTGACAATGAGACTTGCTCTTTCCAGCTGCCCATTGGGGAGATCACTATCACTTTCAAGGACATGTGGCAGATTCTTAGGATTCTAATTCATGGTGAGAGGGTTATTTATGACCCAGATAGGGGGGCAAGATTTGTAAGGATGGTGTTTGCTCCATATGAGGTTCCCTTTGATAGATGGGAGATGGAGATGTTGTGGACAAATGCACTGGCTAGAGATCTATATCACTTGCCCCTATTTATATTAGATCTGATTTTAGAAGTAATTGTACCAGATTGGCAATCTCAGGGATTCCTTGTAGGATGGGGATCATTTTTCATAGGATCATGGAGGGTGGGATAGAATATGCATGGGGACCATGTGTCATTATGCATTTGTATCATGATATGGATGTAGTGGTGTATCAAGAAGGTAGAGTTTGGGTTGTGGTGTGATGCTTCTGCACATTTATGCATGGGAGCACATTGTAGTGACCCAAGCTATTGTAGCAAGGTTATGAGTGGCAGAGAGGCCTTACATCGACTGGGGGACATGTGGTACTGGTGATGCATTTTTGATGAGCTAGACAATGTTATCTAGAGGCCTTGACGAGAGTGCGAGTTATGGGAGGATGATGCAAACCAATTGGTTTACGCTCAGTAGTCTAGGTTCATACTAGGGCATACAAAGCATACATTGGATAGGCACCTCCTAGAGTAAGTGCTTTATTAGTTTTGAGAGCAACATGGGGAACCATAACTAAAGGCAGTCCTTCCATGAGTGACTAGAGAGGCACCTAGATGGGGGGTGCCAATAGATGTGTGGACTATTATCACAACATTTGAGGCCTTGAGACCAGTGGCCTAGGGGTGGAGGGGAAGAGGTGGATCTAGGCACATCTGATGATTATGTGGCATGGTAGGCAACATCGTAGCTAGTGCATTTGTCAGTACCATTATGGGAGATGGCCAGGGTGGAGTAGGAGGAGGAGGGAGATTGGGGAGATGGGGAAGATGGAGGAGATTGACAGATGAGATGGTGGTTGGTGGTGGTTGGATGAGAGGAGGCTAGTGGTGAAGAGGAGGAGGAGCTTATCGAGTCTGCATGTGTGTTGGTGCTTCATACCTAGTTGGGTACTTTGACTACTAGGATTTCTCATCTATGGGGGAGTTGGAGGAGATGAGAGTGAAGTAGGGTAGCCTTCTAGAGGAGCTGGCTGATGAGAGGGTGATGGTGGGGATCCAAGAGCCAGAGAGGGATAATGTAGATTTGGTGGTAGAGGGATTGTGGGTAGAGCTGCAGGTAGCTTGAGGCTAGATAGCAGAGCTTACAACATCTTTGGAGTAGGAAGGTGGTAGCAACGGGGATGGAGATGCACCAGCATATGCTCTATAGGAGTGTGATGTTACTCAGATAGAGCAAGAGACATCCTAGGTACTGCAGTAAAGGGCAGAGGCATAACTACATGCCATGATCTAGAGGCAACATGGGCTTTGTTGGTCCCCACAAGCATGACAATCATGTGGTCAAACATATTGTGTGTCCAGGGAGAGTTAGAAAACATGTGATAGAGGGCAAATTACTACTATACTCTATATCATATAGCAGTTCTTGCATCGTAGAAGGTAGCATGAGGAGTCATCGGGAGTAGCCCGATCAAGGAGGATAGGGACTCTTGTTATGTAACCCCCACCACCATAGGGTCTAGGTGGGGCAGGGTCATTTGGCAGGGTAGAGGGAGTAGGGCCATCGACACCCCCAACACAGGAGATGCCAGTGCCGCCATCCCTTTCAGTGCAGGATAACTCATGTTAATATTTATGTTATTATGACACTTTGTATGACTACAGGCTCACTTGTATGATTTTATTTTTGATGTATTGAGCCTATAGGCATATTTTTTTTATCATGACCTTATTTATTATCGATTTATGATGAGGCATTTTGTGGGAGGCCTACATGATGATGTGACATGATTATGTATAATGTATTTATGATGTCTATGTTATATGCACATGGATTTGATTTATGATTATGGTTTATTTCATGGATGGATGTTTATTGTCACATCTTGACTTTTTGATTTCATTTATAATTCAATATATTTGATGAGACTGTTAGACATTACCTTATAATTATTTGATTATTGGATAATGACATGTGCGTAAAGGTAAATTGTCGTTATTTTTATAAACACGTAAATTTGAAAGTTGTTATAATAATGGATTAATATGTTTATGTTTATGGATTTATATTTTCTCAATCTTTGGCTATGATTTTGTGGACTAACCTATTGACGAGAATTTGAGTGTTACTAAGTGCAGGAACATGTCGAAGAAAAGAACATGGTTGAGGTAGAAGCATCCTAGTTGCCCAACAAGAATGGGCATGATGGAAACCTGATGCATGCACACACTCACTTAGTTTCATATGTATTACATCGTTCTTATTGCATTATTGAATGTTTTAATGATGAATTCGTTACATAGTTATGTAGTCTTGATTGTGCTTTTACATTGGACATTGGATGTGGTTGACTTTTGATGATTAGTTAAATTATGTAATTTCATTTACTATGTATGCATGAGTTTGCCATGTAATCATGCTTTCTTTTTCGTCTTATCATTTAATAAAACTATTAGGTTAATTTTAGATCTTAATTTATTATTAATTATATATTTTCTAATAAATAGATAGTGTTGGTTAATTATATGAGCATTATATTATTTCTTTTATTTATTTATTTTGGTAATTAATTTCTTTTGGAAAAAGAAATAAGTTGAATTATTTTAATTTATTTAATTTATGAATGTGCATGTCTATTTTAAAGATTTAGAGAATCAATTACTAAATTTATCATATTTGTGAATTAGAAAATTATATTTTCTAATATTAGTTTTAAGTAGAATGTGCATGTATATGATTAAAGATATTTTAATATTATTTTTCTTTTTTTTAAGAATATAATATTATATTTTACTTTTTAGGTTTTGGGGAGAAATAGGAAGAGTTATTAAAAGAAAAGAATTAGCTTTTTTTATTATTTATTCTTCTTTTTGGTTATCAATTTTATGATGTAAATTAGAAGAAAGGAAAAATAGGTTATTGAAGCTGGAGGCTTTTGAAGTGCCTTTTTGTATTAAGAATTGAAGGATTGTTGTTGTCTCAGAATTGATTGGTTTATCTCCATTGTTTTTACGAAATTGCTACAAAGATTGAGGTAGGATTCTTGTCATGAAAGACTTTAGCAAATATTTACTTTGGTTAATAATTGAATATAGGATTGTGTGAAGAAATTGTGATTTATATGCTTCTTGTGCAAAAAGAAAGATTCAGACAAATTATAGTTTCATTGAGTTTGAAGATTAGAAAATATTTTTTGTTGAATTAGATTTGGTAGGAATTTTTAAAAGTTAGTAGGATGATTTTATAGGTTATTTGATTTGAATATGGTTTTTAGGATATTGAAATATTAATTTCTTGTATAGGAAAAAATATGATAGAAAAATTGGGAAGAGATTGAAAAGAAAAATAGTAATATATATATATATATATATATATATATATATATATATATATATATATATATATATATATATATATATATATATATATATTACTATATATGTCTTAAACAATGATTTGGGTATTCTAATTTTTGGATATATAGTTTTAAAGTAGGGGATAAACTTTGCCTCCTTTTTTTGTAATTTTATCTTTTATATTTTATATTATATTATTAAAACAAGTTGACTATATTTTAACTGATAAATCTGTCATGAGCAAAAGTAGTCTGTTGTGGCATCAATAACTTTAGTTTTATGAACTAGGTTTCTTAGAAATATTTCGGGAAGGTGTGCAATTAAGTTGTTTAAATCATATAAAAAATCAGCCTTATGCAGTTTGTAAATTTTGATATATTTATTAATTAGTGACTGTTTATCCCTGTTGCTATTTTTAACATGATGTTTATATGTGATTATATTATAGTTATAAAATTATATTAAATACAGTTATTATAAAAATATTTATTGGGTTCTGTAGATCTTTGTATTATCTTTCCAACACATTTTTAAATTTAAAAAAAAATGTTGTGCTTTGAGAAAGTTATGTCTTTTTTAGTGAAAAAAAATTATGCAATATAAATCCAAGTTGCTAGCATGAAAGTCAAGTTTGGTTTACGTATGGTGTCCCAACATGGTTTTGTGACTTTGTAAGCATGTTGAATTTTCTATGTGGATACTACTTATGAGGGTGTGAGCATGAGTTGGAAAATCATAATGTTTCAGACCACATTTAAAGTCACCTGTAATGTTGATGTCAATGCTTAATTTTATTGTCCTACCATTCTATCTCCTATAGCAGCATCTTGATCACATGTAGCTTTAATTTAACTGACTTATCTATTTATGCCTTTACTTAAATGGTGTTCTTGTTTGACAAACATGAATCTAAAATTGTTAGAAGAGATCATTTTCCTTATTCCTTATTACAGATTTAATCATAACGGTATAAAATTGATCTTGCTTGCAGGTATGAATTCATATAATATAACTTTATTTGTGAAATAATTGTGCATGCAAAGTGGATTATGCATATTTAACATATTATATAAGTTCCATCATATAAACAAATTATAGCATATATTATTATATAACTAAATTCTCTTATCCTTGTTGCATAAATCAAGAAATGGAAATGGTTTGAAAAATATGAGCATAGATAGTATGGGTATTTGAAATAAATCATGCATACAGCTCATTGTTAGAAGTATGATATGCATACATCATATAGATCTTGTACTTGCTTGAAAGTATATTCACGTTGTCTTTGCATGAGAGTAATCAGTAATTGGTATTAGGCAAATGCATGTGTTACCTAAATTATTTTGTAAATAAAATAGTTATCTTTTTCTATTCATGATTGGGCTTATCTTCTAGGATAGGGTGTCAAATGTGGGCTAATAGAGAAGGTTGATCCTCTCTTCGATATTTGATTGTTACTTATAAGTGCTTTGGCCAAAGCCATGTCTTCATTGAAATAAACGAATGTATGTGTCTAACAAATTATATTAATATGTTTCTCTGCCACATCTTGTTTGTGAGATATTGGCACATTCTAGTAGAAAGATATGCATTTAGACATCAGGTTGCATCGGGTTGTCCATCCTACCTATTATTTCTAGGCTACTAGGCACTTCATGCAGGGTTGGGTATCCTTCATGTTAGGAAGGATTTTGGGGAAGCGTAATGCTTCATGGTTGGGTAGAAATGTGCCTGAACCATGTTCTTGTCTCTTGGCTTTGTGGAAGACCATGTGGGTTAGTGGTGACCGATGATAGTGATTTTATTCATTATCATTTCCTGCATAATTATAATATTTGTACTTTATTATAGTACTGAGTCAGCTATGGCATGAGATGAGAGCCAAAGATGTATCATTATATATTATATTATCATGCCGACACTTAGATTAGGCACGTGTATTTGCAAGATGTAAGTTGGTATCTTTACATATATGGGAGATGTGTCTTTTCTATTATAATTAATGAGATGATTTATTTAATTCTATGATATAGTTTATGGGAAGCACACTTTACATTTATGTTATGCAAATGTATGCAATGTATGGATATTTATGGATGCATTTGATGGACATGTAATGGATCACTTATGATATGTTATTAGTGAACATATGGATGTATGGATCATGTTGTGTTTTGTGGATTATGATAATGTTATGTTTATGTGACCATGTATTAGTAGTACACAATGAAATAGAGATCACTTCTTACCTTTTGATGACCCTTATGGTGTATGATTAATGGATGCATTGGTGTATGGTTTATGGTTGATGTCTAACATATCTATGGATGATTATGGAGGTTTATGAGGTACTGATGGATTATGCATATGTCATGATGATGTGGATGATATAGATGTGATGATGTGATGTATGGTTAGAGCTACTATTTATAAGTGAGGAGACTTCTATGGGCTTTGATGATATAAATATGATGATGTGATGTACGATTATAGCTACTATTTATATGTGATGAGACTTTTGTGTGCTTTGATGATATGGATGACTATGGTAGATATCTATGTTGATGGATGTTTTTGATGTTTTGATTATGATATGATTATGGTTGTGATTGGTAGAAATTCTGTTGTGTTTAATTTTCATGTGTGTATGATTCATATTGTGTTTGAGTGATTACTTCATTAAGTTAATGTAATTATGATGATGTATATGAGTATGGATATGTTTATGCAATGGATAGATTGTGATGTGGATTTGATTATATGGATGGTTATGTGAATGATATGATGATTATGATGATGAAAATGATGTGGTACTAAGATGTTGATGTAGGTGTATGTGATGGATGATGCTAATGATGATGCATTGATTTTTAGGTCATGATACAAAGTGTCATTATGTGAGTGAGGGATAGTTAGATGGATGGGGGACAGGGGGATGTTAGTTGTGTGAGGGGGGGTTAGAAAGATGCTCTAGGGAACAATAAATGATATATGGGAGGGATGATAGGATAGTGCATTTATGGATTAGATTGATTAGGATGTATGGGGATAGGAATGTGATGGGGTTGATAGGGGGATAGTTATGCTGGTATGTTTAGAGCAATATTAAATTATTTTAATATAGCAAAGGATAATATGCACCAAGGTATAAGGAACCAGGGTGACCATGTATCCATTTTTATGGACTTGACACTTCAAATAGAAAGGTCATCCCCTAGACATGTTAGACATTATATAATGTTAAAGGATTGTGTGTGGATAGATGCATATAGGATGAGAATGTCCATTTATAGCTAAGGGATTATCCTTAGTGTAAGGAGTTAGACTCCATACCTATAGCCTTGCCAACACACCTAAGATCAACATTAGCCTAAATGTAAAGAAACAACCACAAACATAGCATACAACAACATATGACTTTGCCCTAGTCTAAACTTATCTAATAAAACAACATGATAAAGAAGATCTAGGTGGTCTTGGGAAAGTGTAGAAGGGGCATTGAAAGATAAATCAAAGCAAAAGACAAATTGATAGATGGATCAAATAGCCATTGCATCTCTTGCCATGATGATAGATGAGATAGGATTATGTATGATATGGGAAAGATATATCCATAAGACATAGTTGTGGGAATGAGTGATTGATTGATAAGCACAAGATGGGACAACTATGTGGTAGTTGGAAGAGCTGGTCATATGTGTGATTTGTGTTAGGGCATGATGTCATTGTATGTTGGTTTTCTTGATTTGTTTCAAGGTCATGTCCTTTTGGAAATAGGATGGTAGTAGGTGAAAGTGGTAAGGTGAGTTTATTATGTCCAAGGGGTGGAAATTTATTATGGGACGGTCTGTGAGATGGGAAAGTGTGTTGGGTCTTTATTATGGGGATGCATGAAATAGAACCATATAGGAATCAAGGGCATGCATACAAAGATCTTATCCTTATAGGGCTAGAGGGTTGCCCCAACTATGGAGTGATGGGAATGGATGTTTGATATGAGAAAAGAGACCTAGTCTAACTAAATGAATTAACCTAGATCAACCTTTCTCCAAGTCACTATAGAACACAAATCACTAAAGACCTTAATGTTTGGCTACCTCAAAACATAACCAAACAGTCCAGATTATGTTCCTTTGTCACAAAGATAAAATATTGATAACTAAGGAGATAACTAAACTATGCAACGTCTAAATCTAAATGATAAACTGATTAAATCTACCAAAGAAAGAGAGTAAGAAGCACATAAATCTTGTTTAGAGAGTAGTGTTGTATAATACTTAGAAAATCTACAATAAATGTTGTATCATGTAGTCCTTTTCAAATTATCTAGATTCCTCTTTGACAATGACAAGCCTATTAGATTAAATAGGGAGCCAAAGGAGGTATTTTTAATTCAAATTTGAATAAGCCAACATGATGTTCTCTAGTGTCAAAATCAAGGTTACAGTATCCAAAGTAAGGCCAACCTTAAGAGTGTTCCACAATCTTAGAAGAAATGGGTAGGACCCAAGAATTGGGTGCCCTAGTCCTAGTGGAATCTGCTCAAAAGGTTACCACAACTACGGGGCTTAACCAAGATTTAAATATTGCTCAAGGTTTCATCATATAGTTATTAGTAAGGTTTTAGGTAGTGTGTAACATATGTCCAAAGTTGAAAGGTTAGATTAAGGATGGAAGTTTTCCTAAAATGGACTACAGGAGTGGGCACTAAAGTAGGTCCTAAGCAGAGCATGAAATTGTGCTTGCACCATCAAGGACCACAATATACTATGCTACATTTAGACCCCACTTTAGCAGGGGTATGAAACTATGTGCATATGCAAGATAAAGTATAGAAAAGTAAATAAGCATGTAAAGGATACCCAAAAGGATACTTTAGAGGATGCATATTGTCACTAGGCTAGAGAATGGAGCCCCTAGTCAAGGAACCTACAAAACCATAGTGTTAGGGACCACATCCTGCAAAACCACTTTGTTAGAAAAGGCACAATCAATCATGAATGTAACAAGATGTTTTAGTACCAAAAATTGGTAAAGGGGAATAAGAACATGATCCATAGTGAAAATCATAGGTGGGTTTATGCCCCCTATTTCTTCTTCTTTTAATGGATTTAGAAATAGGGTATGATCTCACCACTATGATTTTCTCAATAGGTTTGATCAATATGCCTTTGGTAGGGTCATTTGACAAAACAACATTGAGTCAACAAGAATATGAGGGAAAAGAGAGTGGAACTAGAATTCTAAAGCAACTAATAATGTGAAAATTAGAGTTCCCAAGCCCTAGTTACAAAAGTTTGGATGAAGATTGATTGATTGGAAGGGTGACAATATCACACTTTTACTATAAATAGTAAATGGGTCTTCACCTTTGACTATTCATTTGGCTTTTTCACCATTGAAGAATTTGGAGAGACTCAAGGACTCATGAGAGAGATGATGCTATGTCAATGGCCATATCAACCACCCCAATTGGACAAGATGAGGGATTACATAATGTAGGGTTTGAAGGCACACAAAGTTAGTCAAGTTTTGAAAATTTCATGTGAGTTTGTGTCATTTTATGTCATTTTTTGTTGTTTTACGTGCCAAAATAGGACCTATGGGGTGCTAGTGTCCACTTGGGGCACTAGAGTCCTACCAAGGTGCTAGGTTCCTATTAGGGTGCTAGTGTCCAATTAGGGTGCTAGTTTCTTAGCAAGGCGCTAGTGTCCTAGGAAAACTTGCTAAAATTTGAAAGTTTAAACTTGATTTAGTTTCTAGATGATGTGGAAGTGACATAATTCCATTTGGTGTGATTTCAAGTGCTTCCATAGATGCAGGAGCATGTTGGTGGACACTTATACACATTGTTGTGTAGTCGTGCGGGGATCCTTACTCTTGTAGAAGATGGGGCATCTTAGAGATGTCAATTTATGGTGGGTGTACAGTATGCCCACTATTAGATACCATTATATGATGTTGATGGTGTTCATGGAGCACTAGGACACAAACACATCTACCTTCCATCTTCCAACAAGAGAGATGACGATCACATTGGAGGATGTGTATCAGGTCCTACGATTACCTGAGTGAGGTGAGACCATGAATATCAATGAGTATCGATCAAAGGAGTATGTCCAACTGAGTCAGATGTATTTTCTTGACCATATTATGCCCTTTAGTACTACCGAGAACATTTACATATCTTGGTTGGAGTAGGGTATTGTGGTCACACCAATCTTATGTCGCATCTTGATTGCTACCATTGTACTCATGGTTACACATGATGGGTGACGCACACCTCTTCATGCGGGCCTTGTTCATACTATTAAAGTGATGTAGGAGCAGAGGACTATTTATTCTTAGGGATGGAGCATGCTGGCTCACTTATATCATGATCTGGGGCACTATGTTTATTATGAGACACATTTCTTGATTACTTGCAACACAGTTCTCAAGGTGTGGGTATTTGAATACATTACATGCACAAGGCTTATGGGTTTCTTGATAGAGTCTATCAGGACATGCCCATGGGTGCAAGCCTACATGCTAAGGAGACCATGGTGATTCAGTGATTTGTTGTATTGGAAAGTGAGGTTTGATAGATTGGAGCCTCAAGATATCTTGTGAAGACCATACATAGTTCTTCGAGTGTGGATGGGCTAGACTTGATAGCTGGAAAGGATTCAGAGAGATTGACTTCTATCTGGTTGTTTTGATCACATTGTCATGCCATTCTACTATGATCAAGTGACAAGGCAGTTTAGTTGTGTGCAAAGAGTTCCTACTGCTCCCCCAACCTATGTGCACTTGGCTCATAGTGTAGTGAGGCTTAGGGATGAGGTCCAACCTACTATCGTGGATGTTTCATTGAGTGACCTTGATGATGAGGTAGAGGATGCAACTCATGTGTCTAATTCTAATGATATGGGAATGAGCTGAGCATACATGATTTGGTGGAGCATGGCTCATCCTGCTCTTGTATTTCTAGTAGACCATCCCACTAGCAATCCTAGGCATTGGGTGGATCAAGGAGATGAGTCAGGGGAGGGGGAGGGAGGTGACAGTGATGATGTTGACGATGAAGAGGATCATTCAACACCGATAATAGGAGGAAGACAGTGCTAGGGAGAGGAGGTTGGTCATGTAACTAAGGAGAGACCTAGGGCCTGACCTTGTGCATCATGATCACTACCCTCTATGAGTAGAGTGGGGTATCGATACAAGTGCAAGGAGTTGAGTAGAGTTAACACTATAGTACCCCCAACAACACTGATGACTATTGGCTTAGCAACAGTCACCACCCCAGTTGATCTTGACAGGCAGGTTGATGATCCATGTGAGAAGTTTACATTTATGCATTGATTTGAGATTGAATAGAATACTAGATGTAATTGATTTTGATTTATATGATGAGTGTATTAATACAATTTTTGTTTCTATTTTTTAGTTGGTACATGAGCATGGCTTGACTTTGTGGGTCAGGTCATAGCGGAGATGGTTCCCACCATGAAGATAGTGGCCAGTGTAGGCCAACTACAGGCCAAAATAGATTGTTGGGTAGCACATGTATGTATTTGAGCCTATTTCATGGCTTATAATAGCTTACAAGATGGCCACTGTTAAGAGATATCAGGTGATCTAGAGAGCAGTGAGTGCTGAGGCAACATGAGATGCCTTCGAGACACATCTAGGTCAAACTCTAGTGGACCTTAAAGCAATTAGGGTAGTAGAAGTGCCTACAATGGATCATCCTCTTTTTAGAGCCATGAGTAGAGGTGGACGATCTATGAGCTAATAGAGAGTAGCTACAATACCAGTATGCCAATTTGAGGTTGGAGATAGCAAGGCTTAGAGGTGAGATTAGGGGCATGCAAATGTGGAGTAGATCTAGGAGTCACTCATGATATGTAGCCTCCCACTGATAGCCATTTGTCACACATCCACCACTAGGGTCCAAGGAATTTAGTAGCCATGGTCGTTTATGAGACTTGTTGCATATTTTGTATCATTATGACAAACCACATTTTTTTCTAGTGGTGATTTTGTATATCATGTATTGAAACTTTTATATATGGATATAAGTATTTTGGTAGATATTATTGTGTTATGTGTTATATTTGTGGATGGTTTAAATAGGTGCTTTTGTATTTTAATATAAACAACTTTTAAAAATTGTTTAAATAAATGCTACAAAGATCTAACTAAATGTGGTTAATTGACATGCATGTGATAATTAAATACTCTTATGATTTTAAAAAAACAACCTACTTAGATTGTTTACTAATTACGACAATGATGTAATTAACACCTGTATTGATGAGATGTTTTCTAAATGAGTCATGTGATCTAATCAACTTGTTAAAATTTCTTAATTAAATACTACAATGGTTACATACACACATGTTGAATTAAATATAATTTGATCTAATTAAACAATGTGATAACATTGTTTAATCAAATGTGATAATGATCTAATTAACATGGTGCATGAACTAAATGAATGCTAACAACAAGTAACTCTCCATGCTAAGAGAACTCCATTAAGAATTCAAGACAACAAAATGTTTTTCGTGAATGAAGCAACTACCAAAAGCATAGTAAACTTACTACCAAAATCATCCATTGTAGTATAAAAGGTAGAAACATAAACTAAATAAGAAAGACCCAATTTTGTAAGAATAGATAGAATCAATTGTTCATCTTCTTTCTCAATACCATACTATTTGAGTTGCAACCTGAGAGACTTAAAATTGTTGAAGAAATCTTTGGTTTGATCAAAATCTTAAGGCTTAAGTGCAATTAGCTCATTCTCCAATTTAAACCTTCTTATTTTATCTTGCTTACCAAAGATATTGTCTAATTTTGTCCATATCTCATTTGGTGTTGTACATGACACAACATGAAATCTAAGATCCGAACAAATATCAAGACAAAGTGTGCCATAAGCCTCATCTCTTCTATCTAATCATTTTATTCTCTTAATAGCACTTGTGGGTTCTGGATATGTGCCTAAAGTTATTCTATGTAACTTTTGTTTATACAATAGAAAGTCCATGTTTTTCTTCCATTCATAATAGTTATATTAAGTTAAAAGGGGAATTTGAGGCACATCTATGATGAAAAAGAAAAACAACAAGACAACAATACCCCTTTACTATGCAAGAGAGCCCCCCCAATTTGTTGTGGCACTTTATAATTAGTGTGATTTACAATTGTCCTCAAGGGACAAAAATTGGGGAAAAAAATCAAAATCTCTTAAAAAAGAGATCCGAGTGAGATTACACTCACTCACAATGATTTATTATAGTAAACAAATCCTCTCAAAACAAGTTTTACCTCCTCAAGTCTCAAAATGCCCAAGTTATCACTCAAAAGATAATAAAATAACAAATTAAATTAATTGAACCTGGTGTAGAATCTGAGAAATTGTATGGATAGCTTTGAAGAGCTCCTAAATACCTTTTCAAGGCCATAAGAATCATAAAAATTAGAGATCGTTGTTGAAAGTTATGAGCTCAGAAGACAAAAAGAGAGATATGTCTTCAAACTACAATAAATGCTGTCAAATAGTAAAATCAGAGAAAACACCTATATAGCGGCAAAGTACTCAGACCCAAATTTTTGTTAATATATGGTTTGCCTGATTTTGACACTCTCAGAAAAACTTATACAAAAAAGAAAAAAAAACCTATTTTAGGGCTTTGAGGGGCAAAACAGGCCCACTGTTGATGGAATATTCCTTATTCTAGGTGGAATATACCTTGCAATCACTAGAATATTCTTAGTTCACCAAGAATTCTTTAAAACCACTTGAGATGTGAAAACCATTGTCATGAAACCACCATTGATTGGTCAAAATGACCTGTTGAAAAATGAAAACCACTATTTTGTTTGGAAAATAGTTGTTGGAAGGGTGGAAACCACTTGACAAACTACTAGAACTGCTAGTGGAATTTTTCAAATAGCCTTTAACACCTGCAATAGTTGTTTATCGAGTAGATTTAGAGCTAGTCGGTCAATTGATGGACTATAGTGGGCTGTTTTGGCTGATGGCAGTTTTATGGACCGTTGGTAGTAGTTTGAAATATCCACCAAAGCTACCGATGGAGAAAGAAAGACTGTCGAGAGAGTTTGAAAACTGCTGCAGGTTTAAAGATTGCCAGTCTTAGTTGACCATCAGAGATCAAGCTTAGATGTCACTGTCAAAATCTTTAACCACCGGAGAAATGTTATGAAATAGCCTGAGGGGCTTAAATGTTAGAATCAAGGCAGACAACTGAGAGGGGGGGTGAATCAGTTGTCTCAAAACTTTCTTCCTTTTAATCACTTAAATCCTTCTTATAATTCAATAGCATAATAATAAATCAATCATGGAAACTTAATGCAACAATTCAAGAGCAAAAACACATTAACACATATGACACCAAGATTTTAACATGGAAAACCCGGTTAAGGAAAAAACCATGGGGTGACTAACCCAAGATTGTATTCTCTATTAAAAGAATAAGAAGAACAAATGGCACATGCTAATTAGGGCTCACTGCCCAAGCACACTACTCACAAGAAGCCCACTATCTATAAGAGACACACTGTCTACAAAATGATAAATATTACATACTTGAACTGAAGAATAGCATCTTCACCATGCTTGAGTCAGTTTCATTTAAGCCTAATACTTCTGCTCTACATTTCGCTCTGCTTCTCTCTACCACACACTCATCTCCACAAGATACATTTGAAATGACTTCACAACCTCTTATTTATATAAGACATTTGTCTTTAGGATAATCATCCAAGTCGGCATACATTACAGAGTAAATACATAAATACAACATGACTAATTACAAAAAGACTTCACACAGATCAACATGCTATCGGCCACATAGATCTGAGACTTCAATCTTCCTTTAGGAACACACTATTCTTCATAGAACATCTTCAAGATCATCCGCAGGATGTGTAACTCATCTGGTCGGCCAAACATAGGAAGAACATCATCATCCAGACGTAATTCTTTAATTACAAGCTCAATCTTCAATGCGAATCACCAACACGAACTAGACACAATCCAAAGACCTCCACAAGCTTGCCTGAATCACCAAGAACATCCACACTATTTCTACTTACTGAAATCATTCTCTCCTTCATCCGGAACCTCAAGAACATAGTCTGTCATCACTGTCATATTGGAATGGATGCTTGCAGACCTCCAGACCATGAACCAATTGAGTTGTCAATTCACATTGACTTTCTAAACACTCCACAAAATTTGTAGAACAAGATATTGCATTTTTAGATCTCACTGGACCTATCTGTGTCACTCTGTCACCTCTAAACATCTACTAGAACCGGTATTACTCAAGTGGCCATAACTTCTTCAAATCTACATGTGGACCTCTCAAATCTTTACTAGATCATCTTAAGACACATATCTACGAACCCTTTGATGCACATCCTCTGATCTTCATCTTAACTGGGATCTTTACCTCACTGTCTTCATTATTCTTGTCTATTCCTAATAGGACTAATTTTCTTAATATCTTCAACATAGAACTCATCCAATCCTTATCATCAATGCAACAGGAGTATGTTGACATGAATGACAACATTGGTTAGGTCCATACTTGCAACAATCTCCCCCTTTGTCATTGATGGCAACATATGATGTGAAAAACTATTTTAACCATCAAGACAAGAACTTCTCCTCGCTGACTGACATAACTCCCCCTATCACTAACAACCATTCACATGTATTCTCTTCCTTTACTGCTCCCCCTTTGATCAACAACCAATTTTTGTTTTTCATGTCTTCTCTCCCCCTTTGACATCAATGGCAAAGGGCACATACTTGCATCACTTTAAAACATACCAGCTGCTCCCCTTGAGTAGCATCTTCCCAACATCAATCCAGACCACAAGATATGACTGTGAGATCCACCAGACTGATGCACATCAGTGTACCTTAATTCAAACTCAGAGGGGTAATAACCCCTAAATTCTCCCTGAGATACTCAAAAGGGTCCTTAGGTAGAGGTTTAGTGAAAATATCTGCAATCTGATCCTTGGAGGGAACAAACTCCAATATGACTTCATTCTTGTTCACCTACTCTCTTAGAAAATGAAACTTGATGGATATATGTTTTGTCTTTGAATGCAACACCAGATTTTTTGATATATTTATTGCACTTGAATTATCACAGAAGATTGTGATAGGTTCCTCATACTCCACTCTAATGTCTCTTAGCATTTGCTTCATCCACAATACTTGAATGCAACTACCTGCTGCTGCAATATATTATTCTTCTGTAGTGGATAGAGATATTGCCTCTTGTTTCTTGCTCAGCCAAGAAACCAATCTTTTCCCCAAAAAGAATGCTCCACCACTGGTACTCTTTCGGTCATCCACATCTCTTGCCCAATCCACATCTGTATATGCATGAAGAGAGAAATCATGATCTCTAGGATACCATAAACCATACTCAACTGTCCCTTTTAGATATCTAAGAATCCTCTTGATTGCCATGACATGAGATTCTCTAGGATCAGCCTAGAATCTAGCAACAAGACCAACAACATTCATAATGTTAGGTCTAGTTTGAGTGAGATACAATAATCCTCCAATCATTGACCTGTATTTTTTCTAATCAGCGTTAGGAGAGTCATCATCTTTGCTCAATTTACATCCAACTCATTGGTTTTGAGTCTTCCATCCCAAATTTCTTCAACAATTCTTTCACATATTTGGTATGTGAAATAAAGATTCCTTTCTTTGTTTGAATGATTTGTAGACCCAAGAAGAAATTCATTTCCCCAAACATAGACATCTCAAATTCACTTTTCATTTGATTTGCAAAAGTTTTGCACATAATATCTCTTCCTCCAAAAATGATATCATCAACAAACACTTCAACAATTAAGATGTTTTCATGATCAATTTTGAAGTACAAGTTACTGTCAGCAGTACCTTTGTTGAAACCAATCTTTAAAATATGTTTATCTAATCTTTCATACTAGGCTCTTGGGGCTTGTTTGAGTCCATATAATGCTTTCTTCAACTTGCAGACCATATCACCATGATCAGACAATTGGAATCCATCCGGTTGCTCAATGTAAATTTCTTCTTCCAAGTCACCATTAAGGAAGGCAGACTTGACATCCATCTGATATACTTTGAAGTCCTTGAAGGTAAAAAAGGCAAGAAATAATCTGATTGCTTCAATTCTTGCCACTAGAGCAAAATTTTCTTCAAAATCAACTCCTTCTACTTGAGAGTAACCCTTGCAGACCAATCTGGCTTTGTTTCTGACTACACCATCTTTATTCAATTTATTCTAGAAGACCCACTTGGTTCCAATCACATTCTTGTTTCTAGGTCTAGGAACAAGATCTCAAGTGTGATTTTTTCAATTTACATTAGCTCTTCCTCCATTTCTTTAGTCCATCTTTCATCATTGCATGCTTCATTCACTGACTTTGGTTCAATCTTTGAAATCAAACAATACTCTTCTGAGTCTTGAGCAATCTTTCTTTTTGTTTGAACACCTTTTCTTTTATCACCTATGATCTGATCTTTAGAGTGATTCATTCTTACATACCTAGGAATTTTGGGAATTTCTTGCACTTCTATTTCTTGAATAGGGTCATTTAAACTTATCTCTTCTTCCTGATTCACCGGATTAGTCTGGATCTAAATTTCAGAAGGGGTTTGGATTCCTTGGACCAAAACATCATTCTAATCATCTTCATCATATTCATAAAATCTTGAGGGTTTCTCAATACCTTCATCAACCTTCACATTTGTACTTTCTATAATCTTTCTCAATCTCTTGTTATAACACTGGTATGCTTTGCTTTGAGTAGAATAACCCAAGAATATTCCTTCATCACTTCTAGCATCAAATTTGCCTAGATCTTCATCTCTTTTAATGTAACATTTTCTACCAAAGACTCTAAAATACTTCACAGTGGGAGTGATGCCAAACCAGAGCTCATAAGGAGTCTTACCAGTGTTGCTTCTGATTTGTACTCGATTAAGAGTATAGACTGTACTGCTTACAACTTTTCTCCAGTAGATGTGAGGAACATTTTCTTCCATCATCATGGTTCTAGATGCTTCCTGGATTATCCAGTTATTTCTCTCCACTACTCCATTCTGCTGTGGAGTCCTTGGAGTAGACAACTATCTTTTTATCCCATGTTTCTCACAGAATTCTATGAACTCACCAGATGTGAATTCTCCACCTCTATCAGACCTCAGACATTTTATGTTCAATCTAGTTTCATTTTCTACCATAGCCTTGAAGATTTTGAATTTCTCATGAGCCTCTAATTTCTCTTTTAGAAAAGTCACCCACATCATCTAGGAATGGTCATCAATTAATAACATGAAGTATCTATCACCTTGCACACTCCTGCTTCTTGTCAGACCACATAGATCAGTGTGAACTAAGTCCAATACTTTGGTAGAAGACTATTCCTTACTTTTGAATGTGACTTTGCTTTGCTTACCAAACTGACATTCTTTGCACAAACTATTAGTAGGTTTCACCAGTCTTGGAAGATCTCTTATAGCTTGAGTGTTGCTTATCTTGATGATATTATCAAATTTCACATGACACATTCTCCTATGCCACAACTAACTCTGATCAATTTGAACAAATAAACAACTTTTTCCAGTACCAACAAAGTGGAAGATATTACCTTTTGTTTGAGTACCAGGTGCAATCTCTGTTTTGGAACTTTCAAAGATCTTACATTTTCCATTTTTGAATCTGAGATCATAGCCTTTGTCCACCAACTGTCCAACACTGAGAAGATTGTGCTTCAGACCTTCAACATACAGTACATTACTGGTTTTGTTCTTTCCATGAAAAGAAATAGTTCCTCTACCTCTGATCTTGCCAGCAGAATTGTCAGCAAATTTTACAACTCCTCCTTCATATCTTTCCAAATCTATGAACTTATTTTTATCACATGTCATATGGTGGGAACATCCACTGTCAATGACCCAATCATCCTTTTCTTCAACTTGGGCAGCCACAACTCTTTCTACCATTTTATGATTGATAGATTCAGAGGGCATTAGATCTTCTTCCTTGATGGCAATAAACACCCAGTCACTTCCGAATTTGTTTCTTGTCTCTGATTCATCATCTATTACTCCATCATCATCATCTTCATGAACATAGTAACATTTCTTTTGGAATCTTGATCTGTTAGGATTTGGTCTTGAAAATCTTTCCGGACACCTTGAGGCAAAATGACCAATCTTAATGCAGTTAAAACATTTAAAAAGCAATTTTCCTTCATACTTACTGAATCCTCTTGGTAGTCCTTTGGCAATAAGGGTTTCAAGTTGAGCAGCTTCTGCTTCATCTTCTTCCAGATCTTTTCTTGCTTTTTCATACCATGATAGTTTCTTTGAAGAGTTCTCTCCTAGATCAAACTTTTGTTTTCCTTTTATAGAAGCACTAGCTTTGGAAGCAGATTTAGTCTTGGGGGGTGTATCTTCAAACTTGGCCAATTCAAATCTAGCTAATTTACCAACCAATTGATCTCTTGTGATATTTGAAAAAGATCTGAATTCTTCAATAGCAGCAACCTTGTACTTGTAAGAAGCAGGTAGGGATCTGAGAACTTTGGCAACAATGTCATCTTCATCTAAGACTCCACCAGCACATCTAATGCCACAAACAAGCTCATTTACTCTTGGCATAAATGAAGTGATATTTTCATCTTCACTCATCTTCAGGTTTTCAAAATTTTCTTTCAGACTCTGTAGCTTGGCACATTTAACATACTTGTCTCCTTCATGCAGAAGTTCCAAATTTTTCCAAATCTCATATGCAATTTTTAGATCTACAACATTTGTCATCTCTGAATCAGATAAGGCACTTAGTAGAGCTTTGTTAGCCCGAAGGTTGTTTTTAACATCTCTGATTTCATCTATAGTTCTCGGACCATTCTATGGAGGAACATACTTCTTTGTAGCCATGATCCAATATTGCATTCCCATACATTGCAAGTGACATTCCATGCAACTTTTCCAAAGAGTGAAATTGGTTCCATCAAACCTCAGACTATCTTTCTTGTAGGACGACATCTTGGATCTCCTCAAGTGGTTAATCTCTTTTAGAGGAACTTACTCTGATACCAATTGTTAGAATCAAGGCAGACAACTAAGAGGGGGGTGAATCAGTTGTCTCAAAACTTTCTTCCTTTTAATCACTTAAATCCTTCTTATAATTCAGTAGCATAATAATAAATCAATCATGAAAACTTAATGCAACAATTCAAGAGAAGAAACACATTAACACATATGACACCAAGATTTTAACGTGGAAAACCCGGTTAAGGAAAAAACCATGGGGTGACTAACCCAAGATTGTATTCTCTGTTAAAAGAATAAGAAGAACAAATGACACATGCCAATTAGGGCTTACTGCCTAAGCACACTGCTCACAAGAGGCCCACTGCCTATAGGAGACACACTATCTACAGAATGATAAATATTACATACTTGAACTGAAGAATAACATCTTCACCATGCTTGAGTTAGTTCCATTTAAGCCCAATACTTCTGCTTTGCCTTTCTCTCTACTTCTCTCTACCACACACTCATCTCCACAAGATACATTTGAAATGACTTCACAACCTCTTATTTATACAAGACATTTCTCTTCAGGATAATCATCCAAGTCAGCATACATTACAGAGCAAATACATAAATACAACATGACTAATTACAAAAAGACTTCACGCAGATCAACATGCTGTTGGCCACATAGATTTGAGACTTCAATCTTCCTTTAGGAACACGCCATTCTTCATAGAACATGTTCAAGATCATCAGTAGGATGTGTAACTCATCCGGTCAGCCAACTTAGGAAGAACACCATCATCCGGAAGTAATTCTTCTATTACGAGATCAATCTTCAATGCAGATCACCAACACAAACTGGACACAATCTAAAGACCTCTACAAGCTTGCCTAAATCACCAAGAACATCCACACTACTTCTGCTTACTAAAAGCATTCTCTCCTTCATCCAGAACCTCAAGAACACAATCTGTCATCATTGTCATATTGGAATGGATGCTTATGGACCTCCAGACCATGAACCAATTGAGTTGTCAATTCACATTGACTTCCTAAACACTCCACAAAATCCATAGAACTAGATATTGCATTTTTAGATCTCACCAGACCTATTTGTGTCACTCTATCACCTTTGAACATCTTCCAGATCCAGTTTTACTCAAGTGGCCATAACTTCTTCAAGTCTTCATGCGGACCTCTCAAATCTTTACTAGATCATCTTAAGACACATATCTACAAACCCTTTGATGCGCATCCTTTGATCTTCATCTTAGTTGAGATCTTTACCTCATTGTCTTCACTATTCTTCTCTATTCCTGATAGTATTAATTTTCTCAATATCCTCAGCATACAACTCATCCAATCCTTATGATCAATGCAACAAGAGTATGTTGACATTAATGACAACATTGGTTAGGCCCATACTTGCAACATTAAATTCCTGCCAAGTGTAAAGAGATCCTCACTGGTGAAATGTTAATGTTGTTGTTGAGCTAGACAAGGCTAGGTCTACAAAAAAAATGTAGGCTGAAGGTTGGTTTATAGGCTTTGTGGCCTATCATATGAGGCACATGCCTCGCGGTATGACTAGGTACCAGGACCTGCACCTTGCGAAGGTACCTGAGTACCTTTTTTATACATATTTTTAAAAAGTAAAACCCTGCAAATCAACTTTATTACCAACGAATAAAATTTTTTGGACCAACAGAAAATATTTACCCAATGATGATTTTTGATTTTGATTTGACCATAGATGCCAACAACACTTGTAGATTACTTAGTATAGTACTGTCGTATGAATTTTGTTGAAGCCCTAACTAGGGCAAAAAAAAATTTCCCAAATTTTTTTCGATAACAAAATTCAGCAATTTGACAATTGTTTTAAAGGTTTTTGACACCTCGTGATCGCAATGGTGATGTCTGATTTTCTCCAGGACACACCTAAGACATTGCTCCTAGCAAAACCTCTCCAATGAGGTAAGGAAATTGTAGATCTAACTCTGATACCATGTAAGAGTCAATATGACTCAACAAGCAAGGATCCATGCAATCAATACAACCTTCCACACAAAGATAAATGAGAAAATGCTAAAACAATGGAGCAATGATTCTATACACCAAATAGTATATGAAATTATTATGAAATATAATGAGAGATCCTTGCTTATAAAGGAAAGGATGACAATCAATGAGTTGTAGCCATGTGACAAGTGTCACATTCCTATCACATGTGACAACTATAGAATAGGATGCCAACTAGACCACATGTGTAGGATAAGACAACTCACTGCAACTATCAACAACTAGAAACAACTAGAAACATCTAGAAGACTCACTAAGGCAACTTCAAATGTGAATTATGTGTGATGTGTGAATATTATTTAACTAATAAATAGTTAAATAATATGAATTATCCACACAAGAGGAAATTAACTAAGCTAATTAGGAAAAACCCCTATTCACACCAACAATACTACTATACAGGAAGAGTTTAGTTCCTAGGAAAGGAATCATACCTAGGATTTAGTCCCTCTTCCTAAGGGAAGAAAACCTATTCAATGCAAGTGGATCTATCAAACAAAGTTTATAGTAGATGGGTTATTTGACAAGCATAAGGCTTTCTTGGTTGTCAAAGGATTCTCCAAGGTTCCTGGAATTGACTACCATGAGAAATTTACTCTAGTTGCCAAAATGAATTATATTTGACTTATCCTTGCTATAGCTATAACCCATCATTGGAAATTTCCTTAGATGGATATCAAGAGTGATTTTATTCATCTAGTGACCTTCAGGAGGAAATCTACATGGAGTAGCCATAGTGATTCATTCAAGATCCTTTACTTGTTTTTCATCTTTGGAAGTTTCTCTATGATCTCAAACAGGGTCCTTGGGCCTAGTTTGCTATGTTGTAAGTTTTGTTCACTCAATTCCATTATAATATGAAGATATAGATTTTATAGTAGGATGATACTCTAGCTTTTTTGGTTCTCTATATTGATGACTTGTTGATCATAGGGAGTCACTCATGCACCATCAAGGTAGTAAAAACTACTCTTCATGATCGATTTCTGAAGTCAGATTTAGGTTTTCTGCATTACTTCTTAGTGATTGAGATCACTCAATCATCTTCAAGTATGTTCACTATACAACCAAGAATGCACTTGATATGCTCTCTAGATATTGCATGGCTAACTATAAGCCTGCATTGACTCTATTTCTGTCATGGGTCAAACTTGAGGCTAAGTATTATTCACCATTGGTATATAGTACTTTATATTGACATCTTGTTGGGAGAGGTTCATTTATTTGACTCACACAAGATCCAACCTTTCATATGTCATGGGCATGGTCTCTTAAATCATGTAGGAGCACCATGAGTTTCATTGAAAAGTAGCCAAGTGGATACTCTACTATGTTCAAGCAACTCATAGTTATGGGATTCAGTATGTAGTGGGAGTGGATATTGACTTGGTGGGACACAGATTAAAATTGGGTAGGTGATCCTCAGGATTGAATGTCTATTTTAGTGTATTACTTCTAACTTAGTTTTAGTCCAGTTTGTTTGTTGATCAAAAGTCATCTATATTTTCTCTTTCATCATAGAGGCTAAGTATCGAGGGGCAATTAATGCCACTAGTGAGGATATTTGGCTTTACAATATTCTCCTTAAGTTTGTTATTCCATTTAGAAATCCTACAATCATGTTTTTTGATAATCATAGTGCAATACAAATCTCAAAGAATCCAATCCATCATGATTGGACTAAACAGATTAAGATAAACATGCATTACATCCAAAGCTAAATCATGGAAACATCATTAATCTCAATTATTATCAGACATCAAAGTAGATCATATACATCTTCATCAAACCCTTCACTAAGAGCATGTTCCTTCATCTACGAGCTTTTCTGGGGGTGCAGAGATTGTTTACTTTGGTGGGCTTCCTATTCCTTCACTTCCACTCTCTCTGCTCTGGGGGGTATTTTCTCTCTCTATTTTTCTTTGGGGGGGTATTCCTTTGTGGGGGGGTCCTTTTCTCTTGTGAGGGGGAATTATTTAAAATTTATACCTCATCAAGCTTCATTTGTTTAGACCCATATATTGTTACCAACCTAAACTATGTTTAAAGGGGTGTCAGTGTAGGTTTTTTATTTTCCTTATGTTAGGGGATATTTCTTTTTACTACATATATTATTAAGATTTCCTAGGTTAATTAGGCATGGTTATTATGAGACCACATGGCATAATCCATCAGTTACATGTGTCACCCTCACCCACTGTTGGGTATGTTAGCAACATGTATTGTTATTGATGTCAACATAGTATACATTGATGTCAGCATAATATATGGAAATGTATAGACAGACTTGTATAGAGAATAGTTTGGTATGTGAGCGTGGTGTGGAGGTAAAAACTTATGTTCTTACATGGTTCTATTATCCCCACATGTACATCTAATTAGTTGGGTGTACCACACTTAATGATAAGAAGAAGAAATCCAACTAAGGCATTCACAGTGCACATCCTAAGGTAGTGACATCTTGTTCTAGTCTGCATTCCTCTATAGTGCAAGATTCAATCTTACAGTTCTAAAGACAAATTTATTCAAGTATTGAAAAATGATAAATCCAAGTTTTCAAGTCTTCACATCATCAACATAAAAAGGTACTAGGTGTATAGTGTATTGATCATCACTTAGACAAAGGCAATACAGATTGTTCCAGAACCCATTTGCATAGGTTTGAGTTTTGCAGAGGATGAAACATGTATTGATCAGCCATTAGAGCTTGTGTGGAGGTATTATATGGTCCAAGGTATATTAGGTATGATCCGCATGCAGACAAATTCCATTTTTCAGTAACGCATCAAGAAATTATGTTTGCAAGTAAAGATTTGAGTATATATGTCCTACAGACTTCTGGTTATCCACGTCAAACTCTTGATTTCCTTCAGAATAGTTAGATAAAGGTGTGCGGATATAATAAGGAACATCTAATGACACTTATACTCATTCCAAAATGTTTTAGGTCTTGTATTGCACTACAACATCATATCTTGAGATGTGAAGTATCACATATGGTCTGGAATGCTCTATTTTCTACATATAGTCATGTTTCCTATTTTGCAGATGTATAGTTTGATATGATACTTATTTAGTAAGGTGTATGAATGATGTTCAGATCATGTATGATTAAATTTCTAGTCCACATGAAGATTTTGGCTTCTCCCTAGCAGTATGAAGATGAACAGTTAATAGTCCTAAGTAGTTTGAGCTGACTGGTTAAGTATTTGATATATGTGGAGGATCTTGGTTAGTTTCCTTAACTCTAGAAGGTATTCAAAGATATGTCTTGATCTCCTTTTATGAATTTCTAAGGTCTGCAACATGTTTTTCCTATCATATTGTATGTGTTGATGCCGACTTGTGAAGAGCTACATGTTTCAATCAATGTTGATTGTGATGTTGACCCAATCAATCTTTTGAAGTGTTGTGGTAGATATTTATAGAAGATCAAGTTCATTTGTGATATTTAGATAAGGGGCTGTGAAGATAAGCAGAGAAAAATGAAAGATATTAAGTGCATAGAATCATTTTGAGGGCATGTATTGAGCAAAAATAGAAGACTACATTACCAACATGAGTCAAATGTTTTCCTTGTAGCAATCCATGTAGTTACTTTCTTTGAAAATCATATTGCAATGAGCAGAGTACTTAGGGAGTAGTAGCTTCCTTTGGTTGTAGCCCCAAATCAAAGTTGTAATTATTGTAAGCACAAATATAGGGAGTTGTAGCTTCCTTGGGTTGTAGCCCTAAAATAAAGTTGTAATACTTTTGTAGTCAGCATAATATATTGTGAGCTAATCCTCACCATGGTTTTTCCTTGTTTTAGGGGTTTTCCACATAAAATTATTAGAGTTATGTGTATTGCATAACTTCCTTTTTGTTCCCTATGTTATTTAGTTTGCTTTGGTAAACAACTAGTTAAATTTTAGTGTATGTTGATTCACGCCCCTTTCTCAACATCTTATTGTGTTCAACATGTGGGCTAGGGTTTAGATTTTCAAACTTGTAGAAATGAAACTACTTGAAAAACCTAACAGCAATAGAGAGCAATCTAACCTAGAAATTTATCAAACAAGCATGCAAAACAACCAAAGTCTAAGCTATGACATGTCTAATCTCCATTGTCCTCCTCATCTTGCATTGTGTTCTTAGATTTGCAAGTACATGCAACATCATGAGAATCTCTTGTGTGGGTTAAGCAAGATTTTAGAGATGATAGGCTGAGAGAATGAGAAAATGACCTAAGAGCCATTAGGGGGCAAAATGAGGCTGAATATGTGGTTTTATAGAAGAGGAATTTTGATTGAATGGCTAAGATTTAAAGTTGACTTGGAGGCCAAATCAAGGGTGGAGATGAGTTAGGGTTTTCTCCCCACTAGAAGACAAAATAGAATTTAAAATTAGAAGAAACTGGTAAGGTGGGATGGGATTTAGATTAAAGAAATTTGTCTAATTTATTTAATCATGTGAAAGGGGATTTGGATGGGATTGATTTATTTATTTGAATAAATCAAGTGAAGGGGACATTAGGATAGTGAATAATTAAATAATCAATTAGAATTAATTATTTAATTATAGAGGAAATATGTACAAATGACTAGAATGGATCAAATTGAAATAATTGAATGATGGGATTTGAAGGGGAAATTTGTCCTGTCGCATTTACGACATAAGGACATTTTTTAGTGTCTACATTTCGCCCCTCTTTGAGATGATGTTGCGACCAACTAACATCATTTCAAAGAAGTCGAGGAAATGGATAGAGGAAAAGGATGATGATAGAAAGATAGGGCGATGATCCCCCCTCGAGAGGATAGGCGGGTTGGACAAACACATGTATGCTCTCGAAATGAAAGGGATTGGCGGGGAATGGATAGAGGAATGGATACAAGAAATGAAAGGTATGGTAGGCTACAATGAAAGTAGAAGAATGAAGATGTAAGGGAGATGGTGGAAGAATGAAAGATTTGGCTAGAAGAATGGAAATGATATCTTGCTTTGATAGATTTTTGAGCTTCTCACTTGCAATTTTTCTGCTTATCATCATAGAACTTATTATGTCAAAGGATGACAATCACCATGGTATGTCAAAGGCCAAGGTGGAAAGTGTAGTCCCTTGTGAAACATGCATGAGACAAACAAGGAATGCCCAACTCAGACTAGTAACTGTGATACCTTGTTGGAACATGCAATGAGATGACTATGAGATGTGCAAGTCCTTATGCAAGAAAGCAGTTATTCTTTCCAATGCATAGGATGCCTTTGATTTGAACCCAATGGAATCCAAATCACACGCAAGGCACCAAGTTGCCCTAGTCATTTTGCCAAGACAAACCGCAAGCAACAATCAAAGAAAAAGGTCCCGCCCTATCCTTGCTTCTCTTCATCACTTAGGGACTGCCTTGAGAAGCATAAGAATGAGACTGCAAAAAACAATCCAATAAAATAAGATAGACCAGACAAACAGCCACTTGGAACTTTTGCCAAGTGATATGTGTTTGATTGATTGAGAATGATTGGATGGAGAAGGGGCTTGGTTTCAGGAAAGAAGCATGTCGTATAAGAAGCCTGATCTAGTTTCAATAATGCCCCTACCTGTCTAAGGCAAGTGAGATGAATGATTGACACTAGTGTTGTTGGTCATACGAGCAGCGCCAGGTTTTGATTGATGATGATGATGATGATGATGATGATGGTTATGATTGATACTAGTGTTGTTGGTCATACAAGCAACACTAGGGTTTGATTGATGATTGATTTCAGAAATGACGCATGTCGTATAAGGAATAGAATCCTAGTTTCAATGATGCCTCATTCTATGTAGGAATGTGATGGTTGATAAGGATAGTTTGATGGCAATTGATTGATTTTGCTGATTGGATAGCTGATCTTTTTTATGTTTGGTATTGTTTTGAGGTGTAGATTGCTGTGAAAGATTGATTGTTTTGGTTTGATCAAAGTGTCCATTTCACGAAGGACAACTTATTATGATGGTTGATAGGATGGACCCTAAGGGGCTGACCTAATGCCTTGGGGGCGCATCAAAGATGGCCTTTCCTACGTGAAAGCTCAGAGGTGACATAGTTCGACCATGCAGACTGTGGATGATTGGAAGAACTGAGTTGAATGGTAAGATGATGTGATTGGTTGATTGACGAGGATGGTTGAATGGATCAATCGAGAGATTTGAGTGAATGATTTGGTTGAGGAAGTGAATGATTGGAAGAATTTATAGAAGAATAGATTTGGTTCGAATAAATGGATGGATTGAAGTGGTGATGAGTTGATCGAGTGATTTTATTGCTTGGAGTTTTTGGTTGATATTTAATTTTTTTTTGTGATTTTTAATGAATATTTCATTTTTTTATTTTGGATTTTGGACATGTTTTGATTTTTTTGGATGTTTGGAAATGTTTTGATTTTTTTGACATGTTTTGAATTTTTTTGGTATTTTGAGGATATTTTGATTTTTTTTTGGATTTTGACATGTTTTGAATTTTTTTTTGTATTTTTGGATGTTTTGGATTTTTTTGGATTTTGACATGTTTTGATTTTTTTTGTATTTTGAGGATATTTTGATTTTTTTTGTGTTTTTTGATTGTTTGGACTTTTTTGGATTTTTGAAATATTGTGATTTTTTTTGTGTTTTTGAGGATATTCGATTTTTTTGGATTTTGAAGTGTTTTGATTTTTTTTGGGATTTTTGAAATGTTTTGATTTTTTTTGGATTTTTGAAATGTTTCAATTTTTTTTTATTTTTAAAATGTTTTGATTTTTCGGTGTTTTTGGCATGTTTTGATATTTTTGGATTTTGAAGATATTTTGATTTTTTTGTGTTTTCAGATGTTTTAATTTTTTTTGTTTTTTGAGGATATTTGATTTTTTTTTGTATTTTTGGAATGTTGTGATTTTTAGGATTTTTGACATGTTTTGTTTTTTTTGGAGTTTGAGATGTTTTGATTTTTTTTGGATTTTGATACGTTTTGCTTTTTTTGGTGTTTTTGAAAATATTTGATTTTTTTTTGTATTTTTGGAGAATATTTTGATTTTTTTTGGTGTTTTTGAAAATATTTGATTTTTTTGCATTTTTTGATTTTTTTGAGGAATGACATTGGATGATCATGTCGATAGCCTTTGCGCTAGATACCAATGACAAGGGAGAACCAAGTCTAGATGCCATGGAATGAATGGATTGGATGAATGGATAAAAGGGGTGGGCGATAGTGGATGGAAAAAATGGATGCATAAGAGAGCAAGGATGTGATCTCCAAGGACTATGTCAAATAGGAATAACATGCCCCCTTGTAGATGAAATTCTTAGGATTTGACATGACAACACTTATGATAGTAGGATGATGATAGGATTGTTTGGAAAGGATGAGGTGTGTCAAGAGATACCTTAAGGCATGTTTCAACATTTTGCCCCCATTTCTTTATCAAGATCAAAAGAGGAAGGGAGAATGAATGGACTCGATAGGCTAGGTGTATGTATGTGGATGGAGGGAAATGGCATGATAGGATATAAATGATAGGATGAAAGTGATATGTTGGATGAGACAAGGTGCTCCCAAGTGTAAGTGACATAGAAGATCAACCTACACATGATGCCTGTTTGTCAGGTTTTCATCATGGTACTTATCTAAGGCGCATGTTTACCAGGTTTTCACTGTTGGATGAAGGGATTTATCTTTACTTTATTTTTATTTTTTCCTTTAATTTTTTTTTTGACTTTTTTGAATTGGATAGATGGATAGGAGAGACTCAAGTGTTTAGTGCTATGAAAGTGATAGTCCCATTGGAGAAACATGTCATCGCATGGAGCATGTCAAATGTCATTATGCTCATCGATGTTGGCAAGTGATGGCATGAAAGTGAAATGGAGAAGATATATAGTGGATTATGGAGGGAATGATAGTGGATTATGATGTGGATTAGGTAAGGAATGAAAGTGGATTGTGATGTGGATTATGTAAGGAATGAAAGTGGATTATTATGTGGATTATGTAGGACTTATGCAAGAAGATGGATGAAATGTTTTCGTAAAAGCATTGACCATAGGGAGGTGATGGCATAAATATGTAGGATAATAGTTGAATGATGGATTGATGGAGGTGTGAAAAGGAATCATGACCAATGGCTGCACACACCATGTTAAACATGAAAGATTTTGAGTTGATGGTGGTGTAGGAAGCAATGGTGATGTTTTCTTAGGAAATGGATGATGTAAGCATTTGGGTACCCACGTGTACTTAGAATTTGTATGATTTTTGCTTTTCATGTGGGGTGGAAGAATTTGATATTTATGAATGGAATGGATGGAAGAGGATGTTAGGATTTTTTGAGAGGTGGATGCCTCCCTTGATTTTGCATTTTTGTTTAGGGACCCATACCATTTTGCTTTTGGACTTTGCTTTTGGAGGTATGGGTTTGATGGATTTTTGAATGTGCCTTTCTTTGAATTTTTGGATTGATTTCCTAAGGCATGAGGACCCTTAGGGTTTTTGTCTTTATATGTACAGATGTCCAAATGTTTATTTTTTAATCCCATGAGTTTGGTAGAATGAGTGGAATCTTTATGTTTACACAATGTGTGCATTTGTTGGTCATGATTAGGATATTGAGGTGATTTGTGGATGATAGGGATATTAGGTGTTAGAAGTAATGGTGATAAATTAGATGGTAGGATATGCGGAGTTGGAAGCAATGGAGGCAAAGTGGATGGTGGCAAGTGTATGGTCACATGCTTTTGGCATTTATAGGATGAGGGAGGTGGAATGGTGACATATGTTTTGGGAATGTGATGGGATGTGCGATGGAAAGTGGTAGACTTAGAAGGAATGAAGTAATTACCAACATCATTAGATTGTTGACCTTGAGGTGTGGATCAAAGGCCATATGAAAGTGGGGGGACTTTGACATATATCAGCTCCATAATACCTTGTTTTGGAGAATGAGATTGACAATGGGACTATGTGTGGTTTGGACACTAGAGATGAGCTCATTATTTGATGGAGAAGGTGATGTGGCAGATAATTGCCTTTGTTGTGCCAAGGAGGAACACTCATGGATGAAAGTGGATAGACCAAGTGTATATGATGATGGCTTGGAAATGGGATCGATAGCGGATGATGAAGGATCATAAGGATCTTTATTATGTTCATGTACATCCAAGTTATTTGTTTGATCTTCTATGTTTATGTGTTCTTTGGAGGCACATGTCTTGTCATGGCAAGTGGAAGTGGTTGGATCATGAATGGGTGAGGTGGCAAGGTCTTGACCATGGAATGCATAAAGTTGGCTAAGTAGATCATCATGGTCTTCTTGATCATGTAGGGGATCACGAGAATGGGATCAAGTGGGTTATGGATAGGTGCAATGGAAGGGGTTTGATCTTGATTTGGAGAAGGGGGTAATGTTTCCATGAGCTTAGGAGTATACCCTTGACATACTTCTTAACTTTGGGTGGAAGTGGATGTGGATGACTCTTGGATAGGTTTGATGGTTGTGGATCACATGATGGGGTTGAAGGGATGGACA
Organism: Cunninghamia lanceolata; assembly: GCA_027924645.1. Taxonomy (NCBI): domain Eukaryota; kingdom Viridiplantae; phylum Streptophyta; class Pinopsida; order Cupressales; family Cupressaceae; genus Cunninghamia; species Cunninghamia lanceolata. The sequence continues at coordinate 8,313,042 of BSBN01000888.1, forward strand.
TGGTATTTGAAGGCTTGTGGATACGTTCATGAATGGGTTTTTGACATGGGGATGGTCATTCCTTTCTAGTAGCCAATGGATCACATCCTTTGCAAGTGCATGTGTGCAAGGCCAATATAGCGGATGGACAATAAGGGTAGATGATGTGGATGTATGATTAAGATTAGGTGGAGTGGTGATAGAATGTATTTATAGGATGGATGAGGTAGACTTATGTTTCCCTTGTCCAAGGTAGCATGAGAATTTAAAGGCTCTTTGTCTTGTTGCCAAGGTGGGCTTGGATAGGCTTGGGGTGCTAGAACCTTGTTCATTAGGATTGTCATGGAATGATGCATGTCTTCATATCATTGTATGTCTTCTTGTGGGATTAGGACCATGTTGTGCTTGACTAGGATGAATGATGATGTGGAGTGACTAGGAATGTGATAGAGTATGAGATTGATTGGATGATTAGATGGGTGATCAAGGATGATTAGGGTATGGTTAGGGTTAATTATGGTGACTTGAAAATGATTAGGGTGAATTTTATTGAATGATGTGATTAAAAAGGGTGATTAGGATGTGATTATGATGATGTCAATTGGAATGACAAAGATGATGTGGAATGTTGAGGATGAACAGGGATAGCTAGGAGGATCGACTCCCTTTATCTTCTTTTTGTGACCATGTCTATACCAAGTGAGGCTTGTAAATTTGGGATGTTATGGGGATGGCAATGGAATGTGATGAGGCCCAGGTTATAATAGAGTCTAATAATATTAGTCTTCAAAAATTCTAGCTCCACAAGGGTCCTCTCGTCTACTAATGACCTTTCAAAGCATAAATTGGATTTATCGAGACCTTGAGGTGTGGATTGAAATGATTGATTAAAGTGAACCCATGAGTTTCATAATTCACTTGTAAGGATGGACTTAAACTAGCCGTGGAGTATTAAGCCCAAGTTTTGATTGATGTGAAAAGAAAGATGTCAAGGTCTCTTGGTCCACAAATTTGTACTTGTGATACAGTCAAGCTTCAACAGTTTCTCCCTATGTTTCAACCTAAGGAAGACTAATGTTTAGGGTCCTCTATAGATGTCGTGGGTGAATACTAATTGTAATGGGTGGATGAAATTGAATAAGTCTAATGTTTTAACATGATTACAATTGGATTCGATAGGGAGAGGAGATGCTCAAAGGTTTCCCTATGGTTATGGTGTATTGTGATTGGAAAATATTATGATGAAATGGATTAGATTAGGAATGAATGGTCTGGATATGATTAGGATTGGATTGGGATGACTTGGATATGATTAAGAGAATGATGATGATGACTTGGATATGTTTAGGAGAATGAAAGTGATATGACGTAGAATGATAATATGAAATTTATTTGATTCGAATGGTGAGGATGATAAAGTGTAATGATTAGGATTGATGGATATGATGTGATTAGGAAATAGTGAGTTGATGAAGACATGATGAATAGGATGTGGTGCAATTGGATGAAGATAACTAGGTCTAATGATTAGGGATGATGGCTTGGATGGATAGAATATGATGATTAGGAATGATAATATGTGATTATGATATGATAAGGATGCAATTAGGATGTGGTTGAATGATTAGAAATGGTGAAGAGGATATGATTATGACGAGGTATAATGATGAAGATATAACAAGTATGTGATTACAAGTGATTAGGATCGATGTAGTTTGGATATGATAGGATGATGTGTAAGGATAATGGGATTAGTGATGTGGTTGAATGATGTGGAATGGGATGATTAGGATTTTGGAGGAAGGACAATGATAATGATTAGGGTGAATAAGGGTGAAATGGAAGTGACTTGGAATGAGGAAGATAAAGTACAATGATGATGTTAGGTGACTTGGTTAGATTATGATGATGATTAGGATGAGGGTAAAGACAATGTGTAGAAAGGAGATTTGAATGACTTAGGTTGGTTAGGATGAATGAGTAGGACATGATGAGTTGGATATGACTAGGATGGTAAAATATGAATAGGGATGATATGATTGGGATGTGATCGATTCGATTATGGTTAGGATGACTTGGAAGTGGTTAGGATATGATTAGGGGTGAGGTGTAATGATTAGAAATGATGGTTAGGATATTATTATGATGAGTTGGATTGATTAGTAAGGATGATTAGGATATGATTGGGATAAGGTGGAATGATTAGGATGAAGAGGATATGATTATGAAGAAATGGAATGAGGACTATGATAGATTGGGATGAGGTGGAATAATTAGAAAATGATAAAATTTTTATTAGGATACGATATGATGTGGCTAAGGACACGAAGGTTGAATGATGAAGATGTGAGTAGGAATGTGAATAGGATATGATGAGTTGGAATGTTGAACATGATATGATGTGAAATGGATGTGATGATTATGAATGATTAGGGTATAATTATGATGGGGTGACATGAAGAAGATATGACAAGAATGTGATTAGGAATGATTAGGCTTGATATTGTTTGGATGTGATTAGATGATGTGTAATGGTTAGAATGATGTGGATTAGATAATGTGAAATGACAAGGATATGATTAGGATTGGATTGGGATGACTTGGATATGATTAGGAATGACATGATTGTATGAATTGGATGGATTAGGACAATGATTTAGAATGAAGTGTAATGATTGGGATGATGGTTAGGATGATGTTAATTGGATGAGGAAGACGATGTGTAATAGTTATGCATGATGACTAGGATGGATTAGGATTATGTGTGATGATTAGGAATTATGATATGATAAGGATGTAATTAGGATGTGGTTGAATGATGAGGAATGGGATGATTATGATGTTTGAGTAAGGACAAGGATAATGACTAAGATGAATTAAGGTGAAATGGAAGTGATTTGGAATGAGGATGATAAAGTGTAATAATGTTATTAGGTGATTTATATAGATTAAGATAATGATTAGGATAGTGACAAGGACAATGATTAGGATATGTGATTAGGGTAATGATTATGTTGAAGTGGGATGATTAAGATCAAATTTATTGGCTTAGGGGGTGACTAGGATGTGAAGATTCAATGATAAGGATATGGTATGAATGTGATCAAGATATGATGACTTGGGATGAATGTGTGGAAAGAATGTCAAGGGTGATTATTAAGAAAGCACACACATCAATCATAGAAGATATTTGGCAGTCAATTGGCTATTTTTGATGACTCATGATGTTTTGCAAACACTTGTAAACATGCATAATCCTAGGGCTAGGAAAGGACAATATTTGTTGAATCCCCTAGCTGCACTTATTCAAAGTGGATAGCTCCAAGATCTTGGTAGCACCGGCTCCCCTCCATGGCACTCACTTCTCATGCATACCAAGATCTGGGTTTCCCAAGGCTCATCCCCCCACCAAACCTTAGGATTGTCCCTACTACCTCAGCTAAGAACCACATGAATCAGGGCCACTTCAAAGGTTACCCTTCTACGTCAACAAATAGATGGTTTTGGCCACTAAACAAGAAGGTTCTAGTAAAATATCTAGGGGACCGGCACCTCACGAGCATCCAACAAACCACTTAAGGCTCTCACTAACCCTACTAGGAGTTTAATATACACAAAGGTATGCCTCCTTTTGAGCTAGCACTGTATGGTGAGCGCTCATACTGGTTAGACTTGGCTTTCACCTTATCCTCAATTTATATAGTGGGTTGGATGAAAGTCCCAATTGGGGTCGCAAATGAGTTCTCCTTGTGAATGTGTCTCAAGAGCAGGCCCACTCTAAGGCTAACAAGAGCAAGACAAGTTAACATATTTTTGATCCCCAAGCTCACACTAAGTCGCAAGGGGAGAGCATACACATGTGGACTTGCTCACACTTGCACATGTTCATTGACCTTAGAAAATATGTGTGGTGTGACAAATGCAAGTGTTCAAGAAGTGTTTTTGATTCCCAAGATCGCTTAGAGCATGAGGGAAGAGCATACACACTTCAAAAACACAAACATAGTCACCAAACAATGCAGATAGTGATTCATTTTAAACCCCAAATCAAGTGTGAAAACAACAAGATTAAGTTCATTTTATTGCACCAAATCCAAATGTGCCTATGATAACCAACACACATGCATATGAAAGAAAAATTGAATCCCTGCATCAGATGTGTTAGTAGTTTTAGATAGAATGTCTTTAGCCCACAAAATCCACATGCTAAAAATCAGACATTAGTAATAGAAAATCCTCATGACATTGCAAAAAAAACATGAAATTTGAAGTAAATGTCCTGCTTTGCAAGCCTCAAAGTCAAAATGGTCAAAAATGGGAATCTGAAAAAATCTAAAAAATTTGATTAGTGATAGAAAAATAAACTGTAGATTTAGAAAATTTAGGAATTTTTGGTTAATTTGAAAAAAAAAATTGCTGAAATCTGATAAAATCTGCTCAAGTTATGCTTGGTCAAAGTTTAAAAAAACATTGACTTTGACTGCAAATTGACCTAATAAAATGGAATCATTACCTAAAATTGACTATGTCACAGTGAAATTGGGTGAGCCTGCTCCGTAATGCAACTTGTTTCATGAAAATCTGACATCATATGCAAAAGTTATGAAAATTTGAAAAAAAATGCCTATTTCGGCATGTGGAGGCAAATGGGTTAAGGCTTGACGGTTAACATTAATTTCTGGTGGTTAGTGCCAAATTGGTCACATGAACGGTTACCCTCCAGTGGTTAAAACTAGTGGTTTTCTCTTAAGCGGAGCCCTTGGTCTGTAATATGACCAAGGGCTAGGATAGTGAAAAAAAAAAAAAAGGCTAGAGGGACGCAGTAGCCCCTCTCCCTCTTCCACTGGTCACAAATGTGACCTTGACCACAAACCAATCTAAGAAAAATAAATCTAAGCAACAGACCTTATTGGTGATCCAAACTGCCTAGTCATCAATGTGAACAATCATGAATCAGATGAAACCCTAGGATGGGCACGAATGTTAGAGCTAGGTTGTTAGGGGTTTAGAGGTGGTTTACGGTCGCGAATGAAGACTTCATAAGCAGCCTCGAAATGTTTTAGGATTTTCTTGTTAGTGGTGATGACTTGGAGAAATGTGGCAGAGAGGGAGCATCGGCAAGAAGGGGCAATAACTGTGTTGAAGATTGTGGCGACTGTCGAGGAAGCAGCGGTGACAAGGCCACGGAGAAGGCGAGCAGGTGATGGTTGAAGGGTTTGAGTGGTGGTTTGCGGAGGATGTTAGTCAATGGTGACAGAAGCTATAGGTGGAAAAGAGTTCCGTGGTGGGTGCAAGCCATGGATTCAGAAATAAAAGCTAACAAACAATATTAAAGGTGACCAAGAAGGTAATGTAGACCACTATCATAATGTAACACATAGTGACAATGATTTTGATGGGTGAGATCTCAATGCAGGCTTTGATCCCAGGTCAAAGACAAACAATGCTGATGAGGGTTTTAAGAATAATGACCCTTGGAGTATTGATCTACAGATGGAGGCGACAATAAAATGTGGTGGCAATGACAGTTTTAATGAGCGTAAAAATGGTGGTGACCATACATTTTGGGCAGAGATCGGTTGGAGAGTGGCGGTGATAGAAGGGTTGAGTGGTGATCGAGTGTATGGAGGTAAGGATTTAGGTAGAGAGGTGATGGTTTGGCGGAGTGTCGCCAGTCGACTGACCCAGAAGCAGTGGAATGACAATGATGAATCTCTTGAGAAGTGGGGAATGTGAGCCTAGGGAGGCGATGAGGTAGACTCAGAAGTGACCAGAGGGTTTAAAAGGACTATGACAGGTTCACAAAGGTAGAGGTCAAAGGTTTAGCAAAGGCGACAGAGGGCTCACAGAACTGATGGAGATGGGAGGTGACCAGGGTTCAAACTGTGACAAAGGGGATTTAATTAGGGTTTCAAGATAGGTGGGATAAAATGAGCAGTGGAAAACTTAAGCACAGACTGCGGTAAAATGGGCTATGAAGCCTGTCAATAGGGAAATAAAGCTGAAAAAAATTGACATTAACCTACCATCATGGAAGATCAAAACCTCCAACCAAGAACCTTAATCCTGCAACCCAAATATTTGGTGACCCTGCAAACAACATTAACCTACAACATGAAAACTTACAAGCACAAAAAATTGTACAGCTGGTATATACCGTACGGATCCATATAGTACGGATTGGCAATATAATTGCTTTTTTCAAAAAAACAAAAATTTTCCTCTCACCAATGTACAACAAATTTACTATCATTTTTTGTAGAAAGGGCCTCCGAGACTCAACGATGAGGTCCGTTTGAGCTCTGGAGGTCACCTGCAAATTTGATTTTCAAAAATCACCCAAAAAGGATAGATTTTACACGCTTTCATGTCAGGTTCACCAATGTAGACAGGGAAAATAGCTACAAGCATGCAAAAAGCAAACTACAACTAACCCTAGCTCCCAATGGAGTGCATTCTAGCCTAGAAAACTAGCCAAACAAACACAAAAACAAATAAAATTCTAAGATACGACATGTCTAATCTCCATTGTCCTCCTCATCTTGCACTGTGTTCTCAGATTTGCAAGTACATGCAACATCATGAGAAGCTCTTGTGTGCCTTAAGCAAGATTTTGGAGATGATAGGCTGAGAGAATGAAAAAATGATCTAAGAGCCATTAGGGGGAAAAATGAGGCTGAATAAGTGATTTCATAGAGGAGGAATTTTGATTGAATGGCTAAGATTTAAAGTTGACTTGGAGGCCAAATCAAGGGTGGAGATGAGTTAGGGTTTTCTCCCCACTAGAAGACAAAATAGAATTTAAAATTAGATGAAATTGGTAAGGTGGGATGGGATTTAGATTAAATAAATTTGTCTAATTTATTTAATCATGTGAAAGGGGATTTGGATGGGATTGATTTATTTATTTGAATAAATCAAGTGAAGGGGACATTAGGATAGTGAATAATTAAATAATCAATTAGAATTAATTATTTAATTATAGATGAAATATGGACAAATGACTAGAATAGACGAAATTGAACTAGTTGAATGATGGGATTTGAAGGGGAAATTTATCCTATCGCGTTTGCGACACAATGACATTTTTCAATGTCTACACAACAATTGGTATTAGAGTCAAGTGTCTTTGAGAAGCCTAATAGCTGAGGTAGATCCTGCACTTGAACAAATGGAATCTAAAGTTATGGACAATGATGTATATGTATCAGAATTAGATCTTGAAGCAATGAAACCTGAAGATTGGGATCTTGATGGGCGTGAAGTAGACCTTAATGGAGAAGTCAAGTCAGCCCTTAATGAATTGGATGAACCAAGAGGATTGAATGTAGAATATGAATAAATGCTAGAATTGGCAAAGGAGAGTGTATACACAAAAAATTTGGGATAAATGAAATAGATAAAATAATAACATGCAATTACCTGTTTACCCAAATTTTACGAATACCTTAGATGACTTGAAAGATTGATGCATGCATGATTGATTCTTCGAATGATTGAATGTTGATCGCTCATGTTCACAACATAAGATAGATGGTGAAAAATGATGGATGAGAGGCAAAATTTTGACAGAGTAATGGTGCTTAAAAGTGCATCCATGCAAATGGCATGGAAATGGGTGAATTTATAGGTAGGTGTGAGAGGAAGGAAAGTTAAAACTTCTATTTTGTGAGTGATAGTTGAATTAGAAAGTTGCTTGTGCAACTTGGGAGAGAAAAATAGAAGGGGATCTAGTTCACTTGAGAGGGAAATAGAAGGTGATTAGAGTTAACTTGTGAGATGAGTTGAGTTCACTAGAGAGGGAAATAGAAGGTGAAAGAGATGATTCAGCTCAAGAGATGGATATGGAAAGTAAGTTAATGATTTAAATAATTTAATATTATTTAAACCATGAGGAAAATCAGGATAAAATGATAAATAGAAATAAAATAAAAGATTTATTTTATTTTATTTAAGAGGAAAGGAGGGTTAAATAAATAAATAAAATTTATTTATTTAATAATGTAAAAAGGATGGGATTAAATTAGATAAATGTAATATTTATTTAATTTATGAGAGGAAAATGCTAGATTAGGTGATGATATGGGTGCTTAGGGAAAAAATGCTAACAGATGCCTAGATGATGCAATGTTGTGACAAGGTGGACATTTTTGGGTGTCTACATTTTGCCCCTCTTTGAGATGATGTTCGAGATGATGAGATTTGTGTTGAGTAACATCATTTTAAAAAATCTAAGGTACAGGTAGAAGAAAAAAGATAGGATGATGATGCCCCCTCGAGAGGATAAGCGGGTTGGACAAACATGGGTAGGCTCTCGAAATGAAATAGATTGGTCAAGGAAGAAAGATGAGGAAATGGAGGAAAGAGATGAAGGATACGTTATGCTGCAATGAAAGTGAGTAACCATATGTTCGCTATAGCACGATACGTTATGCACCAAGGTAAAAGGACCAATGTGACGATTTGTCTCGTGCCCTAGTGTTAGCACTCATTTTGACCTGGGGGTTGATTTTTCATGATTAGGGGGTTTCTTCATTTGAACCCTCTATCTTCTTGCCCATTTTCCTAAGTGTTGGACCTCCTCGGCATTTTTCAGCTGCATCATCATATTTTCTTCGAGGAGGAGATCATCATCATCATATTATCTTCGATGATGGTCCGCATCATCATGTTTTCTGTCGACTTGTTTTTCATCAGGATCATCATATTTCAATATTGGGTGATGTTTGGATAACATCCCGATCCTGCTGATGAGCTACAGTGTGCCTTGATCTTCTTGCGGGGGGTGATTTTTCAAATATCTGGGTCGTCTTCATCATCATCATCATGTTTCCAATTATCGCCGTGTTGCTTGCGAGGGTCATCATATTTTCTGCCTGCATGATCTTTCGCCGAGGTGATATTTTAACATCGGGTGATCTTTGTTAAGATCATCCTGATGATGTTGCTGTAAAGTTCTAAGTGCGACCCGATTTTCATCGTGGTCATCATATTTTGGACGTCAGGATGATCTTAGTCAATATCATCTTGATGTTGTTGTATCACTTCATGTTCATTGTTTTATCATCCTGATGATGCTGATATCAAGGAGGTAGCCGCCTGTCGGCTTCGTGCATTATCTAGTGGGGGGTGATCTTTTCAAATATCTAGCATATTCATCTATCACCCCGATCTTACAGTGGAGCTACAGTGCAGCATCATATTTGTGCATCAGGATGATATTTCCAAATATCCGGTTATCTTCCGAATATCATCCTGATGTCGATGTGATGATGACGTCATCCGGATATGAGGAGGTGCGCAGTAGGCAGATATGCTGATGATGTCAGCAGGATATGACGATGATGTCATCAGGATGTTCATCGGCCAGACTTTTGGTATCGGCCAAGCAGGAGGATCTTCCTCCGATGGATCAGGTTGTGCCGATGAAGGCGTTTATCATGCAGGTGATTTTTCGAGCAACAGGATATCATGCTGTTGGAGGATGATGATGAAGTCTTATACTAGTGTCGTCAGGAGCAAAAGCACCGACGTCATATATGCTCGCGACCTAGTATATAAGGTGATGAGAAGGTCACCGTGGGGTGCATGTGGGAGAATTGACATCCTGCATATTTGAAATATCATGACGATGCATCTTGGTGGGAAGTGGTTGCGATCAACTGTTTGATGTTCTTCCCAAGGCCGCGGGTTGGTGCGCCATTAATGGTGATTGTTGCAGAGGTATGGGCGATGGTGTGGACGGATGTAGCACCCGATTGAAGATCTGGATCCCTAGGCGGCGGCGCAAGGCTCGAGACCTTTTCCTGTCTCCTCTCCCACCTGCTGCATTGAATGTTTGAGCGCCATTTTTCTGATACTGTGTATCTGGTGGGATTTTTGGTCAACCATGTAATTAATTGCTATGGTACACTACCTGGCTGTTATAAGCAGGAAGTGATACTCATTTGAAGGTTGTTGAAAGTTGAAGATTTTTGGCTCTGTAATTCAAAACAAGCTGATCTGGTTGCTCTGTACAGCTTAACCTGTGAGTCTATGTATCTCTTGTTGTATGTTTTGGCATGAACCCACTGATTTCATGATTAATCTTATATGAGAAATGCTATCTTAGCATGTGTTTTGTTAATTCTGTCTCCAGTATTGCATGTATTCTTCTTCTGAATCTGGATATTTGGGTAATGTTTACATTCTAGAGCATAGAATTCCTATGTTGAATGTCTGATCTTTTCAATTCTTCTCAAGGGGTAGATTAAACTATTTTCAGGTTGAACATTGGGAAGGGTATACTGCAGTAGGGATGCCATAAGTAGAGATAACTTAACACTCTTTATTGGGAGATATCTGTAAGGCAGGTATCACATATATCCCCTTGAAATCGAGTTTTAGTTGTTCATGCTGATCATTCACAGGTGTATGTCTGCTGACTCCAGGCCCTGGATAGGCACCAATCTTGCTTTGTGTTTGTGTTACAACCATATCCAGCTTTGCATCTAAACTATAAGTCAAAATCTAAATCCAAAACAATCTTTAGGACATTAGAATTAGTTTTAGGATCCTCAGTCCTCTGTCTACAACTGCAAATAGGCCCAAAGCTAGCCCCTTTGCTCTTATCTTTCAGTTTTGGTCTACTTACAGGAGGACTTATCTGCTTTCTGTCAGCATCCCAGCCTTGTATGCATATCCTCATGGATGTTGAGTAGGGAATACCCCCCTAGGTCTTGCAGAGCCTGAAGAAGAAGAGGAGATAAAATATAGAGTCTATCTCCTATACTGTTGGCCCCTGGCCCAGAGATCCTGTTGATCACTGATGGCTACCTTGTAGGGAAATCTGGGAATAAGCATCCAGTTTGGGAAAAAACCAACAGAAATTGGTGACTCCGCTGGGGACTGAGAAGTAAAAGTACTATCTAATCATCTCCAGTAATATATTTGTGACCCATCCGAGTCAGCAACAGAAATACTCTACTGGGGAATGGTGATTTGAAAATTGTTATTTGTGAAAGAACCCTGGTTTTCAAAAGAAAACAGTTCATAGTAACAGGTGGCGACTCCGAAGTAATCTCCCAACCGGTAAAAGTAAAATTTATATGCAGGGGAGAAGATCCCAACAAATTCCTTTATTTAAAGAGTTACCAGTAACAAGAAGAATGATGTACAGAAGAAAAGGAGCTGTCTCAGTTAGTCATGAGGGTTCCCCCATAAAAAGTGATGATATGCAAGATAACCCTAGGCCATCAGGACAGCATGTGCCTTACTTTTCAAATGCAGAAGCTGATATTCAAGGTGCATATGAGAGGCAACAGGGTGGTAGCATGAGAATGAGGTCAGAGGTGTTCCAAGAATGCCCATTTCTAGACCCTAGTGAAAGGTTTGAAGAGGCAGAGTCTCTGAGGGATGATGAAGATGATGACCAGAATGGTATGAGACCATCTACCTCCATGCCTAAGGATGAACAGTTAGCTGAAGAAATCAGAAATCTAAGAGCAGAACTAGAATATCTACAGGCCATGAAAATCAGAGATGATATGAAGCAGAAAGTGCAAGCTTTAAGAACTGCCCAAAATGATTCAGTTCCTACCCTAGAAAATGCAAATGTGCAGAGACATCAGCAAAGAAATGAAGTGCAACATCAGCATAATGATGAGAGACAAAATGTGAATGATGCTAGGATACCACTGAACAATGTAAGAAACCAAAATGCTAATAGAAATATTAATGTTAATCAGCTAAACAGACAGCCAATGCAGTTAGATAGATTCAGACAGCTGGTGTTTGATGGTATTCCTGGGTATCCTAACCCCATTGACAAGCATCTGAGGCTGCAAGTGCCTAAATTTTTAGGAAACAACATAGTGTCAGGAGAAGATCATCTAAAAGCCTTTCAAAATGTCATGGATAACTTTGAGGTTGAACATGAGGATGTTTTCATGAAGTCATTCATGCAATCCTTAATAGATGAGGCAAGAGAATGGTACAAGAGTCTCCCTGACCGGAGTATTTCATCATGGGATGATTTTAAAAGGATGTTCAAGGAGCAATATGGTGACAAAACTGACCCTAGCTTTTTTGTAAATGAGTTCACTAGTATCACTAAAGGGTCAAATGAGCAGGTTGCAGATTTTAATGCAAGATTTACTAAAGTGTTAAACAAATTGCCACATCACATGAGGCCAAACGAACCAATGTGCATAATATTGTATATCAATGCCTTTGATGCAAAAACTACATATGGATTAAGAGATAAAGGTCCTGCTACTCTCAAGGATGCTTTCAGAATTGCAGTGAATATTGAAAACAACAGGAAAGCATCGGGCAAGACAAATAGAAGGGATGATATAAAAATTCTGCAGAATCCAAACAAGCCTCAGAACACTCAAGGTAATTGATGCAGAGGCATTCACACTATAACATTCGCATATAGCATGAATGTCTGCAGACCAACCTCACCATCATCATCTTCGCCATCATCATATTTCCTAAAGTCACCAACATCATCATATTTCGGCTTTACTCTGTCAGCATCATGTTTCCGAAAACCAACAGCATCATCATCATGTCCGACCAGCGCGAACATCCTCCTGACGTCCACTGTTCACCTCACCGACAATTTCTGTCTTCTCTACCTTCAACATCATCATGATGTTCAACAGGCGCAAACATCCTCCGGTTGCACTGTTCATCGGGCGCCAAGCTCTAGCGGCCTCATCATGATATTTAACATCACCTTCGTCAGCAGGATATTCAACATCCGGTTGCTCCAAATATCCTGATGACGACCTTCAACACCTTCCCTTCGACGCTCCACTGCCCGATGATACAAGCAACAGCATCATGATATTCAACAGGATAACGAACATCCGGTTCTTCCCAATTATCCTGATGATGACAAACCCTAACTCCTCGCACCGTTCACTCGATGCTGACGTCACCCGATATCCTGATGACGTAGATCCTGATGACGATGACGTCACCCGCAGTTTCACAATATCCTGCTGCTCCGAAATGTCCTGATGACGTATGTCATGATGATGATGACGTCATATCCTGATGACCTTCTCAATACTTAGTCAAAAAAAAAACACAACTTCCACTCCCGCATCTACTCGCGATATGCGGATGTTTGGCATTCCCTATATGATGATCCTGATGCCGATACACTCCTCGGCTCCTCCTGCTGATGATCACCCCAACGAACTCACTCTTCATGAAATCGACATCATCATGCTGATCTCATCCACTTATCCGGATGATGATGTCCGAACTGTCTGCAGGATATTTGCAGAAATATCCTGATGATGCCGTTTCGGCAAACTTCTGCACTTAGCGAAATCTCACTTCGCCGATCCCCCAGGGATGACCCGATCCAACTCAGGGTGGTCTTCCAACTCAGTCAGCTTATCAACTCGACCTAGCACATGAGGATGCTAGGCTTCTCAGCATCTGTCGACCGCGATCCTGCGCACCTGCATGCAAACAGAAAACAACCTAACATCTAACCTACTGTACATTACCATTCCACCGATCAGGTGAGTCAACCGGTGGAATGGATCAGGAAATCCATGAAAAACTCTCAAACCCGCGATCGATTACAGGAAGGAGATCAAACAGAAAACAAAACAGGATCTTTATTGATTCATAGATGTAATACAATATGATGTTCCCCACACAGAACACTCAACCTACTCTGCGCAATACAATACTAGACTGCCGATCGATTCTCTACAATCAACCGATCCCATGCTTATAAAGATTTCAATATGAGTACTACTGACCCAACTCCAAGCGGCTGGGAACTCTCCAAGCGGCTGGGAGATCCCACCGAACATACATCATGCCAGCTGTTATAACTAACTAGCTAAAAATAGCAAAAGCCTGGTCAGCATGATCTTATCCTGATCAGCATGACCTTATTACATGCAAATGGTCTAACAGACCTTCTTGGAAACACAAACAAGACCTAAACTACTAACTGCCTTATCATGACCAACTGTCAGGTAGGTGCTCCTGCACCATACTCCCCAACAGAAAAGAACTCATGTCCCATGAGTTTAGCATGTGGAAGTCTTCCACCTGTACACTTTGCTTTGTCAATCTTCTGACCTATTCCAGCTTTAGCTGCTGCTGTCTCTTGGCTGCTCCAAGACTTCAAGTCATCATGCCTGTTGATGTAGGCCTTTCTCAGGTTATCTCTGTGTTTGTCAGATTGTCTGACCAGAACCGCTGGCTGAACTGCCTCTTGAACTCCTGAAGTGTTCAAGTCTATCTTCCTTTCAACTCTCATAGGACAAACAATAGTCCCAACTATGACAACATCCTTGTCATTCCTCTGAACTGGTGGCTGTTTGCACCCCTGTTGCTGAACCTGCTGCTGACCTCTGTCAGTCACAACTGAAACTGTCTTCAGCTTGTTGTCTGTAACAACTCCTTTCCCTGCAGTGTCCTGAACTGCCTTCATGCCTGCTCCTCTAGGCATCTGCATATACTCCTTCTTTCCCATTAAAATGATTTGAGCTGCCTTATGTGCTGCAGCTTTTGCCTGCAATGGCATCAACTTAATAGTCTTCCCATCCTTCTTGATGGTGTAGGTATTAGCATACCCATCATACAGTACCCTTCTATCAAATTGCCATGGTCTACCCAACAGTAGGTGACAACATTCCATAGGCAATATGTCACACAAAATTCTATCCTGATATGGTCCAATCTGGAAATCCACATATGCCTGTTCAGAGACAAAAAGTGATTGCCTATCACTCACCCAAGATGCCTTGTAAGGGTGTGGATGTGGAATCCTTTCCAGCTTCAGTTTATCAACCATCTCCTGAGATACCATGTTGTCTGTTGAACCAGTATCAATGACAACTTTACATACCTTACCTTTGCTCTTACATGTGGTTTTGAAAAGAGCTCTTCTTTGCACCAGATCCTTTGATGCCTGCAAACTTGTTTTCCTTAACATCAATGATTCTCCACTCTCTGGATAGCCAAAATTCTCAGGACCTCTGTTTGCACTTTCTTCTTCTTTCTCTTCCTGTACCAGTTGTACCCTCTTTTCACTTGTTCTATCATTTCTAGATGATGAACCCTTGTTTTCTGGACACTTGAAAGATGGATGACCAAACTCTCCACAGGTGTAACACTTTCCTGAAAATGTAGTAGAACCTCTACCACCTCCAAATCTTCCTCTATTACCTTTCCATCCACCTCTGCAATCAGACTGTCCCTGTCCTTTACCAGTGTCTTCTTGAACCTCATTGGTTTGCTTTTGTGCAGGGGCTGCTCCTCTTCCCCTATTGTGTCCTCTTCCTCTCATGGACTTATCATGTCCTCTGTTCAGCTTTTCTTCAATCCTGATTGCCATTTGATAACAATCCTCCACATTCTTAG
The DNA here is from genome assembly GCA_027924645.1 of Cunninghamia lanceolata. NCBI lineage: Eukaryota > Viridiplantae > Streptophyta > Pinopsida > Cupressales > Cupressaceae > Cunninghamia > Cunninghamia lanceolata. Next base: position 8,328,408 of record BSBN01000888.1, read on the forward strand.
GGTTAGCTAACACTAACTCATCCTGTATGTTAAACCTCAAACCTGCCAAGTACCTAGCCACCTTTTCTACCTCATTCTCATGATGACCAGATCTCATACTCAACAGATAAAATTCCTCAGTATATGATTTCACATCCCTGTCTTTCTGCTTTAAAAATTGCAGCTTCTTAAACATCTGGATTTCATAATCCCTTGGCAAGAATTTACCCTTTATCCTTGCTACCATCTTATCCCATGAAGTGATCTTAGACTTCCCTTGCTTCCTTCTCTCGGATTGTACATAATCCCACCATACCAAAGCATGACCTCCTAACTTGGTCTTTGCAATTTTTACCTTCTGATCCTCAGCAACATCTTCACATTCAAAGTGATTATCTAGTGCAGCAATCCAATCCAACAACTCATCTTCATTCAAGCTTCCAGTATATTTGGAAACATCAACCTTTACCTTAGGTTTTTCACTCTGCACTGCCTTTAACAGTTTTGCCAATCTCTGGTCTTCAGCATCCAGATCTTCAGCTACCTCTTCATACTCTTCAACAGTATCTGCCTCTTCTTCAGACTCACTGTCTTCCACTTCCCTCTTTTTGTTCTTTTCCAGGGCTGTCAGCCTGGCTTGAAGGGCTTCAGCAAGCTCCTTCATCTTCCTCATCTCTCTAGCATGTTTCTCCTTCATTTACTGCAATTCCCTTGCAGTACCATTACCCTTAGGAGGCATTTTGTCAACCTCTCAATCACAACACACAACACACAATCAACTCTATCTCTACCTCTGCCCTTTCGGTGACAGAATCAACACACAACAGCCCAGACCTTTTGCTGAGCTCTGATACCACTATGATGCAGAGGCATCCACACTATAACATTCGCATATAGCATGAATGTCTGCAGACCAACCTCACCATCATCATCTTCGCCATCATCATATTTCCTAAAGTCACCAACATCATCATATTTCGGCTTTACTCTGTCAGCATCATGTTTCCGAAAACCAACAACATCATCATCATGTCCGACCAGCGCGAACATCCTCCTGACGTCCACTGTTCACCTCACCGACAATTTCCGTCTTCTCTACCTTCAACATCATCATGATGTTCAACAGGCGCAAACATCCTCCGGTTGCACTGTTCATCGGGCGCCAAGCTCTAGCGGCCTCATCATGATATTTAACATCACCTTCGTCAGCAGGATATTCAACATCCGGTTGCTCCAAATATCCTGATGACGACCTTCAACACCTTCCCTTCGACGCTCCACTGCCCGATGATACAAGCAACAGCATCATGATATTCAACAGGATAACGAACATCCGGTTCTTCCCAATTATCCTGATGATGACAAACCCTAACTCCTCGCACCGTTCACTCGATGCTGACGTCACCCGATATCCTGATGACGTAGATCCTGATGACGATGACGTCACCCGCAGTTTCACAATATCCTGCTGCTCCGAAATGTCCTGATGACGTATGTCATGATGATGATGACGTCATATCCTGATGACCTTCTCAATACTTAGTCAAAAAAAAAACACAACTTCCACTCCCGCATCTACTCGCGATATGCGGATGTTTGGCATTCCCTATATGATGATCCTGATGCCGATACACTCCTCGGCTCCTCCTGCTGATGATCACCCCAACGAACTCACTCTTCATGAAATCGACATCATCATGCTGATCTCATCCACTTATCCGGATGATGATGTCCGAACTGTCTGCAGGATATTTGCAGAAATATCCTGATGATGCCGTTTCGGCAAACTTCTGCACTTAGCGAAATCTCACTTCGCCGATCCCCCAGGGATGACCCGATCCAACTCAGGGTGGTCTTCCAACTCAGTCAGCTTATCAACTCGACCTAGCACATGAGGATGCTAGGCTTCTCAGCATCTGTCGACCGCGATCCTGCGCACCTGCATGCAAACAGAAAACAACCTAACATCTAACCTACTGTACATTACCATTCCACCAATCAGGTGAGTCAACCGGTGGAATGGATCAGGAAATCCATGAAAAACTCTCAAACCCACGATCGATTACAGGAAGGAGATCAAACAGAAAACAAAACAGGATCTTTATTGATTCACAGATGTAATACAATATGATGTTCCCCACACAGAACACTCAACCTACTCTGCGCAATACAATACTAGACTGCCGATCGATTCTCTACAATCAACCGATCCCATGCTTATAAAGATTTCAATATGAGTACTACTGACCCAACTCCAAGTGGCTGGGAACTCTCCAAGCGGCTGGGAGATCCCACCGAACATACATCATGCCAGCTGTTATAACTAACTAGCTAAAAATAGCAAAAGCCTGGTCAGCATGATCTTATCCTGATCAGCATGACCTTATTACATGCAAATGGTCTAACAGACCTTCTTGGAAACACAAACAAGACCTAAACTACTAACTGCCTTATCATGACCAACTGTCAGGTAGGTGCTCCTGCACCAGTAATACATCTGCCCCTGAAGATAAGATAGACAAATTGGCAAATTTTGTTAAGGACCTAAGCTATAGATTAGCTAGAAGTGAAAAAGGGATGGGTCCTGATAGGCAAGTCTATCAAAGGCAGGAAAAGAAGCCATCATTGCATGATATGCCTTATAATACCAATTGGCATGATGGTAAGCCTATTTTCCCACGTAACCACACAAATCAGAGGGCCCAACATGTCAAAGAAACTCCCGATCCTCTAAAGAAAGCTATAAATATTGTTGATGATGCTCCATGGTGTATAATCTGTCAGATGCCACATTCACAATCACAGTGTATGATTGCTCAATCCTTGTATTATAATGCTACATCTTGTAATGAATGCAATCAGCCACATCATGTGCAAGATGATGATGTTAATATGATGTCCATAGGTAATGGATACACTCTTTATGATGCTGATGAGAATACAGATCATCAAACTCAGGCCTGCCAACAATCCCCATATGATGAAGATAATGAAGATAACTATGTGTATGCTCAGAGCTCACACAATTTTCTGAGTAACTTACAACGACCTTCTGATGAGGAAATTAGAGCCTTCACAGCTGCAGCAGTTGCTCAAGTCAAAAGCAACTACAATCTCAGAGGTAAACATCAAGTAGGCAGCCCACATCAGCCAGAAAGTATTTCTGCAGGTCAGCTAGTGTATGGTCATAAAGGAATTGAACCACAAAAAAGGTAGTGGGTTAATAATAAATAGAATTTCAGACACAGAACAGGTCATGAATCCCAAGGACCAGAAAACAAAATCCCTCAGGCTGAAGATCAAAGTAAAGGTTCCCAAGACAAGAATGATGATCAGGGAACTATGAAAGTAAGAGCTAAATCAGTTCAGGATAAAAACAAGATTGTGGAGCAAGCTACAACTGTTACACAAAATTATGCTCCATTTGATATAGCTCAAGTCCTCTCTCAGGTAAAAGTCTCTGTTCCACTTATGGAACTGATGAAAGTGGAAGAAATCAATAATAGGACAATATCCCTAATCTCAGGGGTACCTTTTCAAGCTAAACAAAATGTTCAGACCCAAGGTGAGAAACATGTCATGTGTAATGAAGAAGATGAGGCTCCTGAAGTCTATTTAGGAGTGACTATGACAAAGTGTCCTTCACAAGTGGAACCATTTTATGTTTCCCTGGTTATAAATGGAAAAATAATTAGAAATTGTATGCTTGACTCTGGAGCATCTACAAATGTCATGCCTTTGGCCATCATGCAACAAGCTGGATTGAAAATTGACAAGGCATGTGGAAAATGTTATGCTATGGATGCCAGAGAGGTACCAGTTATTGGAATCATGAAGGATGTAGATTTCAAACTGGCAGCATTTCCTGAAAAAAGATATAAAATGAATATAACAGTGGTTGACATCAAGCCACAGTATGGTATGTTGTTGTCAAGAAGATGGGCAGCATTAATTGGTGGAAGTATGCAGCTGGACCTGTCATATGCCATGATTCCAATGAATGGCAGGGATGTTAAACTAATCAGAGAACAAAGATCATCAGAGACAGTGGAAGACCAAGAAGCAGAGGAACAGGTATGCTTTGTAGACACTGACTGTGATAACTTCAAGGTTGTCTCAAATGATACAAAAGATAAAAAGAAAAATGCCTGCATTGAAGAATTGGATCAGCGAGGTCTGTGGACCATATTTTTTGATGGAGCTTGTGCAAAAGAAGGCTCTGGAGCTAGAGTTGTTTTCCTGTCTCCAACTGGTAAGCTCCTCAAATTCTCTTTCTTACTGAGGTTTGATTGCACAAACAACATTGCAGAATATGAGGCTTTACTCTTAGGCCTAAATATTGCTCTCAAACATGGAATTAAAATGTTAAGAGTATTTGGGGATTCTGAGCTGATTGTATCCCAAATTAGAGATAAGTATGCTTCAAAAAACAAAAGATTGAAACAATACAAGCATGCTGTTTGGGATACCATTGAATTATTTGACGCATTTTCAATAGGCTAGGTAGAAAGGTCAAAGAATGTTATGGCTGATTTCTTAGCCAATGTTGCAATAAGGCCAGATGACATCACTCTGTCAGATGTTACAAATGTAGAAGTTAAAATTAGGCCTGCAATACCAGAAAATATATGCAGTTGGCAAGTGTTTAATGATGATAGGGACTTGTTAAAATTTTTGCACTACATAGATGAATATGAGAATCAAGAAATTGATTTCCAAGCTTTTGTAGAGACTATGGATGGAAAAGACACTCTTGTGGGAAAAGAGATAATTCAGTTGAAGACTAACAAAATCCCTAGAGGGTTGGTAGCTTTGGAAAGAACCTTTGACAGTAGAGACAAATTGGTCACAAGGACATCCCCCACAAATAAGGAAGATTTAGAAGAGATAAATTTGGGGACATCTCAGGCCCCTCAGAAGGTGTACATTGGTAAACAGCTCAAACCACACATTAGGAGTATGCTGATTGCATTACTGAAAAAGTATAAACATGTTTTTGCTTGGTCATATGAGGACCTAAAAGCCTATAGGGAAGATTTATTCCAGCATGAGATCCCATTGAAGCCTGAAGCTAAGCCATTTAGACAAAAGCAAAGACCTATTAATCCTACCTTAGCTCCCAAGATGCAAGAAGAACTCAAAAGGCTCAGGGAAGCTGGAATAATTGTGCCAATCAGGCATTCAACTTGGGTGTCAAACCTTGTCCCAGTCAGAAAAAAGAATGGTGATATTAGGCTTTGTGTTGACTTCAGGAACTTGAATGCATCCTCTTTAAAGGATAACTATCCACTGCCTAATATGGAAGCTATGTTGCAGAGAGTGACTGGTTGTGAACTCTTATCCATGATGGATGGATTTTCAGGTTATAATCAGGTGAAGGTAAAGGAATCAGAACAGTATAAGACCGCCTTTACCACTCCATGGGGAACTTATGTGTATGTTAGAATGCCCTTCAGACTAACCAATGCAGGTGCTACATTTCAAAGAGCAATGGATGTTGCTTTTGCAGGGCTGATTGATTCAATTCTGGCTATATATCAGGATGACTTGACTGCTTACTCAAAGAAAGAAGAGCAAAATTGTTTGGATCTGGAGCAGATTTTCATAAGAGCACTAGAGTATGGTATTTCTTTAAATCCAAAGAAGTGTGCCTTTGGGGTAGTTGAAGGAAAGCTCCTGGGACATATTGTTTCCAAGGATGGAGTCAGGATAGATCCAGAAAGAGTGGCTGCTATTGACAGAATTCAAATGCCAAAAACTGTAAAAGGAGTTCAGTCCTTCTTTGGACAGATAAATTTTGTTAGGAGATTTGTTCCCAACTTTGTAGAAACCACAAGGAACATTTCCAAGATGATGAAGAAGGATGCAACTGTCCACTGGGAAAGGGAAGCAATAGAGTCATTTCAGAGTATCAAAGAGGCAATCAAGATGGCCCCTGTTCTTAAATCTCCTGATTTTTCTAGGCCATTCCAAGTATTTTCATTTGCTTCCTTTCATACTGTTGCTGCTTGTTTGCTACAGAAAAATGATGATGGTTTTGAACAGCCCATCGCTTTCTTCAGTATGTCCTTGCAGGCCTCTGAGTTGAAGTATGATATTATGGAAAAACAGGCATATGCACTAGTCAGAGCCATCAAAAGTTTCAGGCCATACTTGGTAGGATCATATATAATTGCATATGTACCCCATGCAGCAGTCAAAGACATATTCACTCAGCAGGAGGTGACTGGAAGAAGGTGCAGGTGGATAAACAAACTGCAAGAGTTTAACATAGACATACAAGTTACCAAGTTGATAAGAGGACAAGGATTAGCCAAGATGATGGCACAATCAAACTTGGAAGCATGCCAAGTTCATGTAGTCCAAAGTGAGAGTGTAAATGTATCAGGATCTGAATGGTACAAGGATATCATCTACTACTTGCAAAATCTGAATTGTCCTTCCCATTTCAGTGATAGTCAAAAGAGGACTTTAAAGTTACATGCAATCAGGTATGTTATTGTTCAAGGTGAGCTGTACTGGAAAAACCCTGATGGTGTGCTGTTGAGATGTGTGGATGAGGATATGGCTAACAATGTTTTGATTGATATGCATAAAGGATTGTGTGGTGGACATTATACTGCTCAAACAACAGCTCATAAAATTCTCAGAGCAGGATATTGGTGGCCCACTCTCTTTCCAGATGCACAAAAGTTAGTGAGGAAGTGTGACCCTTGCCAAAGATTTTCAGGAAAGCTGAAATATGATGGTGCTTTACCCCTCAGAACTGTAACTGTGGATGCTCCATTTCAGCAATGGGGAATTGACTTCATAGGGGAAATTGCAGACAAATCAAGTGGGGGACACAGTTGGATTTTGGTGGCAACTGATTACTTTACCAAATGGATTGAGGCCATTCCAACTAAGAGAGCTACAAGTAAGGTGGTGATAGATTTCATGCTAGAAAATATTATCATCAGGTTTGGAGTACCATTCAAGGTAGTCACTGATAATGCTATGTGCTTCAGATCAGGTGAATTTGTTGATTTTTGCAACAGGTATGGGATAAATCTATCATATACATCACCATATCACCCACAAGGGAATGGTCAAGCAGAATCAAGCAATAAAAGCATCATGAAAATTGTCAAGAGGATACTGGACAAGAATAAGAGAGCTTGGGACTCAAAATTAAGGTTAGCCATATGGGCTGACAGAGTGACAGTAAAAAGGGCTACTGGGACATCACCCTTTGAGCTAGTATATGGTGCATCAGCCAGATTGCCCATAAACAATCTCCTACCAGTTTACAGATTCATCCAGGAAAATGATGAGGAGATTGAAGATTCCATGACAGAAGAGTGAACCAGCTGGTTGCACTGGATGAAAACAGAAGGAAAGCCCACCAGATTAATCTCAAGAGACAACAAGATATGAAATATCAGTTTGACAGGAGAGCTATAAAAAGGAAGTTTCAAGTTAATGATATGGTGCTCATTTGGAATGCAAAAGGTCAAGAAAAGGGTAAACATGGTAAATTTGAACCCTTATGGATGGACCCATATCAGATTTGCAGTGCTCATGGGGAGGATTCTTATTTCCTCCAGGCCCTAGGTGGTGAAGTTCTGAAATTGCTTGTGCATGGCCAATTCCTTAAGTTCTATTTTGCATAAATGACTGGTCGCTGTGCACATTTGTAAAATAATGTATAAATTGTAAGTGCCTTGTACAGCTCGTGCTTTTTGGTTTTTTGCCTGGTCTGCCCGGAGATCTGGTTCTCGCTGCAGTCTTTCGCCTGCACGTCCCCATTCGGAGCCAGTGTTAGCACTCATTTTGACCTGGGGGTTGATTTTTCATGATTAGGGGGTTTCTTCATTTGAACCCTCTATCTTCTTGCCCATTTTCCTAAGTGTTGGACCTCCTCGACATTTTTCAGCTGCATCATCATATTTTCTTCGAGGAGGAGATCATCATCATCATATTGTCTTCGATGATGGTCCGCATCATCATGTTTTCTGTCGACTTGTTTTTCATCAGGATCATCATATTTCAATATCGGGTGATGTTTGGATAACATCCTGATCCTGCTGATGAGCTACAGTGTGCCTTGATCTTCTTGCGGGGGGTGATTTTTCAAATATCTGGGTCGTCTTCATCATCATCATCATATTTCCAGTTATCGCCGTGTTGCTTGCGAGGGTCATCATATTTTCTGCCTGCATGATCTTTCGCTGGGGTGATATTTTAACATCGGGTGATCTTTGTTAAGATCATCCTGATGATGTTGCTGTAAAGTTCTAAGTGCGACCTGATTTTCATCGTGGTCATCATATTTTGGACGTCAGGATGATCTTAGTCAATATCATCCTGATGTTGTTGTATCACTTCATGTTCGTTGTTTTATCATCCTGATGATGCTGATATCAAGGAGGTAGACGCCTGTCGGCTTCGTGCATTATCTAGTGGGGGGTGATCTTTTCAAATATCTGGCATATTCATCTATCACCCCGATCTTACAGTGGAGCTACAGTGCAGCATCATATTTGTGCATCAGGATGATATTTCCAAATATCCGGTTATCTTCCGAATATCATCCTGATGTCGATGTGATGATGACGTCATCCGGATATGAGGAGGTGCGCAGTAGGCAGATATGCTAATGATGTCAGCAGGATATGACGATGATGTCATCAGGATGTTCATCGGCCAGACTTTTGGTATCGGCCAAGCAGGAGGATCTTCCTCTGATGGATTAGGTTGTGCCGATGAAGGCGTTTATCATGCAGGTGATTTTTCGAGCAACAGGATATCATGCTGTTGGAGGATGATGATGAAGTCTTATACTAGTGTCGTCAGGAGCAAAAGCACCGACGTCATATATGCTCGCGACCTAGTATATAAGGTGATGAGAAGGTCACCGCGGGGTGCATGTGGGATAATTGACATCCTACATATTTGAAATATCATGACGATGCATCTTGGCGGGAAGTGGTTGCGATCAACTGTTTGATGTTCTTCCCAAGGCCGCGGGTTGGAGTGCCATTAATGGCGATTGTTGCAGAGGTATGGGCGATGGCATGGACGGATGTAGCACCCAATTGAAGATCTGGATCCCTAGGCGGCGGCGCAAGGCTCGAGACCTTTTCCTGTCTCCTCTCCCACCTGCTGCATTGAATGTTTGAGCGCCATTTTTCTGATACTGTGTATCTGGCGGGATTTTTGGTCAACCATGTAATTAATTGCTATGGTACACTACCTGGCTGTTATAAGCAGGAAGTGATACTCATTTGAAGGTTGTTGAAAGTTGAAGATTTTTGGCTCTGTAATTCAAAACAAGCTGATCTGGTTGCTCTGTACAGCTTAACCTGTGAGTCTATGTATCTCTTGTTGTATGTTTTGGCATGAACCCACTGATTTCATGATTAATCTTATATGAGAAATGCTATCTTAGCATGTGTTTTGTTAATTCTGTCTCCAGTATTGCATGTATTCTTCTTCTGAATCTGGATATTTGGGTAATGTTTACATTCTAGAGCATAGAATTCCTATGTTGAATGTCTGATCTTTTAACTTCTGCTCAAGGGGTAGATTAAACTGTTTTCAGGTTGAACATTGGGAAGGGTATACTACAGTAGGGATGCCATAAGTAGAGATAACTTAACACTCTTTATTGGGAGATATCTGTAAGGCAGGTATCACATATATCCCCTTGAAATCCAGTTTTAGTTGTTCATGCTGATCATTCACAGGTGTATGTCTGCTGACTCCAGGCCCTGGATAGGCACCAATCTTGCTTTGTGTTTGTGTTACAACCATATCCAGCTTTGCATCCAAACTATAAGTCAAAATCTAAATCCAAAACAATCTTTAGGACATTAGAATTAGTTTTAGGATCCTCAGTCCTCTGTCTACAACTGCAAATAGGCCCAAAGCTAGCCCCTTTGCTCTTATCTTTCAGTTTTGGTCTACTTACAGGAGGACTTATCTGCTTTCTGTCAGCATCCCAGCCTTGTATGCATATCCTCATGGATGTTGAGTAGGGAATACCCCCCTAGGTCTTGCAGAGCCTGAAGAAGAAGAGGAGATAAAATATAGAGTCTATCTCCTATACTGTTGGCCCCTGGCCCAGAGATCCTATTGATCACTGATGGCTACCTTGTAGGGAAATCCGGGAATAAGCATCCAGTCTGGGAAAAAACCAACACCCTAGCATAATACAACCTTGTCTAAATACAAGATATGAATATTAGCTGGGAGGATACAGATGCAAATGTAAAAATGATAACACACACAAGCAAGCAAACAAGCATGCACAAATGATTCAAAAACAAACAAGGTATTACCCCTGTCAAGTTGTAAACCAATGATTAACTGTTTGATTGATGATGATGATGAAGATAGTGTTGTCATGGCGGGGAATGATATATCCCTAGATCAACACAAGGATGATTGATTAATTGATTGGGTTTACAACAAGATTAGGATCAAGACCAAGGATGTGATTGGATAATTTAACAAGCTTGATTAACTTGATTGGTATGGATAAAGGATGGCTTACATTTGAGTTTATTGATGAATGATTGGAAGATGAATGGAAGAAGGGATTTGAATGATTGATTAGAAGAATTGTTTTGAAAGATTGATGAATTGATGAATATAAATGATAAAAGAAGATGAGAGATGGAAGAAAGAGGAATATCGTTTGTGCCTGAATCTGGGCACTTTCTTCGTACTCTAGACTGCCTACATACCCATGTCCATGGGATCAAGGCACTTAATGATAGAGATGGTATGTAATTCTGATTTATGTTTTATTGATGATAGATGGTGAAAGGGGATGGATTGATTGGATGAGGTTTGATGATATATGATGTTATTGATGTGATGATATGGATTTGATTGATGGGATTTTGATTGATTTTTTTATGAGTCCACTCAATCTAAGCACAAGCAAGTGTCCCCAGTATGCTCAAATGATGCAAATGAGTTTATTAGATGGAATGGTTGATGATGAGATTGATTGGAAGAAGTGATTTTTAGGTATTTATTGATGATGAGGGAGATAGATGATATGAGGAAATGAGATGGATAAAGATGATGAGAAAGATGAGAAGGGGAAAGATGAAAATATAGAGGAGGGGTATCTTCTTGTGTCTGAATCTAGGTATTTCCTCCATACACCAGACTGCCTACATACCTTGTATCCACGTGATCAAGGCACTTAACGATAGAGATAAGATGTAGTTCTGGTTGGTGTTTTATTGATGATGGTAGGTGAGAGTTGATGGATTGATTTGATTTTCATTGATTGATTTGATGAGGTGATGACAGGATTTGTTTTGATGAACTGATTGGATTGAAAAAAATGATTGCTTTGATCATTTAGATTGATTGATAGATTGACTTGATTTGATTGGACTTGGTTGGATTTGATGATTTTTTATATTTTTTGGGAATATTTTTTTTTTGTATTTTTTCAGGACATTTTATAATTTTTTAGATTTTTTCAGGACTTTTTATAATTTTTTTGGATATTTTTTGGAATATTTTGATTTTTTGGGTTTTGTTTCATATGTTTTGATTTTTTTTGGGGGGTTTTGTGATATGTTTGAGGATGTAAAATGGATTTACAGTTTGGATAGCCTTTGTGCTAGATACCAATGACAAGGGAGGACCAAGTCTAGGTGCCAGGAGGTAGGTAGGATATACAGATTGGTTGGATGAAAGGATGGGCGATAAGGGATGGAAAGGATGTACGCACAAGAGAGAAAGAATGTGATCTCAAAGGCTATGTCGCATAAGAAGAACATGCCCTATTCCAGGTGTAATACTTAGAATTTTTATGACAATGCTTATGATGAAAGGATGACATGATGGATTTTACATGACAAGGCTTATGATAGGTGGATATTGATGGGATTGTTTGGAAAGGATGAGGTAGATCAAGAGATATCCAAAGAATATTTTAACATTTTTCCCCCAATATTTATCAAGATCAAAAGAGGGAGGGTGGATGGATGGACTCAATATGATAGTTATATGTATGTGAAATGGATAAGGACATGGTAAGATAGGATATGATAAGATGGAAAATGATAAGTTGGAACATGATAGAAGAATGAGACAATGTGCCCCCAAGTCTAGGTGACATAGAAGATCAATTTATGCATGATGCCTATTTGCCAAGTTTTTATCATGGTACTTATCCAATGTCCTGTTTACGAGGTTTTCACCATTGGATGAAGAGATTTCTCTTTACTTTTTTCATTTTTTTTGAATTTTTTGATGGGATAGGTTAATATGGATGAAAGGGACTCAAGTGTCTAGTGCCATGAAAGTTGATAGTGCTGCTAGAAATAGGTGTCGCATGGACCATGTCAAGTGTGCTCATATATGTTGGTAGGTGATTGCATGAAAGAGGATGGAGTAGGTAGATAGCGAATTATGATATGGATTATGGATGGAAGGATAGTGGATTATGAAAGGTACGATAGTTGATTATGATGCAAATTATGTAGGACTTATGGATGAAAGGCTTTTGCAAAAACATGGACCATAGCGAAGTGATGAGGTAGATATGTAGGATAGTTGATGAAGGATGGGGAGATGGAGGTATGTGGAAATGTTGTGGAATGGAAGGGAACCATGACCAACAGCTATACACATCATGATAAGCATTGAATCTTTTGATGGGAAGGTGGTGTAGGAAGCAATGGAGATGTTTGCTTAAGAGATGGATGCCGTAACCATTTGGGAACCCACATAGACTTAGTATATTTCTAATTTTTGCTTTTCATGTGGGATGGAGGAATTTGGGACTTTTGGATGGAATGGGATTGGGATTCTTGAGAGGTGGATGCCTTATTTGACTTGATGGTTTGTTGCTTAGGGACCCATAGCATTTTAGTTTTTGACTTTGCTTGTGGAGGTATGGGTTTGGATATATGTAGCTTTTGTGCAGCTTTTGAGGTAATTCCTTGTTGCTTGGGGACCCACACCTTTTTCATTTTTGCTTTGAGGTGTGTGGGTGTATGTAGCTTTAGGGACAGGTTTTTCTTTGATTCTTTGCTTTTGTGTCCAAGGCATGAGGACCCTTAGGATTTTTGACTTTATGGGTAGAGGCATCCAAAATTTTGCTTTTGAATCCCATGGGCATGGTGGAAGGAGAGGAAGCTTCATGTTTAGAGAATATGTGCATTTGTTGGTCATGATTAGGAATTTTAGAGGATTTATGGATAGACAGATAAGGTGTTGGAAGTAGTGGAGGTAGATTTGATGGAGGGATGTTAGGAGTTGGAAGCAACAGAGGCAAAGTGGATGGTGGGAGGTGTATGGTCACATGTTTTTGATATTTATAGGATGAGGGAGGTGGAATGGCGACATATGTTTTCAGAGTATGATGGGATTTATGGTAAGAAGTGATGGACTTAGGAGGCATGGAAGAAGTACCAACATTGTTAGATTATTGTCCTTAGGGTGTGTATCCAAGGCCATGTGAGCTTGAGGGGACCTTGACATGGATTGCCTCCAAAATACCTTGTTCAAGAAGGCCTAAGACTTTACCTTGATAGCTCATGTTTTGAAGCATGCGATGGACAATGGGACTAGGTGTGGGTGGAACACTAGACATGATTTCCTTATTGGGTGGAGAAGGTGCATTTGAAGATAAAGGTTGTTGTGTTCCAAGGGAGGAACACTCATGAATCAGGGTGGAAAGACCAATAGGATGTGATGGCTTTGAAATCCTAGGGTCAATGGTGGATGCAGAAGGATCATTAATATCTTGCTTATATGCATTATGATCCAAGGTATCTATTTGATCTTTTATGCTTTCTTGGGAGGCACATGTCTCATGATGAGAAGTAGAAATTGTCTCATTAGGGTTATATGGAGGATGGATAGGAGCAATTTGGATATCTTTCTTAGGGATGGGTATGGGATTATGGATAAGATCAAGGTGCTCATGGATAGCTTCTTCATAGATAATTTCATCTTGATTGTGGAAGAGGTAAATGTTATGGATGGGGTGAATAGGAAGGATTTGATCTTGACTTGGACTAGGGACTAATATTTTCACATACTTAGGATTGTGTTCTTGACATACCTCTTGGGTTACTTAAAGGGAAGTATAGGGCTCTTGGATGAGTTGATGGGTTCTTGATATTCATCCATAAGAGAGTAGGATGGACTTTGACTTGGGCTTATGATAGGAGGCTCTTCAATTGGCTCAATGGCATGTGGATCATATGATGGGTTTGGAGGGCTAAGCATGAAAATTGACAGCTCGTTGCTAGTTGCTAAGATAGGTGTTTGAGATGGGGATAAGTTGTTCCTAGATAGTAGCCAATGGATCACATCCTCTGCAAGTGTATGGGTGGATGGACAATACAGTGGATGGATAATAAGAGTAGATGGAGTGGTACACTTAGGAATAGGAATAGGATTGGAGGGAGGGATAATGTGATTAGATGGATTGGATATGTTAGGGTTTGGATTGAGACTAGGATTGGATGGAGGGATAACATGCTTGGATGGATTGAAAATAGGATTAGATGGAGGGATAGTAGGACTAGATGGATTAGATAGTTGATGGGTCAATAGACTAGGAATGGGATCACATGATTGTATCAAAATGGGATTAGTAGGCTCATGTGTTGGCATGTGATCAGATGGTGATGGAGGATGTTCAGAGGATGCTTGCTCTAGGTTGGTATCTCCCTTGTCAAAGGCTATTAAGTCTTGTAACAAGGCAAACTTGAGGATACTTGACTTATGTACAAGGGGTCACTTAGACTTGAGTCAAAGGTTATCAAATCTTGTTGAATAGGTGGACTTAAGTATATTAGGTCATGTTGCAAGAGTGGACTTGGGTTCACTTGATTTATGTACAAAGGGCCACTTGAACTTACATGTTCGTCTTGTGGGGGCCATTGATAGACTTCTGAATGTGTTTGATGAAGAGATGAAATGGTAGGATGTGTAGGTAAAAGATCATGGGGTATGGGTTGTTTTGAATAATGGTAGATATTGGAAGAAGTAGGGTATGGTGATGTGGCATTGTTATGGGAAGATATAGGATGAGGTGATGTAGAGTTGTTATGGAAAGATGTGGGATGAGTTGGTGTGATATTGTTATGGAAAGACGTAGGATGAGGTGATGTGGAAGTGATTTGGAATGCCGATGGATTAGATTGGTAAGGAATAAGATAAGTTGATGTGAAATTGTTATGATATGGGGATGGATTAGATTGGAGTGAAACAGAAGGGGATACCACATAGGAATATGGATGAATTGGTTGGTGTTGAATGGATAAGGGATGATGATATACTTGTTGGGTTTGTGATTGACAAGTGGCCAAGAGGTGTTGGATTTTTACTATGAGGTGTTGCATTTGTGGGGATTGGCTTTCTTGAATTTTTTGGATCATATTATGGACAAATTGAATCATTTGTTGGCTTAGAGGTGATTGACTTGTTTACACTTGGTGAAGTATGTGAATGATCTCTTGTGCTAGGTCCTCTAATGTTGACATGATGGAAAGTTATGTGGATTTGATTAGAGAGAGGATGATTTATAATGATGAGGTTCGATGACTTGGGTTGATTAGGATGTGGTTGATTGGGTGACTTGATTGGTGGCTTCTTTTGACTTAGTCAGATTAACTAATGGGTTTGATTTTGATGGGTAGATTGCTTGATGGGGTGATTTGATTGATTTGGTAAAAAGATTGATTAAGGGATAGATTGACCAAGACCAAAAGGGGTTGATTGGTTGATGTTGTTTGGTTTGACTGATGTTAGACAACTGACTAAGATGATTTGATGACTATAAATGATCAGATTTGATGTGAAAGGTTGACTGAAAGGGATTTTGACTAGGAGGATAAAATGTAAACTGTGAAAAACCAAAGGCAATGCTCTGTGCTTTAAAGGCAATTAGAAATAATGAAAAGGCAACTAGGGATACTCCAGAGGTGATTTATTGCAATTCACAGGCTATAAGATACTATGCATAGCTGACAAAGGATAACTCATAGGTGATTGGAATTAGGCCAAATGTGAGCTACTATGACTCAAAGGTGAGTTTACAGAGATCAAAGGCACATTTTGCATAAAAAGATAATATAACCAGAGGCAATTTTCTAAGGATCAATGGCAATTTGCTGAGGTTCATAGGTGACTGGCTAAGGCACAAAAGTGAGTGGCTATTTTTCAAACGTGGTTTCTATGGTAAATTTTTGTTTTATAGATTGTTTGTAGTGCATTTGGTAGAGAAAACATAATGGCAAACACTCATGCATAGCACATTCTCAAAGATTGTAACATCCCAGGCTGGCTAAGATAGTACATATTGGGTTCCCACTTGGATTTCTCTAGCCGCACCTATTCATAGTGGATATCTCCTGGAACTTGGGGCACGGGCCCCCCCTTACAGTGCACTCACTTCTCAGGCACACCAAGTTCCAAGTCCTCAAGACGTGCAGATCTTGAGGTACTTTTGTATCTTTGCTAAGAACCGTGAAAGTGTGGGACGACTATCAGAGGCCTAATCAGCTATCCTCCTATACCAACAGATAGGGGGTTTTGGATTTTAAACAAATTTTTTAAATAGGGTTTTCGTTTGGGTGGCTATACATGCGGCGATTTGCTCCATTAATGGAGGCTTCCTAGCCTGCAGAGATTATGCCCTGCAGGGTTTTGGGGGGGAACATTCATCGGTATAACTAAACAACACCCATCATTTGCAACTTTTGGCATAAACACATTATTTTATATAGCAGCTTTGAATGGCTTGGTGTTAGCCTATTGCCACTTGGGTCGTACCCCTTCTCACAATGGGAAGGCAGGCCCTCTAGAGTTAGCAATGATTTCTCTTGCACCCCAGATCGATTGGCTAGGTGGGGTAGAGGATACTATCATTGCTAAATTAGGTTACACACAATCAAAGCAAGTAAGCCTAAGAAATGAAAAGTAGAGACAATGAAAATAGATTGTTTATTTTAGAGAACCGAATTGAAGTGTTTGAGTTGTGGGTTCATTTTAAAACACCAAATTTAAGTGTGCCTACTTTAGTATAAAAGATTGTTTAGAAACTTGGACCAATCAGATCTGTAAACAAAGTTAGCATGTTTTCAACCTCTGGTCTTCGACAAACAAGAGAGATAAGTTGCACTGAGAAGACATTAGATTTCAAAAAAACCTTATTTTATGTAACAAAAACCAGCTGTGTAGAGAAAAGACCAAATGCGATTTGATAATGACCAAAGGCGATTGAAATCTTACCATAGGTGACTAGCTGCACTTCATAAGTGATCATCTATCCTTCAAAGGTGCTCAAAACCTTAACCTCATGCACTCGGATGCCCCAAAAACCAAAGGTGATTGGTTGCTCTTCAAAGGAAACTTGCTGCTAACCAAAGGCAACTGGTTGCTAACCAAAGGCGACTAGCTGCTAACCAAAGGTGACTGGCTACTCTTAAAAGGTGACTAGATATGCCAAAGGTGATTTTTTGCTGTGCAAATGTGACTTTCTGTTGATCTTACAAAAAAACTTTCCTGTAAGAAGAATATGTGAAATTTGTACTAAAAAATCTTGGAAATGGCCTCCCAAACGCAATGGTGGGGTCCTTTTGAACCTCAGAGATCACCTTTTGATAGATCCTTGCAAAACTTGACAAGGGGGGTTTAGAGAAATACAAATTGTTACCACAAAAACTTATTTGATTAGGAGAAGTGGGTCCCACTGGGTGTGCCAGAATGTATACACAAAAAATTTGGGATAAATGAAATAGATAAAACAATAACATGCAATTACCTATTTATCCAAATTTTACGAATACCTCAGATGATTTGAAAGATTGATGCATGCATGATTGATTCTTCAAATGATTGAATGTTGATCACTCACATTTGGAGCATAAGATAGACGATGAAAAATGATGGATGGGAGGAAGAATTTTGGTAGTATAATGGTTCTTAAAAGTTCATCCATGCAAATGGCATGGAAATGGGTGAATTTATAGGCAAGTGTGAGAGGAAGGAAAGTTAAAACTTCCATTTTGTGAGTGATAGTTGAATTAGAAAGTTGCTTGTGCAACTTGGGAGAGAAAAATAGAAGGGGATCTAGTTCACTTGAGAGGGAAATAGAAGGTGATTAGAGTTCACTTGTGAGATGAGTTGAGTTCACTAGAGAGGGAAATAAGGTGAAAGAGATGAGTTGAGTCATCTCAAGAGATGGATATGGAAGGTAAATTAATGATTTAAATACTTTAATATTATTTAAATCATGAGGAAAATGAGGATAAAATGATAAATAGAGATAAAGTAAGATATTTATTTTATTTAAGAGGAAAGGAGGGTTAAATAAATAAATAATTTTTTTTTATTTAATAATGTGAAGAGGATGGGATTAAATTAAATAAATGTTATATTTATTTAATTTAATAGAGGAAAATGCTAGATTAGGTGATGCTATGGGTGCTTAGGGAAAAAATGCTACCAAATGCGTAGATGATGCAACATTGTGACAAGGTGGACATTTTTGGGTGTCTACAGAGAGAATTGACAAATTGAAGACAAAGGCCAAAGAATAAAAAGAAGAAATTGAGAAACTAAAAACCCTAATAGAAGGAGATAAAGGAGGTGACATAAACCTCAAGGAGGTAGAAGAAGTGATTTCAAATCTAAAAGTCATGGTTGAAGAAGAAAAGAAGATTGAAGATTGCTTAAATATCAAGCTCTTTGAGAAATCAGCTGAATGTTGAAAACTTGAGGAAGAATTTGTCACTGTAAGAAAAGAACTGGAAAAGGTAAAAGAGAAGATTGACAAAGGACTAAAAATAAAAGGAGGATCTGAAATCCTTGATGAGATAATTAACTCTCAAAAGACAACATAAGAAAAATCAGGTCTTGGTCTTGAAAAGGGGAAGAGTCCTATGGTTTGTGCCTCAGCTAATTTATATGATAACTTTCTTTCAGGAGGAAAGTTTGGAATTAAGAAAGAAGAAACCTACATTGAAGATCCTTAGAAGAAATCTTATAGAGTTACAAAAGAAGATGAATTCACTCCTGTCCAAAGACAAAGGAAGAATGTGAAGAAGAATTTCAAAAATCCCCCACCTACAAGGTAACCAACTCACCTCAGGTATTCTCAAGGTTTCAATGGCAATTGTTTTACTTGCAATAAATTTAGTCACAAAGTTTTTTATTGTATAAGCAAGATAAATCAAAATGGTCTAAGAGGTTATTCTTGCAATAAAATTGGCCATAAAGCTACTAAATGTAGAAGTAAGAAAAATCAAAATTAAGTTAACTACTATTCCTACAACAAGATAGGTCACAAGGCATATGAATATAGAAGCAAAATACCAAGGAATAATAAGGACAATGCTCAGTGTTTTCATGGATATTGTTACACTTGTAACAAGTTTGGCCACAAGGAAGCTAATTATAGATCTAAGGTAAGGAGAAATGGAAATGTTCAGCAATCAAAGTTGACTTGTCAAAAGTGTAATCAAACAAGGCACTCTAGAAGGAATGTAGGACCTACTCCACAAAAGAAAGTTGATATTTCTCAGCAAAAAAAGGAAATGATCAAAGTGTGCAAGAAGATGGAGGAATGTGATGTTTTCAGACCTTTGCCTAGTGCAGGTGGATCCTTTAGTAACTAAAAGATGAGGTACTAGTTCAGGGGGAGTTACAATTGCAAAATTCTTCAAACCCCTGAATAAATAAGATGTTGAATTTCTCAGCATTTTGGCTAGTTTTGGTATGTGCATGCTAAGATAATGATTTCAAGAAGTTTGGTCAAAACCCTAGAGAAAAATCCCTTAATGCATCAAATTGCAGAAGTTTTTAGGGTTTTCAGGGTTAAGAGCATCTACCAAAAGGAAACATGGACTTAGGGGTAGTTGTTACTACAAATCCTTCACCTCCCCTTCATGATGCTAAAAACATTCAACACATAGATGTGATTGATCAAAAATTTGGAGCAATTGGCTGATTTGTGGAGGATTGTTGAATGTTTATAAGGTTCTACATTTGAAAAGGGGAAATTAGGTTAAATCAAAGAATGCAATTAATGCAAAATAAACTTGGTTGGTGAAATGACTATATAGGCGAGGCCTGATCATTTCTGATCTCATTGGATTGAAGCTAAGTAAATTGAAGAGCTAAAGGAGAGTCTAAGACACCCAACATTTCAAGCAAGAAAACCCTATCACCACATTCTCATGTATTTTTTAGTCTCTTTGGTTAAAACACTAGTTCTTGATGCTATTATGATGGCAACACTAGTTGAAATAGATGTGGTTGAGAGGCTAAGGCCAAAGTTTAAGAAACATCGCTTCAAGTCCACTGTAATAGTGGAACCTTCTCACATGTTCTAGCTAATGTGATACATACTAAAGACATTTGCATATATTCAATTGCCAATAGATGAATATGACCATCTCAAACTTGAATAATTTAGGAATGATAACTTGTTGGGAGATGATTTTATGTTAAAACAAGAATTTATGAACATTGCTACCAAGAATCTTGACATTTGGAATGGTTTTCTAAACTTTCGATATGATGATGCTTGGGTGAGAATAGAGCTAAGTCATATTCATGAAGATTTCTTCTATTTGGATTGACCATACATGATCACCAAGGAAGCTATAAAGGAAGTAATTGGTTTATGCTCCTTTGGACTAGTGCCTATCTTGAAATTTGTCAAGAATGAAGAAGTGATGAGACTCACTAGAGCCAAATTTGACAAAAGGACTTTGACTGTGAATGACATTGAGGACTTGGGTGTCTAGTATGTAACTATGAACATTGCATACAAAATATACTACATTAACAGGGAGAACTCAGTCATAGAAATTGCAATATATACTACATAAAATGGTTAAAGAGGGAAAATATTTTGATCTTTGTGAGCTCCTATGGCAATAGTTGATGTACAACTTAAAGAGAACAAAGGAATCCAAATACAAGTTCCAATATGGATCTCTCATTATATGCCTCATGTTTTACTTTTTGAATGATTTACTTGCAATGAAAGGAATAGTTTGGAAATTAGGTACCCCTGTTGCTCATCAAATCAAAGACTTCATGAGAATCTGTCTGGATCATAGACTTTGCAGTATTGCATTTTGGGGATTCTTCAAAACATTTTAGGAAGAGATGCAATCAAGAGAAAGAATTCTCACCAAGGTGGTAGAAAAATACAAAAATGACAACTTTTATGGTAGATAAAGATAACTATTACATGGAGGCTATTGTGCCTAGGACCTTCTAGATTACAACTCTACCTTATGATCTTTTAGAGTTTGATCTGGTAGGATATGCAAACATGTTGCTTAGCAAACTAAAGATCCCTCCACTGAAAGATTTAGGACAAATGATGAAATCGTCAACAAATATGTGAAGAAGGATGAAGAGGGGAAAGCAGAAAAAAATAAAATCCAAAGTAGAGAAGATGAAAATTAAATTGGATAAGATATTCAATTCTCCTAAAGGCTCTGCAAGAGAAATACAAGCCACTTCCTCTACAGAATTGCCTAAGAGAACAAGTAGATCAACATCTGCCACAACCTCTACCTCTGTTCTGTCCAGATCTTTATTGCTTCCCAAAAGAGGTACCATAGGGATCCTTGACCAATTTCAAACCACTGAGAACAAAAAGCCTAGATAGAAGAGTCAGGCTAGAAGAGGCAAGATAAATTTAGTAAATGTTAAATACATTGAAGAAGAAGAAAAAGAAAAAGGAAGAAGAGGTTGAGTCTCTAATAGGAAAGAAAAGAACCAGAGAAGAAATTAAAGAAGAAAATACTTCAAAGGAGAAAGGAAAAGGAAAAGATAAAAGGGGTAAGAAACCTGACTATGGTGCCGTTTGCAGGTATTTATGATGAAAGGCTTTCAAATGATAAAACTACCCTTGAAGAAGTAATAGTTTGATTAATGGGATCTCATAATTTAGCCTTAATTGAAATCATAGACCAACTACCTAAAATCCTTTATTATATCCTTACTAAAAGGAGAAATGATACTTTTAGTGAAAAAGCTGAGATAAAGAAAATAGCAATTGAAAAGATTTGTCCCACCATCTCCAAGGAAGACAGAGTTAAAGTTTCTAAAGTTCTAACAATGGAATTCATAACTAAAAGAAGATTAAATACTCTTATGTCAAGGAATAAGGAAGAGACAAGGAAATTGGAAAAGGAGACATTGAAGAAAACTAGTAAAGTTCTCAAGGAAATGAAAATTAACAATGGAATCATTGAAGATATATCTAATCAATTTGCCTTTGAAGGCAATGGGAAAGGCTTGACAAGCTTGAAAAGAATGAGGAGATTTGTCCTCCTAAGGATACTGGAGCACCAATTATAGAGGGCCAAGAAAAAACAAATCTACCTCCTCTGGACACTCCTGTAGAAAAACGTGGGTCTCCTATAGTCAATCTTGATGCAAGACATGATTCTCCCCCTCCAAGGAATATAGGGAATGTAGAAGAGAGGAAAGAAGATAATTGCAAGAAGGATCGGGAAGAAAAGAAAAAGAATGATGAGTAACAAAAGGATGAAAATGATAAGGGAGAAACTAAAGAGGGAGCACAATTAGAAGGAATGGATGACATAGGTCAAAGTGCATCAGAGACAAAATCACTCAAAGACCTATTAGATATGCAACTACAATTTCAACCAGTTGTAACTCCTCAACTACTGCAGGTTCTAACCAATGAAGGATGGATTGACCTGACAAGCATCTCTCGTTTACATAAATTGTAGCTCAGTGATATACTACTGGCCTTAGGTCAAGAAAATAATTTTTACAAGAAAATCTAAAGAAATCTAGTGCAATAGAGGATGCTATAAAACTGGTGCAAGAAGGGTTACCAGAGGTAACCATTGACCCCTCACTACCTTCGAAGCAAAATATCAAGTTTCTAATGGACTCCTTTAAGGATCACTCCTCCCACATAGAACAAAAGATAGAAAAAGAGGTAGCAAAAAGAATGACTGACAAGAGAATGGATGAGATGATTGACAAATGTGCCAAGATACATAACAAGCTTTTAAAGAAAATTTGATGAAATCTAAAGTTTGCATTAATGAGTCACAAATATCTAAGTTGTTTGAAGTTTATGATTTGTCAAAGGATAAGATTGGTACAACTAGGGAACAAGTTGAGAACCTTCATGCATAGTTATCTCAACTGCAAGACCAAAGAGAAAACCTCGAGAAATAATTTGGTCAGTTGAGAGAGGTAGTGAACCTGAGACTTGCCTTACTATTTAGTCTACTAGGGGAAGCAGAAAAGGTAGATCAAAAGATGAATATCCCAAGCAGCATATAGTCCTAAAGCTAAGGAGATATGTATGGAGTATGAATGTTAGAATCATATGCTAGCCTCAGAATGTGTCAACTAGACTGCAACTCTTCAAAAAGATGTAAGAGCAATGTAAATAAGACAAATTTTTATGTACATAGTATTATAGAGGTATTGAGTAGAATGGCAGTCACATTTTTGGTTTTCAAAGGTACAATTTTGTAACTAAATAACACAGTCAAGAGGATTACACTGTAGGAATCATTTTTAAAGTGGGAGTCAATACAATCTTTGAATTGAGACAAGCAAAGGATATCAATCCATTTTTCCTTGATGTCAAAGGGGGAGAGAGAAACATTTGTCTATGGGGGGGGTATATAGTTCCGCCAATGAAAAATGGGGTGATTTTTGGCAACATGTATTGTCATTGATGTCAACATAATATACATTAATGTCAGCATAATATATGGAAATGTATAGACATACTTGTATAGAGGATGGTTTGGTATGTGAGAATGGTTTAGAGGTAAATACTTATGTTCTTGCATGGTTTCAGTATCCTCACATGTATATCTAATCATTTGGGTGTACTACACTTAATGATAAGAAGCAAAAATCTAACTAAGGCATTCACAGTGCACATCCTAAGGTAGTGACATCTTGTCCTGGTCTACATTCCTCTACAGTACAAGATTTGATCTTACGGTTCTAAAGATAGATTTATTTAGGTATATCAGGTATGACCCGCATGCAGACAAATTCCATTTTCAGGTACCACATCAAGCAATTAGTCTGCAAGTAAAGATTTGAGTATAACTATCCTTTGGACTCCTGGTTATCCATGTCAAACTCTTGAATTCATATGAAATCATTAGATAAAGGTGTGTAGATCCAATAAGGAACATATAATGATGTTTATGCTCATTCCCAAAAGGTTTCAAGTCTTGTATTGCACTGCAACATCATATCTTGAGATGTGAAGTATCACATATGGTTTGGAATGCTTTGTTTTCTGTAGATAGTCATGTTTCCTATTTTGCAGATGTATAGTTTGACATGATACTTCTTTAGTAAGGTATATGAATGATGTTGAGATCATGTATGATTGAATTTCTAGTCTACATGAAGATTTTGGCCATCCCCAGTAGTATGAAGATGAATAGTTAATAGTCCTGAGTAGCTTGATCGGACTGGTTAAGTATCTGATATATGTGGAGGATCCTGATTAATTTCCTTAACTTTGGAAACTATGGAAAGATATGTCCTGATCTCCTTTTATGAATTTCTAAGGTCCACGACATGTTTTTCCTATCATATTGTATGTGTTGATGTCAACTTGTGAAGAGCTACATGTTTCATCCAATGTTGATTGTGATGTCAACCTAATCACTATTTTGAAGTGTTGTGGAGGATATTTATAGAGGTTCAAGTTCATT
This sequence comes from Cunninghamia lanceolata, assembly GCA_027924645.1. Taxonomy (NCBI): domain Eukaryota; kingdom Viridiplantae; phylum Streptophyta; class Pinopsida; order Cupressales; family Cupressaceae; genus Cunninghamia; species Cunninghamia lanceolata. The sequence goes on from BSBN01000888.1 coordinate 8,353,118, forward strand.
TGTGATATATAGATAATAGAGTGCAAAGATAAGCAAAGTAGAATGAAATATATGAAGTGTGTAGAATTAGTTTGAGGGCATGTATTGAGAAAAAAATAGAAGAATCAATTACTAGCATGAATCAAAAGTTATCTTTACAATAGTCCATGTAGTTACTTTCTTGTAAAATCTTATCACAATGAGTAGAGTACTTAGGAAATAGTATCTTCCTAGGTTTATAGCCCCAAATCAAAGGTGTAATTATTGTAAGCACAAATACAGTGAGTTATATCTTCCTTGGGTTGTAGCCCTAAAACAAAGTTGTAATACTTTTGCAATGAGTATAATATATTGTGAGCTAATCGTCACTGTGGTTTTCCCCTATTTTAGGGTTTTCCACATAAAAATACTGGTGTTATGTGTAGTGCATGATTTCCTTTCTGTTCCCTAAGTTATTCTGTTTGTTTTGGTAAATAACTAGTTAAATTTTAGTGTATGCTAATTCATCCCCTCCTCTTAGCATCTTATTGTGTTGAACAGGGTAGTTGAATCTCAAACCCTCTTTTAGATTTTTATGCCACCTCTCATAATCATTTACTTGTCTTTATCGAAGTAGGTGTAACCATGTAATTTGGCAGTTACCAAGTAGGTTAAAATTTTACCTATTTTGAGTAGTTGGAGTAATTACACTTCTTATATGTATCTACCCTTAAAATTTATTTATATACAAAACACTCACTTGTCACCTCTTCTAGTCAATGAGAGTAATGTGAGCATTCTCTAAATTCTCTTGAATTTTGTCCCTTGAGTTATCTCTTTCAAGATAATCCCTCCATTTAGCTATTTTAATCTTTAATCATTTGTCTATTTGAGTGCATGTGATCTATGGCCAACAACAAATCCTATCTATGATTCTCACTTCCCATAGAATCTAATAGACAAATTGGGATTACAGTAGCAATGATGTGAAAAACTCTAGTAGAAGCTTTTGATGTTCATGTTAGGTTCACCAAAATATGTGATGGTGAATCTAGAGTGGACAATAAAAAATAGAGGTGGAAAATTAGAAAGGGAGATGTAAAAGACTTATCTAGAAAGATTTGTCATTCATGTCAGGTTCACTAAAATATGTGATGCTCATAACATGAGCAAAGAATAATTGTGAATGATTTGAGTGTCAAGGTAACACATGGGAGCAAGAACCCTTGTAGATGTGACCCTCCAGTCAGTTGAGTGGCAATAGCACTAAGGGGTTGTTCATCTCCCTAGGTCACTAAATTTTGTAAGTCTCAATCAAGGCAATCACACCTATATATTGAGCTTATGTGTCACTATCACTATGATTGATGTCATTAGTTTGTTTTTGTTGGGTTATTATTTGTTGGGGTCATTGTAAAGGTGTTGTTATTGTGATTATGTTATGTCCTTGAGAGTAGCCTGCCATAAGGAAATCAAGTTCATTAGTAGCATAGAGATGAAATACGTCAAGCCATCTACACTCTACTTCTAGGATTTCTCTAAGAATTTTGTATTCTTAGTTCCTATGTTCTTGTAATCATCTTCTCTCATTATCTTATTGTATTTTCCTAAGAATGTTTTCCTATTCTTGTATTTATATGTCCATTAGATCTACTTGTTATAGGTTTTCTATATCATTTAGGTTTAATTGTTCTAGGAGATTTTCTCTTATCTTCTCTAAGACTTATTTAACTCAATCCTCTCTCACACTAAGGCACATCAAGTGCTTAGCATAATGGCTTTGAGTATTAAAATTTTTATGGTTTGTAATGTGTTTTCTATGCCTTGACATGAAAACAAGGGCTTATATTGTAGTATATTGAGTTGGAAGCCACATGATGAAAATAAGAGATTAATACTTGTATGTGATAGTTGTGCATGGTTGAAATGAAGTTTCTAAATGCAATGTAAACTATATGTATAAATGCAAGTTTTTGTTCTTTTATAATATTTCAATATTATATAATTATGAAAAAAGAAATATGAATGCAACTAAATGACCTTTTCCTAGATGCAATTTAACTATGTTTTTGTATTTTTAACTAAATGACCTTTTCCTAGAAGTGAGTTAACTTAGCTAACTGAGAAGTCACGAGTTTAACTTGTAGTCAATGGATTAGTTCACTCAAGAATTAATGAGGTAATAGTGGCACTTGTGTACCTCAAGTTAAGGTGTACACATGTCATTATTAGCTACTTAAGTGAGAATAATGAAATATTCATATTATCTTAAGTAGACTTATTAAATAGGTGCACTATCACACTTAGGATATATAATATATCAAAGGTGAGTAAAATATTACACCAACACCCCCCAATAAATGCAACTTAAGAGAAATGAGAAAGGGGACCCATCTACTCGACCATGTTAGGTACCCATGTACAAATGAATCTCTCACAACTAGAGAAAAGGAGAAAAATACATATGAAAATCCCCTCTCCAAAAGAGAGAAAATAAAAGATCCTCTCTCAAGGTATGACAAGGAAAAAAAACCATGGGACAAAAAAGTTCCCCCCATAAGAAAGAAGAAGAAGAAGAGACCATGCAACTCCCTAATTTGTGTAATCTCTTGCATTGATGGTGGATGCTCAACAATGAATATTGAAAATGATCTAAAACTATTGCACAATATTTCTCCCCTTAGGAAGAAACAAGGCCAAAGGTGTATATAGGATGTCTTCCCATTCCTAAAAGGAATATGAGTGAAGAAAACAACAGATGTATGTTGTCTCTTGAAGGTTTTCAAGAGTCCCAAGCCTAACTAAAAAATGTGAGAATGTAGAACCTAGTGGAAACAGATGTAGAACATGATCCAAAAATCAAGGTGAAACAATAGTAGTGATGGAACTATCATCAAAGAGGATATTAATTTCCTTAATGGCATACTCTGAATCTACAAGATGGGACTCACAAAACAAACCAGAAAGATTTGTCAAGTACTCATCTCAATGAGCTATCTCTGGAAGATGATGAAGGTCCTACTACATTGAATCATTGGAAGTTCCATTCGAAGCAACACTAAACTCTAAAGGAGCAACATGAGATGGAGGAGATAGAATGTTAGTACATGTCTCTAGAAGCTTAGTTGATGAAATAATACCAAGATTGGAATGACCATACTATATATCCTTAAAAGTATCCACACTAGATGCTTGAGTGTGAACATTAGCTGAAGCAACATAAGGAGAAGAATGTGGGAAGGTGTATAATATATATTGATCATCTATCTCTTCAACTGCAATAATATCTGTGGTCTTCAAATTATAAATGAAGACAAAATCTTGTGTGACGTCAACAATCTTCCATATCCCACTATGTGTGATTTGATTAATAGAAAGGAGATTAGTTGAAAATGAAGGTATGCAGAGGACACCATTGAAGGATCCCTCACCAATGTCAATAGAACCTCTCCCACAAAGATGCATATATGTGTTGTTACCAATAAAAATATGTGGTGTAGAGAAAGTGTCAAATGAAGAAAACATACATTATGATGAAGCCATATGATGTGAAGCTGTAGAATCAAGGATCCATTGCTTTGACATAGAATCTATAACTAGAACAAGTGTTTTCCCCTTCTATTTCTCTTCCTTGGAATGAGAAGAAGATGAAGAACCCATTGAAGGAAAATTGGTCTTCTTTCGAAGATGCTTCAACTCATGAATTAATTTTGAATAACATTGATGTTCATCATGCCCTAATTTTTTACAATATGCACATTTGGGCATCTCCTTCTTAGATGAATCCCATTTAGAAAGAGAGGATTCATAATCTAAGTGTGTGTTGTCTTTCTTTTTGTTTTTCTTGTTTTGTGTCTTTTCAAGATTCCCCGATTCTTTCTATACCTTAGGCTCACTAGCCACTAATGCATGTGAGTTGGAAGACTTGGTGGAACCCATTTGAAGTAACTTCACTTCTTCTTGATTTAGAAGATTTGAAAATGTATTAAAAGTAGGCTCAACATATGCAACTCCCATAGAAAAATGATGGGTGTGAAAGCCAAAAACAAATATTGAATATTTATGACCAAGCTTATATAGCACATTCATAATTGATTGCAAATCTTCTTTCACAATTTTGTAGTCCTTTAGTTGTGTTCATAGCTGCTTTATCTTTAAGATTTAGTCTTATATGTGGTGAAAACTATTAGGATCAAGATTCATCAAATCATTATCAATCTGATATCCTCTGATCTCGTTAGTTTTACCATACATTTTTTCAAGAGTCTCCCAAGCCTCCTTAGGTGTTTTACATGATTTAAGATGAAATTACAAATCAAATGACACTAAAGAGAAAATGTAACCAAGAGTTTTCTCATGATTTATCTCCCATACTACCTTTTCTTTGTTATTAGTAGGTTAAAGAATAGTTTCTATGACATATCCAGTGGAATCTTTTCTCAATATATAGTTACATACTAAAATTTCAATTTGACATAATTATATGGAGTTAGGAGTTCAACTTGAGTTCTCCCCATTGCAAGAACACACAATAGAATAACTGAAAGCAAACAACCACCAGAAGACTACCCTAAAAATTATCTCAATCTATGAAGCCCCTAGCAAATGGTCATGATGGAACTTTATAATTAGTGTAATTAAAGTTTCCAAATGCCAAATTAACTATAGGATCAACTACAAGAGAAGCATCCTCATGTGGTGTGTGCAAGAAGTTGGATCCACATATAGGGGAAGCTTCAGGAAAAAAAATCCTTACAGAAACAAGATCCCATTTCAAAAAAAATGAGATCTTGTTTACGCTCAGGGTCTTGAGCCTAAAAGGGACCCCATTTGGAAATGGGGCCCCATTATGTTTCATAATCTAGAGCCTAAATGGGACCCCATTTCTCAAAAGTATTTTTTTAAAAAAAAGGTCTCCCGTTCATTTTTAAAAAAATAGGTACCCATTTTAAAGTGGGATCCCATTCCAAAAATATTGAAATATTGACCAATTTGTTGGGAATTAAGGTGTCTCAACCTTTGCAAGTTCCTAATGTTGTATTTACTTATTTTTGTCTACTATTGTAATTTTCTATGTAAATCTTATTTTGTCACTTTGTGGGAGTTGGCATGGTGATGTGTCATCCTACATGGAAGGTGACTAGATGTATGTTTTGTCCTCATATGAGGAGGTAGGTATCCCATGTTGACTTGGCATAGATTTTTATGTGTTGGCACCTTGTGGTCATGTGTCATGAGTTATGACAGATTCTATGATATGTAAGAGCTGAAAAGACATGTGACAAGTTGTTAGTATGTGGTGACTATTCATGCTATAGGGTTGCGGGTACATGTAGCTAAGTAAATTTTGGTGACTTCATCAGGTGTAGTTTCCCCCAAATAATTAATGGTTGAGTGTAGGGAGTGGATCTCCTCCTACGGGGCATGGGGGCAGAGACCATGGTGGGGGTTTGGGGGTGATGCCCCCAGTGGGGGTTGCTAGGGGCTGCACCCTCAAAATAAAAAATTACCTTTATTTAATAAACGCATTGACAGTTAATTTGTTATTGGCCAACATGGAAAAACTGATATTGGATAAGCGCTAAAGAGGCTTGATCAATAAGCGGCTGGAGAATGTGAAAGTTCATGGGATGCAATCTAATGAGAATCAACATTTATGTATTCCTAGAAGAGCTTGCATTGCAAGTGTGTTGTAATCATCATTTGATTTGATAATACATTGTGCATGTTTTGGAGTGTGGGGTTTTTTACCCATAAGGGTTTTCCCCATGTATATATTGTGTTGTGAACATTATACTTGTGTTTGATGAGTTATTACCTTTCTTTTAATGTGCATCTATTAACCTGTAACTAGAAAAGATTAAAATTTGCATAACTTTCCTCATTTGATCAATATAGGAAGCTATTTCCACATACCCTACTTCCTTTCAATTGGTATCAGAGCTTGATAATCTTTGGTTCTAGTTGTTGCATAAAGGCTTTTTGAGCTAATCTTCATTTGAGTGGGAACTTGTGCAGAGGATTTGGAAATATTTGTTGTAGGAAAGAGATGGGGAGAACATCTAGGATGTTTGAGATATAGAAGATTAATGGAGGCAACTTTGAGTTGTGGAAACTCAATATGGATGACTTATTGGTGGATAGAGATCTATAGCTAGGGATCATGGTATCTGGAATCATGACATTGGGCATGAAACAAGTAGAATGGGATCTGATGGATCAGAAGGCTAAGGGTCTTATAAGACTATTTGGCTGATTCAGTGCTCCTAAATATCCATGAAGAGAAGACTACATAAAATCTTTGGATGAAACTTGCAGATGTTTATCAGGCTATTAAATCCCCAGTGAACAAGTTATTCCTATGAAATAAACTATATCCTATGAGGATGGAAGATGGAGGATCGGTCACTGATCACCTGAAAACTTTCAATATGCTTGTTTCCTAGTTGACTTCTTTTGGTGTGAAGATGGAGGAGGAGGATCGATGTATGACATTACTATGTTCCTTACCAGATTCGTGTGACCACCTTGTTATAGCTATTGGGAGTAGTACTACCACCTTCAAGATGGATGAAGTGGTTTCTTTGTTGTTGTCTGAAGGGATGCAGAGAAAATCTTCTGAGTCAAATAAGGAGGCTATTGCAGTTCGTGGTAGATCTAAAGAGAAAGAAGAAAAAGGAAGATCCAAATCCTATGGGAGATCCAATTCTTTGTGTTGGAACTGTAGTAAACCTAGTCACTTCAATAAGGAGTGGAAGGAGGAGAAGAAGAAAAAGAAGAACTATGATTTGGATCCTGACATGTCCTCTCAGGATGATCGAGAAGCATTTGTTGCTACTTTGGAAACACATGCATTTGAGGATATGTGTCTTATTGATTCTAGTGCATCTTTTCACATGACCTCACATTAGGCTTGGCTTTGAAAGTATGAAGAATACGATGGTGGAAAGGTTCACTTGTGTGATGACTCTCACCTAAAGATTGTTAGCCATATAAGAGTCTTGATTTGATTCCATGATGGATGAGTGAAGGGGATCAATGGTGTTTTGCATATCCCTAGTTTTCCATGGAACCTTCTTTCTAAAAATAAGTTGAATGATGTGGGTGTGAAATTTGTTTTCTTGAATGGAGGATGCAAGATGACTAAAGGAGTTATGATCTTTGCTAAGGGTGTTTAGATTGGCACTCTATTTCATCTTGATGCATGCTTGGTTCAGTGCAATAGTGCCTCTGTTTCAAAGAAGAGATCTTTAGAGTCTTCATCCTCACCATTGGAACCATCAATGAAGAGGATTGTTGCATCTACTTTTGATAGTCATGCTTTTTGGGTACCTAAGGGTGCTAATTTTATGGAGATAAAACTTCCAACTGAGAAGACAATGTTATGGCATCAAAGGCTTGGTCACATTGGTGAAAATGGTTTGAGGCCCCTAAAAAATAAAAATCTTGTTGAGGGTATGACTGACTGTAACTTTGAGTTCAATTTATGTGAACATTGCATTTATGGAAAACAAAACCGCATTCATTTTTATTCCACTTCTCACAAATCTTCTGAGGTGTTGGGATTGATTCATTCTGATGTGTTTGGTCCTATTAATGTTCCTTCAATTTCAAAATCTACTTACCTTGTTTCATTCATTGATGACTATAGTAGAAGGACGTGGGTGTATTTCCTTAGAAGTAAATCTAAAGTCTTTAGTAGATTCAAAGAGTTCAAAGCTATTGTATAGAATCAAAAGGATAGAAAGATTAATTGTTTGAGGACTGACAATGGTGGTGAGTTTTGTTTAGCAGATTTTGACAAGTTTTGTAAAGAAGAGGGGATTGCGAGGCACAACACAACTCCATATACTCTTGAGAAGAATGGAGTTGTAGAGAGGATGAATAGAACATTGATGGAGAGATCTTGGAGTATTCTAAGTGGAGCTAGCCTTAAAAAAAGTTTTGGACTGAAGCTGTTGCTACCACTTGTTACCTACTTAATTGGGCTCCTACATCTGTGATTGTTGATAAGACACCTATGGAGGTGTGGTATTGTTAAAAGTCTTCATTGAGACACATTTAAGTATTTGGTTGTGAGGCATATGCACATTTGCCTAAGAAGAATAAATCTAAGTTGGAGAACAAAGTTGTGAAGTGTATCTTCATCAGTTACGGCATCGGTGTGAAAGGGTTCAAGATTTGGGATCCAGTGGCTGAGGGAGTTTTGTATAGAAGAAGTGTGATATTTAGAGAGCTCAATCCTTCTTATGTTGTCTTGCAACTAGAGAAAGAAGAGAAGAAAGAGGATGTAGTTCAACTTCCTTCCACCCTTGAGAAAGTTGAACCAAAAACATCTGTTGGACTTGATGATGAGGAGAGCTCTAGCATATTTAAAAGTTTAGAAGAAGATGAAGAACCCCCCACTCAAATTTTGAGAAGGTCCACATGGATAAGGTGACAACCTGATAGGTTTGGTTATTCATTACATGATTCCAGTTGTAATTTTTCTTTGATTTCTAACACTGATGAGCCTAGGACCATAAGTGAGGCTATGGGTATGAGTGATGTAGGTTCTTGGAAAGAGACCATGGAAGAAGAGATGGATTCCTTGGAGGAAAATAATACTTGGGAACTAGCATGTCCTTTCCTGATGGACATAAACCTGTTAGATGCAAATGGGTGTTCAAGAAGAGATTTGGTTCAGATGGTAGTGTTGAAAAGTTGAAGGCAAGTTTAATCATGAAGGATTATTCCTAGGTTGAGGGAATATATTATGGTGAGATTTTCTCTCCCATTGTAAAGCTGACATCTATCAAATTCTTGTTATCACTTGTTGCAACATACAATTTAAAAGTTGAATAGATGGATGTGAAGACAACTTTCCTTCATAGTGACTTGGAGGAAGAAATCCATATTTCACAACCAGAACAGTATGTGGTAAAAGGTAAAGAAAATCTATTTTCTAAGTTGAAAAAGTCTTTGTATGGTTTGAAGCAATCTCCTAGGATGTGGTACTTGAAATTTGATGGCTTTGTGTTAAGTTTGGGATCTCTAAGATTGAAATCAGATCACTGTGTTTACTTTTAGATGGATAATGATCACATTCTCATTATTGTATTATATGTTGATGATATGTTGTTCATTGGGAATGGTAAGAATTTGATTTATGATTTGAAATCTCAGTTGTCAGCATAGTTTGAGATGAAAGATTTAGGGGTAGCTAGGTACATCTTGGGAATAGAAATCAGAAGAGAAAGAGCTAACAAAAAACTATGGTTAGGCTAGAGTAAGTATGTGAACACCGTGTTGGAGAGATTCAGCATGGAAGATTTTATATTATTGATTGTTCTTGATATGATGGGGATAAATTTATCTATTATAGATTGTGTGAAGTCTCCTTCTAAGATGGAGTATGTGAGAAGAGTTCCTTATGCTAGTGCAGTTGGTAGTTTGATGTATGCTATGGTTTGTACAAGACCATACATTGCCCAATAAGTGGGAGTCCTTCATCGATTTATGGCTAATCTTGGACGGGTACATTGGGATGTACTGGAGAGAGTGTTTAGATAATTGCAGGATACTTCCAATTATTCCTTATGTTATCATGGTTAACCTATAAGGGATTGTCATTCACTTTGTATTCAAGGATTTGTGGATTCAGATTGGGCAGGTGACATTGACAGTATGAGATCTACCAGGGCTTATGTGTTCACTATGTTTGGTGATGCTATTAGTTGGATGAGTTAGTGACAACTTGTGGTCGCTTTGTCCACTACTAAAATATAGTACATGCCAGCAGCTCATGCTTGTAAAGAATCCATTTGGATTAAAATATTGTGTTCTGATGTTGGGTTTGATGCAGGGAAGATTACCATTTGTTGTGACAATTAGAGTGCCATATGTTTGTTGAAGAATCCTACTTTCCACATGAGGACGAAGAATATTGATGTCCAGTACCATTTTCTTTGTGGCATGGTAGAGGACGGGAAGGTGAATTTGGAGAAAGTTGACACTTTGACAAATGTTGTAGATCCCTTGACAAAACCTATGAGTACGGAGAATTTTAGATGGTGTTCAGAGCCTATGGGCCTCTCACCCCCTAGTAGTTAAATCTTGTCATTGTATTGGCTCTTGAAAGGTGTTTGACAAGTGGGAGAATGTTGGGAATTAATGTGTCTCAACCTTTGCAAGTTCCTAATGTTTTATTTTTTTATTTTTGCATACTATTGTAATTTTCTATGTAAATCTTATTTTGTCACTTTACAGGAGTTGGCACGATAAGGTGTCATCCTACATGGAAGGTGATTAGATGTATGTTTTATACTCATATGAGGAGGTAGGCATCCCATTTTGACTTGACATAGTTTTTCCATGAGTTATGATAGATTCTATGACATGTATGAGCTTAAATCATAGGTGTGACAAGTTGTTAGTATGTGGTGACTGATCATGCTACAGGGCTATGGGCACATGCAACAAGGTAAATATTGGTGACTTTTTCAGCTATAGTTTCCCCACAAATAATTAACAAGGGAGTGTAGGGGGCAACAATTAATTTGTTATTAGATGACATGGAAAAATGACATTGGATAACTGCCAAAGAGGCTTGATAAATAAGTACCTGCAGAATGTGAAAGGTAATGGGATGTGAGAATAAGAATTGATGTTTCGGTACTCCTAGAAGAGATTGCATTGGAAGTGTGTTGTAATCATCTTTTGATTTGATAAGACATTGTGTAGGTTCTGAAGTGTGTGGTTGTTTTACCCATAAGGGTTTTCCCCATATACATGTGTTGTGAGCATTGTACTTGTTTTTGATGAGTTATTACCTTTATGTTAATATGCATCTAATAACCTGTAACTAGAAAAGATTAAAAGTTGTTGAACATAATAAGTTGTTGAGAGGGGGTGAATCAGCACACACTAAAACTTAAACAAATATTTGCACATAAAACTGAATAACTTGAAGAACACAAATGAAATTATGCAACACACATAATAGTAGTATTTTTTTGTGGAAACCCTAAAACATGGAAAGACAATGGTGAGGATTAGCTCACAATATATTATGCTCACTACAATACTATTACAACATTGTTTTAGGGCTACAACCCAAGGAAGCTACTACTCCCCGATTTAGTGCTTATAACAATTACAACTTTGATTTAGGGCTACAACCCAAGGAGTCTACTACTCCCTAAGTGTACTTTTCATTGTAATATGATTTACAAAGGTAGTAAATACATGGACTATTGTATTTTAGATTTTTGACTTATGCTAATGATGCAGTCTGCTTTTTCTGGTCAATACATGTCTTCAAAATAATTTTGCACACTTCATATCTTGCCTTATGCTCTATTATTTTCACATTCACATCTACACTTCACAAAATGAATTTGATCTACTGTAAATATCCTCCACAATACTTCAAAACATTGATTAGATCAGCCAAAAAGGATGAAACGTGTAGTTTGTGGTAAGATGGCCTATGCATTCTTCAAACCGTCACCATATGCACTTGTAAAGATGAAATATAACATGAACTTCACCAAAATGGGTCGACACACTCTTCAATCACCCTTATTATTCTACTATCCATATGAACAATCACCGTTCAATCACTAAGTCACTTAGGTGAGGTCTACACATAGATGCCAGTGAAGATAAAGTAAGAAACTACGAATTGTTCATGAGAAAGGGTACTTGTAGAACACCAAACATTGTAAAATTTGGATAGAGTGAACTTCAACAACTACTAATCATCTATTGAAAACCACATGCCAAAAGGATCAAATGGGATGGAATGTGGAGCATTCCAATTTGATGTCTGCAACACCAACCTCTATTTACATAGTTTGGTACTCTGTTGTTTCTAACTTTCACTGTGGAAGGAGTTAAGAGCTAAAAATTTGGAATCAAACTCCTTAAAGACTCACAATGTTGGTTCTAGAACCACAATCCAAGATGTTGCAATGCGAAGAAATGTGGAGCAAATTACTGATCCCCTATCTTGGAAAAACACTTTATTCATGCCTTAAACAATTTTCTCAAAACAACTTGGATGAAAAGATAAGAATACAACTACTCCACAACCTCCTAAAAGACACTTATGAGTGCATGCCAAGTATGAGAAATTTTAATATGAAATTTAAAATTTAAGGTGCTCACAAGTCATTCTTCCGGAGTTTAATAATGCTGACTCTGCATCTGCAACATACTCTGCCATCTTGTCTGCTTTTGCAACATACCTTGTTAGACTTAGGGTAGACAACTGAGAGGGGGGCTGAATTAGTTGTCCAAAACTTTCTTCCAAATCAAATACTTAACTCCACACAAGCATAATAGTAAATCAATCATGAAAGCATAATGCAACAAGTTAAGAGCAGATACACATTAACACACATAACACCAAGATTTTTGACGTGGAAAACCCAGTTAAGGGAAAAACCACGGGGTGATTAACCCAAGATAATATTCTCTGTTAGAAGAATCAAAAGAATAAATGGCACATGCCAATTAGGGCTCACTGCCCGAGCACACTTCTCACAAGAGGCTCACTACCTACAAGAGACACATTGTCTACAAAAGGAATAAGTATCACATACTTGAACTGGTAAATAGCATCTTTACCATGCTTGAGTCAGTTTCGTTTAAGCTCAAACCTTTTGCTCTGTGCCTTTCACTTCTTTGTTGCTACCACATCCTCATCTCCATGGACACACATTGAATTGACTTCCCAGTCCCTTATTTATACACGACATCAACTTAGGAACAAACATCTAAGTCCGCAATCATCCACAAGAACATCCGCAAGTTGAGTAAATCATCCGGTCGGCCAGCCTAAGAAAGAACACCTTCATCTAGAAATATTTCTTCAATTTCAGACTCCATCTCTAATGTGGACCATCAACACAAACTAAAGATGATACAAGGACCTCCACAAACTTGCATGAAACACCAAGAACATCCGCACTTCCTCTACTTACTGAAATCCTTCTCTCCTTCATTTGGAACCTCAAGAACACAGTCTGCCATTACTATCACATAGGAATAGATACTTGCAGACCTTCAAACCACAAACCAATCAAGTTAACGCACCACACAGACTTCCCCAACACTTCCTCAAATCCACAGAACTAGAGAATGCATTTCTGGATCTCACCGGACCTATCTGTATCACTCTGTCATCACTGAACATCTACCGGAACTAGTTTCACTTGAACTACCATAACTTCTTCATATCTTCATGCTAACCTCTGAAATCTCTACTAGAACATCTTAAGATACATATCTACAAACCCTTTAAACCGCATCCTCTGATCCTCATCCGGTCTTGGACTTTTACCTTATATCATCACTGTTCTTCACTATTCCTATTCGAGACTAATTTTCTCAATATCCTTAGCACACAACTCATCCAACCTTATCATTAATGTAGCAAGAGTATGTTGACATCAATGACAACACCGGTTAGGCCCATACTTGCAACAATCTTCCCCTTTGTCATTGATGGCAACATATGATGTGAAAAACTATTTTAACCATCAAGACAAGAAAATCACCTTACTGTCACAACTTCCCCTATCAGCAACAACCATTCACATGGCTTCTTTCCCTTTACTACTCCCCCTTTGATCAGCAACCACTTATTTTTCACACGTCTTCTCTCCCCCTTTGACATCAATGGCAAAGGACACATACTTGCAGTTCCACCACTTCAGAACCATGCCTCCTGCTCCTCCTGAGTAGCAGCTCGCCATCATCAGTCTAGACCACAAGATGTGACTATGATATCCACCAGACTGATACACATCAGTACACCTTAGTTCACCACCGGAGGGGCAATAACCCCTAACTTCTCCCTGAGATATTAAAAAAGAGTCCTTAGGTAGAGGTTTAGTAAAGATGTCTGCAATCTGATCCTTTGAAGGCACAAACTCCAATCTGACTTGATTCTTGTTCACTTGCTCTCTCAAAAAGTGAAATTTGATGGATATATGTTTAGTCTTTGAATGCAACACCGGATTCTTGGATATGTTTATTGCACTTGAATTATCACAAAAAATTGTGATGAGCTCCTCATACTCTACTCTGATGTGTCTTAACATCTATTTTATCCACAAAACTTGAGTACAATTACCTGCTGCAGCAATATATTCTGCTTCTACAGTGGACAGAGATATTGCTTCTTGTTTCTTGCTTAACCAAGAAACCAATCTCTTTCCCAAAAAGAATGCTCCACCACTGGTACTCTTCCGATCATCCACATCTATATATGCATGAAGAGAGAAATCATGATCTCTAGGATACCACAACCCATAATCAACTATCCCCTTTAGATATCTAAAAATCCTCTTGATTTCCATAACTTGAGATTCTCTAGGATCAGCTTGGAATCTAGCAACAAGACCAACAACCTGCATAGTATCTGGTATAGTTTGAGTGAGATACAATAGTCCTCCAATCATTGACCTATATTTTGTCTGATCAACCTTGGGAGAGTCATCATCTTTGCTCAACTTGCATCTGGTTGCCATTGGAATGTTCATTGGCTTTGAGTCTTCCATCCTAAATTTCCTTAACAATTCTTTCACATATTTTGACTGAGAAATGAAGATTCCTTTCTTTATTTGAGTAATTTGTAGACTCAAAAAGAAATTCATTTCTCCAAGCATGGACATCTCAAACTCACTTTTCATTTGACTTGCAAAAGTTTTACACATACTATCTCTTCCTCCAAAAATGATATCATCAACAAATACTTCAACAATTAAGATATTTTCATGATCAATTTTGAAATACAAATTACTGTCAGTAGTACCTTTGTTGAAACTAGTCTTCAAGAGATGCTTATCCAATCTTTCATACTAGGCTCTTGGGGCTTGCTTAAGTCCATACAGTGCCTTTTTCAATTTGCAGACCATGTCACCATGATCAGACAATTGAAATCCATCCGGTTGCTCAATGTACACTTCTTCCAAATTACCATTTAGGAAGGTAGATTTGACATCCATTTAATACACCTTAAAATCCTTAAAGGTAGCAAATTCAAGAAATAATCTAATTGCTTCAATTCTTGCCACCGAAGCAAAAGTCTCTTCAAAATCAACTCCTTCAATCTGAGAGTAACCCTTGCAGACCAATCTAGCTTTGTTTCTGATTACTTCACCAGCTTCATTTAGTTTGTTCTAGAAGACCCATTTGGTTCCAATCACATTCTTGTTTCTAGGTCTCAGAACAAGATCCTAAGTGTGATTTTTCTCAATTTGCATTAGTTCTTCCTCCATTGCTTTTGACCAATTTTTATCATTGCAAGCTTCATTCACTGTCTTAGGTTCAATCTTTGAAATTAGACAATACTCATCTGAATTTTGAGCAATTCTCCTCCTTGTTTGCACTCCTTTTCTTTTGTCACCTATGATCTCATCTTCAAAGTGGTTTAGAGTTACATACCTTGGAACTTTGGGAGTTTCTTGCACCTCTAACTCTTGATCAGTCTCATTGAGACTTATCTCTTCTTCTTGACTTACCGAATCAACTTGACTTTGTTTCTCAGAAGAGGCTTGGATACTTCGAATCTGAACACCATTCTGATCATCTTCATCATACTCATAAATTCTTGAGGGTCTTTCAATTTCTTCATCAACCTTCACATTTACACTTTCTACAATCTTTCTCAGTCTCTTGTTGTAACATCGGTATGCTTTGCTATGAGTAGAGTAACCCAAGAATATTCCTTCATCACTTCTAGCATCAAACTTTCCTAGATCTTCATCCCTTTTAATGTAACATCTGCTACCAAAAACTCTGAAATACCTCACAGTGGGAGTAATGCCAAACCAAAGTTCATAAGGAGTCTTACCGATATTGTTTCTAATTTGAACACGACTGAGAATGTAGACTGCAGTGCTAATAGCTTCTCTCCAATAGATCTGAGGAACATTTGCTTCCATCATCATGGTCCTGGAAGCTTCCTGGATGGTCTGGTTCTTTCTCTCAACTACTCCATTATGCTGTGGAGTTCTAGGGGCAAACAACTATCTCTTTATTCCATGTTTCTCACAGAAGTCTATGAACTCACCAGATGTGAATTCTCCACCTCTATCAGACCTTAGACATTTTAATTTTATTCTGGTTTCATTCTCCACCATGGCCTCGAATATTTTGAATTTCTCAAGTGCTTCTAATTTTTCTTTCAGAAAGGTTACCCACATCATCTAGGAATAGTCATCAATTAGCAACATGAAGTATCTATCACCTTGAATACTCCTAACTCTTTCCAGACCACAAAAATTAGTATGAACTAAGTCCAACAGTCTGGTAGAAGATAATTCCTTACTTTTGAATGTGACTCTGCTCAGTTTGCCCAATTGACATTCTTTGCATAGGCTATTAGTAGGTTTCACTAATTTTGGAAGATCTCTTATAGCCTGAGTATTGCTTATCTTGATGATATTATCAAAATTCACATGACACATCCTCCTATGCCATAACCAACTTTGATCAATTTGAGCAAATAAGCAACTTTTACCAGTACCAACCAAGTGGAAGATATTACCTTTAGTTTGAGTACCAGATGCAATCTCTGTTCCAGAACTTTCAAAGATCTTGCATTTTCTATTCCTGAATCTGAGATCATAGCCTTTGTCCACCAGCTATCCAACACTGAGAAGATTGTGATTTAATCCTTCAACATACAGTACATTACCGGTTTTGTTCTTTCCATCAAGATAAATAGTTCCTCTACCTCTGATTCTACAAGCAGAATTATCTCCAAACTTTACAATTCCTCCTTCATACGTTTCCAAATTTAAGAAATTATTCTTGTCACCTGTCATATGGTGAGAGCATCCATCGTCAATGACCCAATCATCATTTGCTTCAACTTGGGCAGCCATAGCTCTTTCTTCAACTTTATGATTGACAAATACAGAGGATATTGGTTCCTCTTCTTTGATGGCAATAAACACCCATTCATTACCAGATTTTTTTCCTGTCTCTGATTCATCATCTATTACTCCTTCATTATCATCTTCTTTATGAACATAGTAACAATTCTTTTGAAATCTTGGTCTGTTAGGATTTGGTCTTGAAAATCTTTCCGGACATCTTGAGGCAAAATGACCAATGTTATTGCAATTAAAACACTTAAAAGGTAATTTCCCTTCATACTTACCGGATCCTCTTGGCAGTCTTTTTGCAATAAGAGCTTCAAGATGAGCAGTTTTAGCTTCTTCTTCTTCCAAGTCTTTTCTTGCTTTTTCATACCATGATAGGTTCCTTGAAGAGTTTTCTCCCAGATCAAACCTTTGTTTCCCTTTTACAGAGGCACTGGCTTTGAATGCAGATTCAGTCTTTGGACGATCATCTCCAAAATTGACCATTTCAAAAGAAGCCAACTTACCAACCAATTGATCTCTTGTGACTGTTGTGTGAGCTCTGAATTCTTCGATTGCAAAATCCTTGATTTTATAAGAAGCAGGAAGGGATCTGAGAACTTTACCAATGATCTCTTCTTCACTCAAGGTTCCACCTGCATTTCTAATTCCATAAACTAGCTCATTCACTCTTGGCATAAAAGAGGAAATATTTTCATCATCTCTCATCTTCAGTTCTTCAAATTTTCCTTTTAGACTTTGTAACCTTGCACATTTAACATACTGGTCTCCTTCATGCAAAAGTTCCAGTTTATTCCAAATCTCAAAGGTAGTTGGTAGATCAATAACATTTGAGAGCTCTAAGTCTGATATTGTGCTTAGAAGAGCCACTTTGGTCCACATATTGTTTTCAGCATCTGTGATTTCATTTAGGGTTGTCGGACCACCCTATGGAGGTACATACTGTTTTGTAACCATGGACCAGTACGCCATTCCCATACACTGCAAGTGACATTTCATGCAACCTTTCCATAGAGCAAAGTTAGTTCCATCAAACTTTGGACTATCCTTCTTGTAGGATGACATCTTGGATCTCCTCAAGTGGTTAAGCTCCTTTTAGAGGAACTTAGCTCTGATGCCAATTGTTAGACTTAGGGTAGACAACTGAGAGGGGGGCTGAATTAGTTGTCCAAAACTTTCTTCCAAATCAAATACTTAACTCCACACAAGCATAATAGTAAATCAATCATGAAAGCATAATGCAACAAGTTAAGAGCAGATACACATTAACACACATAACACCAAGATTTTTGACGTGGAAAACCCAGTTAAGGGAAAAACCACGGGGTGATTAACCCAAGATAATATTCTCTGATAGAAGAATCAAAAGAATAAATGGCACATGCCAATTAGGGCTCACTGCCCGAGCACACTGCTCACAAGAGGCTCACTACCTACAAGAGACACATTGTCTACAAAAGGAATAAGTATCACATACTTGAACTGGTAAATAGCATCTTCACCATGCTTGAGTCAGTTTCGTTTAAGCTCAAACCTTTTGCTCTGCGCCTTTCACTTCTTTGTTGCTACCACATCCTCATCTCCATGGACACACACTGAATTGACTTCCCAGTCCCTTATTTATACACGACATCAACTTAGGAACAAACATCTAAGTCGGCAATCATCCACAAGAACATCCGCAAGTTGAGTAAATCATCCGGTCGGCCAGCCTAAGAAAGAACACCTTCATCTAGATGTATTTCTTTAATTTCGACTCCATCTCTAATGTGGACCATCAACACAAACTAAACATGATACAAGGACCTCCACAAACTTGCATGAAACACCAAGAACATCCGCACTTCCTCTACTTACTGAAATCCTTCTCTCTTTCATCTAGAACCTCAAGAACACAGTTTGCCATTACTGTCACAAAGGAATAGATACTTGCAGACCTTCGAACCATGAACCAATCGAGTTAACACACCACACAGACTTCCCCAACACTTCGTCAAATCTATAGAACCAGAGAATGCATTTCTGGATCTCATCGGACCTATCTGTATCACTCTATCATCACTAAACATCTGCCGAAACTGGTTTCACTTGAACTACTATAACTTCTTCATATCTTCATGTGGACCTTTGAAATCTCTACTGGAACAACTTAAGACACATATCTACAAATCCTTTAAACCACATCCTCTGATCCTCATCCTATCTTGGACTTTTACCTTATGTCATCACTGTTCTTCACTGTTCTTGATTGAGACTAATTTTCTCAATATCCTTAGTAGACAACTCATCCAACCTTATCATTAATATAGCAGGAGTATGTTGACATCAATGACAACACCAGTTAGGCCCATACTTGCAACATACCTTGCCAAACTCTAAAAATCATGCTGACTCTACATCATATTGTGGATATACATCACTGTGGGTTGACATCAATGAAAAGACTTTATACATATTGCGAACAATCTCCCCCTTTGTCATTGATGGCAACACATCTCTACTTCTCTCCTTAGACATATATTTCTCTCTCCCCCTTTGACATCAAGGACAAAGGGTTTGATATCCTTTGATTGTATCAATCCAAAAACTGTATAATCTCCCCCTTACAAAATGATTTCTAAACTGTACTCCCCTTGAGATGAAGATTCCTGAACAATAGATGTTATGTACACGGTGTGACACTACTATCTTCCGCAATACTATGTACATAAAAATTGTCTTATTTACATTACTCTTAAAACTCACTTGGATGGTATAATAGTCTTGTAAATTACCTTGAGTTGTTGAAGAGTTGTAGTCTAGTTGACGCTTTCTGAGGCAAGCATATGGTTCTAACATTCACATTGCATGCTTATCTCCTTAGCTTCCTTTATGTTGCTTAGTGTCTTCATCCTTTGATCTACCTTTTCTGCTTCCCCTAGCAAGCCAGATAGTGATGCAAGTCTTAGATTTACTACCTCTCTCAATTGACCAAATTGTTTCTTTAGGTTTTCTCTTTGGTCCTACAGTTGAGATAACTATGTATGAAGTATTTCAACTTGTGCCCTAGTTGCACCATTCTTATCCTTTGACAAATCATAAATTTTAGCCAACTTAGATATTTGTGACTCAATGGAGTCAATCTGAGCTTTGATATTCTTTGTGGAACATGGCTAGTTTAGGTAGAACATATATAATTTTGTGGCCTCATCAATGTAAACTTTGAATTTCTTCAAATTTTCTTTAATCTTATTGTGTGCATTAGCACATTTGTCAATCATCTCAACCATTTTCTTATCGTTTATTCTTCTTGTTGCCTCTTTCTCTACTTTTTGCTCTATGTAGGAGGAGTGATCTTTAAAGGAGCCCATTAACATCTTGAGCTTTTTCTCCAGAGGCAAAGAGGGGTCAATGATTACCTCTTGTAACCCTTCTTGTATCAATTTCACAACATCCTCTATTGAACTGGATTTCTTCAAATTTTCTTGTAAAAACTCATTTCTTGCAGAGGCATGTAGTCTATCACCAATTTGAAGCTTATGAAGAGGTTAAATACCTGACAGATCTACTTGTCCCTCATGGGTAGGAATCTAAAAAAGTTGAGGTGTGATTACTAGTTGAAACTACAATTGCATATCTAATAGCTCTTTGAGTGATTCTGTCTCTAAAGAATTTTGACCTATAATATTCTCATCTTGCTTCTTTTCTATTTCATCTTGTTTTTCCTTACTTATTTCTAAAGCCTTTTCTTTCTGCTTCTCCTTAGGATTATCCTCTTTATTTTCTTCCATATTCGCTATATTCTCTGGACGAGAATCATTATGCTCTATATTCAAATTAGTGTTCCTTGGAGGAGAAACACTAACTTTATCTTGACCCTCTATGTTTTGTGCTCCAGTATCCTTAGGAGGAGAAATCCCCTTTTTTTCTCTAGGATTGTTACTATTTTCCTCATTGCCTTAAAGGGAAAACTGATTGGATATATCTTCAATAATTCCCACATCAATTTTCATCTCCTTGAGAATTTCAACAATTTTCTTTAGTGTCTCCTTTTCCAATCTCTTTATCTCTTCTTCATCCTTTGACATTAAAGTATTCAATCTTCTTTTAGTTCTGAACTCCTTTGTTAGAAATTTGATACTTCAACTCTTTCTTCCTTAGACATGGAGGGAAAAAATCTTTTCAATTGGTCTTTTCTTCATCTTAGCTTCTTCACTCAAAGTATCATTTCTCCTTTTAGTAAGAACTTCACCTAGGATTTTAGGAAGTTGGTCTATAAATTTAATTAAGGATAGATTGTAGGCTTCCATATATCTAACCGTTGCTTCTTCAATGGTGGATTTATCATTGGAAGGCCTTTCATCATAAATTTCTAGAACTTCCTTTAGGGCAACATATTCTATAATTGCATTCACTATTGCCTCAAGTTGCAAGGGAACATAGTCAAGTTTCTTGACCTTCTTTATTTTTCCTTTTCCCTTTTATTTTCAAGACTCTCCCTTTTTAACTTCTTCATTTGTTCCTTTCTTCCTTCTCAATGCTTCAACTTCTTCTTCTTTATCTTCAACTTCAATATCTTCAATATTCACAAGATTTATCTTTCCTCTTCTGGCCTAACTCTTCTGTCTAGGCTTTTTCTTCTCAGTGGTCTAGGTTTGTTCAAGGATCTTTATGGTACCTATTTTGTTCAGAAATGAAGATCTAGAGGGAACAGAGGTAGTGGTTGTGGCTGATCTTGATCTGCTTGTTCTTCTTGGTATTTGTGTAGAGAAAATGGCTTGTTCTTCTCCTGCTAAGCCTTCAAGAGATTTGAGTATCTTTTCTAAGTTAGATTTCATTTTCTCTGCCTTGGATTTTATCTTTTCTGCTTTCTCCTTTACTTCTTTTAGTGGGTATGTGGTGAATGATCATGCAAGTATTGTACACTCATCATGTATCCTTGCTAGGGTTTGGGGGCATAGCCCCCCAAAAAATGTTTTCCCTCTATTTTGCCTGTTTAGAGTTAGTTGTTAATTTTTTTATTAACTGAAAAAAGATAAATGACATTGTAAAACCCTAATTCTAGAATCTTCCAAAAGGCTTGTTATAAGTGGTTGGGATGTATGTTGCGGGTGGGATTTTAATATTGTATTGTAGCATTTGTAACGGTATTGAGTTGCAAGGATTGCTGGTTGTAATCAGTTTGATTTAATGGATAATAATATTGGACTCTTTGTTGGTGGATGTAGCCTAGGTTTGGGTGAACCACAATAAAACTTGTCTCTCACTATTATTATTTCTGTGTATTTCCATTCCTCTGTTTAATATTTATTTGCATTTAATTGATATCTTCTACCAGCTAACCCTAACACTTTTTAAACTGATTTATTGATAATTTCATCATATGTCCCAAATCTTTCAGTGGAGGGATCCTTTGGTTTGTTGAGTAGCATGTTAGCATATCCTACCAAATCAAACTCTAAAATCTCATAGGGTAAGGTAGTAATCCAAAATGTCCTCAGCTCAATAACCTTGATGTAACAGTTGTCTTTGTCAACCATGAAAGTTATGTCATTTTTATACTTTTCTATTACCTTAGAAGGTATCCTTTCTCTAGATTGCATATCACTCTAGAATGACTTAAAGAATCCCCAAAATAGAGTATTGCAATGCTTATGATTAGGGAAACTTTTCATGTAATCCTTGATTTGGTGGGCAATAGGGGTATTTGGATTCCACACCATTCCTTTCATTGAAGGCAATTCATTCAAAAAGTAGAACATGAGACTTACAATTAGAGAGCCATACTGAAATTTGTATTTTGGTTCCTTTATCCTCTTCAAGTTTTCTAGAAGTTGTTTTCGTAGAAGTTCACACATGTCAAAATATTTTCCCTCTTTGACCATTTGATAGGCTATGTATATTTCTATTATGGAGGAAGAGTTGTCCCTATTAGTGTAGTATATTTTGTATGCAATGTTCATGGTTGCATACTAGACTCCACAATCTTCAATGTCATCTATAGTTAATGTCCTTTTGTCAAAATTTGCTCCAGTGAGCTTCATCACTTCTTCATTCTTAACTGACTTTAGAACAGGCACTAGTCTAGAGGAGCATAAACTAGTCATAGCCTTTATGGCATCCTTAGTCACTAGATAGGGGCAATCAAAACATAAGAAGTCTCTATGAACTCGGCTTAGGGCAATTCTCACCCAAGCATATTCAAATCAAAAATTTTGAAAACCCTTCCAAATATCCAGGTGCTCAGTAGTAATGTTGGCAAATTCAGGCTTCAATTACAAATCATCTCCCAATAAATCATCATTCTTGAACTATTCAAGTTTTAGGTGATCATATTCATTTATTGGTGAGTGAATGTATATCTAAATGTCTTTAGTATGTGACACATTTGCAGGAACATGTGAGAAGGTGCCAACATCATCAGTCATGATGGAATTGAAGGGATGTTTCTTAAACTTTGGCCTTGGCCTCTTGACCACATCAATCACAACCAGTGTCGCCATTATGCTATCTTCAAGAATTATGGTTTTAACCAGTGAAATTGAGAAATACTTGTATATGCGAAGAGTAGGGTTTGCTCCAACACTTTTCTTAGAATCTTCTATTACCCTCCACAAAACATTAGCACAATCATGTCGACCACACTGGCAAGACAACAACACTGTAACCTATCTGTCATTTCACAAACTTGTATGCAGACTTGCAGATTGCTTGAAACTTTGAATATGCATACCACAAACATCCATAGTCTTATCCTCCAATCTGTAAAGAAAAACATTCACTTGTGGAGGAATGTGGAGTAACTAAAATCATCACTATCACTGTCAAAGCACTATTCAGTTAGAATGTGATACTTAGATAGTTCTATCTATCAATCTGGAGGACTTTAGAACTTGAAACTTTGGATTTACAATCTGTGGACATGTGTTTACAACACCTTACAACCGCATAGCATAATGTTCTATACTAGAAGAATGCAGACCAAAATACTGAAGCTATGTTCACTGAATATAGTATACTGACACTTAGCCAAAAATCTCAACAAGTTCCTTACCAGATCAATTCTCTTTGCATAGTTGACTTCTAAGAGGGAATAGGTGAGGTTGTATGAGAGAGGATCAAACCCTTTTGCAAAATTCTAATTCAAACTGCTCTACACAAACATGCCACTATTGTTACCATGAATGACAACACTACATAAGATCATGCTCTACCTTATCTTCTACTTCATCAATGATGTTGGCAACATGATCACATTGACCAGTTACACCATCTAGACATTATGAATTGACTAATGCATGAAGAGACAAATGCATCACTTTTGCCAAA
The DNA here is from genome assembly GCA_027924645.1 of Cunninghamia lanceolata. Lineage (NCBI taxonomy): Eukaryota > Viridiplantae > Streptophyta > Pinopsida > Cupressales > Cupressaceae > Cunninghamia > Cunninghamia lanceolata. Next base: position 8,377,264 of record BSBN01000888.1, read on the forward strand.
ATTTTTATATAAATAAATGTTTGCAATAAACATAGTTGTGTGTTCACACACCTCTAACTCGACTTGAAGACTATCTCATCATACAGTTTGATTTGTTTGGCTAGTATCTCTAGGCATACTTGTCTGAACTATATTCAATTCCTAGTCCATCTGAGAAATATTCCTCATTTAGGATAACATACAATATGTAAATGTAGAAACCTAAAATTAACATAGAATATTATTTGCATTTTCATGTAGACCACACTTGCATATTTCTTCTAGTTTCCCTTATTAACTAAATATTTAAATAATATTAATTATTTAATTAAATCTAATTTTTCCCCCTTCTTCTAAAATAATAAAATAATGACAATTATTTAATTAAGCTAATTATTCCTCTAAAAATAATTAAATTAAATTTAATTATTTCTCCTTCTGCCAAAAATAATGAAATAATATTAATTATTATTTTTTTTGTTAACTCAGAGGTGTCCCTGTGACTCTACCCAACGGCTCCCCTCGCCTTACCTTGGGCTTACATATTGCCAAGTTGGGGTCTGGGAGGGGGCAAGCAAAGGATTAATTAATCTAACTATTCTTCCACAAAAATAATTAAATTACATTAAATTATTTATTCTTCTTTCCTAATAATTAAATAAATTATATTTAATTATTCTCACCATCCCTCCTCATGATTAAATGATCTAAAAATTATTTAATTAACTAACACCTTATTAAATTAAATAAATAAGTCAAATTTATTTAATTACCTTCACACTTCTTGAAATAAATAATAAATCTTATTTATTCCTCCAACATTTTTGGATGCTAAATAATAATAATCAAATAATTATTATTTAAATTCCTTAATCCGTGGCCTTTTGTCTCATTTAATCTCCATCCTTGATCAAAATATCCTACAACTTAATCTCTACCCTTCAATTTGACTTTGAGTTAACATATGTCAATTCCTTGAGTTTTGGAAGTTAACATATAACAATTCCATAATTTTTGGAAGTTAACGTATAGCAATCCCTTGATTTTTTTATTTAACTCCTTGATTAACTTATGACCATGTTGTCTCATCCATTCTCAACATTTGATCTTAATTCAAATTATTTTGATCTCAGCCCTTCATTCTTTAAAAGGAAAAGCATATAAGAACAGCTCTTCTGAGCTATTTTGAATGAATTCTCATTATCTTAGCTTTATGCTATCATTTTGATTCTCAAATTATCAAGTATTCAAGCACTCAATCATTAAATCACTCTACCATTATCAAGCAATAGAAAGCTATCATGGTTATGTGAATTTGAGAGCATTTGGATCATGATTTTATAAACAATAGATCTATTTAGTCCTTGTATTGGTTGCTAATAGTTGTGTTTGCATTTGTAGTTTAATATCATTTTCTCTATTGTGTAGCTTAGGTTTGTAGATATTTCTTTGTATTCCATTGGTTTGAATCATTTTTTTATCTACATTTCTATAGATTACATTTTGGTGCCCACCATGGGGCCCATGCCCTTGTTCTAATCTCTTTTTGGTTCAAGCCTATAGATGTTTCATTTCTTTGGGTATTTTGTGTCCCATTCAGCCTCTATCATAGTTTTTTTTGAGGTTGAAGTTTTTATGTATAAAGGACTTTTTACAGATTTAAGGTATACACAAGCCACTCAGTCTCTCTCAGTGCACTCATAGGCCCCTTGGTCTCTTGCTCAATCTTTCACAAGCCCATTTTGGGTGTTTCATAGGCATTTTGCTTCGTTCTAGTTGCTCAGCTCCCGGAACTTAGACCTCTGCAATAGTCACAAGCCATAATCTTCATTTCATTAAGGCCACCGCCTCCATTAGAGGTTCCACTTGTATGTATTGATCGTTGTGGTCCATTCCTTGTCGCCATTCTCATTTTAGAGGTCACTAATCAACATTTTCAATGTGGGCTCTCATTATTTGCCTTGATATGTATTGGATATGCTAAGATCTAGAGTTGTGTACCAATTAATGTTAGGCTTGTGCTTTTCATTTGTCACTCTGCCTATGACATTGTCTATTTGCTTCAATCATTGCATTCCATCAAATGACATCGCTTTGAGACACTTAGCTAACAAATCCATTTTGTGCATATTCTACAGACTATAGTTGCATTGTTGGAGGCAATGTCTCATCAATAGTGTAACTGTTAATGTATTTGGTTGTTTCATAAATAAATTTTTTTTGTTAATGTTTTTGATATTGGCATTCCAAGCATGAGCTAAACCTGTAGTAGATGTGTGAAAATAAAGGTGCTTCAAACGTAAAACAACTGACAAAGCACCTCTCTCTCAAATGGCTCAATCAAGGCACCTTACATTTTCTAGCCTCTATTTATCTGGTGTTTAATGATGTGAAAGACCTTAAGAGGCCACAACTTGTTGGAATAGAAGACATGAAGCTCACAACTATCCTAGGCAAGTGTTGGGTAGCTCACACCCATCTCAGGAAAGCATAGAGGCATTATGAGAGGCTTATCACCTATCCTATCCACTTTTGGAGTTCATTATAAAAGTTCTATAGCATGACCTGACTTTTGGAGTTTTGTTCAACACAAATTTGGTGATTAAGAGGTGGGTGTGAGTTTATGTTATTTCCAAATCCTCATAATTTTTGTATTGTTACTATATTACATAAAATAGTTCCAAAACCTCTTAATTGTAAAGCACCACAACCTTTGTAACTTTTCATATTCTTATTCTAATCCCCTAACAACATTTCAGTTGTTTCTCGAAGGTGCTCCTTCCTCTAGTACTCCTAAATCTTCTACTATTAAAAATGCGTAAACCCCTCCTACTAAATCCAAATTGAAATCTAAAAAATGCCTCTCTGATTCTGCTGTGGAAGATAACCTTTTCAAAGAGGACATTGGGGATTCTGGGCCCCAGAATGAATAGGATCTAGTAAGGCAGGGACCCTCAAGAAATTTGAAAAAAGTCAAACTGGAGGGTAAATTTGGTGTTGTTAGGTGGTTTGGTCGTATTGCTGGCAAACCAGCTGCTAAGTTGAAGCTGATAGACTACTCTGAAAGCAATTCTGAAGCCTCTACTCAAGAGGATGAGGATAAGTCCAAAAGTGATGATGTTCAGGAAGTTGTTGTCAAAGATTCAGGTGGTGTTAGGAGATTGATGGGTAAGAAATTCCTACAGATACCTTTGATACTGAGGGTAATAAAGGGTTTGAAAATTCTTCTCCCATTGGTGACTGTATGAATGTGGGAGCTACTACTACTCATGTGGAGGCTACTGACACTAATGATAACAATGGGAAGGACATTCACTCTATTCCTACTGAAGTTCCTGCAGATCTTGATTTTTTTTAGGAGGATTGCAATAATGTTGAAGATGGTATGGAGGAGGAAGTTAATGAGGAAGATAATCATTCTGATGTTTTGACTCAGTTGAAGGAGCAGGTCAATTTTCTGGAAAAGAGGGTCTTTTCTCTTGGCAGATTCATTACAAGCATGCTTTGCAGGCCAACTATGGCTAATCTCTCTCTGCTGCAGGAACATGAAGTTCTCACTCATGGTGTTGATGATGACAGGGCTAAAGAATTTGACAGAATGTTTGAGTTCCTTTTCAATGGCTGGGAAGACACCCTCTCCTAGTCATCTTTCTAAGCTTTTTGTTAGTTGGTTTTTTACTCAATTTCTTTTTGCTGTATATCAACTATATGTAAGTTATCTGTGGTGGTTCTGGCTCTTTTTATATTCTGAGCCTTTTTTGCCCTTTTTGGGTTTTTCTTTGTAAGGGTTCAGCCCCTAGTTTAGCCACCTTATACTATCAAAAACATTTTATCTTTATTATTCTTTCTAGGATTTTGTGTTGTGTTTTTCTTTATTATCTTTATCTATGTGTAGGGAAAAAAATTGCCTAAATAGATCTACATCAAAAGGGATCTAGTCGCTAGAAGCTAAGGAGTAAAAACATAAGGTTCACTCATTCCAATGTAAATATATATTTAGTTAAATAGGTTGTTTGCATCACATTTAATTTTAGGGTTTTAAAGAACAAGTGTTTGGTGGAAAAGTTGTTGGCCATCTAGGAGTGGTGTGTATGCTCTCCTCTTGCATGCTTAGCATGATCTTGAGGACCACATACACCCTCTTACACCCTCCTTTTCACATTCTTTCAAATTTGATTTTAGGTCTTTAAAAAGAACTAGTCTTTGAAGTGTTTGGTAAAGTTGGTGAACCATTCAGAATTTGTGTGTATGCTCTCCTCTTGCATGCCTACATGATCTGGAGGATAAAGAACACCTTCTTACGTTCACAACTTTGCATTTTTATTGTTATCAAACTTTTCTTAAAGGTTAAAAGAATAATTTATTTTGGTAAATAAACACGTGTTTGATCTCCTCTTGCATGACTACACAATTTTGAGGATCAAAAACATAGTTTGTTTTACCCTTTGTAACCTCTTAGGAAGGCCTGCCTAGAGAAGTGATCACTCTAGGGATGACCTTAACTCCAGTGTGCCAATAGAGTATAAATAGTGGGAGGTGAATCTAAAGACACCTCTCTTGGATCTAGTATATTGTCACTATACCTAAGCCCCCAAGAACTTTATACCTTGGGGAAGTGATAGAGGAGGGGGGGTTACCCTCTCCTCTCATCTATTGTGAGGATATTCTTATTGATCTATGGATTTGCACCTCAAGTACCCTTGAGGTATATAGAGGAAACTTCCATTAGTAAGCTTGTTCAATCCTAGTCAAGCCATCCACCCTATATATCTACCCTCTTATCTCTAGGATTGTTGTTGTGTCTGTTGTGTTTGTAAGATAAATATCAAAATTGGAACTGTAAGAACTATTTTTAAGTGTCTAATTTTGATTTTTTTTCTTTAAGAATCTATATTTCATTGCAAGAATAGAAGTACAAACCAAGTTCTTTGTTAAAAAACTAAATTAGTCTCAATCAAAACCATTCAAAATTCATTTAAACTTTTTGTTTTGGGGTGGGTTTTTGTTTGCTAGTTTTTATCATTTTGTGACACAATCATTTTGCCAAAAAATATCTTAAAACTAATCAACTTTAATTAGATTAAAAGAAAAGCAATTTTATGTATAAATCCAGGGATATGCATAGGAAACATTCTAAAAAGTGTCAGATTGTTGTTCTTATCTTTAACATATATCCAATTGTTCAACGTATCAAGATCTTGGTAAATATAAAAATCATTTTAAACCTATACTTATCTATATCAAGAACATATCAAAGAGAACACTAGATCTGTCCATCTAGGTGCATATCAGTTTGCTTGGACACAAAATTCTAATATAAGTAAACACTATCATACGGTGAATCAAAATATCATTATCGTGATCATATCTTATATCATTGGAGATCTAGAATATCTTTGATTTCCTTGGTTTAGATTAAACCTAAGGGTCTCAAATTTGATCTTATAAAAATATCCAAACTTGATATCAATTTAATGATAGTATATGGTAAATACAAGATCACATTCTAAACAAGAAGAAATGGATCCTAGAAGAATATCCATCAATGTCTCAGGAATCTCTTATGTTTCAAATGCAAACACTACTTCTAAAGAATATGGTATTCCATGTATGCCATCAAGCTTACCCTTGGAAGAGGTGCTTGTGGAAGACCTAGGTGACATGCCTACTTCTAAGGAAATAGAACATTTTGTAAATGATCCAAGGGGCTCTAAACTCATTGAAATATTGGTGCAGTCATGATAGGAGGGTTCATAAAATGAACTGTCCAGACCGTGTAGCAAGAGTAAACATAACGGAAAGAACTCGAGAAATAAAGCAAATGCAGATTGAGTCATTCAATATATCATAGAATTCAAATAAAATTTGGTCAGTGACATGTGGGCTTAGAATTAGGGCACAAAGGCCTAAGTACATACATGCACAAGATAAGGCTTTGAATCTCCCTCACATGAAATCTAAACTATCAGATATCACTATGTCATGAACTACTTTCCTAAGGATCTATTACATCTTTATATATCATTTCTAGACCAATAGATTCCTCCGTGTTGGATAAGGAAGTTCACAAACTCCAAAGAAGAGTTGTAATGTGTTCACAGATAGGTCAGACCTAAATACATAAAACACTCCCTCAAATGAATGGAACAACATGCGGACCCTTGGGGAAGGTCAGAAACAAATCAAAGGACATTGAATGATGTGTTGTTGAGATCCGCAAGTCAAGGAAGGATCTGCAAGCCTTCTCCTTTAACTGATTATCAGGAACTATTAGAATGCTCTGCTTTGAGAAAATAGTCAACTTTTGATAGTGATAACTTTCTGTTAAATGATCTAAATGCTCTAAATTCTTGATATGATGAAGATGAATGAATGAAGATGCTAAGTCTAGATCCACAAGATGTGAATTGCCAAAACTGGACCACAAGTTGAATCTGCTTCTGACTGAACTGGAAAGTGAAAGAATTGAAATGCAAACAAAATAAAATGCAAATGTTTTTGGTTGATGCAAGATTACTCTTGAACCAGGGATGCTCCTGCATTAGACATCTGGGGTTATTGAAAAAGTGAGTCCCTCACTTTGCCCGGACTAGGGGAGAACCAAGATGGTCCACCTCAGCATGAGAAATCCATGATGAATCTTCTTCTGGTCTACCTTTCCACTTCACAAGATATTCTTTGTATTGTCTTCCTCTAGTGCTGCATCCAACTCTACTGTCCAAAATGTCTTCAATCTGCTCTAGTGCTTGTTGTGGTAACTTCTTCTTCAAGTCTTCTTCAATGCTGTCACTGAACTCTACTTCATGATACTGATAAAGATCTACAATGTTAAAAATAGGTGAAATACCTAATGTCTCTGGCAACTCCACTTCATATGCATTTCTTGAATCAAAATTTCTGAGTATCTTACAAGGTCCAAACTTCTTCATCTTCAACTTGTTATATGTCCCAGTTGGAAATCTTTCTTTTCTCAAGTACAACATTACTTCATCTCCCAATTCAAATTCCTTATGTCTTCTCTTCTCATCAGCCTTCTCTTTGTACTTACTATTCATATCCTCCAAATGCTTCTTCACCTAGTTATGCACTGTCTTAATATGGTCTACAAATTCTTCTTCTTCTGCACTCCTCTTTTCTTCTGTATTGATATCTCTCAATTCTGCAACTCCTCTAGGATTCACTCCGGTAACAATATCAAAAGGTGTTCTTCTAGTACTCCTATTTACTGAATTATTGTATGCAAACTCTGCTTGTGAAAGAATCAATTCCCAAGTTTTGGCTTTGTCTCCAACCAAACATCTCAACAAATTTCCCAAACTCCTATTCACTCTACCTATATACTGCTTTCACTAACAAATTTCGTTCCACATTAATTCCCTTCATAGTTTTTCCCTGGTTTGCCCTTTTCATTTACATAAGGCAAAAATCACTCAGCAATCCTACACAAGTTAATCAATTACTCCATAAATTTTTTCAAACCCATCTGTATGTTGAATTCTTTTAGCATCATGAAGGGGAGTGAAATATTTGTAGTAACAACTCCCCCTCAGTCCATGCTCCCTTTTGGTAGATGCTCTTATCACTAAAAACCCTGAAAACTTCCACAATCTGCTGCATTGAGAGATTTTTCTCTGCAGTTTTGATCAAACTTCTTCAAATCATTATTTTAACATGCTCATGCTGTGTTAGCTAGAATGCTAAGGAATTCAACATCTTATTTATTGAAGGGTTTGAAGAACTTTGCAGTTGTGACTCCCCTTGAATCAATACCTTCTCCTTTTAGTTATTGAAGGATCCATCTACACTAGGCAGAGGTCTAGAAACATCACATTCCTCCTTCTTCTTCCATACTTTTCTCATTTCCTTCTTTTGCTGAGAAATATCAGTTTTATTTTGTGGAGGAAACCTTATATTCCTTCTAGAGTGCCTTTTTTGATTGCACTTATGACAGGTGAAAGTTGATTGATGAGCGTTACCATTTCTCCTCATTTTATATCTACAATTAGTTACCTTGTGGCCAAACTTGTTACAAATGTAACAGTATCCATGAAAGGGCTGAGCATTGTCCCTATTATTCCTTGACATTTTACTTCTACATTCATTGGCCTTGTGTCCCATCTTATTGCAAGCATAACACCTTATAGGATTCTCACTTAACTTACTCCTACATTCAGCAGAATTATGACCAACCTTATTGCAAGTATAACACCTTACAACATTTTGATTCATGTTGCTTCTACAATCAGCAACTTTGTGACCAAAGTTATTACAAGAATAGAAATTACCATTGAAACTTTGAGGATACCTGATGGGAGCAGGTTGCCTTGTAGGTGGAGAACCTAAAAAATTCTTCTTCATATTCTTCCTTTGTCTCCGGATAGGATTGAATTCATCTTCTTTTGTAACTCTAGAGGCACTCTTCTTAGGATCTTCAGTGTAGGTCTCTTCCTTCTTTATTCCAAAACTTCGTCTTGATTAGAAGTTATCATACAAATTTGTAGAGGCACTGATCATAGGACTCTTCCCCTTTTCAAAACCAAGGCCTAATTTTTCTTTTGCTAGTTTTTGAGAGTTAATTATCTCATCAAGGATTTTAGATCCTCCTTTTAGTTATAGTCCTTTGTCAATCTATTATTTTTCCTTTTCCATTTCTTTTTTTAGAGTGACAACTTCTTCCTCATGTTTAGGATATTCAGTTGATTTCTCATAGAGCTTGATATTTAAGAAATCTTCAATCCTATTTTCTTCTTCAACCATGATTTTCAAATTTGAGATCATTTCTTTTGCATCCTTGAGCTTTATGTCACCTCCTTTATCTCCTTCTATTAGAGTTTTCAGCTTGCCAATTTCTTCTTTTGATTCTTTTGCCTTTGTCTTCAATTTGTCAATTGTTTCTTTTTCTATCTCAATCATGTCTTCATATTCTACATTCAATCCTCTTGCTTCATCTAGTTCATCAAGGGTAGACTTGAGTTCTCCCTCAAGGTCTACTTCACACCTATCAAGATCCCAACCTCCATGTTTCATTTTTTCTAGATCTAGTTCTGGTACAAATACATCATTGTCCATAACTTCAAATTCCATGTGTTTAAGTGCAAGATCTGCCTCAACTGTTATGCATCTCAAAGGCAATCATCTCTAATACCAACTGTTGAACACAATGAGGTGTTGAGAGGGGGGTGAATCAGCACACACTAAAACTTAAATAGATATTTGCACCTAAAACTGAATAACTTGAAGAATAGAAACAAAATTATGCAACACAAATAACACCAGTATTTTTACGTGGGAAACCCTAAAATAGGAAAAAACTATGGAGAGGATTAGCTCACAATATATTATGCTCACTGTAAAATTATTATAACATTGTTTTAGGGCTACAACCCAAGGAAGCCACTACTCCCTCATTTAGTGCTTACAACAATTACAACTTTGATTTAGGGCTACAACACAAGGAAGCTACTACTCTCTAAGTGTTCTACTCACTGTAATAGGATTTACAAAGGTAGTAAATACATTGACTGTTGTATAGTAGATATCTGACTTATGTTGATGATGCAGTCTTCTTTTTCTACTCAATACATGTCTTCAAACTAATTTCTGCACACTTCATATCTTTCCGTCTACTCTGTTATTTCATATTCACATTTACACTTCACAAAATCAATTTGATCTTCTATAAATATCCTTTACAATACTTCAAAACATTGATTGGTTCAGCCAAAAAGGATGAAACATGTAGCTTGTGGTAAGTCAGTGTATATAGTGTTCAAACCATCACTATATGCACTTACAGAGTTGAAACATAACATGAACTTCACCAAAATAGGTTAGCACACTCTTCAATCACCCTTATGATTCTTCCATCCATATGAACAGTCATTGCTCAATCACCAAGTCACTTAGGCCAGGTCTACACATAGATGCCAATGAAGATAAAGCAAGAAACTACCAACTGTTCATGAGAAATGGTACTTGTGGAACACCAAACACTCTAAAATTTGGATAGAGTGAACTTCAACAACTATTGATCATCTCCTAAAAACTACATGCCAAAAGGATCAAATGCAGTAGAATGCAGAGCATTCCAATTTGATCGTTGTAACACCAAGCTCTGTCTGCATAGTTCAGTACTCTGTTGTTTCTAACTTTCACTGTGGAAGGAGTTAAGAGCTAAAACTTTGGAATTAGACTCCTTGAAGACTCACAATGCTTATTCTAGAACTACATAAAAAGATGTTGCAATGTAGCAAAATGCGGAGAAAATTAGTGATCCCCTATCCTCAAAAAATACTCGGTTCTTGCCTTAGACAATTTTATCAAAAGCACTTGGATGAAAAGATAAGAATACCACTACTCCACAACCTCCTAAAAGAAACTTCTAAGTGCATACCAAGTATGAGGAAGTTCAATATGAACTTCAGAAGTTAAGGTTCTTACAAGTCATTCTTCCGGACTTCAATAATGTTGACTCTCAATTTGCAACATACTCTGTGATCTTGTCTACTTCTACAAGATACCTTGCCAAACTCTAACCATCATGCTGATTCTACATCATAATGTGGATAGACATCACTATGGGTTGACATCAATGACAACACTATATACATATTGCCAACAAAATTTGCATAAATTTCCTCATTAGATAGTGTAGGAAGCTGTTTCCACACACCCTGCTTCCTTTCACCACATTTTAAGCTTTGTTTTAGGCTTAGGAAAGGCATGGTAACTTGACCCTTATGCTTAGACTTGCAAGTACAAGGTCATGTCAATAGAAAGAGAAAAAAAAAGATTTGGCAATATGGCTAATGACTTTTGTATACGCCTAAAAATGACACGATTCATTCTAAATAAATATTCTAAATATTTATTCCATTCTTCTATCAATTAAATAAATATTCTAAATTTATTTAATCGGTTCACTATTCTGCAATTAAATAAAATCAATTTATTTAATTAAATTCCCTAAATTCTTCTAATGTCTCACATAATTAAATAATCCTAAATTATTTAATTGTTCATAAATCCCCCTATCCTAAGTTCTAATTTCAAAAATCCACCTCACCTTTACACCTCACTTTTCCACCTCACCTTGTCCACCTCACCTTGTTGCACATGTAATTAAATATATTAAATATTTAATTATCTAATTTTCCCTCACCCACATGTCCTATTTCTTCTGTAATCAAAGTTAGTTAACTAATCAATCAAAAGTGTTAACTAACTAGTCTATTGAGTTAATTCCTTAATCAATTCAGTCAATTCCATAATACATTCTTCCAACTAACTAATCAAGTTTGTTAACTGAATAGTTAAAGGAGTTAACTCTCCAATCAATGTTGTCAAATCCCCTCTTTCATGATGGAGCTTGGACGCTTGTCATATTTCTACTGGTTGCACATTCCTCAACCATTCTCAGCCGTTGATCATCATACTTCTTCTCAACTGTTGATTCTCATTCTTCTGAGTCTATAAAAGAAGCCTCATCCTCCCATTCTAATCATCTAGGTTATTTGTATTGTTGCTCTGCAGAAATTCACCAGCGCACCTTTGGCACCCCGAATACAATCTACTTGAGATCACCATTTGCTTTGAAGCTCTCTTCACAACATTATTTATCAATATAGCCATTTACTACCGACATCCTACAACACAGCTAAAAGAGTGCACTCACTGAGGGCCTACTTCATATCAGCAAGGATGGTTTTAATAGGAAAACAATAGAAGCTTTGATTCAAGGAAGGTTTGTACTATGTTATTCATTGCTTCATTCCATTCAATCTTTCTTGATTTCATTATTCTATAGATGTTTGGGTTTATTATTGTTAAATTGATTAATCCACATTTTACCCCAACATTTTTGGTGCCCACCGTGGGGCCTTTGCCCCTTTATCTCATCAAAATCTGAGCCTTTTTGAAGACAGGTCCCAAACAAGTCACGCACAGGCTACTTTAGCGCATTTGAACATTTTTGCGGCGCATATACCCATTTCTGTGGTGCTTTCATTATTCCTGCGCATCTGTGCTTTCTTGTTGCGCTTTTGCGTACTGTTACGACACATTTATCACTCCTGCGCATCTATTCTTTCCTGCTGCACTTATGCACACTGTTATGACGCATTCGTTACTTCTGTGCTTCTATGCGTAACTCCTGTGCTTTTGCTCACTGTTGTAGTGCATTTATCATTTCTATGCTTCTGTTCTTTATTGTTATGCTTCTACGCACTGTTACAGCGCATTTATTCTTACTGCGCTTTTGTTGACTATTTCTGCGCATTTAGTCACTGAAGCTGCGCTTCTGTAGTGGGCAATGATTTTAGTACTTTTCTGAGAAAGTTTACTAACGCTAACATTTTTGCAGATGTTCTCTGGAATTGTTTTGCAGGATAGGTTTAGGTTTAGTGCCATATAGTTGCATTTTGATAGTCCACACTTCACTTTCTAAAAGGATAGTAAAACTGATATTCATTCAAATCCTCACATAGCTCTAATTAGGAAAGAAGTAACTGGATCATTGTTGTCTTTACATTGCAATAGTGCTATCTTTTCCAAGTTATTGCTATCTGGTATTAAAACTGAACTTAGCACTGATTTTGGGGTTAAAATTGAACTACTACTATCTTGTTTTACCAAAATTTCAAAGTTAACTATTCATGCTACATGGATTAAAACTGAACTTATCATTGATTTCTAGGTTAAAATTAAACTACTGCTATCTCGATTGACCAAATTTTCAAAGTTAACTACTCGCGCTACGTGGATTAAAATTGAACTCACCATTGCTTTCTGGGATTAAAACTGAACCAATGCTATCTTGCTAAATCACTTCAAAGTTCTGTGCTTGCCCAAGTAGATTAGCCCATTTAGTTTTTCTACTTTTAAATAGGTTGGATTAATCAGTGTCTTCTATGCTTGACGAATGACAATAGGCTTATGCTCTTCCTTTTACTGGGTGATCAGAGTGCCAGACTTGTTATTCCATTTGTTTAACCTTTAAGAGGGGCCTGCCCTTGGATGCATGCTTGTCCAAGTGGGAATGACCCTGAGTGGAAACAAGCTAGAAGTTAAGCCCTACCAATCCACTTAAAATAAAAGTGCTTGAGGTGAAAACCTCCTGCAACAAGTGCTGCTATGTTACACCGACGACTAACCTCCCCCAAAACCCTCTAAGGTGCAACCCTTTGAGGCTGGGAGACTCCACAATGGAGAGTAGTGCCGCCGCATGTGTAACCACTTGAGCGGTTGTCCACATTAAATACCCCTTGTTCTAGTGGCCAAAAACCCTTGTAATCCATTTCTAGCCTAGGATCTTTGTGCTTGCTTTTGTTCCTGTTAGTCCAAAATAGAGTTAGAAAAACCACAAAAATAATGAAAAACTATAAAATATTCCTTGTGCTTGTTGTGTTTTCTTGCTCTTAATTCATAAAATCAGATCAAGAAGACCTTTTCCAACCAAAAATACCAAAAATAGCAAAAAAGCTCCAAAAAATTTACAAAAAAGCCAGAGTTGCGCATATATTCTTTTTTCCTGTGCATTTATGTCAACTTGCTGCGCATACATATAGACTTGTTGCGCATATACAGACTATTACTGTGCATTCATCCTTTACCAGTGCGGCGCATATACTGTGACTTCCTGCGCATATGTTCATTTCTACTGCGCATCTGTTTCAGCGCATCCATGACAGTGAGTACTTGCACTATTTTTGAGGAAACAATTTTAACTGTTTTGAGTACCCATTTTAGCCTAGCTTCACATTCAGAGATCAGATTCAACCTTGCAGTCAGTCTTCGTCCGTTTCACCCAAATACCTCTTTTTCATTAGTCATCCCATCCACCTTCTGTCCAAACCTCTCTTGTCCCAAAGTCAGTTTATTCCATATTAGTTCGACACAGGTCCCTTTTTTGTATCCTTTGTGAATTCACGTAACCCTAGTAGGTCAAAGAACCTTGCTAGTAGTCTCGTTGCATGACTAGTCCCTACATAGTAAGACAGGTATCGAGTACCCTTACTAGTGGCTACCATCTTGTGTCAACTATCTTGCTTGAAGTCATTGAGCAAAAAAGTCCTTTGTCCAAGTCTCTTCCTAGATATCTTATTCACAACAGTCTCAGTTGGCACCTTGCCAAAATTTCTAGTCCCAGTCCACTTCATGTCATGTCACCTTGCATGGTTCTTACTAGATCTTAGTATAAAAAGCAACTTGAAATGGCTAGCTCATCCGACTGCATCGTCACCCCTCATGATAGTGACGAAGAATTTTCTCACAAAGATTACCAAGAACACATCCAAAGTAGGAAATTCCAACGCATGTTAGAAAAGGTGCTCCATGAGGATCCTCATAATTATTTCTATTACCTCGTTAATCTTGGAATTAAACTCCCTGCAGATTTTGATGTACGCACAATCCAAGAAAATACGGAAAATGCTCCTGAAAAAGGAAAGAAAACCCTAGACTCAAACGCAGAGGATAGAGGAAAGAAAACCATGGACCAAAACACCCCCATGGAACACATGAGGAAACAGCTTGAGTGCCTCAAATAAGAAATGTCAGATCTCAAGACAGGTACGAACACAAAAACTTACTCCTTGGAGGATATCGCACCGTACCCCTTTGACAAAAGTTTAAACATGGCACCCATTCCCTTCTGATTAGAAGTTCCTAAATTAGATAAATACAAAGGGAAAGGGGACCCTAGAGATCATATTAGGGAATTCAATGCAACATGCATGGAAGTAGCTCACGATGAGACCTACTTAATGATACTTTTCCCTAGATCTTTGGGTAGTCAAGCTATGGAGTGGGTTTCACGCCTCCCACCGGGCATCAAATCTTTTGATGAACTTGTCAACAAATTGATCACACACTTCTCTTACAATATCGAGCACGAGATATCTATGCTAGATTTATGCAACACCAAACAAAAGAGTGGTGAATCATTCGCCACTTTCCTACAACGATGGAGAAAACTAGCAAGTAAGTGCTCCTATGATATACCTGAGAAATAGCTAATGGAGATGTTTGTCCATAACCTCAATAACGATCTTAGCTATCAAATACTAATACAATGCCCTACATCATTCTCCAAAGTCATTGAAATGGGATTGTTCATTGAAAAAGCTATGATCGCCAAGGGGCAAATCAAGTTATATAAGGACACACCTACCTCCAATTACTCAACGGATAAATCAAAGTTTTGGACCAAAAATAAGAATGTGGTCAATGATGGGGTAGTGGATGCCAAGGCAGCAGGTCTCAAGCAACAACCCATATTCACTCTTAAAGGAGAAACAAACAATAGTACGCTCAACAAACCACCCTCTCGGGAGCCCAAACCTTGGTTTAGTTCAAATCCAAAGTGAAATTTCACACCGTTGGGTGAGTCTCAAGAGTCCGCACTAAGGAAGTTGGCTAACAATGAAATCTCTCTACCACCAACAAGTGATTATGAGCCTATAGTCAAACCTCCCTACTGGAAGGATACAGACTATTGTGAATATCATCAAGGAAGGGGGCATACAACCAACAACTACATCCGCCTCAAAAATGTCATACAAGATGTGCTAGATCGGAACCAGGGAGGAACCCAATAGCACATCTTCAATGAAACTCATGTGGCCTACAGGGATCCACTTCTAAATCACAACAGGCCATACAACAATAACAACAATGGCAACAACCACAATGGCAACAACTACAATGGCAATAACAATAACGACAACAATCACAACAGGCCAAATCAGAACAATAGGACTAGTAATGCCAACTATGCAAGTGTGCCATTTGATTATACCATAAATTGCATTTCTAAGCAAGTCCCCCAAGTAAATGTCATCTCACCCAATGAACAATTAGGGCCTAACAAAACTGGTTGTAGTATAATTACCCGCAGTGGTAAAGTCACGTTCAATACCACCCCTCCTAGGTTGTCCCCTTCTCCATCCAACTTCCGTCAGTAAAATGTCATCGACCAATTACAAAAAACCTCGGCTCACATTTCTATCTTAGAGTTACTGCGTCTATCTCCTTCTCATAAGGAGATCCTTGAGAAAGCCTTAGTGGAAACCACTGTCCCCACTAACTTGGCCCAAGAAAAGTTCCAGACCATGGTAGGCAATCTAACTTCCCCAACACCATATCATTTACTAAGAAAGATGACCTCTCTGTATCTCAATCCCATAACACCCCTCTCCATATCATTGCCTTCATCCATAAACACCGCATCAAGAGAGTTCTCATTCATGGAGGTGCCAATCTAAATATTTGCACATTAAAGCTAGTCCTTGCATTGGGGTTCTCTGAACAGGCAGTTGATCCAAGGAGAAAAATTACCATCAAAGCGTATGACGAGGAAGAAAGAACCACAAAGGGAATAGTAGTCCTACCCATTCAAGTGGGACCAGTGATAAAAGATGTTGGTTGTCAAGTCCTTGATCGGGAGCTCACTTATAATATCCTACTAGGGAGACCATGGATTCACGCCATGAAGGGTGTCCCCTCAACCTATCACCAATGCATTAAGTTCCTGCACAATGGCAAGCAAATCACCATACAAGGCGACCCTGACCCCTATCAGCATTGCAACTCTTTCCTTGCAAAACCAGAATACATCATCCCAAACAACAGAGCATATATATCCTTGATCCCATAGCTTGACCATTCCACTGAAGCCTCCTCCTTAAGGCCCAAAGAGCAGAAAGTTACCATAAAAGAAATTGGAGTGGGAGAATACTCAATTGAGCACAGTCTCAATCTTGCCAAATTGCCCTTGTCTCCTAGATCTTTTAGCCGACCCAAGCATTTTCCAAAGCCATCTGCTCTTCCTGTAGCTCTCGCAACTCCCTTTGTAAAATGGGGGACCTTATCTGATGAAATAGAGGAGAGAGATATCCTACAATGGCTTTATAATGAAGAAGAAAGCAAACCCCAAGATCCGCCTAGACTCCCAACAGAACTCTACGAATGAGGGAAGACTATTCTACATAGAATGGGGTACGAAAGACAAGGCCCCATCGGCCTCAAAAAAGAAGGAATCATTGAACCTATACAACCTTCTTCATCCTCATCGGCTAGAAACACAAGTGGCCTGGATACAAAGGCAAGGGTAAAGCCAAGGAAAATGCCTATCTTGTAGAAATGGTCCAAACACTCCAAGAGGATAGTTATATAGATTCAAATGAGTATGAGTGGGATGAGCTAATAGAGCATTCCTATGACGACAAGGAGGTTGACACTATTCAAACTTTTAGCCCTTACCGTGAGGGACAAACACTTTTGAATAGACCACTAGAGTCTGGATTGCCCATCCCTAAGATTATGGCTTTCGAGGAAAGTTTATATTCCATTGTAATAAACAACTTGGAAGAAAGTACCATCCCAACCACAATCCCCACCAATGCTCCCAACATTTCCATTCATTCCATCAATGAATTAGGTCTATCATCCGACTCCCTCCCCCTCGTGCACCCTGAGCTTATTGACTGGGATCTGCGAGGAACTCCTCAACTAGATATGTTCCAAAATGACGATGCTTACATTGATTATATGGAACTTAGGGACCACTTAGCCAGGGGAGATCATAAAGCTAGTTTTGCTATTGAACTAAATACCGTGGCTTACTTTAGGGAGGGTGCTAAGCCTTCCAGTCGCAAAAACATCAAAGTCAAAACTGGATCTGACAGTGAAACCCACCTTGAGACAGTGTCAGATCCCAAAACAATAAAAAGAAAGAATGAATCTGAAAGTGAAAACCCAACTGTGGCACCTAACGATGGAAAGCTTGACACCCTCCCTAGTGATATGTACCAGGAAAGGTCGTAGATTGTTGTAGAATCGATAGAGCCCATGAATATTGGAACAAAAGAACAGCCCTAGGTTATCCACTTTGCTAAATCTCTTACACCACTAGAGAAAACTAGGTTTGTACCGTTCTTTAAGAAAAAGAGAGGTAGCTTTGCTTGGTCGTATGCAGACATGCTGGGTTTAGACCCAAACTTAATTCTACATCATCTACCATTAGATCCAGGAGTAAAACCAGTAAAGCAGAAGCTGAGAAAGATGCACCTTCACATAGCACTTTTGGTCAAAGAAGAACTCAAGAAATTGCTGGATGTAGGATTCATCAGGGCTATAGATTACCCAGAATGGATATCTAACATTGTGCCGGTGTCCAAACCAGATGGCCGAGTCAAATTATGTAATGATTTTTGAGACCTAAATAAAGCATGCCACAAGGATGATTTTCCATTGCCAAACATCGATATCATAGTTGACCTTACTGCAGGACATACTATGCTACCTCTCATGGATGGATTCTTAGGGTATAATCAAATCAAAATAGCACTAGAGGACCAACACAAGACAACTTTCACTTGCCCATGGGGTACCTTTTGCTAGAATGTCATGCCATTTGGGTTGAAAAACGCAGGTGCCACATATCCAAGAGCTATGACTACTATATTTCATGACATGATGCATGTAACAATGGAGGACTATGTCGATGATATCCTAGCAAAGTCTCTCACAAGGGATTCATACCTGGATGTACTAGAAAAAAGTCTTTCAAATATTGGACCAATTCCAAGTCAAGCTGAACCCAAAGAAATGTGTGTTTGGGGTAACTTCAGGCAAACTACTAGGCTTCATCGTGTTGGCAAACGGAATAGAGGTGGACCCTGCCAAGGTCAAAGCCATAATGGACATGCCACTGCCCAAGACTCTAACTCAATTGAGATCACTACAAGGCAAGTTACAGGCAATTTGCAGATTCATATCATAGCTGGCAAATAAGTGCCAACCATTTAGCCATCTCCTGCACAAGAATATTCCATTTAAGTGGGATGAGTGGTGTGAAGAAGCATTCAACAAGCTAAAAGAATACCTTATGAATCC
The DNA here is from genome assembly GCA_027924645.1 of Cunninghamia lanceolata. Classification (NCBI taxonomy): domain Eukaryota; kingdom Viridiplantae; phylum Streptophyta; class Pinopsida; order Cupressales; family Cupressaceae; genus Cunninghamia; species Cunninghamia lanceolata. The sequence continues at coordinate 8,396,137 of BSBN01000888.1, forward strand.
ACCCATTCTCATGCCTCTGATCCAAGGGAAACCACTATTTCTCTACATATCTGCTACACCTACTGCTCTGGGGGCACTTCTAGCACAACATGATTATGAGAACAAAGAAAGAGCCATCTACTACATCAGCCGAACCTTAGTGGGCTATGAGTTGCAATACTCACAAGTAGAAAGATCATGTCTCGCGGTAGTTTTTGCTTCACAAAAACTCTGACATTACATGCTTGCACATCCAGTTAAACTCATTGCAAAAATAGACCCATTGAATTATCTCCTCAGTAAAGCAGCTCTCACAGGTCGCCTAGCAAAATGGGTAATGCTTCTTAGTGAATACGACATCGAATATGTAGACAGAAAAGCCATCAAGGGACAAATCATAGCTAACCAACTAGTAGATGCACCATTACAAGACACCATGCCAATGCAGTTTGAGTTTCCAGATGAATCCATATTCAATGTGTCAACATCTTCCTGGAAACTATACTTCGACGGGTCTTACACAAACCATGGATCGGGGGTAGGCATCCTGTTCATAACTCCTCAAGGTGACACAATCCTGAAGTCTTACCAGTTGTTATTTCCATGCACAAACAACATAGCAGAATATGAAGCCTTGGTAATTGGTCTCAAGATGGCAAATGAATGGAAAATCCAAGAACTGCATGTTTACGGTGATTCTCAACTTATAATCAATCAGGTCAACGATGAGTACCAAACCAAAGATGAAAAGCTCATCCCGTACAAAAGGATGGTCGACGACTTCAAAGAACACTTTGGGACCATCTCCTTCGAGAAAATACCCAGGATTGAGAATAAGGCAGCAGATGCAATGGCCACCATTGCCTCCCTTCTAGAAATACCTGAAAATGAGTCATAGTACGACTTCTTAGTGGAAACTATCCGGCAACTTGCTTATGATCTTCTTGAGACCCATTCCATATGCCTTCTAGTTGGATCTGATTCACCTTGGTATGGTAAGACTTACGTGTAGGAATACACACAAAAATGAGAGGGGGGGTGAATCAGTGTTGTTAACAATTTTAACACTTTTTACACCTTTTGATTAATTTAACTTCACAATTATAGAATTCTTCAGATAGAACAAAAATTATGCAGAGTATCAAAACAAAATTTGACACAAGAAATTTCTCGAGTGGAAAACCCTCCTGGGGTATAAAAACCACTCAACTGCCTCACTGGCTTAACAAAAATTTCAGATTACAACTGTCTCACTGACATTACAATTTTGCCTCACTGGCATATTGTACTTCTCTGCATGTCTCACTGACATTACAACATCAACAAATTAATGAACAGTACAACTCAGGGGGTTTCCCTGTTTCAATAAGATCAATACCTTATTTCTCCTTTTCAAAAAATAAACAAATGTATATTTTCTGTAATCAACCTTCAACTGTCATCATCATATTAAACATCATCTTCACAACAATCAATCAAATTTGATCTTCAAAAAATTTCATACCTCTATCTCTGCAAATCAATCTCAAAACAACTCAATTCATACTTTTCAATTTCATACTCTTTCACTGCAATACTGAAAAATTTAACCTTCTTCAAAAATTATTTTTCAAAGCTTTAGCCTTCTCTAAGGAAATATTGTTTTGCTCTGAAAAAAAAAACTCCTACTTGATTGCACAATCACACCTCCAAAACTGAACAAATCTCACTATCCAAGAAGATGTCTCTTCATGTCAAAATATACCTACAATTAATAACAAAATACATCTTGCAACTAATTATCCCATGCTCTGAAAAACTTTCTCACTCTCTTCAAGATCATCTCTCTTCTCCTTAAAAACACACACTGCTTATTAGAAAAATCACATCATAAAAATGAACTTTCAAGATTTTCAGTTCAACTTCCAAGTTTTTCAGTTCAACTTCCAACAACACACTTCATTTTGCCTTCAAAAAAAACATACTTGTCAAAAAGAAAAAAAACAAAAACGAGCTCTTGAAGATCTGCCTTTTCATATTCTGCACCTTTAGAAACATTCCAAATTGCACTCTTTCTTTTACAAGACTTTCCATCTTCAATATCTCTTGAACTTCGGTGAAGGATGTGATAGAAAGCAAGTTTTATTTCTAAATGAAGCAAAGCAACCATCAATTTTAACAATAGTCAATTGACCGTTTGGTGGCAACTTCTAGTTCAAACCTTATCCCTCTGATCCGCGTGGCCCACCATATGATATTTCAATGATGATCGTTGATCAAACTTCTCCCGCGGAGCACAAGGAATAGTAACCGGTGACCGAGCACCCTAGGCAATGGGGCCAGTAAAAACTACGACCTTGTAACCCTTAAGTTGTCACTTAAGTGACATGAACCTGCCAAGCCGGTCAACTGGCGATTATAACAAAAAAGTACAATATTGATGACGAGTAGTATGGTTAGGAAAGATAAGTGTTGAGCACAATTTTTAAGACTTGTTAAGTGTTAAGCAAACATAATTACCACTTCAAATACTCTAAACCTCAACATATCTTTAGCACAGAATTGTAAACCATACTTCATTAGATCTGCCACTGTCATGAAGCCAATTTAGATGAAGTTAATATGATGCATATTAACTTTTGTCAAATGATACAAGCCCTTGCCCTGATTCAATATTGATAATATGCAATGAATGCCACTGATCAATATGACAGACCAACATAAGAGATGCCATTGATCAAGCAATTGTAATCCACTAAAATGACTAAGTCAGAACAACTTCACACAAGATCAAAACTGAGAGATCTGAAAACCATGTCACTGATGTCATTACCATGAAGACCATGTCACTGATGAAGACCATGTCACTGATGTTACTACCATTTTGGCATCAATGAAAACCACCATCATTTTGACATCAATGAAAAGACAATATGCTCAACTGTGAAATGTGCTACATTACGCTTACCTCAAGGACAACATTCTTCCACTTGACCTCTCTTCCAACCAAAAACAAACTTTTATACGACAAACCTCTCGCTACACCATCATAGCCGATATCCTCTACTAATGTGGTCTTGATGGTACTTTGCTCCGTTGTTTAGAACAAGAAGAATCCATAACTGCCTTGCAAGACGTACATGAGGGGATCTGCGGAACACACTCTAGTGGTCCTTCCTTAGCCAAGAAACTCATGCATTTGGGTTACTACTGGCCAAACAGGGAGATGGATTCATATCAATTTGTCAAAAGGTGCAAATAGTGCCAAATACACATCATTTTGACATCAATGAAAAGACAATATGCTCAACTGTGAAATGTGCTACAAAACTCCCCCTTTGTCTTTGACATTGATGGCAAAACCATAACTCATTTCTCCCCCTTTTTGACATAAAATTGTCAAAGGCAAAAAAAATACCACAACCAATAGAGTCCTGTTCTTGTAAATGCAATCCTCTGAAAAAAAACTGTCAAAAAACCAACACTCTACATCACACTAATCAAATGCACAATACTGTAATACTACGAACCACAAAAAAATATGTACAAAAACTATATACACACTATGTACAAATGAGATTCAGGACATCAAAAATGATCTAGAAGACAACTCCCCCTGAATCTAATATCTCTGTAACTTATTGAAGAGAGACAAGAGACAGAACTCCCAATCTCTGTCTCAGAGTTTCAAATGTCTCCTTTGGCAAAGGCTTTGTGAAGATGTCAGCCAATTGATCACTTGTATGCACATATTCCAAAGCAACTTCATTTTCAATCACCTTTTCCCTTAGAAAATGATATCTGATAGCAATGTGCTTAGTTCTTGAATGCATTATAGGATTCTTTGACATATTAATAGAACTTGTGTTATCACAAAGAATAGACACAGGCTTTTTAACCTCAACCTTAATATTAAGAAGTGATTGTACCATCCAAAGTACCTGTGTACAACATGAAGAAGCAGCAATGTACTCAGCTTCAGCTGTAGATAGAGAAACACAATCTTGTTTCTTACTATGCCATGCAACCAATCTGCCACCCAGAAAGAAAGTTGCCCCACTTGTGCTTTTTCTGTCATCAGGACATCCAGCCCATTCTGCATCTGTATAGGCAAGAAGTGTAAAATCATTGTGTCTAGGATACCATAAACCAAAATCAAGTGTACCTTTAATATATCTAAAGATTCTCTTAACAACATTCAAATGTGATTGTTTAGGACAAGCTTGAAATCTTGCAACCAAACAAACAACCAGCATAATATCAGGCCTAGAAGCAGTGAGATATAAAAGACTCCCAATCATAGATCTATATAGAGACTGTTCTACTTCAAGTGATTCATCATTTTTACTTAGCTTATGCCTTGTCTCCATAGGAGTACCCAAAGGTTTACAATCATCCATTTGAAATCTCTTTAACATCTCTTTCGCATATTTATTTTGTGAGATAAATATTCCCTTTTCAAGCTGAGATACCTGAAGACCAAGAAAGAAAGACAATTCTCCCAACATAGACATTTCAAATTCTGACTTCATGATGTTAGGAAATGAATGACTCATATCATCATTGTTACTACCAAAAACTGATATCATCAACATAAATTTCAACAACCAGAATATCCTCACCTTTGATTAGATAATATAGATTACTGTCCACACCTCCTTTTGTGAACCCCTGTTCTTGCAGAAACTTATCCAGTCTATAATACCAAGCCCTTGGAGCTTGCTTTAAACCATATAAAGCCTTTTTCAACCTATAAACATGATCTAAATTATCTTTATTCACAAAACCTTCTGGTTGTTCCATGTAAACTTCTTCTTCAAGATCTCCATTTAGAAAGGCTGATTTACATCCATTTGGTAAACTTTGAAATTTTTATAAACTGAAAAAGCTAAAAAAATTCTTATAGCTTCTAATCTAGCAACAGAAGCAAATGTTTCTTCAAAGTCAATTCCTTCAATTTGTAAATATCCTTTGCAAACCAATCTAGCTTTGTTTCTAACAACTTTACCTTTATCATCAAGCTTATTTCTAAATACCCATTTTGATCCAATGACATTCTTACCTTCTGGTCTTGGAACAAGTTCCCATGTTTTGTTCTTCTCTATTTGGCTTAACTCCTCTTCCATGGCTTTAATCCAGGCTTCATCTTTGCTGGCCTCAACATAACTTTTAGGTTCCATTTCAGATATCAAGCACACATGTGCTTGATTATGTGCAGCAGCAAGCTTTCCTCTTGTTAACACACCACTGTCCTTATCCCCAATGATCAACTCATGAGGATGATCTCTTTGATATGCCTTTGAAGGAGTCTTTGTCTTAACATCAACAGATTTTTTAGGATCTTCTTCCTCTTCCTGAATTTCTTCTTTCTTTTGTGAATGACGATCATCTTCCTTGTCATGAATCAACTGCATACAAGGCTGCAAATCCTCATCCACCTTAACATTAGTACTTTCAATTATTCTTTTGAGCCTATTGTTAAAGCACTTATATGCTTTGCTATGTGTAGAATAACCAAGAAATATGCCTTCATCACATCTAGACTCAAAACCACATAAGCCATCATTATCTTTCTTGATGTAACACTTACTTCCAAAAATTTTAAAATAACCAACATTAGATGACTTACCATACTAAAGTTCATAAGGAGTATAATTTGACTTTACCCTTAATTGAACTTTGTTTAAAGTATATACAGCTGTATGAACAGCTTCTCTCCAATAGACATTAGGCAGATTTGCATCATGTAGTAAGGTTCTTGCCATTTCTTTTACAGTCCTATTTTTCCTTTCAGCTACTCCATTTTGCTGTGGAGTTCTAGGAGTGGAGAATTGCCTTCTTATCCCATGTTTTTCACAATACTCCTCAAATTCCTTTGAAGTATATTCTCCTCCATTGTCTAACCTTAAACATTTTAGCTTGAAATCAGATTCCTTTTCAACCATCTTCTTGAAGATTTTGAATCTATCAAAAGCCTCTGATTTATGCCTTATGAATGTTACCCATGTCATCCTTGAAAAATCATCAATGAAAAGCATAAAATATCTTTCACCTCCCAATGCTTTAGTCCTTGTAGGACCACATAAATCTGAATGCACCAGCTGCAAAGGTTTTGATGTGAAATACTCTTTAGGTTTAAAACTGACCTTGGTTTGCTTACCCAGCTGACACTCTTTGCATGTAGTATTACTTGGTTTTGAAATATGAGGCATATTTCTGACATTGTGATTCTTGCTGATTCTCACAAGATTGTCAAAATTCACATGACCAAGTCTTCTATGCCACAACCAGCTTTCCTCAATTTGACCTATGAAACAGATATGGCTATCAACACTTTTATTTTCAGAGTTATGAAGATTGTAGATGTTACCACTAGTCCTTAGACCTGCTGCAATAACTTTACCTAATTTCTTTTTGATCTCACATCCATGTGCATCAAAAACCACATTAAAACCATTGTCACATATTTGACTAACACTTAACAAGTTGTGCTTCAGTCCTTCTACAAAATACACATCATGTAGTGGTGTTTCATCATCAAGAAGAATTGTACCTTTGCCTTTGATCATAATGCAATCATTATTTCCAAACATAACAGAGCCTTCATTAATATCTTCAAACTTAACAAATTTTTCTTTGTCTCCTATCATGTGGTTGGAACAACCACTGTCAATCATCCACTGTTCCTTCTTTTTGGCATGAAAAGCAGCTTGTACAATCATAACATTAAGGCTCTTATTGATTACCTTAGGTTTCCAAACAAGCAACTTCTTTTCAGAACTTAAAGAAGACAAACCTGTAACAGTATTCCTTATAGTTTGCTACATTTGCAAAGAAGGTCTACAAAATTTGGCAATATGCCCAAAATTTTTACAATTGTGACACTTCAAACTTCTTAAAAACATGAATGGATTCCTTGAAAATAAATGCATTTCTCTTCTGACTCCAAATCTGCATTCACTGGCTTTATGTCCAAACCTGTTGCAACAAAAACAATATCCAGTAAAGTGAGCATTATACCTGAAAGTATCACTCCTGTTGTAGTTTGTTGTCCTTATGATTGATTTGCCATTTGTACTAGCCTTTTGAGAACATTGTCCCTCTTCAAATCCACGACCTGATTTATCTTTGAATCCTTTTTGTCTATCAAGAAGATCATCAAGTTTATCACTACTTCTGCACATATCAAGTCTTCTTCTCAGATCAACAATTTCAGCTTCAAGTGTATGACATTCCTTGTCCTTGTTGTTCAACTCTTTGTCTTTATCATCAATAATTCTCTTACTTTCTTCAAGAGAAAGAATTAGATCGGTAATCTGTTTCTCATAACAAGTTAATTTATCATTCATGATATAATTTTCCTTTTGAAACTGACTTCTTTGTGCAATGATTTCCTTTTTAAGTTTCTTGACTTGACTTAATGCACACATCAATTCTCCTTCAAAGTCAATAACAACTTCACAACTGTTTGATTGTTCCTCACATTTTTCATTTTGAACTTCATTTAGAATAGCCATAAATAAAGTCTGTGCATTTTCATCAAGAAAATCATCTGAATCACTTTCAGTCATATCAACATTTTTGATGAACAAACTTCTTTTCTTTCTGAAATTATTTTTCCTTCTAGAAACAAACTGTTTCTTTTTGAATTGCTTCTTGTATTCATCTTCATCACTGTCTAGGTCTTTGTAAGGACACTGAGCTGCATAGTGTCCAATCTTTCCACACTCAAAACATTTGAATGGAAGCTTACCTTTGTACTTACCAACAGATCCCTTCTTCAACTTGCTTGCAAGAGATATTTCTTGATCATCATCCAATTCTTCTAAATCAGAAATCTCCTTTTCTTTTCTGACTGATTTCAAAGCAGCTTCTTTACTTGAAGGTATGTCATTACTAATTCTCATCTCATAAGCTGTGAAAGTGCCATGAAGTTCATCAAAGGTAACTTTGCTTAAGTCTCTTTCTTCAACTGCAGACACTTTGGATTCATATTTTGAATTTAAAGTCCTTAAGACTTTTGTAACAACTGTCTTCTCTTCCAGTGTATCACCAAGTCCTCTTATAGTATTTACAATTTCTTGGACCCTTAGAAGATATTCTGCCACTTTCTCATCATCACTCATTTTGAGACTTTCAAATTTGGCTCTGTAGGATTGCAGTTTTGCTTCTTTGATTTTATCATCTCCTTGATAAATATTAGACAGTTTGTCCCATATTTCCTTGGCTGTTTTACACTCCATAATTTTGACGAGCATGTCATTGGTAAGACCACAACATAATGCATTTTTAGCCTTAGCATTATTTTCATATGCCCTTTTCTCATCAGCTGTGCTAGGAGGATTTGTAGCAGTATATGCAGTAACAATGACAGCATACACATCATACCCCAGAGATGACAAATATGACTCCATCCTGAATTTCCAAAAAGCATAGTTAGAACCATCAAACACAGGTGCTTTATAATTTGAGTAACCTTCTTGACTTGCCATGATAAGTATTCCAAAAATATGATCTACCCAAGCTGATTAAGCTTTGACAGGGTACCAGGCTCTGATACCAATTGTAGGAATACACACAACACTGAGAGGGGGGGTGAATCAGTGTTGTTAACAATTTTAACACTTTTTACACCTTTTGATTAATTTAACTTCACAATTATAGAATTCTTTAGATAGAACAAAAATTATGCAGAGTATCAACACAAAATTTGACACAAGAAATTTCCCGAGTGGAAAACCCTCCTGGGGTATAAAAACCACTCAACTGCATCACTGGCTTAACAAAAATTTTAGATTACAACTGTCTCACTGACATTACAATTTTGCCTCACTGGCATATTGTACTTCTCTGCATGTCTCACTGACATTACAACATCAACAATTTAATAAATAGTACAACTCAGGGGGTTTCCCTGTTTCAATAAGATCAATACCTTATTTCTCCTTTTCAAAAAACAAACAAATGTATATTTTCTATAATCAACCTTCAACTGTCATCATCATATTAAACATCATCTTCACAACAATCAATCAAATTTGATCTTCAAAATATTTCATACCTCTATCTCTGCAAATCAATCTCAAAACAACTCAATTCATACTTTTCAATTTCATACTCTTTCACTGCAATACTGAAAAATTTAACCTTCTTCAAAAAATATTTTTCAAAGCTTTAGCCTTCTCTAAAGAAATATTGTTCTGCTCTGAAGAAAAAACTCCAACCTTGATTGCACAATCACACCTCCAAAACTGAACAAATCTCACTATCCAAGAAGATGTCTCTTCATGTCAAAATATACCTACAATTAATAACAAAATACATCTTGCAACTAATTATCCCATGCTCTGAAAAACTTTCTCACTTTCTTCAAGATCATCTCTCTTCTCCTTAAAAACACACACTGTTTATTAGAAAAATCACATCATAAAAATGAACTTTCAAGATTTTCAGTTCAACTTCCAAGTTTTTTAGTTCAACTTTCAACAACACACTTCATTTTGCCTTAAAAAAAAACATACTTGTCAAAAAGAAAAAAAACAAAAACGAGCTCTTGAAGATCTGCCTTTTCATATTCTGCACCTTTAGAAACATTCCAAATTGCACTCTTTCTTTTACAAGACTTTCCATCTTCAATATCTCTTGAACTTCGGTGAAGGATGTGATAGAAAGCAAGTTTTATTTCTAAATGAAGCAAAGCAACCGTCAATTTTAACAATAGTCAACTGACCGTTTGGTGGCAACTTCTAGTTCAAACCTTATCCCTCCGATCCGCGCGGCCCGCCATATGATATTTCAACAATGATCGTTGATCAAACTTTTCCCGCGGAGCACAAGGAATAGTAACCAGTGATCGGGCACCCTAGGCAACAGGGCTGGTAAAAACTACGACCATGTAACCCTTAAGTTGTCACTTAAGTGACATGAACCTGCTAAGCCGGTCAACTGGCGATTATAACAAAAAAGTGCAATATTGATGACGGGTAGTATGGTTAGGAAAGATAAGTGTTGAGCACAATTTTTAAGACTTGTTAAGTGTCAAGCAAACACAATTACCACTTCAAATACTCTAAACCTCAACATATCTTTAGCACAGAATTGTAAACCATACTTCATCAGATCTGCCACTGTCATGAAACCAATTTAGATGAAGTTAATATGATGCATATTAACTTTTGTCAAATGATACAAGCCCTTGCTCTGATTCAATATTGATAATATGCAATGAATGCCACTGATCAATATGACAGACCAACATAAGAGATGCCATTGATTAAGCAATTGTAATCCACTAAAATGACTATGTCAGAACAACTTCACACAAGATCAAAACTGAGAGATCTGAAAACCATGTCACTGATGTCATTACCATGAAGACCATGTCATTGATGAAGACCATGTCACTGATGTCACTACCATTTTGGCATCAATGAAAACCACCATCATTTTGACATCAATGAAAAGACAATATGCTCAACTGTGAAATGTGCTACATTACGCTTACCTCAAGGACAACATTCTTCCACCTGACCTCTCTTCCAACCAAAAACAAACTTTTATATGACAAACCTCTCGCTACACCATCATAGCTGATACCCTCTACTGATGTGGTGTTGATGGTACTTTGCTCTGTTGTTTAGAACAAGAAGAATCCATAACTGCCTTGCAAGACGTACATGAGGGGATCTGTGGAACACACTCTAGTGGTCCTTCCTTAGCCAAGAAACTCATGCATTTGGGTTACTACTGGCCAAACATGGAGATGGATTCATATCAATTTGTCAAAAGGTGCAAATAGTGCCAAATACACAGGAACCTGATCCATGCATCGGCTCAAGAGTTGAGACCTTTAACGACACCCTCACCCTTTTGCCAGTGGGGACTTGACCTTGTGGGAAAGATTCATCCACCCTCGTCCAATGGCCACAAATTCATCATAACTGCCACTAAATATTTCACAAAGTGGATTGAAGCCATTCCCCTCACCACCATCACAGGTAAGCAAATTTCCTCATTCATCCTAAATTACATTATCTGCAGATATGACATTCCTTCATCTATTATCATAGATAACGAAAGACCATTCAAAAACTAGGATGTCCAAGACCTCTGTGAACGTTTCAAAATCCAACACCATTTTTCTACTCCATACTACCCCTAAGGTAACGGACAAGCTGAAGCATCCAACAAGACTATCTTGAAAGTTCTCAAGAAGATAGTCAATGATGCTGGCCGTGATTGGCATGTCCAACTCAATCCCACTTTGTGGGCCTATAGAACCAGTATACGCACTCCCACAGGTGCTACACCATACACCCTTGTCTATGGTTCAGAAGCCATCCTTCCCATTGAAGTAGAATTACTGTCCCTCAGGGTGTCGTTAAAGGGTCTCATATTAGATGAAGAATACAGGGTCTCCAGGTTACAAGAACTAGAGTTACTAGAAGAGAGGCAATAGAAAGCCTTCGATCATCTCAAAGCTTATCAACAGATGATGTCAAGAAGCTATAACCACAAGGTTCGCCCAAGAATCTTTAAGGTTGGGGACCTCATTCTCAAAGAGAACCCTTGCAATCAACAAGATAGAGAAAAGAAAGGCAAGTTCGAACCTAACTGGCTTGGGCCCTCTGTGATTGTACCAGCTTACGGATCGGGGGCATATCAGTTGGCAACATCAGAAGGCGAGCTGTTCGATGATCCAATCAACAGCATGCACCTTTGCTGGTTCTATACCTAGGAGAACCCCAATGCAAGGGGGCACAAAAATACAAAAAAATCAAAAACATGATGAGAGAAAAAAATAGAAAAAAAGTCAGAAAAGTATAAAAAAATTGTCCTTTGGTGAAAACCTAGTAAACAGGCACCTTGGATAGGTACCATGATGAAAACGTAGCAAACAGGTGTCATGTTTACTTTCTAGATTCTCGTACAAATAAAAGCAAGTGATGAAAACCTGGTAAACAAGCGTTACTTATGATAAACCACTGGCTCCATCTCGGGGAATCCTATCACTATGAGTCCATTCTTTCTTCACCCACATCCCATTCGACCCATATCTATCCCATAATAAACACCTAACAGTTGCCTGTCATGGCTCGATGCTCTCCCCCTTTGTGGCCTTGTCAACTAAGGTTCTATCCCATACCGTCTCCTCAATGTGAGCCTAACATAGTGTTTCTCATCAGTCTTCCATGGTTTGAGTCCATGAACTACGTTGCCTCTACGTCATCACGTAGGCAAGGCCATTATTCTAATGCGCCCCCGAGGCCCCCTTTCCATTGTCCCACCCATTCCATATCTCGTCCTTTTATCTAGCTGAGTCCATCTCCGCTTTCTCTCACCTAGGTCTTAGGTCCGTTAGGGTTTATCCCGAACTACATTGCCTTTGCGTCGTCACGTAGGCAAGGCCATTTAGCAATGCACCCCCAAGGCACTAGGTCAGTTCCTTAGGGTCCATCTCACCAATAAGGATGGTAAAAATCTCCTCACCAAGCAAGTAGGTGCAAGCAGAACCCACGCTCCAAGTAAGAATCTTGACTCCATGTAGTTTAACCTATTCAAACGCAAAGCAAAATACCCAAGGTCTTCTAAATAATTTTACTTGAATTACAACAAGAAAAAGACACACCTAATGCAAGAATGTTTTGTGAACAGGTTAATTTACAAAGTCTTGGATTTTTGCCATTATGTCTTCCTATGCTACTCAAGGATGCCAAAAGCTAGAGATGCTATGATGGGGGCATAATCATTTTCTTTGTCTACTGCTTATGGATTAAACTTTAGTAATGTGATGAGTTTTTGTCTAAGGACATGATCGACAAAAGATCATCGAGGACATCGAAGGTCTAACATGAACAAGGGCAATCCTTGTTTGTTAAAAACACAAGAAGTACTCAAGTCATCTAGAATCAATTTTGACTAGATGATTGTATTAAATTGCTAAATCAAAACCCATGTAAGCAGTACTCAGGTCATCTCGGTTCAATTATACCTAGATGCTTGTATTAACTTACAACATTTCAGAAAAAGTACCAAAAATAAATCGCCCAATGATGAAATAAAGCACTTCAAAAGCAAAGCATCCATCCTATATCCATACACACATCTGTGCATCCATATCCCATCTAATAAATAGTACTCAAACTATGTAGAGTAACAATATCAAATGAAGCTTCTAAGTGTTTCTAAATCACGTCAATTCTTCTATCCATCATCCTGTCATTCTTGTGTTGATAGAGTACATTTGGACATCACAAAAACAAAGCATATAGATGCATATCATATCACATTTGAGATAGTCACAAACAAGATTAAATCAGTTGCATACATAATAAAATGCATTAGGACATCCATTTATCATCATCATATAGTATCAACCAACAAAGAAATCAAAGACATAGCTAAGTGCATCACACAAAAAAGTTGCATAATCATATAGAAATCATGTGGCATTTGCATACATTTGAAGCATATCAAACACTCATATCACATAGGTATTAGATCATATAGACATCACATCACATCATATCAAAAGTTGCAATGGCTAAACATCTCATATAGCATCAGCTGGAACATCTAAGTCTGCACATACATCGTATCATACAATAGAAATGAATCATCATAGTTTCATAAACATATAGCACGAATCATAAGGCTACATCATCATATATACAAATCATCAAATAAGAAGTCCAAATGTACAAAATCATAATGTCTGTCTCTGAATCAATGTCATATACAAAATGCATCCAAAAGGATGGTGATACATGTCTCAAAAAGTGCAAAATCTGATACAAGTCTACCCCTGCTGCTGTGGACCACTACTGCCAGCCCCTGACTGCTGGGGACCCATCATGGAAGCCCCTGACCGCGATGGACCTGCTCTCTGCGAAGCCCTAGACTGACTCCTGAAACTCAAAGCCCTCTGGCTCACTGGCACTGCCCCATGGTATAGACCCCAATAGTACTATGCCTGTGCCTATGCTCTAGCAAGCTCTGCCTGCACCTGTGCTAACTATGTCTGTAACTGGCCTACCTGTGCCTATGCCTATTGCACCTACCCAACCAAAAGGGAGCTGGCTGTCTCTTTCCCCATAGCTGCCACTACAGTGTCCCGCTCTACATGGATCACATGTACCTACACGTCTATCATATCTCTCTTGTAGGTCAACCCTGCGACGACCGCTGCATCTGTCTCTCATTAGTCGTCGGCCCTCCTATGCTGTTCCTGCAGCTCTCGCACCTATCCCCTCAGGCTAGCTATGGCCCTCTCATACACCTCTACTTGCACTGGCCCCTGTGATGCCTCGGCTTGTCTTGGCCCCTGTGGCTGGGGCACCTGCTGCTATGCCACCTACTGGGGTGGCGGCATCTGTGCCTGCTGCGGTATCTGCTACTGTGCAACCTATACTGGCACTGCCTAATCAGCCTGAACTACCCTCCTCCGCTACCTCAGCCTCTCTCCACCATCATCTCTCCCATCTCGGCCACCACCCTGTCCTCCTCGACCCCATCCTCCTCTACCTCCCCTCTGCCCCCAGCCAACCTGGCCCTCCTGCTCTAAATCTGCCTCGTCAATACGTGGCACCAGCATACTAGGCCCTGAGTGTCTCAGGAAAGGATGTGCAGTCATCCAATCCTCGTAATCTTGTGTAATCCCTGCATCAGCTATCTCTGTCCTCATGTCCCAAGCCACATACAGAGTCTGCCAGAACTCTACCAAGGGCTCCTCATAGGAAGCCATCGGCCCTCATCTAACCTGCTTTGCATGTGTCCGTGTAAATAGTGCCTATCCCTATGGCATACCCTGCCTCCTGCCAAACTACCTCAGTACCTAGCCTACCATCTGCCTCTCTAGTATGTGCCGCGTCTGCCCTATTAGTCACCTCGTCTGAAAGCAGTAGGGTAGCTCGTCTCCCTCATCATCCCAGGGCTCACAATCCAGATATGGTCGCCAGACGACCACATCTACACCATCCAAAGTATGCCTGCAATACTCTAACTTCCCCAGCCTGTGCTGGGAAATCACCCCTGCATAGCCATAACTGTATGGCTCCCCTTACTATCTCGCAAACACACATATCGGCCTAGTCACCGCTATGTGCTCCCACAGCCAAAACTGTAACAGTAGTACCCCAGCCGATAGACTCGTGTTGTGATGGTACACTACCTGATGCATGTAATGATACAGGTGGGCTAGTACACAGACACCCCATGCATATCGGGTGCCCTCTGTCATGATCCGCTCCATGATCCTGCCCCATCCAATGGGGAACCCATGCGATCTCCTGTCGGGGCATACAACGCCTTTGATCAATCCTACCACAATCCTAGGGAAGTAGTCATAGCAGTCATAAATCTCGTGCCAAGGGATGACCTGTCCAACTAGCTCAGGGTCATCAAATACTCGCCTGCACTCAGCAAGTCCCGTGTCTCGCTGCACGTCATACTCCACCAGCTCACCCTAAATAGACAAGTGCAGTATCCTATATACATCCTCTAAGGTCACAATCATCTCTCCAGTAGGAAAGTGGAAGGTCCCATCCTCACTATGGAATCCCTCCGCCGTGGTAGTCAACAGTCCACGGTTTGCCCGTACCTCAGGCATGAAGCATACATAATCTAAACCCATGGCACCAAGTGCCTCTCTATCAATCTTCGTCAGCATGTATCTCTGCAATAGGGGCATGGGGAACGTCTCCCTAGACTGCAATGTGTCTCGTATCTCCTCTTGCATGCACGCAAAGCCAGGCGTCAATCTAAAGCCATAAATACCATACTCAATATATCTATTGAACTATATCAACTAAACTTAGCATTTCACATTGATCAAAATAGCACACTACATCTCTTGACTAGATTCCTACAATCTCAGAGATAGCTCATCAATTTTTGCATCAAACAGGATGCTAATTGAATCAATTTTGCTAAGTAATTTTCTATCTAAAGCAAATGCGCCACTACAGGTGATAAAAGTGCCATTTCTTGACAAATGCACCACTTCTGGTATATGCGCCGTTACAATCGACAAAAGCACTGCCAAATCATAGATGCACCGTTAAATTGCACATATGCGCAGCTTCAGCACATGCGCAGCAACATTCAGCATATGCGTTGCCAAATCATGGAAGCACCGCCAAAATTCATGCATGCACAGATTTGACAGATGCACTGCCAAATTCAACATATGCATTGCAGAACGACAAATGTGCCGTTTTGTGCTGTATATGGGCCATTCTGCAGTTCGTCACATCTGTTTAACCTATTTTTCACTAGCATTTATGACACCGTAATTCAACTCTAGGGAAAATTTTTTGAAGCACATACCGGGGGTCTTGCCTCTGCTGGCCGCCCGAATCAATGGACTCGCTCGAATCGATGTTCCTCGCATGGAATGTCTGCTGCTCTGGCTGCCATGCTTCTCCAAGTTTACTCTAAGCTCTCCAACTCAAATCTAGATCAACCAAGTGTGCAACTGAATTATCTTGTGGACCCAACTCCTATTTATAGCTTGAAAACCCTAAATTTAGCTAGGTGATGACTGTGACTACTTCCCATGCCCATTGTTCCTCTAGTTTTCTTCTCATTTCCCTGAAATGCATCCCTTTTCTTCAAACCTCACCTATACCCCTTCGTCGTCATGAGATTGTCCGTCTCACACCTTCTGCCTGTTGCCCGTCCAATCTCCCGAGGGGGCATCCTATCGTCATTAAACTTGTACCAGGGGTAAACTGGGGCATGTATCACTATCAGACTATTTATTCTTTGAAGCAACGCTGTAAACTGCATTGCATCAAAGAGGGGCAAAATGTGTATGCCTAAAAATGACACGATTCATTCTAAATAAATATTCTAAATATTTATTCCATTCTTCTATCAATTAAATAAATATTCTAAATTTATTTAATCGGTTCACTATTCCGTAATTAAATAAAATCAATTTATTTAATTAAATTCCCTAAATTCTTCTAATGTCTCACATAATTAAATAATCCTAAATTATTTAATTGTTCATAAATCCCCCTATCCTAAGTTCTAATTTCAAAAATCCACCTCACCTTTACACCTCACTTTTCCACTTCACCTTGTCCACCTCACCCTGTTGCACATGTAATTAAATATATTAAATATTTAATTATCTAATTTTCCCTCACCCACATGTCCTATGTAATCAAAGTTAGTTAACTAATCAATCAAAAGTGTTAACTAACTAGTCTATTGAGTTAATTCCTCAATCAATTCAGTCAATTGCATAATCCATTCTTCCAACTGACTAATCAAGTTTGTTAACTGAACAGTTAAAGGAGTTAACTCTCCAATCAATGTTGTCAAATCCCCTCTTTCATGATGGAGCTTGGATGCTTGTCATATTTCTACTGGTTGCACATTCCTCAACCATTCTCAGTCGTTGATCATCATACTTCTTCTCAACCATTGATTCCCGTTCTTCTGGGTCTATAAAAGAAGCCTCATCCTCCCATTCTAATCATCCAAGTTAATTGTATTGTTACTCTGTAGAAATTCACCAGCGCACCTTTGGCACCCCCAATACAATCTACTTGAGATCACCATTTGCTTTGAAACTGTCTTCACAACATTATTTATCAATATAGCCATTTACTGCTGACATCCTACAACACAGCTAAAAGAGTGCACTCACTGAGGGCCTACTTCATATCAGCAAGGATGGTTTTAATAGGCAAACAATAGAAGCTTTGATTCAAGGAAGGTTTGCACTGTGTTATTCATTGCTTCATTCCATTCAATCTTTCTTGATTTCATTATTCTATTGATGTTTGGGTTTATTATTGTTAAATTGATTAATCCACATTTTACTCCAACAACTTTTTTTTAGAATTTTTTATGAAATTAAAACCCATTATAGATGACAATGTCTAGTTTTCACTTATGTAATTTTTTTATGATTAGATTTGTTTTTCTTTTTTAATTAATTTCTATGGAAACTCATCCATAAACTTGAAATGTCACATGTTCATATTTTTAATAACTTTTATTTTTTTGAGTTTTTTTTAACCTTTTGAAGGAAGGTGAATGAGCTCTGCTAGGGTTTCCTGCATATACAGTTTCCATTGGCCCCTCTTTCATCATATTGCACCATTAGCGTAGGATTTTTCATTTACTCTATGAGTACAACCACATTTACTACAATCTTAGTGGTTTATAATGCTTCCAACCGCCTCTAACCCCATAGTTCTTACTGGTGTTGGCGGTTCGACAACTCTGCTCAGTGGCTCCTCCCCTGAACAAGTGTCCCCAGAAATTTGTTCTGAAAGTTTTCCATGAGGTAAGTCTTTTGATTCTCCTGCGGATGTGGTATTACCCACCCAGAATTTTGATTCTGCATGTCAATGGTTAGAACAACATACTCTTGTTGGTTATTTGTTGGGAGAAACTCCCCCTGAAAGTGTGCTTAAAAATTAGGTTCGAAAGGCGTGGGTCCCTCATGGGGTCTGCCTTGATATGGTCAAAAATTTGACAAAGGGTTTTTCCTTTTTCACTTTGCAGAGGTCATTCATGTTCATCCAATCCTAAATCATGGTCCTTGGTATGTCCAGTCCTCTTTGCTGGTCTTCCAGCCCTAGACCCAGGACTTTGTTGTCTTAGATGACACTAAGCTATGGGTTCCAGTTTGGATTGAATTTCCTGGTTTACCCTTTCCTTGCTTGCATTTTTGCAAGCTATTGCATCCTCCCTGGGGAGAGTTATTTGTGTCAAACCTGATAGGTTATTTCAATCTCACCCTCAAAAGCAAGTCTATATTGAAGTGGACCTTTCACAAGATTTGAAAGAGTCCATTGATACTCAAACTGGTACTCTGCAACATACCTAGAAGGTCACTTATTTTAATTTTATGAACACCTTCTATCGGCGTCAGTCCACTAAACATAAGATTAAGGATTGTTCTCTTGCAATACCCTATACTCTGTCTCCACAATGGGAAAATGACAACTCCCCTTAGGCGGAAGGTGTTTCCGTCAAACCAAACACAAAATGGTCAACAATTACTAACTGGAAAAATAAGTCAACAAGCTCCAGGGCGGTTACCAAAACCCATGCACCAAAAAAAGATGTTTCAAACCCTTCTGCAAAGAGGAAAGAAACCCACAAGGTCTCTCCTAGCATTTCAGCTCAGCCAGGGCCTTCAGCTACACCCCAGCCTATTTCAATTATGATAAATCAACCGACTGAGTCTCTTCTCATGTCAGGATCTCTCAAGCGCTCTTTCAGCCCTTCTCGACCTCTTGAAGAAGGAGAGTATGTTTAGGAGAAATGGAGACATTCATCTCTTCCCATTCAGATTGGGACAGTCCCACCTGAATTTCTGCAGAATCTCTACGAGCCTCTCTAGAAGAGCTGGACTCTAATGAAATGGTGGAGTTTCTAACATGAATTTTCTTTCCTAGAATGTTCTAGGTCTAACCGAGTTCTCTAGGAAGTATTATGTTAGGGATACTCTTTAGAAGTATGCTAATATTGATGTTTTGTGTCTTTAGGAAGTGAAAGTAGCTGATTTTTTTCTTTCTTCAGCTTGCCATTCTATTTGGCCAACCAGTAAAATGTTCTATATAGATCATGAAGCCAGACATGGTAGAGTGGTCATCCTTCTATCCCCATGGTGACATGCTTTGGTGGTTACTCATGGGTCTAAGCCAATGCACCGATTTATCTGGATTCTTCTAAACATTGATAATCATTCCTTTGGGATAATTAATGTTTATGCCTCGAATACTGCTATTGAAATATCTTGTCTCTGTCGTTAGATTGTTGATTCATTGCAAGTTCCCACTTGGGTGCTTTGTGGGGATTTCAATATGGTTGAGATGGCGTATGACAAGGATGGTATTCTGCCATTTCTTTGGCTAGCTAGTGAAAGAGAGGAGTGGTTTTACATGAGAAATAAATTGGGTCTCTTCGATCCCAACATTGGTCGCTGCCATTCTCATTCTCTCTGGCACACTTGGTGCAATTATCGGGCTGGGTCTGACAGGATATTTAAATGCCTTGATCGGGCTATGATCTCAAAAATATCTTTGTTCTATTTTTCCAGCTCTTCCCCACTCTCAGTTAAGCCGTTAGTGGATGTGACGTTGTCAGACCATTAGGTCAATGCAAGAAGTTGGGTCCACTTTTTGGCCAAAAAGTGGAAGTGTTTTCCTTGATTTTTAGAATTTGTCACATTTGACCTAAAAATTTGAAGCACTTAAAGTTTGAATCTTAAAAAAAAGTTAGTTAATATGAAATGTAGTAATTGGAGTCTAGTTTCCAAATATGTAATTTATTTTAATAAATAGGCATGTCTAAAACCACTGTTTAAAAGTTAGTTTTTTTACTATACCATGCATGTGTATGACCAACATAATTTGAGTTAAATAAAAGTATTTTCTGAATCCTTTTGGGGAAATATGTGTAGTACAATGAATTTTGATGAGGATATTTTTTTATAATTTTTTTCCAAATATTTGTTTTTTTATTAAATTTTTACTAGCTCTAATTGCCATTTTTGAAAACCCCTCTTGTACGACCAACATAATTTGAGAAAAACTAATCATAAAATAATTTTTTTCATTGTGTAGAGAATGATGTCTACAATGGTGACATATAATTTTTTTTTGAAATACTTTAAAAATTAAAAGTTATTAAAAAAATACACACTTGTCATTTCAAGTTTTTGGACCAGTTTTCTCATAAATTAATTAATAAATAGAAAAACAAGTCATAAGAAAAATTACATATTTGAAAACTACACATCGTCATCTGTAATGGGTTTTAATTTTGCAAAAAAAATTAGAAAAAAACATCGTCAGCAATATTGGTAAAGTTGGTCTTTTCTGTTGATCTAAACATGGACTTGTACTTACAGGTCCAAGGCAAGGGGTTGACTTACCATGCTTTTCTCGAGACTATGCTTTTAGGAATGGGTACATGTTCTAAAATGGGTAACTGTTCCTTTTGTGTGGGAAAAAAAATGCGCAGGGTTTTTTTGTAAATTCAAATAGCTATATAGAAATAGGTACCCATTTAGGCTCAAGCACCTATTTCTAAATGAGTACCCATTCCTAAGTGGGTACCTGTTTAGGCTCGAGCACCCATTTCTTTTAAAATGGGTACCCATTTCTATCAGGATTTTTTTCCGATGACTTCCCCTATATGTGGACCCAACTTCTTGCAGGTACCCCACTTTCCTTTTTTTTTTGTATTGAATGGCACGTCAGATGGCCCTATGCCAGTAGGACCTAGTTTTTCTTGAAGACCTCTTTGCTAAGTCACCAGCCCACACTAACTCACATCCACACCATCTGCAATCTTGAATGTAGACCACCCTACTCAACGGACTGGATCAAGTGGTGGACTGATGCTATCACACGAATAGTGAGGTTCCTTTGCATCTATGGGTGCTAGTTGGCCATTTTTCATAGATGGTCTTAATTATGAAGCAATGATGGCTAATCTCCACATCACCACTGAGGCCTTGGTGGCCAACCCTTTATCCCCTTCTCTGCAAGTTAGGGTTACAGAGCTCAAACATCAAAAGCAAATTACTAATAACTATGCAGCCTAAGGGGTACAACTCAAGGCTAGATTACACTGGCTCAAGATTGGAGATTGTGCCTTGAAAGAAATTTTTTTGGCCCTTCGAGCTAGACATTCCTCACCTAGCATCAAGTGCATCAACGAGGGCAATATTGTACTTTCATAACTACCTAATACTCTCTAGATGCTTGTTAAGCACTATGAGCAAGTTTTTCTAGCCCAAGATTATACTCTTGAGCAGAGAAATCTACTCCAAGATTGTCTTTTTGTTGTGCCAAATAGGATTTCCTCAACCTAGAAAGCATTTTGTGAATAATTTCTCACAATTGAAGACCTCAAAGAAGCCATCTGCACTATGGCTGATGATAAGGCTCCGAGGATTGATCAATTTCCTTGTGAATTTTACAAATCTCTTTGGGATTGTGTAGGAAAGGATCTGTATAAGGTTTAACATGAAGCCTTTCATTCTAATTCCATAGGTAATCTTATCAATAAAGGTAATATAAAATTGATAAATAAATCTGGTGATCCTGAGGATATTTGTAACTGGCGGCCCATTACGCTCCTCAATGTTTCCTACAAAATCATTACCAAAGCCCTTGCTCTAAAAATCTGACACCTCTTACCTGAGGTTGTACACCTTGAACAAACTGGTTTTATCAAATCCAGGTTCATCTTGGACAACATCATTGCTAGGAAGGCAAGAGTAGGAGAGACACTCTAATCAAAAGGCCATCTTCCTAAAAAATGGTTTTTCCAAAGCCTATGACTGAATCGAATGGCCCTTCATTTTATCCATTCTTTCTATGTTGGTCTTTGGCCCAAACTTCACTCAGTATGTGAATATATTGTTCTCTGACACTTCAGCATGCATCACCATTAATGGCCACCAATCACAATCCTTTGGTATGTTCTGTTCCATTTGTCAAGGCTACCCGCTTGCCCCCTCACTTTATGTGTTGGCTGCTAAAGGGTTTGGATATCTTCTTGCTCATTCCATTAACCAGGGAGTAGTTCACGGGATCTCCTTACCTAATTCATCAGCTCAATTTGTAAATGGCCACTTTGTTGATGATTCCTTCCTTACCTTACTAGAAGAATAAAATACTATCAAAGCTACTCTTGATTGTCTCGAGACCTTTTGCTTAGCCTCTGGTTTGGCCATTCGGTGGCATAAAACCTTGTATTACAGAAAATCAGTTCTTCCTCACCCTCTTTGGCTTCACCAATATGGGTGGAAATGGATTTCTCCTGGTGAAATCTTTTGATTTCTTAGCATATCTTTTGCATTCCAGGCTTCTTCTGCTGATCTCTGGTAAGTGGTTCTTTCTCACATTGAGTAGAAATTAGCCTTCTGGGTTACCAAACTAGTCTCTAGATGGGAAATTTAAGGTATGCTCCAAAGTTTTAGCAATGACTCATGTGTATTACTCTTCTTGTTGGGCTCCTTCCAAGGCCTCTTATGCTAAGTTGGAGAAATTACTCAGAGATTTTCTTTGGGCATCTTCTAAGATCCATCATGGCTTTCACCGCATTGCCTGGGAGTTTTGTTGTCTCCCTAGAGATTTTGGCAGGCTTGGCCTTCTTTCTACTCAGTGGAAAGGGATTTCTCTTTGTGTCAAATGGATCGTATGTTCTCTTACTAGTAACAAGGCCTGGAAAATCCTCTCTGGCGTAGTATTGAAGTGGGTTTTCCCACCCATAGACCCTCTTGGAAGGGAATTTACCTTCCCACCCATCTTATAATGCATGAGCCTTTAGATTTTGGGTACCTTTGTCACCAAAAGCATTTTGTATGCTAGGAAGGTGGTCAAACCCTAGCTCACTTGGTCAGGGAATAGTTTTTGTGATGGGCTCTCATTTAATCAACAGAAGATGTGCTGGTCTCCTCTCTTTGCTAGTACTAGTTAGCCATTGGCAAATATTCCTTGGCTTAAGGCTCTCAGATTCCACAAGAAGGGTATCCAGACCTTACAAGATCTATTTCATAGACCCACCTTGTGTATTTTGTCATGGGAAGCTATTCGTGCCCAATTTAGTTTTCATAACCATGACCGTGCAACTTATGATGTCCTGGTGAGTGCCACTCCAGCTAATATGCTTCATAAGGTTGGTATATGTTCCACCAAACCTTGGTGGAAGGACTAGAAACAATATCTAGAAACTCCTTTTGGAAATTACAAGCCTCAACTTGGCTATCAATGGCTTTAACCTCATTTTCCCATGATCGATGCCCTAAATCAGTGGTGGCATCTCCATTCCTGTTTGGCATAAAAGATTTTCTGCTTTTTGGTCTACAATTGTTGAACCCAAGCTCACCCACTTTTCTTGGTGTATTCTTTTCCAAGGCTTACTAGTGGGATCTTGGCTTTTTCATTTGGGGGTTCAGGACCCTCACTGCCATTTTTGTGGGTAGGACAAGTCATTTTAGCATCTCTTCTAGTTTTGTACCAGAGCTTAGCAGTTGTGGAATTAGATCCACAATTTATTTCGACCATTTTGGCTAGAGCTCTTTTCTTGGCACATGGTTTTGTTGGGATACTCTCCCAGGATTCCTGCAAAGTATACTCAGATTTGTCACACTTTCAGGGTGGAAATCCTCTTCAGTCTTTGGAAAGATAGAAATTCCTACATATTTTCTCACAACTAGATTGATACCTTTGTTTCTTTATATTCTCTATCTATTATTTTCTCTAATGTTCTACTGTAGATTCAAGTGCAAGCTAACAAAGTTACTCTTGAAGTTTCTCACCTTCAAGAGCTTTTGGACCACTGGGACAATGCCCCTTGCACTGTGGCTCACATGCCTCCCTCTCCCACTTCCTCCTGGGGCCGGTCACCTTCATGGGGCTGGTGGAGAAGTAGCTCTACCAGGGATTCTTGCCCCCATGCTCATGCTCCTCATCATCACAGCTCTCACCCTCGCAGGTGGTCGTCCTCTCCCCCTCCGTGGGTTGGCCCTGGGTGGCCTTATAGTGGAGCACTGGGGGGAGGAAGTGGAGATTCTAGGTGGTTGTCTGGTGGTTCCACTCCTAGCGACAGTTCTGGTTGGCCCACTAATAATTCTAAATGGGTCTTATGTTTGGATTTGGTAATTTCACCTCGTCATGAAGATAAAAATATAGAAAAAGAAAAAGATGACGATGGATGAGCTCCTCCTAACATCATCCTAGACCCCCGTTGCTATATGGGGCAACCCAAATGATAAGAATATGCTATCCTCTAGCACTGCTCTAGCCACTTGATGGTCCTTTTTATTGTTGTTTATGTTATGTTTTGTGGTTTCTGGGTGTGGCCCATGATCATATGACTTTCTAGGCTCTACCCATGTGACTTTTCGGGTGTGCCTTTTAACCACCCACCCTTTTTTTGTGGGTATATGTGTATTATTATCTTTCATAAATATATATATGGTTGCCTATTCATAATAAAAAGTTTCTTTTAAAAAAACATTTCATCAATCTACACACAATTTTTTACACAATGAAAAAAAAATTAAAAAATGATTAGTTTAGCTCAAATTATGCTTGCCGGACATGAGGCATTTTGAGAAATAGCAATTAGGACCAATAAAAAATTAATAAAAAAACATTTGGAAAAAAATTATAAAAAAATATCCTCATCAATCTTTAGTATAATAGACATCTTTTCCAAGAAGGAATTAGAAAAACACTTTTATCTAGGTCAAATTATGCTTGTCAAATGCATGCATGGTATGGTCCTGTTGATGGTAGTTTTAGCACACAACAACGTAGGTGTGATTGCTGGTTTCACACCTCTCTTGAAAAGTATCCTACCCTAGGTAAGACTACTCCAAGGATAATACAACTAGGTCTTAGCTTGGTTGGAATCTCTCAATTGGTATGTTATAGCTGTGCCTACAAGGGGTCATACATGCAATCTGCAAATCTTCAGGTTTGGGGCAGCGAATACACATAAACCCTGTTATGATTTTTAGCTGATAAACAAGATAAAGTTCTACTGAAATTTCTATTCTAATAGCTAACAATGGTTTTTAAAGAAAATGCAAAAGGTTAGGATTTTAGAAGAATCCTAAGTGACATTCACAATGCATAGGTTGTCTTTAGTAGACAAATACTCTAGAATTTTAAACCAGCTTCCTGAGTTACCAAACTGAAATGGGTGTTACAGTGCTGCAGAAAATGGTGCTATCTTCAATGAAGGTCAATAGATTTTTTGATCACATTCATTTGCTAAATACCCAATAAATGGTGCAACTTAACTTATGAAATGCAATTGAACTTCAGCACAAACAATCAGCCTAGACTAATTTTACACAGTTATCTACCATCAGCAAATAACTAAAAGTATGGACTTAGAGTATTCATCAGATACTATAGTAAACCATGAACATCATTAAAGCACAACTAACTAACTACGAGAGAGCAAGAAGAGAACCATGAAAACCACAATGAGTCAACACAAGATACAAATTCTTAGAATTACTATAGAAACTTGCTTTGTATTACTTTAAATGGCATAGAGTCAACAACTCGATATCAAATCTCCCTCACAAATAGTGGAAATGTCAACCGTTTATATAGAAAAGAAGCATACTGAGTTTTCAAATTAACGGTGGAGATTAACTCGACATCGACGGTCTAGATTACATCAATTGATACAATTATAATAGCTCACATCAATTCTTGGATTACTTTTTGTCTTCTAGGAAAAAGACAAAAAACAACCCCCAAATACATTGAATCTAGTCAATTTGACTAGCCGACTCAATATATTAGTAGAAAAGAACATTTTAGAAGAAAGAAAAAGACAAAATAGAGTCACATGCTGCCCCAAATACAACAATTTACAATTGTGATGGGATTACATCTTTAGAATATTCAAAATAATATCAAGATTCTTTGTCTAAGTTGATTTTGTCTTCACTGGCCAACCTATTACGGTAAGTCAGCCACGTGTCAAGTGCAGGATTAATCTCAGATGGATCAGGATCCTTTAAATGATTTATCCTGTAGTCAAACATCTCCAGCTCCTGACTGAATTTGTTGTATATCTTTTCTATCTCTGCACCTACTTTATGAACCACCTTAAATTTAGCTCTAAGGTCACTTGCCTTGTCCAACCTGTCTTCCATACTGAGTGTGGCATCCTCAAAAATTACCTTATGTAACTTATCTTTGCATTTTTTGATATCAAATGGGGCATAATCATCAAAGGATGATTCCCGACAATCCTTCAAAGAGTCATTAATACCATATATGATCGACCTTAGCTCTTCATCATCTGGCTTATATGCTTCTTTTATATTCTCAAAAGTTTCTTTTCTCAAGAGTAGCTGTTGATACCATTCAACGGCCTTGGACAGTTGATTTCTAGTCAAAATATTCTCTACAACTAGAGTTTGGGTAGGCAATTCTCTGATACTCTTTATCCAATAATACATATGTGAATAGTATTCATCAAAAGAATCACACTCTTTGTGCAGGTCTTTCCATTTCTTATGCAATTCTACCAATTTTTTGTGTGCTTGAGCAAAGGCACTAATGGTTTCACATCCCATCTCAAAGACTTTCAATAACCAATTCTCCGTACCTTGGGATTTTGATCTTACCTCACCCAATCTAGCCATTTCATCAGTAGATAGGAAAGTGGGTATTGTCCTTATATCTCCTCTTGCATCTACTAGTTTCACCAAAAACTGGAGGCATGCATGAAGTTCTTCATTTTGGTGCTTCAAGTCTTTCTTGGACATTTGATCTTTGTCCAATTGTTCCAAAATTGATGTCACTGAATGTTTAAAATCATCCACTCTTTGAGCATGAGTGGCTGGTCCTAGATCAACTATAGATACAATGTAATCTTCTGCCCTAACTTGTTCTTTTGTTACATCAGCCAGCGGGACCACTATTTCTGCTATTCTTGATCCTGATTCATTCTTATAGATTGTTGATTGAATCTTAGCCTTCTTCTACTTCTTAGGCTTCTGACCCTGTGATATGATTATACTCAGATCAAGCTGCATTACTTTTACTTGTGGCTCAGGATATGTTATTCTGCCTTGCAGCCATTCAGGAGCAGAAGGTTTGTTTGATTCAAAAGCTCCATCCTTATCAATTATAGCTAGCTCTTTGGCTGGTTCCTGCTCTTGCTTTGGCTCTTCATTCTCCTCTGGACTTTTCTCTCCTTCCTTTTCTTCCTCCTGGGCCAAGTTCTCCAGATTTGTCATTATAATTTCTTGTGCAGACTTGAAAACATCCTCTGTTTGATTTTTGTTTAGAGGACTATCAGATATATCAATAACTTCCACATTGGCTAAAAGTTCATGGAAGTCTTTATCACTCACTTTAACCAATGTATCTTTCTCCTCCTAAAATCCTGTTTGAGGCTCCTGCAACCCCAATTCTGCACATACTTTCTCAATCCCAGGCAGCATCAGTACTGCCAATGAATTCACAGACATTTGTGAAATAGGGACAGCAGAAGATATAGCTAAGGAAGGTGCATTGGCTTGCATCAGGTTGGCCAAGATTGAGGATAAGGAGGAAGAAATGACAAGAGGTGAAGGAAAGGGTAGTGAAGGTCGAGAAAGAGGGGGTGAAAGGATAGTAGAAATAGGAGGTAATGGTACTTGAGTGGAAGAAGTAGATGTAAGTGTAGTGATAGTGGAAGGACATGAAATGATGACAATGGAAGAGATAGGGCTGCTAGAGGCGCTGGAAGAAATTGCTAGTGAGCAGGAAGTAGTAGCATTGGCAGAGGTAAGGGAGGTTACAGGAGATGTTTCTTGAGTTATGGAAGCTGAGGTTATGGACAAAGTGGATGTAGCAGAGGAAGGAGGGATGGAAGGAGAAGTGGCAGTAGAAACAACAGGGGTTGTGATAGCAGTGCCCACACTTTGGATAGTAGGAGGTTGGGTAGTTGGAGGATTAGAATCTTTCTTGGTTGCAGCATCCTCCTTATTAACTTCTTTCACTTTCACCCTCTTGGCCTTAGAACTTTCTCTAGAACCACTTGGATATCTCTTTTCTTGGAGGCCCTTGTCCTGGTAGAGGGAGGTTGATCTTTCTTCTGAGGAGACCTTGCAGATGGCTTCTTCATCTTCTTTGCTTTTTCTGCTAGAGATGTATGTTCTTCATTATCTGAATTTTGTTTCTTAGCTAGCTCTACCTCATCTGTGACATGGATTGGTTCATCTTCTTCTCCCCTGAAGTCTTTATCTAAATCTAATGATGTATAAGTGAGTTGGACTCCTTGTCCTTCTAGAGCAGCCACCTGACTTCTTACCCAGGCCTTTCTTAGTCTGATAGGTTCCCTCATAACAATATCCAGGGAGCTCTCTTCTGCATTTGCCCAATTTGGCAGTGGGATTGGCTAACAGTGCTAAGCCTCCCATGGTCCTCTGACCATAACATTTTCATCATCTTGCACCTGGTCTGGTACTGCCATGATGTGGAATTTCTTAATAAAAGATAGAGACAGCCTTGCATGTGCCTTTTCATAATTTCATAATCATCTGGGCAATTGGCCCAAAAATCTTCAATATGCATTTTGTGTAAGAGCTTCTTACTTACAAATATGTCCATCACCTTATTTGGATGAAAATGATTCCTTGCATTATAGGAGTGTAAGTTGAGGAGCTGAAGTTCCTTATCGGAGTGCTCTGTTGATGCCAAAGAAGGGCATGCATACATTCCCTTGCCAAACTTGATAGGAAACTGTACATTAGTTCTGTGTAGGTGTTTGAGCTTCTCAGCACATGGTATTAATTGTCTAGACAGTTCCAGTAGCACTGTCTTATCATCGAGGTACCTGGGAAGTCTATAGGCCATCCTAGTGAAGCCTTGCACCCTCAAATATGTAAATTTCTCAAATTGGATGTACCAACTACCATATCTAGTTATTCTATTGATGGTCTTATTGGAGATCCTCAAGGCTGTGTTACCTTGCTGCATTCTGGCTATATACATCATGAAACCATCATTTACTCTTTTAAAATGTATTAAGGACTAAGAAGAGGTCAGTTGCAGGTAACATTCATACACCTTTATCTAAGTTTGCTCATCATTCCCGACTTCTCCAAGTTTGGACAGCCCAACATAGTGATTTCTCCTTGCCAATGCATAAACAACATAGGATGTCCATCTAAAGTATCTCTTGTCCTTGAAATCACTGAAAGCCTCATGGATGTTGTCGCTGAGGATCTGGGCCTAGTGGAACTTAGTTCCTTTCAATATCTCTGTGATAATGACAAACATCCAGTCCTCAAAAGTGGAGGTTGTGGGTAGTCCATATATCCTGCTCAAGAAAGTCACCAAGTCTCCAATCTTATCATGGAAATCACTTCTATATAGTATTTGGAGGAGTTTGATGAGAGAAGACTTTTTGTTTTTGGCCCAATTGTCATTTATGTGCTTTTTGTAGCCTTCTACATCTTTGTTATAAGCATCCTGTGATCCCTTTTTGTTTGGCATAGTCATAACCTTCTGCCAGGGGATATCAAAGGTTTCAGCCAAAGAAGGTGGGGTTAAATCAGCCAAGATATCCCCATTGGCTATTTGAATAGTTCTTGTCATTATATCATATCTATCTGCACAAGTTACCATTAGCTTTGCACATTACACTGAAGTGGGGAAGGTAGCAGCTTGTGAAATGCCACTATCTTTGAGTATTTTGGCCCTAGGAGTTGGGTTTGGACCGAAGACCCTCAATCTAAAATCATCTAGGTCTATGTGACCTAGGTCTATATCTCCTACATCACTCCACCTGGAGTGAATCTTGGTCTCTGGAGGGATTCCTTTGAACTCATACTTCATTGATTGGGCCCGAGTAGTCATTTAGTCTGTAGGACCGAACCTTATAAGTTTGATACCTTGAGGAATCCTATAACATAATCCTAAGTTTAAGATGAACTTTAACAAATCTGCTATAACTACTAATATACCCTTTGAAGGAAACTCAAATATTAACATTAATTGCAATTATAATAATTATCATTAATGCATGTAGAGAAATATCAAATGTTGCAAGAAATTCCATGAAGATCATCATTAACAATGCATTACAACATTAATTCAACCATTTTTAACCCTTTCCCTTTGAAATTCTTTGAAAAAAATAATCATTTATATGGTTTTGTGCTAATTAGAGGGTCATCCGACCTGTAGGCAGAAAAGCACTGAATTCAGGGTCATCCAACCTGAGCGGGGAAATCAGGCAGGTTCAACCAAAGGTTTTACTACCTTTTATGCTTTCAAGTGCTTTGCGCGGGTTTTGATGGTAGCTGACTTGCGCAGATTTTAGAGGTCACTAACCTCCATTGGTTGTCAACTTAGTCAGTTGTATTTCTAGTGCAAATCTTATCGGTATTCTCTGTATTACTTTTGCATGGGATTCGACATGGTCTGATCTGTGCAAGTTTTGGTTGCTACTAACCAAGTCAGTGGGAGAGTATTGCAGCGCAAGTCAGAAGGGGTTGTTTTTAGCGCAAGGCTGATGTATTGTTTCTAGCAAGATTTTGGGACACTACCGACTTTGCGGGATAATTTGGGGCATCCGACCAAGTCAGAGATGAGGTGTTTTAGCGCAAAGTCAGCAAAAGGGTTTTTCGGCACAAATAATTGTTTCAAGGCTAGCGAGGCTTTTAGGACCTTATGACCAAGTCAAAGATATGTGATTTGGGTGCATAGGTTGGACATCGAAGTTTTTAGTGCCAAAAGGGTCTAAGTGTGTGGTACAGTTTTTGGAGGTCTCTGATCGACTAATTGATCAACAAGTTTGTAGGTTAGTCAGACCTCATTTTAGTGCCAAAACTAAGAGTATCTACAGGAAATTTTGTCTAAGTTATGCCCTTTTGTCCTATGGTAATTCATTCATGACAGGAAATCCTAACAGGGTTTGATCAGAAAAATGATCAATTTAAATGCAAACCCCAGGTAGAAACCCTAATATTACTCATTACTTCAAAAAGATGAACATTTAACCAAACCCTAACTGCTTGTGGTGAAAGCTTGAAGAACAACGTTTGGAACCTTACCAAGTAAAATATGAAAGGCATGCCCAGATTTCACAAATAGGGGTGGTTGCGGGTTTGAGCCTTGGCGAGTTGATAGCAAGAAATTTGAAAATCATGAACGGAGCTCTGAAATCCCATTTAGTGTAAAACAAATGGTAAAAACATATGATTTACCCCTTTTAACCTCTGACAAAATCACCATTAATACGTAGGCGTATGTTTGTTAGTTTAGGGTTTACACAGATTTTCCTTAGCTTGGACATGGCGGGGAATTTGGGTGTGTCAGACCTAGTCAAATGGGGTCGCTTTCAGTGCTAAGACTTACAATGCAATTTTGAAGTTTGCAGGCATTTGAGGTCCATCCGACCTGTGGGCATTTTGGTCTTGTCCGACTTAGTCGGTGATCACTTGATCTCGCACAAGTCAGAGAACGTTGATTCTAGCGCAGAAGTCCATCAAAGAGGAAATTAGTGCAGAGACAAAGGATTTTAGCACCCGGTTGGTCCAAGGGAAATGCAACGCAAAGGTTGGACAGGTAAGAATTTAGCGCAAAAGTCATTTCAAGGCCTTCAAAAGGAAAATGAAGATTCAACCTAGCAGATTCTTGAAGTCATTTTCAATACTATCATTCAATCAAGGTCAAAATGCACTTTAACCATTCAAACACTTAAGAGATGAAAAGATCCAATGACTCCCAAGCCAAATCAAAAGAGGGGGTCCCCATTTTGAATGGGGCGTGTGTGTGAAGTACAACAGGTCCTAAGAAAGTGACTTTTAAAAAGTGGTTTTTGTACAAGCCTATACACAATTAATTTGTATCATTTAGGTATTAGACTAAATTACATATTTGAAAACTAGACTCAGAATCCTACACTTAATATTACTGGCATAATGCTTTGTTTTAGGTTTGGTTGGAGGGTAGGGAATGCCAATGTTAATGGTGGTGGGTGTGCTAGAATGGGACAAGGGATAATAGGGTGGTGCTAGAAATTACACTAACATTAATAATATTAAGGGGTTTTAAAAATGGATCCATATCTTGAATGATTAGAATGATGGGATCCTTAGAAGATGGGGCCAAGGAAACCTAAACTCTATTGGGGTTTAGTTCATCTCTGTCAGGCTAAGGAGATGTGGGAGTTGGGGATGGGAGATGCTCAGGCTTAAGAGGAGGAGGTTGAGACTTAGAATGGGGTAATAAATTAGTTGATGACCGTGTAGGAGGAGGATGCTTAGAAATGAGATTAGATTTAGTAGTATACTCTTGGGCTATAGTATGGTGATGACACGTGTGATCTCTTGCAAAGTATTTTTATCAAGTGTAAGCTAGAGATTTTTCTAAAGGAGTAGGGGGTTTTCCAATATGAGATCCTTTTCTTCCTCTATCTCTGGGATAGGAGGATGAACAAAAGGAAGAATTGCTTGGGGTTGAAAACCACAAGTTGAGGGGGAGAATTTCACAATAGTTGTTGCTTTCTTCTTACCATCAAAGAAGCAGGAGTAATTGGAGCAACTATTGGAGGTTGAGAAACCATTGGGATAGGTGGAGGTTTTATGTAGTAGTGAAAATTTTCCTCAAGTCACCAAATAGTTGGTTAAAAGTGGAATTTCTAAATATTGGTGAACTACACAGGATGGGGAGGGTTTCCAAACATGGGTTTCTTTCCCCTTAGTACCATTGGGTAGGAGGAGGAACAAAAGAAATTATTAAACTTTGTGAGGCCTAAGGGTGAGCAACTATAGGAGAGGAATAAGAATGATGCCCAAACAAGAGTGCAATTCATCCAACTTTGAAGTTTTAATAAGATATAAACAAAATATCATTATGAGGTGAGAGAGGCTTAGTTTGGGCTAGCTAGAAATAATCTAAGGGGAAATTTCCATACATAAAAATGCTAAAATCCACTATGGTGGGTCATATGCACTACTCCCTCATGTAGGAACTTCAGGAACTTATGAACCATCAAGGGGAATGTTTTCATAGAAGTGAGACATAGATGATGTAACTTCACACTTAAGTGATTTGAGGTGGGGATCATAGAGAAAGGAACATTTTGGGTTTTTGGTCCCACCTAGACAAAGAGGGTTAGTGACCCTAGAGTTGGTCTAGAAATGCCATCATAGGTCTATATAAAGACTTTTGATTTCTCATTCTAGTCCTTGTACAACTCATGTATATATAGAAATTCCTCCATAATAATATTTACCACACAAATCAAGTCAATCAAAACACCCTTGACATGTTTTCCAATGACTTGTGTTGTAATGTAAAGAAGTATGTCACATATTCATAGGAATGTTAGTGGAGGAGAAGAAAATGATAGGGTTAGGAATAGGTCACTCTTAAGGAAATTAGGGGAAAGTGTCCACCATTCCTATCATCTCAAAAAAAGAATAAACATACCAATTAGTGTCTATTTCTAGCACCTAAGGGGTGGAATCAAGGTCACTGAAATTGGAAAAATGGTGAGAAAGCAAGTTTGGTCAAATTTATACATTTTGATTTTCTAGAGAAACTAATTTATTACCTTTATTGTTAGTAGCAGAGACCTTAATCGTATTCAAATCAATGGGGTCTTGCACAATGTGCTTAAGATGCGAATTTATCTCTTTGTCTCATGTCTAGGGACACTATGAAATTGATAGAAGGAATTTAGGTGATATGAAGGTGGAAAAGGTTTAGTGGCGTCTAAAGGACAAATGGGTAGAAATTGCACTAAATTATAATTTAGGAGTTTCTATAGGATGGAATAAAGAGATTTATACAAAAGAGTGAATTGACAATTTCTTTGTTTCTTAGATGAAGAGAGGAGAATGATAGAAGATGATGGTGTTATGGCCAATGCATTATTAACAATTATAGAAGTACTAATTTTAAATAAATTTTTATTTTCCTTGTGATTATTAAAAGAAGTGGATGATGGCCAGGATGAGGCAATAGGAGCCTATGAGGTGGATACCTCAAACTAGCTAACCATTTGGTGATATTCTCAAAGCACTATGCAAAGATGATTAAAAGAAAGATATTTCATCAAATTATCTTATCTTCAAACATCAGCTATAAGTTTCCAATAAAAATACATTAAACATTTAAGTCTAGTAAGTGATAAGGAATTGTGAAAATAGAGACTGATAGCAGAAGATAAAATTAATTACCTTCTCATGAGAACCTTTGTGATAATAGACTGGATCTAGAAAAGCAACTTGGGGCCCAATGTTCACTTGAAAATACTGGAGGAAATGACTTACTAGTTGTTCAATTGAAGAAATAAAATGCTTAAGAAGTGAGAAAAAATAATCCAAAATGGTGTCCCTCAAGGACAATGTGAATAGTTTGGCTAAAAGTTGATCATAGAATATGATATCATTGCACAAAGTGGTAAAGGTAGACATATGAGTTTGTGGATCTCCCTTACCAAAGTCTTTATCAAATTAGGGTGCTCAAAACTAGAAAGGAATTATGTCGCTAAAATGCGAAGAAAGAGGGGACTATGATGATAGTATGGTGGTATGAGGGGTTACACAAAGGATTTGAAGAGGGTAATAAGCTACTATTAGGGATTCCCCACATTTTACAAAAGTTATTTTATAACAAGATTAGTGGTGTGCACAGGGATAGAAGTGGTAGTAGTAGGAATGGGATTTGTCAGAGACAAGGTCATGTACTGAAAGGTTTAAAGATGCCCGTTAAAAAAAAGTAAATTGTAAGGGAATGGAAGGGGGAACAAACCCATATTAGTTTATTGGGTTTTGCACTATTTTTGAGGAACCAAGGTCTACTTAACCAAGTTGCAGAGTATTGGTAACCATATGAGAAGTGTTAGGATTAGCTATGGAGGTAGATATCCTAGGATCAAGATGCCTAAGAGCTAATCACAAGAATCAAAGAAGATCAACATGATAGAATAATATTCCATACACAAGATAATGACTTGATATAAGATGATATGATACAATGAGAGGCCTTGGTTATAAAGACCAAGGTTGAGAACTAGGATGTTGTAGTCATGTGACAAGTGTCACATTCCTATCACATGAGACAACTAGAGGATAAGATGCCAACTAGATCACATGTGTAGGATATCACAACTATCAACACCTAGCAACAACTAGAAATAACTAGAAACATCTAGTAGACTCACTAAGTCAACTTAACATGTGAACATGTGTGTGAGTATTATTTAACTATTAAATAGTTAAATAATATGAATTATCTACACAACAAAGGTTAAAATGGATAGGTAATAACCATGTTCACACCAACACCCTCCTTAAGTGAAACTTAGGGAGGAACAAACAAATGCAAATATGGGTCACGGTAACAAGGCCATGTTAGGTACCCATGTACAAACAATCTCTAACAAGTAGAGAAAAGGAGAAAACATCATGTGAAAAAACTCCTCTCCAGAGAGAAAAACATGCAAAGAAAGCATGAAAAATTGAAGGAAGAAAGGAGGACTCAACATGACCCCCCAAGGACTACTTCCATCATAAAGAGACAAAAGATATCCCCCTATACAAGATAAAATAAAGACTAACAAGCCCCACAAAGGATGTCCCAAAAAGATTAGGAACATGAAGATGAACATGAAGAACTCCACTAAAGCACAAAAAAGCTACAAATAATTGCTGAAGAACTGGTACATTGCTGAAGAACCTTCACTGAAAATGGGATGAAGATCAGGATCAAAGAGACAACAATCTACATGAGTGACCCCAATGACACCACTCAACCAATTTGATAGTTGAAGATGCAAATGGCACATTAATATGTATGAGTGACCCCAATGACACTACTCAACTGATGTGATAGTTGAGAATACATGTGCCAATAGTCTCAAGAACTCTGATCATCTAAATAAGGTAGAAGGTTGCCTCCACAAACCAGAATGCAAAAGTGTTTATATCATATGTGTTCCATCTCACCTAAATGCATGGGTAACCAACCGCTGCATCCACCTAGTATATAAAAATAAAAATTGGATACATAGTTCACTCCAAGTGAAACCAAGGAAGCATTAGCACAAGTAGTATGATACCCCCCATAATGCTGACAAGGGAGAGTTATGGTAGCTCCACTGAAACTGTATGTCACAATGTAGTGCAAGAAGGGAAAGAAGCAAAATTAGAAGTTGCACATAGTAGTACCTGCAACTAATAAAGGGTGTGCAAATAACAAGGCACACATGCATGAGGCTGAAAATGTTGTCGTGGAGGGACACTCACCGGACAAGATTGTGATGGTAAATAAAAATGCACTAACACAACCGCCCATGGCACTTTATAAGTAGTGCGAGTACAAAAATGGCACAACATGATGTGCAAGATCCCCAAACTACAAGTACAATATGTGGCACTTTATTTCAGTGCATTTACAAATCAAGTGCATTCAATAGATGCATGCAATGTCCAAAAGAAGGACAAAATGAATTGATGCCATGAGGTGGACAATGAAAACATAGACAATGCATGCCTTACAAACCTCAAATAAATGACACAAACTACAGAAGAATGAACCCCCATAACAAATAATGCTGCAAAATATACCCCCCCAAAAAAGAAATACAAGATTGAGTACAATATTGTTAATGTGGAAGCCTAAATCAACCGTTTATAACATACAGTGATTTTACAATTTTTCAAGAAAATTAGCTTGCCAAAACAAAAAATGACATGTACTATCAAATTCCTTGCATTTTTTGATCAATTTGAAAAAACAATTTGCTCAATTTTGACATCATGGGCAAAAGATATGCCTTGTCAAAAAATGTCAAAAAAATCAAGAAAATATGACATTCAGAGGCCAATTCTAAAAAAAATTACAGAAAACTAGGGAAAAATCACCTACACCATGACAAAGTACTTCGAACCGACTTTCCAATGAATATAAGAACACAAAAATCTAATTCTGTAGGTGCAAGTTGTCACAAAAAGAAAACAAACCCCTCTGTTGTAGCTTTGCAAAAAAAATGGACTACCTGTCCCATTTTTGAATATGCTGTCCTGTTTCGGGACAGGGTATCCAATTTCAAGACAAGCTGTCCTAGGTAGACAAGATGGTCGACTAGTGGTGGTAAAAGTCAAAAAACAACATTAGATGCAGAGACCGATAAAGATTTGGCAGATCATAAATTTGTTGTAATGATCCTATCTTCAGGAACCCAATTTGCATAAACTGCTTGCAAAGCTTGAACTGGTTTCTGCCCTTTAGGAGTCTCCCTACCTCCAATGAGGACATGTTCTGGTTTGAAAAATAGATAGGTAAACCAGATAGGAGTCTCCCTACCTCTAATCTTGAGGACACCCTTTCTACAATTGAATCAGGAACGTTAAAGGTAATGTCGTTGCCATCTTGCATCAGTTCTAAAGATAAGGCAAGAGAAAGATTGGATTTCCTTTTGGGCGGCCCAAAAGTAATTCCTTCCGCATCCACAAGAGCTAGAGATTCCACATAGAACAAGCAATGGCTAACCTTTTCTACCTCTTTGCATTGTGTGCCGGAGCAGCAATAACTCTTGCCATCCATGACCGGATTCAAGGGACAAGACAGATCAAGATTGGAGCAAGAATTCCCATTAATCACATCAATTCAAGATCTCCAACAAACTCTGTGGCTCACATGTTACAACCTCACAATTTTTGTAGCTTCACCAAGATTTGGATATGCCAAAAAAAAACCCCTTCTGCCAATATTCTCACCTACCATGGAGTGGATATCGTCAAGGGTCCCTGGTTGTTTCTAAGGAGCAGCTTGCTGATGCCACCGGGCTGTTGAAAGCCTGCGGGCATAAAAAAATGACACCGAGGATTTAACAAAACTGCAATGTAATAGTTACCGCCCGTAACTACATGTGGGCGATGAGATTTGACCACCCTATTATTTTTCATTTGCTGCCAAAGACTCCTACCACCAAATATATGAATCCTTCGAAGATCTGTGAAGGTTGAATGTGGGTAGAGAAGGCCAAACAAGGATTATTTCAAATTGCGCCATGAAACTTTCACAATTTACAATCTTTAGTGATCAAACCATGAGCTTGAGCTATGAATGCTGGTGGGATTTGTGAGCTCGGATCAAGTCTTATTATGGCTTCAAACTTAGAAACAAAAAATGCCACTCTGATTGTGCCAAGGCACTAAAAAAGCTCATGATTTTTGCGAGTTTGATGCTAACTGTCGGGTGATGAAAGTGGATCTCCGTGCTTTGGAAGAATGCCTTAGTAGTTTTGAAATGCAAAAGCCATCAAAGACTATTGAGATCCACCGATGAAGTTGCTGCAGATGGAGTTCAAGCTGTCAACGGTACAGGAGGTGTAAAGGCCCAAGCCGTAGAAACAAAGATTTGACCACTTGCTTAAATCCACCAGTGATGAAGCCACGACCTTGATCGAAGCCTGAGGATGCTAGTGAAAGCCAAAAGAAACTTAGATCTAAAGCTTTATGGGCCTTTATCTCCAAATGGAGCTTTAGAATGTGCAAGGTCTATCGATCGTGGGTTGCAATGAACAATTGATGTGTAGGTAAAAAAACTTCTTAACAAAACATTGTCAGTCAAGATGATACCCACCTACCTGGACCGAAGAGTCCAAAAAACAAAACACTTATCTACAACAACAGAGATGCATATCTGCAACTTAAAGAGATCCAAAAAACTAGATGTGACCCATAATCATGTCCAAAGAGGCCAAAAATAAGCTGCATAGCAGAAATGTGGACCCACAACTGCAGAAATATTGTCTACGAAAGCCAGATCTAAACCAAATCTCCCAAAAACATTTTAATATTTTTGCTGACCCACAACTGCAGAAATATTGTCTACAAAGGCCAGATCTGAACCAAATCTCCCAAAAACATTTGAATCCGATATGTTTCATAGCAAATGATGCTTAAAATGCAAGGGGCAGAATGGCCCTCTACTAAAAAAAATTGCCTTTTGGACAAAAATTTGCACAGAGGGTAAAAAATTCCAAATTTGACTGTGACCAAAGCATTTCGAGTTTACAGTCGATCTTAGCATATTTAACCCTTTTGATCTCAATGGTGAGGTTAGATTTCCTTGAAAAAGCACTAAAAGAAACTTTTAATTTAAAATCACAAACAAGAAAGCTCCCCAAAACTATTATTTCTCTCAACCTTTCTGATTCTCTAGGTCATCCAAGGATGCAAGAGAAGAGCATACTTGGTTTCAAGAAAGAAAAAAAATCACTATCTAAGATCTTCTAAAAATGAACTAACTCTAGACAGTCTACAAGCTCTGATACCATGTTAGGATTAGCTATGGAGGTAGCTATCTCAGGATCAAGATGCCTAAGAGCTAATCACAAGAATCAAAGATCAACATGGTAGAATAATATTCTATACACAAGATAATGACTTGATACAAGATGATATGATACAATCAGAGTCCTTGGTTATAAGGACCAAGGTTGAGATCTAGGATGTTGTAGTCATGTGACAAGTGTCACATTCCTATCACCTAAGACAACTAGAGGATAGGATGCCAACTAGATCACATGTGTAGGATAAGACAACTATCAACACGTAGAAACAACTAGACACAACTAGAAATAACTAGAAACATCTAGTAGACTCACTAAGTTAACTTAACATGTGAACATGTGTGTGAGTATTATTTAACTAATAAATAGTTAAATAATATGAATTATCCACACAACAAAGGTTAAACCGGATAGGTAATAACCATGTTCACACCAACAAGAAGGTGTGTATGTTTGAGTAGAAGAAGTGGCCATTAGAACTTAAACTTGTTGACTAGTGATATTTGGGTGAGAGTCTTAAGTGCATTCATGGTAAGCTATTAAAGGTGGAACATCACTATGAACAATGTGAGTTATGCTCCAAAGGAAATCAAGACCACAAAG
Source organism: Cunninghamia lanceolata (assembly GCA_027924645.1). Taxonomy (NCBI): domain Eukaryota; kingdom Viridiplantae; phylum Streptophyta; class Pinopsida; order Cupressales; family Cupressaceae; genus Cunninghamia; species Cunninghamia lanceolata. Next base: position 8,436,523 of record BSBN01000888.1, read on the forward strand.
AATCGTTGTTAGCATGGCATGAAGGGCATAAAAAACAATCGCAACATCACTAGTCATGCTATTGCTAGTTAAAAAGGCATGATAATTTTCCAGATGTTGATCTAGATCACACACGTAGGTTTAAGAGACATTGCCTAATATAACCTCATGGTCAAAATTTATTTCCACATCATGGGAACTTATCAATAGAGGAGTTCAAAAAGTGGAAAGGAAAGGTAAAGTTTTAGTAGTGTCATAAGGAAAGTTTGAGAAATTTTGTGTTGATTTAGTAAGAGTAGTAGTGGCAAAAGATTGAGAATTTATAGCATTTCCCAAACCTCTTCTAATGATGTTATTAGAATAAAGGGATTATCTATTGAATCTCATAAACTAATTTAGGCTTCACAACACATAATCAAACGTGATGAGAAGAATGAGAGATTGTTGTTTAAATGTTTAAGAACCTTTTGATCATTAGGTTGACAAAGTTGTAGAGTTAACCACAATATTGAAGAAAATGTGTAAATGCTAAGGAGTGACAGGTTCACCAAAATGTAGTGTATGTAATTTATTTTGGTGAGTAAAAGAATGTTTTTCCTTACCAAATGTTCTCAATGACTAGACTAGGAACAAATAGCTCACCTAAATGAATTTAATCTATTACTATCTTAACAGGAGAGCATATTTTTACTAGCTACAACTATAGTGTTTTACCATTAAAAAAACTATACTTTCTAGTAAAGCTAAAACACTATGATATTTGACAAAAAATGAATTTTATAGGATACATAACTTCAAATTTAACTAGAAATTAACAAAAAGATAAATATGAGGTCAAGATGAACCTATGATAGTAATTTGGTTCTCATTGGTTAGGATGCTAACATATTGCATGGATGCCTATGCATCACGCTCTAGTTTACACAACATAGAAAATCAAAATCTTAAAGTCTACGCTTGACTATTATAGATAGTATACACATAAACAAATGACAAAAAATAAGATCTCTAAATGAAAATAGGAGCTAAAAATGAAGAAATACTATCGATGCTCTCAAAGGAAATACATGAAATGAAAACATAAAGAAGAAACCACAAAACTAGCATGTGGTCATAAATATTCTCATTCAAATCTACAAGCTACACCAAACAAAGAAAATGTTGGGGTTATTTAGGGCCTTGCATTCAGGTTAAGCCCATATGTAGGCTTTTCAACTTCCATGGACAACCAATATTGGAGAGTATCAAAATATATGTGTGTTCTTTTATTTTATAAGTGTACCTTGGAAGAATAACAATAGTGACAAAGGTAAAACTATGAATGCTAAGACCAAATATACTCAAGCTAAATAAAACTAGTAACTATTGAAAATATGAAAAGAGAATGATGGACCCCATTAATTTTTGTGCACACACAACCGGGTTAACACCAAGAATAATCAAAAGGAGGGAAAGATAGAACACAATCAACTCTAGAACATGAAGATGAATAGTACATAACCAACATCAAGGCACTAGCAAGAGCCCAACATGAGATAATGGTTCCAAAAACCCTATTAAGATGCCAAGGATTTGAAGGTTGATCCCATAAGATTGGAAAAATAACACAACTTCACTGTATGCTATAGAAAGACAGGAAAAATTCCAAGAACATTATTAAAATTCTCAAGAATGTCATCAAAAGATGGATTCAACCATAGACTTGAAAAAAGATCCATATAATTTGTAAGAATGGATTTAAAAAGTCAATCTAGAGGGAAGAACAGGGGGGTAGGTCAAAAACAAGTTATTTGGATGTTGTAGATGCATTACACATAATCTCACATGCAACAAAAGGTGGAAATAAATATTAAAAAATGATCACTAGGTGATAGACGGTCATAGGACACTAGTATGTCATGCAAACATCTATTTGTTGCACTAATGTTTGAGTAACTTCAACATCTAAACCTTTAAAACACCTTAGAAAAAACACAAAAACATAACACTTACATATAATTTCACAAAAACAATCATAAAGGGGGGAACGCAATAGAAATAGAGCATTTGTGTGTGGGAAAGGACAAGGCAATGGATAAAAATGAGCCTAAAACATGCTAAGAGGATAGAAACTAAAGAGAGTGAAAAAGACAGTGTAAAATTGCAAGGGTATGCAATTTTTGATGTTACACCTTCTTTCATCTGTGTTTTTTAAGATGAACCTAATCCATTTCTTCTAGTAGCCTGTAATACCTTCATAACATGCTTGGAGGTGTTTGCCTTCATACCCCATTGACAATTGCACACATAAAAGTGTGAACCATTTAAATTCTAACTAGACACCAATTGTTGTTTGAAGTTTGGCTCTTGTCCCAAAAGGAACCTAGGTGAATATCATTGGAAACACAATGGTAATTTGGAATTTTCTTAGCCCTCTCCATGCTATTTATGAGTTTCTTCTCCTCCTAATTTGTCGAGAAACCACTTTACTATAACTTCCTCTTGTTCTTGTAAAATGGTTCTAGTCTATATACAAGGGTATAAAATAGATTGTCCATTCTCCTTCTATATTTCATTCAATAGTTACAAAAATGTAATAGGTCTTTAGAAAACAATTATATGTTTAAATATAAGCATTGGTATCTTGGTTATCATGTATGAAGTTTAAAAAAAAAAGCTAACACAATTGCATAATTTTAGAACATCAACCTCAATGACATTAGGCAAAGGAAGTAACATCATAAAAGGATTTTTTTGTAATGAAAATATGTTTTCAAACATACAACTAACTAATATGCCCATTATCCTCGTGCTGTCGGCACACCAAGTCTTCTTAAAGGAGTCCATGAACAATGATTGATCCTTGAACTCTTCCAAGAAAACATGAATAAGGTATAGGGTTGTATCATTACTATCATCCAATGCATTCATGATAATGACCAAAAATTCAAATATCTTGGTGTTAATCTCCTTATTTGTATACCTATAAAATAAGAATATTGTTAGTAAATAAGACATGTATAAACAATATTTATTGCAATAAGTTTAATTTTAAAAACATACCTATAAGTATTCTTTAGCCATTCCTTATGAACATGTCAAATGCAAATAAATGCATGGCATCCAATAACAATCATGATAAGAAGAAAAATATCGTATAAGATAATAAAACTAAAATCTTATGCTCTTCAACATGAGAAAGATAATGGATAGAAATTATGCTCATCTCTCACATCATCAGTCACAAATGCATTCACTCTCTAATCACTTTAATTTTTTTCCCTTTTTGTGCACTTCTACCAACCTCCAGTGAATGTCTTCAACCTTGTTATAGGACAAAATAGCCCATACCATAGGAACTACAACCTTTTTCTTATAAAAAAAACAAAAGAGTATAGTTAGTTCTACATAAATAACATGTTACAATCACAATTAGAACATACAAAATGTCAGGATATAATTATTTAATTTAATTAGGCATATAATATCTTAAATTGTTAAATTTACCCCATATTTTTTGGCCGATAGGCCATTCTATATGTGCACACATCTTGTAACTGGCAAAAATTTGGTAGTCCTATTTTTTGGTCGTCCAAAAAAAAATTGGTTGTCCATATAAAATAAATGTTTAAAACAACAAAAAAATGGAGGACCCAAAAATAGAGGGTGGAAGAGACATTGTGCAAGAAAGGTTCAGAGAATGAAATGTCACAATTTCCTTGGGCATTGATTTAAACCATCGGTTAGGACATGTTAAGAGTTAGGGTTTTAAATAGGAAGGCGGTGAAGAGATGAAGGCATGCTATCGATCATGGTAGTAGTAGAAACTATAGTATTGTTGAGAACCCAAATAGATCAAAGAAATGAGGATGATGCCAGTTTATATCTTGGAGCTCTATTTTTTGTTCTCCTTGTCAACATGTTCAATGGGGCTGCAAAACTATCATACACAATTAGTAGGGTACCTATGTTCTCAAGAAGAAAGACCTCCTCCTATTTCCTACATGGGCTTTTTCTATTCCAACCTTATTGTTAAGCATTCCTATCTCAGTTGTGGAAGCATTTTCTTGGGTGATTGTTACTTACTGTGGAATAGGATTTTCTCCTCAAGCTAGTAGGTGCTCATTTGCAAATGCCATTATAATGATTGTTATGTATTTACATAGATACCCATGATAATATGATGTTACATGTTCTATGTACACTAGTAATTGGGCTTCTTACATCTAACAGTGTCATTAGTCATGCAGGTTTTTCAGGCAATTCCTTATACTATCTCTTGTAAACCAGATATCAGCTTCTCTGTTTCTGTCAATGGTAGCAATTTGTAGGACAAAACCAATATCCAATAGTGTAGGAAATTTTGCCTTGTTATCTATTTTCATGCTTGGATTCTTTGTTGTTTCTCGAGGTCTATTATTTGTCATTTTCATTTTCCATTATGCATTCAAATGAATTAAGAACTAAATTGTAATCGTATTGAATAATGACAACAAAAGTATCAACGAGATTGTCAAGGGATTGCTCTCTAGAATAAGAAAGGAATTTCCAAGGCATCTCTGAGGTTATCCAAAGAATATTTTAGCATATTATTATAAGCTCCATGACCTTTTCCTTGCAGAGAAGATTCCCAAGTGGTGGATCTGGGGCTACTGGTCCTCACCAATGATGTATGGACAGAATGCAATAGTGATAAATGAGATGCTTGCTCCAAGATGGAAAAAAATAAGACTTTCATATTACATGCTTACTTAAACTTTAGTCATTTTTAATTATATGGTATACTATTCAGTTTTCCAATTTTCTCTTTAAATTTCAATGAATGAATCTCTTGGGAGGTATCAAGCAATGTAGGAGGCTACTTAAATACTCTTTGTTTTGAATTGATAATTAGCTGCGGGGCATTAATGGGAAATTGATTTTGGGTCTTGAAGTACTCAAAAGCCACCAAATATTTCAGAGAAGCTATTGATATTGGATAGGGGTAGCTGCTTTATTGGGGTTTATATTAGTCTTCAATATTTTATACACAATGGTCCTTAAATACATAAATCATGAGTTGTTTTAGTGTCAATGCATATATTTTCTTATTCATTTTACTTAGAAAATCTGTGGTTTCCTAAATATTGATCAATTATCATATTGGTGTTAAGCTCCTGGGAAATCTCAGCCTGTTGTGTCTAAAGAAAGCATTGCCAAATAGCAAGATGCACAGTATGACAATACGACACATAAAGAACCCCAAGTGTTTTCATCATGGGCCAAAGATAAAAAAATTGGAGCACTTCTCCTCAAAAGACATTGGAAATAATGCAATTAAGAAAAATGCTGCATCTTAATTTAATTCATGCATTATTCACTGTTCTTAGGAGTGAACAACAATTTAACAGTGCAACCTGTGGTTGCAGTTGAAAGAACATTATTCTATAGAGAAAGCGCTGTAGGAATGTATTCTACAATGCTGTGAGGCCAATTTATTTCACTTCCCTATTTTGATCATTTTACATTATAGTTGGTGACATTATCAGACATTTAGAGACTATTATTTCCATTATGCAGATTTAGACTATACCTCTTGATTTTTGGATTAGAATTGATTAGTCATGTGGTGATTTGATTAGATCATATTTTGATGCTATTATGATGTTAGACATGTGAGATACATTTGATGATGATTATTGATGTGATTATGAGTTCATTATGTGGATTTATTAGTCGATGATGATTATGAGATATTAGATAGGAAATGCAATTTTAATCTTAATTATGTTAGAAATGATTAATGTTATATGCAATGACATGACTTTAATTTCAGTTTCTTTGGCTATGATTTATCCATGATGTGATTGACCGCTTGATCTAGTTGTCCAGGTTATATTCCCAGGCCACAGAAAATCAAAGTTAGTTTTCACACATATGTAATTCCCTGTAAAGCTGATCCATTCCCAAGAGGGATGAGGATCACGTTTGATCGGTTGATGTTTTCGTACATGCTTGATTTAATTATTTGGCCTAGTTACCCCTTTTTAAAATTGATTTATATCATGTGTTGTATATTTATATTTGATTTACACCATTTGGTGTTATTTTGTTTTTGGGCCATTTAAAGTGATTTTTTTACCTCCCTAGGTGTTTTCTAGAGTCCCAAGCTTACCCTAGGGTCTAGGGTCCATTTGGACTTACTAAACCCTAGGGTAACTCACTTTTAGTCACTCTAAACTTGGGTTTAGTAAAAGTGATGAAATTTGAAAATGGCTAAGGGTGGGAGATGAGTCATGCTTTGGGAAAGACCCATCTCCCTTCCCAAAGTTTGGGGATCCCTTCACCAAGAATACTTGGGAGGTCTTTAAGACCCCCAAGTGTGTGGGATCTACCTCCAAGACTCCCACACACATGTGAGAGCATCTTGGAGGGAGATGGCTCTCTTGGAGAATAAGAGGATGCCATGTGGCATCCCTTATCCTCATGAAGTCTTGAGGAGAGTTACCACCTCTCCACTTGGTCTCTCACACATGTGTGAGAGCACAGGTGGATAAGGTGAGGATTTGAATGGATTAGAGGGTGACACTTGTCACCTTCACACTCCTTCTCTCTTGCAAGTGGCATGGGATGAGGAAGGAGAAAGTGACAAGTGTCACCTTCTCATTCCTCAAGGCCAAATTTGAAGGCCTATTTTATCTCCTCTTGGAGAAGAGTTGGGGGTTCTTTTTTTTGAAAATTTCTTTCTATTCTTGGAGCTTTTTGGGATTGTTGGAGAAATCATGGAGGCTTGTAAAAACTTGGAGAAGTGTGGTCTCTTCTTCAAATGTGCTTCCATTTTTGGGCTTTTGAAGGTAAGCTCCATGGCAATAGCCATTTCCCCTATGCATGTCTTATTTTTGTGTATGTGTTGGAAATTTATGTTTGGTGTTGTTTTCATTTTTGTGTGGGCTTGGATGTTGGTAAGAGCATGTCCATTTGGAGGTAAGGCTCAACTCGTATGGGGTGAGGGAGAGTGAACCTCCTCGAGGTCATCTCCTTAGTGCCATGATGTCATCTATTTATAGCCTTGAGGGCATTCTATGGTGTTTGGGAGAAATTTGGATGGCAAGAGTGCCATGATGGTTTTGAGATTTATAGAGATATGTATATTTTTTCTATGGCTTGAGGCCTTGAGAGTTTGTGATTTTTGGAGTTCTTGGGGTGATGTCTTCAGTTGAGGGGTCCACTCCCCTACCCCCTCCAAACTCATTTTATTGAGTTTTGTTATGTACAAATCCTCGGGAGTAATCTTTTGTGTGTTTTGTGTTTTCTTTGTTGTACTGTGATTCTGAAACCGTGTGATATCTACCTCCCTAGCTCGGGGGAGACCCACTTGAGTTGAGGGGTCTATGGTAGAGAGGAGGGTGATTTGCATGGCCTTGGTTCCCCATTTTGGTGTTTGTATTATTGCAGGTTGGTTTCAGAGAAATGGAGATTTGGAGAAGTCCATTTTTAGTGTTTTGGCATTAACTTGTTGGTTGGTTTGGAAGCCATGGCCTTGTAGGCCTTATTGTATTTAGTGCTCTAATTGTTACTCTACTTTGTGCTTGTTATTGTAAGTAATTCTAATGTGAAATACCCTTATTGTTTGAGTTGTAAATCTATGGCACTCCCCATTGTTGTTGTGGAAAAGAGAACTTAAGTGTGTAAATCTTATTATGGTGATTTCAATATGTTTTCATTAAGTTGCTATTAGAGTTTGTGTGTTTATGAAAAGTTACCAAGAGAAAAAATAAATAAAACAAAAATAAACTTACTATCTTGTTTATATTCAAAAAAAAGGTAGATGTTAAAATTTCTGAATTTTGTGGCAAATTAAGATAGAAGAGAAATCTGATATAAATTATTTTATGGTTGTAAAGTGATTGTTTTACTCAAATGCTTACTGTTCTAAGGAAGAAATTATAAGACTGTTCATTTCAATTTTGCTGTCAAAAGGAGAAATTGAGGGAAAAATGTTAAAAAAAAGAACCATAAAATTCTATTTTATTATTGTAAAAAAAAAGAGATAGTAATCTGAAGTACTTACTTTTCATGGAAAATGTTTATATTAATTGTTTTTCCTATAAGTCATATAAATTTGTTTTATCTCTTTGTAGTAAGAAGACTATGTATATATATATATATATTGTTAAAGATATATTTTAGACATGTTTTATAAGTACTGGTAAAGTTTTGCAAAATAGAATAAATATAACAGAGTATATATAACTGTGTATATATATTAGTAATAAGACTATTTTATACCAAATAATATATATTAAATGCTGATATATTGTAGCATAGAAGTAATAGAGGAGAAAAGCCTTTGGGAAGGCTGGAAAAACCTTAGGGTTTTGAGATTTTGTTGAAACAAAAAAAAATTATGTGGATGTCGACCACAGGCTGCCGCCCACAGTCCTTGGCAAGCTTAGATGGGGTGTGGGGAGGGGGGTCGAACCTCCACCCACACCCAAGGGTGTGGGTGGAGGTTTGGCCCCCCTCCCCACACCTTATACCACATTCAACACACATGGACCCCGCCTTAAGCGCTGTGATGGGGAACCCTTCCTCGGGTTGTCGATCCTATTCTCACTACCGCCCCTCTCCTCAACACAGAGGCCATTCGACCAGATTTATGCCTGTCTCTAATTTTTTTAATCTGCAAAACAAAGTATATATATATTCCTTTCTTGCAGTCCTCATCTCTACACAGACTAAAATATAAACACTGCCAGATGTATACAATATATATATATATATATATATATATATATATATATATATATATATAAAACCAAAATGAAGCCCTACTTTGTATAAACATTAAGTATACCTCTGTGAGAGGTTTCTGATTTGGTGGCCATGGCTCTTTGTCAAACCCTACCTACAATACAAAATGGGAAACAAAGAGAATGGATAGACAAATGGAAAGAAAACAAATGAGAAAACCAAAACAATAAAATAGAATAGATATTAGGGTTAGTGCCCCCCATAAGGAAATTATGAAAATAATGGAATTAGGGTTGAGTGGAGGATGTGAGGGAATTAGATTTGTTATTTTATTTAATTCTTTTAATTCTTCCATGTGCACGGGAAATTATTTTTCCCTCTCTTTTGCTTTTGGGTCATTTTTGATTTGTTTGACTTTCTTTGTGTTTTATTTAAGTTGATTTTTAATATTCTTTGGGGTTGGATTTTTTTAATTTATTGTGGAATTTATTTTTGTGGGAATGGGTTGTTTTTTATTTTAAATGGGATTAATTATTTTGGGATATCTTTATTATTTTTTTCTTGTGGACTTTAATTTTAATTTCATTGGGGAGAGACTTTTTAATTTAATTATTTTAATTTGATTGATTTTATTATTTCTATGGGAAGAGATATTTTAATTTTTCCCCTTTCTAAATTAATTTTGAGTTAATTAATAAATATAATTGTCGAAATTATATTTATTAAAGGACTTAATTATTGAGTCTTAACTTGGTCATTTATTTATTTTTGAATTTAATATTTTGTTGAGTGGTCAAATTTGTTTGACCTTGGAAATTTATTTAATTTGTTCTTATATTTTATTATTTTAATTTTTGCATTAATTTCTTCTTAGGGTTTTCTTTTTAAAATATTTATTTCAATTATTGAAAATGCGTTATGCTGTCAAATTTTTCCTAGATTTTAGGGTTTTATTTTTATGACATTTTTATGACTTTCATTTAATCACTCCATTTTATCATGCAACCATCATACCATTGGATGCGTTATTATATTTGATTTTATTATGCAATAGAGTTAGGGTTTAATTTTGATTCAGTTGAAATCACCTCTTTCACCTAGGAAACTTAGGGTTTGAAATAAATCTGTTCTAACCCTAGAAGCGGTGCACATCACGTCACATAACCCCCTAGTCAGCTATCATCACATAGGAGATTGCATAGGTAGACGTACTTCCTTGAATATGATTGACATGTTTACACCTTATGTGTATTGCCACCGAGCACGTTAATGCATGCGAGGGGGTTTCTAGGGACACGTGAAAAATGTGGACATGACACGTGTGTTGTGTGTCGTGACCGCATGGGAAATGTGGGCATGACAAATGCCCTATGCCTTGGCATAGGCAAGTTGCTACTTCTAGATTTTACTACTTATACAAGTGACAATGGACCCCAACTAATGAAAATTGTTTGTCTATCACTGACTCCCCTCTTATAAGGTTCTATTGCCACCTTGGTGTATATATATATATATTCTTTTGTGATTCCTTCACCCTTTTTTGTTCTAACATGCTATCCTCTTGAGTCCCATTGATCTATTTTTGTATTTCATGGATATCAAGGATTTTTTCCCTTCCCTTCTATAGTTTTGTAAGTAATGCTTTTAAATTATTTTCTGTATACATAATTCAATCTAAATCTAATTAATACATTACATTTGTTATTTTGTTTTGGAACAGGTGGTCATAGAGATCCCATACATACTATCCCAAATAGTTCTTTATGTGCTTATTGTCTACAATATGATAGGTTTCCAATGGATAGCCAACATTTTTTCTTGGTTCCTGTTCATTTATTTCTTCACCTTCTTCTATTTTACCTACTATGGTATGATGGCAATCTCAATAACACCAAATGAGTAGATGGCTGCAATTATAACAAGATCTTTATATGCCTTATTTAATCTCTTTTCAGGATTCTTCATTCTGAAACCGGTATGCAATTGATTATAATCTTTTCTTTCTTCATTTGGTGAATTCTTATTAGAGGGAAAATACGAAGAATCCAAGAACTGATTTTAATTTTTTTGTAATCCTACAGTGACAAATTGTTTGATAGGAAAAGTTTAGCCAGAAAATTGATCAATGTCCAATTAAGAGTGGAGTTCTCTATTAAGTTCTATTGGGCAAATTTTTTTAGTCCCTCCTTCAAATTATTTTCTAGATCAACTATTATTCTTTCTCATAATGGGGGAAGGGGTTCACCCAAAAAATGGGAACTAAAGAGCAAAAGCTATCATGCTTTAACTGGGATCAAACTCAGTCTCTATCTCTGTCACATTAATTTAGCTATTATACATTATTAACAATCTTAGAAATAGACCTCAAATTTGGAGAACATCTGCAATAGATTGTTTTATATTTAATGAGGAATATAGGATCTGGGAGACAAATTTGAGTTCGAGTATTCCTTCTCGATAAAGGAAGGTAATTATTAATTTTCTTTTGTTGTGATGCAGAAAATCCCAAAATGGTGGATTTGGTATTATTGGATTTGTCTAGTTGCTTAGATAGTTTATGGCCTCATTATAACATAGTATGGGGACATCACTAACCCAATTATGGTAAATGGGAAACAAAGAATGAATTTAAACAAATTTGTGGAAAAATATTTTGGATATAACAAAGAATATTTAAGCTCAGCTACTGTAGTTATCGTAGGTTTTGGAGTTTTCATTGCAATTATGTTTGGTATGGGCATCAAGGTATTTAATTTCCAGAAATGTTGAACCAGTGGTTTGCATTTTAATTTCTTTTTCCATCAAGGTGAGCATTGGTTCTGCTTCTTGTTGATAGACCAATGGCCTACCAAATGCCTTTGCATTGAGTAACATAGGTTTGAATTATGCAACAGGACAGTTTATATCCATTTATTGGCTTCATATATGTGATTGTTATAACTAAATGGCAAGGTTTCATGCATGCATGTGTAGGTCTGGTATGCATATGAGCAAGGTTTAAACTTTAAGATGATGTTGGATTTAAGAGTTCAGAGTTAATTGTTTAGGGTTTTATTTTTGTAGCCATAATCACTTGCAAAACCAAATCCGATTGATTCATAGGAGCTTGGAGTTGAATCATTCTTTGATTGTGTGTAGGGTTTTATTTCTGTAGCAATAATTATTTCCAAAACCAAAGCCTTTTGATTTATGAGTTTATTTCTGTAGTAGCCTTTTGATTTCCACGGGAGTTTTTATGAGTTTAGAGATGAATCGTTGCTTGATTGTGCATAGGGTTTTATTTCTACTAGAACTTTTTGATTTCCATAAGAGTTTAGAGATGAATCTTTGTTTGATACACAGCCATAACCATTTTCAAAACTAAAAGCATTATGATGTTAATTAGAGTTTATGATTCAGGATTTTAATTGGAGTTTTAGAGTTGATTCATTGATTGAAAATGTTTAGAATTTCATCTTTGCAGCCATAATCATTCAAAACCAAAGTCTTTTTTAATGAAAAATTTCAAATCATTGTTTGATTATGTGAGTTTCATTTTGGCACCATAATCATTCAAAACTAAAACCTTTTATCTTGAAGTTTAATTAGAGTTTTAGAGTTGATTCATTGATTGAAAATGTTTAGGGTTTCATATTTGCAGCCATAGGTAATCATTCAAAACTAAAGTCTTTTTTAATGAATTTTTTTAAAACATTGTTTGATTATGTGAGTTTCATTTCAACACCATAATCATTCAAAACTAAAACGTTTTATCCTGAAGTTTAAAATCAACTTAAAATTAATCTAAGTATAGTTCAAATGAATCTCTTAAATTAGTTTAAATTTTACTTCAAATGAATTTTTTATAATTCCTGTAAATAAAGTTTATATCTATTAAAAAAATGATATACTCTAATCAATCTCAAAACTAGAAACAAGAACATCTATAAATCATAATTTCAAGACTAAAAATTGATAGAAATCTCTAATCTAAGAGTCCTTTTATATTTGACTGTGTTTTTCATTGGGATTACAGTTACTGATCATTAGGAAGATGAGTTCAAAAAATGCTAAATGAGATCACCTAAAAAGTAACTTAAATTGATATCAATACTCTATATTGTGGTCTAAACAAAACATATTTATTTATACAGTTTAAATCCTAAGGCATTTAAATTATCTTTTATATTATAGTCTAAAGAATATAGATTGATTAATACAGTTCAATTCCTAGATGAATCAAGTAATTGACATTCATTCTTATTTTTTAAATTAAAAGAATAAAAATCTTCAAAATTTATATCAAGTTTTAAAATAATGTGTAGTTGTCTCCAATTACTTCTGTATATATTGGTCTCACATGCTTCCAAGTATATGGTTTAGCCATGAATATTTAGGTTATTCATATGCCTATGGTATTAGTGATAAAGCTAGAAGGGTATCTTGTTGTGTTCACACTTTATTTACAATGTTTATAATTTTCTTATAATTTTTATGAGACATAGGAGTGTATGGGGAGGTTCCACTTCAAGCTTCCTCACTCTGTTGTCTACATTCCCTTTGGTAGCAGAGCCACCATTAAAATAGATAGTTGTGTCTTATTTTGTCTGTCTATTGAAGGTTAAAATTTTGTGCCCATAATATTGGTTGTGCCAGATTTAACGGAGATCTATCATTAGAAATAAAACTAGACTCCGACATGGAGAAGTGCTTAATGTCTACACCCTATCAATTGGAAGAATGGTTAGATGAGAAGAAACAAGAGAATGATTTGCAACATAGGGATCTTCTAAATTACTATGTTTCAATATTCAATTTCAAAGTGCAGAGGTGTATTGTGGACTACATTCCAAACAATTGTGACTTTGGACACAATTTTTCATCAACAAGGGCATGATCCAGAATAAGTTAGATTTAGAGAAATATTAACAAACATTAGGAATGCAATTGCAAGATATGATGATTGGAAACTTCTTATGGGTCAAACAAATGACTCATAAGTCGTGAGGAGTGTATAATATTTGATGCATCTATGCATTTATATACCATAATCAATATGGTTCTGCTCCATAATAAGAACATGCTAAAGTCACTCAACATGCTAGTTGCATGTAGTGTGTCTACATACACCCAACGTATAGAATCACATGATGCTGATGATGATCACTTGGATAGGGTGGTTCTACTATGTGTTGGCCAACACATGATGTTGGCATGCAATTTGTGTATAAATGGTGGATTAGTTAATGGAGCACTTTGTACTATACAAAATATAGTTTATCATCAAGGTACTCAACCACAAGAGTTGGCATTATGTGTGATTATGGAATTTGATAATTATGTGGGTGTGTCTTGGGATGTTAACAACCCAAAGTTTGTCCCTGTTTCACCTGTTACAAGAGGTAATTATACACAAATCCCCCTCAAAATGGCATCGGCTTTAACAATACATAAGTCACAAGGGTTAACAATAGATAGATAACAATATATATTGGTGATGTAGAGAGGACTGGTTTAACATTCACTGCCATCTCTTCAGTTAAATCTCTCAAAACTTTAAGAATATCACCACCATTCTCATTTGAACGATACAGTAAGATAGAAAATGCAAATTATGTTAAGAATAGGAAAGATGAAGAGCATCGATTGCAATCATTGTCTCTAAGTTGATCATTGAGAGAACATCCAATAAATATTCAATTTATTTCTTTTTCATTTACATAAATGAATATTGTGTTGTTAACAATAATGTTATGGCCTTTATACTGCAATAATATTTTTTCTTTCAATTGTGCCCATGTAGTAATAATTGTATAAAATAAAATATTTCATGTGATCTTACTTCATATGGCTTACTATTTAATATCATAATATCTCAATGTGATTTATTAAAAGTTGCATTCAAAACATTGATATATGTTTATGTTGTTATAATACATTTTTTTATTGTCTTCATTTCTCTTTAAAATTCTTGTGGTATTAAATATATTATATAAGTTGTAGATATAGCATAATGAGGCAATCATAATGGTGGAACAAGAAATTTTAACAAGAAGAAAAGATCTTGCAATTACTAAATATATGGTTTTTTTATGATTTAGTTTTATAATGGCACATTCATGATTTAGTTCATGTGGTTATTCATTTAATACCATTTCATTATTTTTATTTGCAAAAATGATTTTCTTATAGTATTTATAGCCTTGTCCACTAACTATTACATTTAATGATTTTCTAGAAAAATAATAAATATATACTATTTAAGGATAGGCCTATAAATATTTGTGTCTATCGGCCATTTGATAGCACCTTTGGTGCTTTTACGAGTTTTATTACAAATGTTGAAACCATTGAAATGATAGAATTGTGTGAGCGATGGAATATCATCTCACACATCCAAGGAGTTTGAATCCCCATAATGAATGGAATATCACCTCCATGTGATAATTTTTTTTTCTCAATCAAGGTGGATATGCCACAAATATATTTATAAATAATTTGAAAATTACATCAAAAGTATATTGTCCTTGGAATAGACGTGTACCAGAGGGTTACAAATGAAGAAACTATGATAAAAACATAACATCATCAAGACCATCTATTACAATAACTAGTATCTCAAATCATATAAAAAATATTCTTATATGAAAACTTAACAAAATTGGATCATTGAATCCAAATCAACCATCACAACTTCCACTAGAGCTAGCCACTTCTAAAAGATAAGCAATTGAAAGAACTAGTTGATGAAGATTTTCTTCTGCATGTGTAAGTAGGAAGTAAATGGAATTGAGGAAATTATATATCTACATATACAAATTATCCCCCATTCCCTATTTCAACTGTTCTAGCAAAATCAAGGAATTAGAGAAGGAATCCACTATTAAACTTGTTCTAAACATTTGGAGCATAGAGAAAATAACTAGTTAATTAACCAAATCAGATTTCAAGAAAATCCCTCCAACAACATCATCCCTAAATTCTAGATTATAATTTTCTAAGGCATCTTCTAGAGAAGAGATATAAAACACAAAAGACTTAATGTATGTCTCAGAAATGAATTTTACCAATTCCTTGTTGAGAAGCATATCCATAACACAAGACATGAAGTTCGAGGGTACTTCCGAGAATAATGTAGAGCTGTTCTCCTTCAACCACCTCTCATTTAAGATGATTTAGATTGACTCTTCCACCAGGTGACAGGAAAGAATAAACACACAACTCAACTTCTCTTTTCAATATGGGAAGCATTTGGGAAGCAAAATTCTTCAGGTTTTATTCATACTTATAGATGAGCAAAGTTTGAAGATGCTTGTTGCAAGAATGATCATTTGATATTTTAAATAACTTCATAACTAAGATAGTATGTCCTTATAAATCCTTAGTTGCTAGCCAATATACATCAAATGAAATGTGATTACATGATACACCATATGTGAAATCTCTGAACATACAAATCAAGTCACCTTATTATAGTGTGAAGTACAATAGAAAGAAACATGAAGGAAAGTCAATACCAAAGCCAATGGATAATGACATATTTAGTTCCATGGAGAATTTTAAGACAATGATTATAGGGAGTGTGGAATAGCCCCTGTATTAATGACCCTACGAGCAAACAAGCAAATATTAGCAAAACAATTCATTCTCCCGTGATACACATGAGAGAATGAGTGCCTTCATATTTAGTAAGCTCAACTCTTCACTTGTCAACGTAACTTATTGATTACAAACTATACCAAAGACTTAGTTGATAACAAACTTTTAATTATACACTTATGAAGAATCTTTAAACCCATCACTTGACATGTGTTTTTAGAAAAACTAAATCCACATCATTCCTTTAAATGAAATTAAGGTCATCCCATATAATTTTTTATAGACAATCATCATGTCATTGATTGATGATAGAGATAACAAAGCAACAATTTTCACATTCAATTTCCCAATTTGATAATCTATCAGCGAGAGCATTAGCTTCATGGCATTCAAAATAATCCAAATTCTCAAGAAAAACCCAAACTAGTTCCATTAAATAAGACAACTGCCATGAATTGAATTATTTTTTCTTTAGTGCATTGATCACAACCATTGAGGCTCCTTCTTCTATCACAATCCTCCTAAAACCTTTTTCAAAAGAAAGGCTCGGGCCCATCAGAAGTGCTTGGATCTCAACCTCATTACTTGATCCAATTAAGAATTTTTTAGTCACATCTAAGATCACTTTCCCATTTGAATCTCTAAACACACAACCTGCACGTGACTTCCCTATATTTGTGATGCAAATAAGGGGGCCTCACAATCAAACTAACTCAATCAACTCTTTACCCAACAATCAAAGTGAATTTCTTCACAAATTCCTCTATTCTCCTAGTAGGACAACAAACACCTTCTTTTCGAGATAAGCTGTAGACCAGACCTCATATCTAAAATCTGAAACTTGTTTTGAGTACCCATTTGGATGTTATTCAACATATGTGGAAATAAGGGGTGGTTGTTTTGCAACATAGGGCCTTAAATTGATTGTCCCATTTTCCTAAACGACTAATTAGGACAACAAACTAGGTGTTTCGAGCATAACTTTTAGATAAGGCCTCAAACCTAGAAAAAAATCACCATTTAAGATACCCTTTATGGCTCTCTTCAACATACTAAGAAATGGGGTGGGGTCATTTTGTACACGCTGTCCCAAAAAAATGACCATTCTCACTGCAATTAGGCCTAATTCAACTAGTTTGCATGAGGGCTTATTGGATATCTATACTTCTGACCTCCAAACTCCTCACCAAAGGCCAAGACACATCAAATATGGTCTAAACATGCTTATTAAACCATTTTCCACTCTATTCCAAAGTCTTTTCTTCAAACCCTAACTTCTAGCCATGCATTCATGCTCAAAAATCATGAAAAATCCACTAGGGCAGCAACAAAACTCATGCAACTTGACTTCCCCTACATCTGTAAACACAAAAAACTTTTAAAACACCCTAATTTAACCACTCCACCAATTTACAAAGGTCTCCATCAGTTGAATGGTGATTTGTGCTATTATTTGACTCTCAAACCCTTAAAATGAGGGCTTCTGGACTATTCTTAGGCATGGTACTGGTCAAGATCAATCTAAAGGAGACTTATTTCACAATAATGGGCTCACCTAAGCACTTATAAAAACTTCACAAGCAATCCTCTCAAGATAATTTCCTATTTCAAGGACACAAACTATGGGTTTCCAACTTCTCAAAGCCCAACACTGCATCAATTAGTATCAAAGCTTAGAAGGTCTAAGCAAGAGAGTTTCATGTTTTCATGTTTGTGTTTGTGTAGGTTGAAGAGAGAACCTGGTTGCCAAAAGACTAGGTAGAGGGAAAGAGAAGAGACCTAGGTGAGGCAAAGACAAGGAGACACTTGCTTGAGGAAAGATGGATTTGTTGAAGAGGTACTTGTTGTGTGAGGGTTCATCAATTAGGAAACAAGAAAGGAAAAAAGAGGAAAAAGAGATGAAGAAGGATAAATAAAAGGAAAAAAAAAAGGCAATTGACCAAGAGGTAGCAGAATTGAAACAAGTCTTGAAACATATGGAAGAAGATATGGAAAGAATAAATTGAGAGTTCCAAATGAAGATGCAGCAGTTGCAAAGTTGGCACTTGACAATGAAGAAGAAGGTTCCATGGCCAATTCAAATGCTAATGCAAAAGAGAAGATAAATGAAAGCATTAGCATCAGATGTGGAGACAAAAGAACCTTTGATGGAAAAAGGTAATGAACAAGCAATGGAAGATGAAGAAGATATGAACATTACATCCATTTCTAAACAAGAGAATGCTATGACAACATCAATAGAGGAAGTTGCTAACGAAGATGTTGTAGATTTGTTTGTTAAGGAGGTATATGAAGATTGTGGTAATGGTGAATATGCTTCTATATTGTATGATGAAGACATGGTGAGAGTGTGTGGTGGTTGTTGAAGCAATAAAATACCTCTATTTTCTGCATTTCTAAATGTTTCCTTGTTCTTTGATGTAGTATGGATCTATATGATCCCATAATGACTCCAAATAAATTTTTTTTAGTAAAGTTATGAATCTAGTTTCTTTTTCCATTTGTTTCATGTAATTTCATCAAGTTTCAAGCAAGTTATGTCTATTTTACTACAAACAGGTTTGAAACCCTAGTTAGAGTATAGTGAGTAAACAAATCAATTTTTGAAGGATTCCGTACAAAGTAACCTACCTTGATTCTAGGATATGTTGTATAAAGTCCAAATGGATGTTTGAAACTATGTTTGAATTTTGGATATCATGTTTATAATGAATGTTATGGCCAAAAAACCCTATTTGTTGCTCCACTTCAAAACCTAGGCAAGAGTAGAATAGTCAAGTTTTGAACCTTTCCTTCCAAAGTAACCACACCCCATTTCAAGATATGTTATATAAGGGCTTAATGGGTATCCAAATCAGTTTTTAGATCGTAGGTGTGAGTTGTCTTCTGAAAATTATGTCAAAATTACCTTATTTGTTGTTCTCATCAAAGCATAGTTGAAGATTGTGAAAAAAGTCATTTGTTTGAAGTATGTTTGTTTGGGTGCATTCTCCATGCTCTGTATCAATTTCCTTTAGAAGCCCCATCAAATTTTATCTTTATAAGGGAATTGGTTGGTGGAGACAATTTAACATTTCTCCTAGAATGACTTGGATCCTTAACTTTAATAGTCCCATGAGTAGGGGATCTTTTAGAAGCGGCCATTTCTTTAAAATCCCATAATCTAAAGATGAGAATCATTGATTATTCTATGAGATTTGAATTATTTGTGACATAAGATTCTTTAAGAACTTTAATCTGGAGTGGTAAAGAGAGAAGAATAAATTACCTCTTCTAGCCTGGGACAAAGTATGTAGAACAAAATTATGAGGGGATTCAGGTATTAGGGATTTGACTATTCAAAATTTGGCCTTGGCAGAAAAATTGTCTTGGAAGATATAATCATCTCGAACAACAAAGTGGTGCAATGTATTTTAATATAAATATTTAGACTCAAACAAGAGTAGTTAAATATTTACTATTTGAAATCCCTCACCTAGATTTCCAATGTGGAACTTTATTGTTAAATGCAGAAACATTATCATTGCTAAATTGTCATGGATAGTTAGAAATGGTAAGAAGGCTAAGTTATGGTAGGATTAATCCATAAAAGAGTTTGTATTTTATGATTCCAAGATGAGAGTAATAAATGTACTATTGACTTCTTTTGATACTTTCTCATTTCTCCTAGCCTCTTCCACTGCTAGGCAAATACCCTTATTAAGAAATTCCCAACACTTTTAAAAAAAATCAGAGGGAAACCATTTAGCCTTAGAATTTGATCACCTTCCATTGAAAAAACCACTGCTCATATTTCTTCCAAAGTAAATAGAGCCATCAAAGCTTTGTTCTCATCTTTAGATATTAGCTTGGAATGCTATCTAGAATTTGATTTTGGAGATCAACATTTACTAACATTTTTTTTGCACTCAATAAATTCTAAAAAAAATTTATAGATTCTTTACAAATATCAGAAATGCTTGTTAGGATTGTATTGTCTAAGGATTTAATTTGTGCAATATGGTTATGTCTTCTTCTCATATTAGTAGAAGCATGGAAAAACATAGTATTTTTATCCCCTTCTTTGAACCATAATTCTCTATATTTGTGTTTCTAGTAAACTTCCTCTCTAGAATGGGTTTCTTGAAGCTGACTTAGGAGTAGTTTTTCTAACAAGAATGAGTGTTGATCCTACCATATTTGATAACCTTATTGTTAAGTTCCTATATTTCTTCCTCAATACAAAACTTTTCCACAAAAATATTCCCAGAAGAGGTCTTATTCCACTCCCTGATCTTTAATTTGACAAATTTTAGTTTAGCACATAGTTAATACATACAAGAACCTTTCATAAAAGGATGATAATTCCACCAATCCTCTATAATACCTAAGAAGGTTGCATCTCTAAACCACATTACCTCAAATTTGAATGGGCATTTTTTACGAGTTTGTCTTCAAAATTTGTACATTCTGTTTGATAATGATCTAAGCCTAAGTGCTGAACAATGCTACTAACATATTCAATGTTTTTTTACAACCAAGAAGTTGAGTGAAGAAATTTGTCAAGTCTCCCAACTATATAAGATAAGTTTGATCTTCTATTTTACCATGTGAACATAGCATTCAGACAAGAAATATCATCCAATTTGTTTGATTCAATAAAATCTATAAAGTCTAATTCGGATGTCAAAATCTGAACCAGTCCTCCTAGTTTTTCCTCTTGCTTGTATATAGCATTGAATGGATGGTACATATGTCTATTTCAACATCACAATTGCTTTGGCCAAAGTATTTACTGTTTAATGGCGTGTAGGTTTTGAAAAAGAAAAACTACCTCCTTGATTCCCCATACTCGACACCTATCCTGGAAGGCAATCTTTCCAAACATAAAACACAGAGATAATGGAAATACCAAAACAAAATCCAATCTCACTCAAAGCATAGTTATACGACTTTTAGAAGGCAATCTTATTTCATGCATTAATTCTAATAAAAAAAAGAAATTCATTTAAGGAGATTACATCCCTTGATTATTCCAGACATGTATAGTTTATATGGTATGTACCCTAGTAGTTTTAAACATTTGCCTTTGATGTATTTTGATTCTATTTTGTTCTTTGATAATCTAGGGTAAAGTATAAAGTGTTTTAATCATAGGTAAAAGAAATTACACGAGTCTTCATATAAGCTATAGGATGTTTATTTTCAATTCCATATACAACTGGTTTGAATTAGATGGTAAGGCATTTTACGTGCAATTATATACATATGCTAAAGAATCCCTCAATTAAATTAAAATAACACCATTTAGAGGTCAATAGACAATTTTACTAAAGGTATAAAAATCTACACAATTTTGGTAAGTATATACCAATTATCATAAGATGAAATTTTATAACATGATTTGAATATAACATGCATTTAAGCAAGCCTCAATCATATTATTGGCCTATAGGCTGACATAGAATAAATAAAGATTAAAATAATTTCCTTAGATGTCGTCAGGCTGAGGCTGAATCTTTTATTAGTCGTAAATGACAAAGATTTACACAACTAGAAGCTAATGTTGTAAAGGATGACAACAGGTTCAAGGCAGACACAGATGGAATTAGAATAGCCAAAGAAACTATAGCATGCTATTTTAACACATACTGGCAGTCGATTCTAAGAAAAAAGAAGAAAACATGCCACTTAAGACCAAGCCTGGCCGATCACCTATAAAGTCTTTCTGACTGAAAACAAAATTTGGGAGGATTGAATGTCAAGGCTACCAAATTTATTAAAATACATCACTGAGGTTGATTCTAATGGAAAAGAGAAAAATAACAATAGAGTCAAGGTGTTAACGGCATTGTATAAGGAGATCATAAACAAAGTAGTATAAAATAATCAAGAAAAAGATCAAATTATTATCCATTCAAAAGTTTTTTCTGCCACAAGTTAATAACTGTTGTGAGAACATGTAGATATCTAAGGAGTTTTGGAAAATGATCATCAACAATGGATTCCAATGACATAGAAGGTATTCTTTCCATAAACAAAATGATTCTAAGGTTTTTCAATGTCCCAAAATCCACGTTAGCCGATAGATCAAGGAGAAGAAAGAACGGTTAAGGTTGTTTTTGTTTGAGAGAGAGACCAACTTAAACAAGAAGAAAAAGATGTTTTGCTTTGATTTGGCAGTGCAATGTGCCATTCCATGAAGACATTTGATGAAAAGATAGATCCAAGAAAGAATAGATCAAATGAAAGATAGCAAATTGAAAAGGTTAAGGTGTAAGGTCATTTAAGAAACAACAAGGCCGATCTCCCAATATACAAAGAGGTGACTTGCAAGTTTGATCCATCAGATTTGATCGACTCACCAAGATAAGATCGGAAGGAAAGATAGAGCCTTGCCTTTACAGATTTAGTAGAAACAAGAGATCTACTGATTACATCTAATAGATGAAACCAAAAAGAAAATAGAACCATAGGAATTTGAGGATTGAGAAAAGATAAAAGTCTATTCAAGAGCTATTCAAGACGTGGGAAGGTTATTTTAATCAGAGGAAGGTGTTGATTTAGAGAGGCTGCTACAAGATTTGGACGCCGATTTTTGGTTTATACAATTAAAAAAAAAAAAAGAACTCAAAGCCAATCCTCTATAAGGACTGCTAATCTGCTATAAGGAATACGATTTTATACCAATCAACTAGTTTTTTTTTTAATTCATTAAAAAAATACAAATAGTTTTAAAAACATTGAAGTCTCTATTCATAATTTTGACACTGGTATAAGCACACAGCCATGAAAAATACATGAAAAATATCTATGATATTGGTTGTAGACACCTCTTCCTCTCTCTCAAGCTTTTCTTTCTGTAATCACCCCCTTCTTCTTCTTTTGATTCCACCTATATATTTTGTCTTAACCTGTATCTCTCTCTCTTTTTAATTATGCGTCTCCTCTTTATTCTTCTCAACCCTAATTTCTTTATGAGATTTTCTTCATGCAAAACTCTTTTCTTTTTCTTAGTTTTAACTATTCTTTTTGCATGCAACGCATGCCTTTTTCTCTTTTTAAAAACTAAACATATTTATATATATTAATAGAATTTTGGTTTTAAAATATAAAAGTATATCTTCTTCTAAATAAAAAAAAAATTGGAAAGCTACAAATCATTTATTTAAGAAAATTACAATAAAACTTATTTAATATTAATTTATTTAAAGGATACCAATAGGCATTTTATTTTTTTCATTTAAAACTAATATTCTTATTTATATGTATTATTACAAGGTATGAAAATTAAATACGTCCTTAATATGGATAGTATATATATATATATATATATATATATATATATATATATATATATATATATATATATATATATATATATATCATCTATTTTGACGAAACAAGCATCTCAATCATGCATTGAGGTAGTATGGAATAACGACATTATCCACAATGGGCAAAAGGTAAACATTCATTGAAAACATAATGCAATCTACGTGAGTGTGTGTGACACCAGATAAAATCCAACATGTGTTGCCAAATAGCTAGATCCCCTATACCTGAGCCATGTTCTTGTCCTTCAACAAGACCTGCAGACAATCAAATTCATCCCACTATTAATAGGTTAGTCCCAAAATATAACTGAAGCAACTGAATTTTAAACCAATAATATATCTCTAGAAATTTATCCTTGATCAAAGTTCAATGATTTCCCATAAGTTTAACCAAATCAATTAATATGAAAGTCTAAGATGTGACATCCTTCCCTAGTTGGAAGAGACATCATCTCAATGTCTTATTACATCTATCAAATTAATAAAATAACCTACTAGAACTACTCAAAACATCAAATGTATCATCAATAAAGTATCAAGGTATCTGAATTTGTATAAAATAAAACATCTATTCTATTTCCCCAAATGCAGGAAAGATCTATCAATGTCTACAACATCCTCCCAAGTTGCACTGTCCACTGAATACTAGTCAGAATGGACCTTATACTACACTATGTCTTTGTTATGCAACTTAACATTACGCTTCTCCAAGACTCAAATGGGCTCCACTAGTGCTACTCTTGGATCGTATACCTGCAGAGCATGCCAATCAAGAACATGCAATACATCAGGATGATAAGGTTTGAGCAAAGACACATGAAAAATATTTTGGATCTTGGTGAGAGCTAGTGGCAGAGCAAGTCTATATGCAACTAGATTTATCACTTCAAGGACATAAAAACATCCCACAAATCTTGGAGCTAGTTTGGATGCCTTGGAAAATGAAATCAAACTCTTATGTGGATTGACCTTTAAAAACACTTTGTCACCCACTGACAATTGCATAAAAGTCCTGTTCTTATCTGCATAACTTTTCTGTCTATCTGAGGTTTGCTTGAATTTCTCTTTGATTAGCTTCATATGATCTTCCATTTCTTTTAACATGTCAGGTAAAACTACTATTTGATCTACAATCCTATCCCAACTGATTGGAGTCCTACATTTGTGCCCGTAAATAGCCTCAAATGGTGCCATCCCTAAGGATGCATGGTATAAATTATTATATGTGAACTGCACAAATGGTAGATATTCCTCCCATTTATACTACTAGTCCATATAGTACATCCTTAGAAGGTCCTCTAATACCTGGTTGACCCTCTCTGTCTGACCATCTATTTGAGGATGATAAGTGGTGGTAAAATTCAACTTAGTTCCTAATGCTACACTAAGTGTGGTCCAAAACCTTGAGGTCATGCGAGTGTCATGATCTGAGATGATAATCTTTGGCGCTCCATGTAATCGAAAAATTTCTTTGACAAACTTTTTCACTAAGGTCAATGACCCATCTGAGAGATTTCCAGGAATAAAATGAGCTACTTTCGTCAGTTTGTCCACCACCACTAAGATGACATCATGCTTGTTCTTTGACATGACAATCCCTAAATAAAGTCCATGCTAATCACCTGCCATTTGTAGTCTAGAACACTATGTGGATAAAGTAGTCCTACAGGATGGACATGTTTTACCTTGATGTGTTGACACTCTAAACATCGAGTGACAAACTCAGTTACATTCTTCTTGAGTTTAGGCCATAACTATAATGGTCTCAATCCTTCCATTGTTTTGGTCACTCCTGGGCATCTAGAATATGGCGAACTATGGACCTCCTTGAGAACCAATTTCCTCAACTCATCTGAATTTAGGATATACATTCTCCCCTGATACCTCAAAATCCCATATGACTCTATCACATACCCATCAAATCGATGATTTGTGGGGTCTACTTCTAATGCTTGTTTAACCCATTCATAGTGCTCATCCCCTTATAAGTTTTTGATTTATTGTTGTTTTAGATTTGATCTAGTAGTCACCATAGCAGCTACATGTCGTCTCCTGCTAAGAGCATCTGCAACCCTATTCTCTTTTCCTTTTATATACTCGATTCCAAAATCATACTCGCTAAGGAATTCTAGCCACCTTCTCTATCGTGCATTAAGATTAGGTTGGGTGAAGATATACTTGAGCCCCAAATGATCTATCTTAAGCTCAAATGGTTTACCTAAGAGGTAGTGCCTCCACATTTGGAGTGTGTGAACAATGGTAGCCAATTCAAGATCGTTAGGTGCATAGTTTGACTCATGCTGTTTTAATTTTCTAGATTCATAAGCCACCACTTTCCCATTCTACATCAACACCCCTCCCTCACATTCACTAGTAGCATCTATTATCACTATGAAATGACTATTTGGATCAGGAAAGGTCAGAATAGGTGCTGTCATGAGTTTTTCCTTCAAGAGATGGAAAGCTTGCACACATTTATTTGTCCAATCAAACTTGTTACCCTTCTTCTGTAACAAGTTTATGGGTGCTGCAATTGTCGAGAATCCCTCTACAAATTTTATGTAGTATCCTTCTAGCCCCATAAAGATTTTAACCTCGATCACATTCTGTGGTGTGGGCCATTCCATTATTGCCTTGATCTTTTTAGGATCTACCGCTATTCCATCTGCTGAAATTATGTGGCCAAGATAGTGCACTTTACTCTGGTAGAATGTGCACTTAGATAACTTGCCAAAATGTTTTCTCTCTCTCAAAATTTTCAAGACTATCCTCAAGTGTCTCTCATGCTCCTCCATTAAATTTGAATAAATCAGAATGTTATCTAGGAAGAAAAACAAAAATTCATCTAGACAATCCCTGAACACATTGTTCATCAAGTTCATGAAAGTTGTTGGTGCATTAATTAACTTGAATGGTACTACTGTGAAATCATAGTGACCATATCATGTTCTGAATGTTGTTTTAGAGATATCCTCATCCTTAATCCGTAACTGATGGTAACCTGATCAAAGGTCTATTTTGGAGAATACCTTTGCACCTTTCATCTGGTCAAACAAATCATCTATCCTAGGAAGTGGATATTTGATCTTAATAGTTTCTTTGCTGAGCATTTTGTAATCAATGTACAACCTCAATGTTCCATCCTTCTTCTTTATGAAGATAACTGGTGTGCCCCAAGGTGACACACTAGGTCTGATAAACCCTTGTTTCAACAGTTTGTCTAATTATGCCTTAAGCTCATACAATTCTGTTGTCGTCATTCTGTAGGGTGCTTTAGATTGTGGTTTAGTTCTTGGCATTAGATCTATTGAGAAATCAAATTCTCTTTTAGCTAGTAGTTTTGTCAATTCATCAGGGAAGACATCTTTGAACTCTCTAAGGATATGATACTTGTCAAAAGATGGTTCCTAATTATCTAGATCTCTTATCTTCACTGCATAGATGGAACAACCCTTTCTTTTAGCCTTTTTCAATTGCATAGAAAAAATCTGTCTTAGCTTAAGGGGTGTTCTTGATCCATGAATCTCTACCTAATTCCCAAAGTCATCAAGGCATTTCACTACCTTCTCTTCACAATCTACTAAGGACTTATGTTCAGATAGCCAATTGATTCCAAGAATTACATCATATGATCCTAGAGGTGGGACATAGAGATTGACTTCTATTTGGAAAGTAGGAAGATCTAATTCACTGCATACTACGCATGGATCTAATTTTTTCTCTGCATTGTTACCATACTGCACCATCCAAGAGTTTTCCATGTGTCCTAGTTTTACAAATAACCTAGCTACAATCTTAGGATCAAAAAAATATTTTGTAGCTCCTGTATCAATTAAAATAGAAACTAGAAGGCCAAAGAGCTTATCAAACATCTGAATGGGTGTAGCTTGGAATTCCTCTTGTCGATGATCTACAACTGCATGAATCTGGTGTTGAGGAGCTCCCTGTTGATTTTCATCTCTCTGATTCTCTATTCGACAAGGACATACACTAGCATAGTGCTCTCCTCCACAACTGTAGCATCCATCTCTGGGTCCTCTGTGTCTAGTAGGCATGTCCCTCCTATTATTATTACCATTGTTGCCATAGTTACCTCTCTTATTATTATTTCCACCTTGGTTCCCATTGTTCTTATCTTGATAGTTATTGCCTCTTTTAAGATTCCTTATCTGACGCTTGCTAATTCCTTGGTTTCTACTATTACCGTGATTGTGACTGTCATTCTGAAACCTTTTATTCCCATTCTTTACATCCTGACCCTTACGGTAATTAGCTATTTCTGTTCCTGTTTAGTAGCTTTTTCAAACACTTCATCCATGGTAAATGGATTATGAATATCCACCTCTAACCCAATTTGTTCCCTTAATCCAAAAATAAACTTACGAATCTTGAACCTCTCATCAAGCTGATACTGTGGAACATACTTCAACAGGTGAGAGAATTTCTCCCAATATTGTGTCACTGTCATACCTCCCTGAGTGACGTCTTGGAATTCTACCATTTTCTTGTCAAAGTAGAGTGGTGGTAACCATCTCTTCTTGAAGAGCTTGAGGAAGTAGTCCTACTTGACTTCTCCTAGTAAAAATTTCTTTTCAGCCTTTTTGTTATCCTACCAAGTTGATGCTTCCCCAATAAGCCAGTAGGATCCCCATATAGCTTTAGTTCCATTAGACAAGTCACAGAGATCAAAATATTTTTCCATATCAATTATCTAGGGTTTAGCTCCATCACCTATAGTCTTATCGTCAAAATTAGGAGGGGTAACCTTTTTTGAGACCCTTTCCTAACTCCTCAACAATTTTGTTTCAATTGTTCCCATTCACTTCACCCTCGGTGTTAGAAATAAAAGAAACACTACTTCAATGGAAATTTGATTCGAGATAAATTTCAGCAATCTTTAACTGTGTGCTATTAACAATGGAGATTGTAATAAAACATAAACCCACAATACATAAATATACCAGAAGTAGAATGAAGCACATAACACAAGTGTTTAATATGGAGAAAATCCATTCAGGTAAAAAAATCCACCAAGAAAAGAGGTCAAGTTGTATTATCTTCACAAAAGGAGATTACAAATACATTCACTTCCTCCATCCTCCAACCTTCACTCTGACAGAACCTAGGTACCTGTAAATTGTTATATATCTCATCTACTATGCTATGGTTTATATAGAATTTACAAAACCTCAAGACATTACATGACTTCTTACAAGCCCATAACACTTGTCAAGAGTCAACAATACAACCTTGGGTGTCCATGGCCAATAATAGGCTCTTACAGGGTCATAAATGTTGTCATACATGTAACCTACACTTGAAAAATTGTGCCCATGCAAGCTTGAATGCCTTGGGGACTAAAATAGCCACTTACAACATCTTATGATGTGTCATATGCTATTATAAGTGTCATAGATTCTTATAACAACTTACAGTTGTCATAGAATCTCTTACACCTTCTTACAACATCTATGACGTGCATCATAACACTACAAATAGATTATTCCTCCACATGTGCACCCCACTTTGGCCAATTACCATTTACCATAGTAAATGACATCTAGTAACTACCACCAGTAACTCTGGGACTTACCATGCAGTAACTTCATAATTACTGTAAACAGTAAATAATTTTTACTTCTACTAGTGAAACTTGTACATCCCTTATGGGTAATTACAAATAATAAATGGAATAATACAATAATGGGATTTACAAGGTTAATGGCACCTTATCCCAACATTCTCCCACTTGACATTATACATTGTAAATCAACCCATAGGAAATCAAATGAAAAATAATCAGGCACTAGAAACAAGGCCCATGGCCTCTCTGCACGACACAAACTTTTATGTGCTCACATGCTTAGTCAATGAATCTGTAACATTCTCTTGATTGTCTATCTTCTTTAGCTCAATCTCTCCATTTGCAACCAACTCTTGAACAAAGTGATACTAAACATCAACATGCTTAATTTGAGCATGATACATGGGATTCTTGGCCAAACAGATAGCACTCTGGCTATCACAACTAATCTGAATGATCATGTAATCAAAACCAATACCTATACACAGTCTCCTCAACCAAATTGCCTCCTTAGCGACATGTATAGAAGCCATATACTTTGCCTCTGTGGTGGACAAATCAACTGTGGGATGCCTCTTACTCATCCAACTCACGGCACGTCCAAACAGAGTAAACACATAGCCACTAGTGGACCTTCGACTACCCAAGTCACTTGCCCAATCTGCATCAAGAAAACCTTGTATGTCCAAAGATTTATCAGCACTATCAATTCTAGAATAAACCAAATAATGGTCAGGAGTACCTGCAAGATATTTAAACACACTTTTCGCATAGTTCCAATGCTGTCTACCAGGGTTAGACATAAATCTACTCAAAATTCCCACTACTTGGGCAATATCTGGTCTAGTGCAAACCATTGCATACATCAAACTCTCTACAACACTAGCATATGGCACATTAGACATATCCTCAAGATCATCCCCAGTCTTTGGACACATATCTAATGAAAGCTTAGTACCAATGTGTAAAGGAACTCTAACTGGGTTATAGTCCTACAAACTAAAACTCTACAAAATAGTATTCACATACTTACTTTGTGGCAACCAAAGCTTTCTATTAACTCTGTCCTTACTAATCTTCATTCCCAAAATATACCTTGCAACACCAAGATCTTTCATCTCAAATGCACCTAAAAGTTGGGCTTTAAGCTCATTGATCATACCCTTAGTATTGCTGAAAAACATATCATCAACATACAAAGCCATAACTAGTATAGAATCATTAACACAATAAATGTAAACACGGTGATCCTCCTCACTTCTGACAAAACCCAATTTCAAAACAAATGAGTCAAACTTTTGATACTGCATTCTAGGGGATTGTTTTAGACCATAAAGAGACCTCTTTAACCTGCAAACCCAATGTTCTTTTCCTTTTACCTCAAAACCTGTAGGCTGTTACATATAAATTTCTTCTTCAAGATCTCCATGCAAGAACATAGTCTTAACATCCATTTGCTCAATTTCCTAATCATAAGCTATAGCAATGGATAATAGAAATCTAATAGAAGTCAATTTAGCAATAGGAGAGAATATCTCACCCAAATCAACTCCCTCTCTTTGGGAGTAGCCCTTGGCTACCAGTCTAACCTTGTACTTCTCGAATGACCCATCTACTCCAAACTTCTTCTTGAAGACCCACTTACATCCTATGGCCTTTCTTCCTTTGGGCAAATGAACAAGATCCTAAGTGTTACAAGAGTCTAAAGCCATCATCTCCTCCTGCATGGCTAACTACCAAGACTCACTATCATCTATAGAAATAGCTTCCCTGTAGGATCTAGGTTCATTAGTACTCAAAAAAGCATATACACAACATAAATTTGGTGGGCTATACCTGTCAACTAGATTCTGTTGTCTTATGGATCTCCTCAAGGGTGGACTAGGAGACTACTAGTTATTTAGCATGATCATCTGTACCAACTTATTCTATAACAACAGACTCATCTTAATCAGAACTACTTGAATCTTCTTCTTCTTCTTCACCCCCCAATCCATCATTCTATTCTTCCTGAGGTGCATCTTGCTACTCTAAATCAAAGTGCAATCTCTTTACCTTTTCATCTTTTTATTTTGGCTTCTCAGGTTTAGAAATAGCTCTAAGTTCCCTGAAAATAACATCTCTACAAAAGATAATCTTCGAGGTTAGTGGATTCCAAAGCTTATAACCTTTGATATTATCACCATATCTAATGAATGTACACTTTTCAACATTTGGATCCAACTTAGATCACTTTTCCTTAGGCACATGAACAAAAGCCTCACAACCAAAAGCCCTTAAATGTGAAACAAAAGGTTTCTTACCTATCCACACTTCATAAGGTGTCAAATAAAGAGCCTTACAAGGATATCTATTTATCAAGTAGCAAGCAGTCAGCATAGGCTCTGACCAAAAGCATTTATCCAACTATGTATCACTAAGCATACTTCTGGCCCTTTCCATAATTGTTCAGTTCATCCTTTCTGCAACACCATTCTGCTGTGGTGTATACGGAGTTGTCTTTTGTCTGATTATACCTGTATGCTTGCAAAACTCAACAAATTCATTAAGTAATATTCCCGTCCATTGTCAAATCTTAATATTTTTATCTTTAAACCTGATTGGTTCTCTACTAAGACTTTGAATTCCTTAAACTTAGTGACAACTTCATATTTATGCTTCGTAAAATAAATCCATGTAAATCTGGATGCATCATCAATGAAGGTTACAAAATAACAAGATTTTTTGATAGATTCATTATCCATAGGTCCAAACACATCCGTATGAATAATTTCTAACTTCTCTTTTGCTCTATTGCTTCCTGAACAAAATGATTTTCTATTTTGTTTACCAAACACACAATGCTCACAGAAATCAAAGTGCTCATTAGAATAGGAGAAACCATCCAACAAATTTTTATTCTTAATAGTTTTTAATACATTATTTCTTGTGTAGCCCAATATATGGTGCCACAACATACAAGTGTTTTTAGAAGCCTCAAAAACATAAGAGGCATTACAAACTGTAGTGGCTTCAAGCTTAAATAAGTTCCTGAATCTCTTCCCTTTCGCTACCACCAAGTTCCCTCTCACCAATCTATAGCCATGCTTGTCAAATGTCACATACATTCCCAAATCGTTCAACTTTGAAACTGATATTAGATTTCTAGCTAATCCAAGAACATGCAAAACACCTAGGAGGGTTTTAATCCTCCCATCATTGAAACACAACAATACCTTTCCTTTCCTGACAATCGGATATGAAGAGTTGTAACCAAGGTAGATATCACCTCCATCATATTCTTCATATGAGGAGAACCATTCCTTATGTGGAGTCATATGAAATGAGCATCCTGAATCAACCAACCAGTGATCATTAGAAACAAGATTACATGCAGAAAGCAAAACTTCTTCACCTGCATTCAAGGACTTATTTGAAGCACTCTCCCACTATTTCTTGGGGTTTCTATACTCCTTCACATGTCCCCTTTTACCATAGTTCCAACACTTAACTCTATGATTTTTACCAAGAGTCTTAGACCGGCCCTTGGACTTGCCCTTAGCCCCTTTTTGATCTCCTTTAGGTCTTATTTCCTTAGACCTTCCCCTGACACTGAGAGCATCCTGTGAACTATTTGAACTCTTCTTCCTCAATTCCTGTGATAGTAGCACTAAAACAAGAGCATCCAACTTCAGATCTGCAAGGTTAGAAGTGATAGCAAGGATAACATTCTCCCAAGAATCAGGTAAAGAACAAAGAAGAAAGATACATTTATCTTCCTCACTAACCTCAACATCTACTAAATCAAGCTGACTCACTAACAAATTAAAAGAATTTAAATGCTCTACAACTGATTCACCTTCTTACATTTTCATGGTAAAATAATTTTTGTTTTAAATAAAGTTTATTTACCATACTCTCATCTTGATAGATCTCACCTAACCGTTTCCACAACTTCTATGCAGTCTTTTCCTTTGTGACATTCAATAGGATAGAGTCTGAAAGACACAACCAGATGGTTCCCCATGCCTTCTTATCCATTCTATCCCACTCATCTTGAGAGACATCATCGAGTTTCCTCTCTTTTTGAATAGCCAACCATTAGTTTCTTTCTTCCAACAAATCTTCCATTTTTAGCTTCCACAACTCATACCCCATTCCATTGAACTTCTCAATGTCCAATCGAGAGGTTGATGCAACAGTGGATGCAGCCATAATAACAACACAAGATCTGCAATACAAATACAACCAAATCTCCCACTACAACTACATCTTCCACACTACCGTCCAAGAGTCAAAGTTGGTCAAGCTCTAATACCAAATGTTAGAAATGAAAGCAACACTACTTTAATGGAAATATGATTCAAGATAAATTTCAGCAATCTTTAACTGTGTGCTATTAATAATGGAGATTGTAATAAAATATAAACCCATAATACAGAAATATACCAGAAGCAGAATGAAGCACATAACATAATTGTTTAACATGGATAAAACCCTTTCAGGTAAAAAAACTCCACCAAGAAAAGAGGTCAAGTTGTATTATCTTCACAAAAGGAGATTACAAATGCATTCACTTCCTTCATCCTCCAACCTTCACTCTGGCAGAACTTGGCTACTTGTAAATTGTTATATATGTCATCTACTATGCTATGGTTTATATAGGATTTACACAACCTAAAGACATTAAATGACTTCTTACAAGCCCATAACACTTGTCAAGAGTCAACAATATAGCCTTGGGCGTCCATGGCCAAGAATAGGCTCTTACGGGGTCATAAATGTTGTCATACATGCATCCTACACTTGGAACAATGTGCCCATGCAAGCTTGAGCACCTTGGGGCCAAAAATAGCCACTTATAGCATCTTATGAAGTGTCATATGCTATTATAAGTGTCATAGATTCTTATGACAACTCACAATTCTCATAGAATCTCTTACACCTTCTTACAACATCTATGACGTGCATCATAACACTACAAATAGATTATTCCTCCACATGTGCACCCCACTTTGACTAATTACCATTTACCATAGTAAATGAGACTCGTAACTACCACCGGTAACTCTGGGACTTACCATGCAGTAACTCCGTATATACCGTGAACAGTAAATAATTTTTACTTCTGCCAGTAAAACTTGTACATCCCTTATGGGTAATTACAAATAATAAATGGAATAATACAATAATGGGATTTAAAAGGTTAATGGCACCTTATTCCAACACTCATGACCTCTATTTTCTTCTCTCCATTCCTCATCCCAATTTCCCATTATTCCTTTGATTTCCTATTCCATAGTGTTCATTCGAGTCCCCTGCTAAGTCAAGAGAGTTCCTTGCCAAGTCAAGAGAGTTAGGATTTGAGTCTGTTGGTTATTCTAACCATCATTATTCTATCCTGCATTGTTATTATTGTTTTCCTCATTTATGTTTCCTTCATTATTCCCAGCATTATTTCCTGCATTAGCTCTTCCTGCATTAGTGCTAGTGTTGTTCCCAACATTGGCTTCTTCATTGTTTCCTATGTTTGGGTTACTACCAGATCCTAGGATCCCTCCCATATGTCTAGAATTTCTAGTATTCATGATGAATTATCTACAAAGAGTTATATTTTAGCATAATAGTCCAAAAAGGCCTAGAGTAGAACCATCGCTCTGATACCAAATGTAAAGTACAAATTTTTCCACATTCACATACATCTGAAATGAAACTGAACTTAATTACTGCAACTAAAGTAAGGAAAGTATCTTCTAGGTAAAGTAACTTCTATTACAACATCAAGTATAGAGATAAGTGATGTCATATGACAACAAATGATTTACATTCATAAATTTTTCCAAACATGAAATACGATACAAGCATCTTTCTAAGTTCAATTATAGACCTTTCAATAACAATAAAAATATAATTATAGATATGGCTTTTCGCCTTACATAGCATTTGAGTTTAAATACAAGTGTACAACTATCATCAATATAATATGAATCCAAAATTAGTCCTTGACTGCCATTGACCATCTGGCCATCTGTTGCGTTGAAGGACAAGAACATGTTTCAGGCACTTTTCTGCCCAAACATGAAGTTTACGCTTCTTCGGTATCCTTCAAACTAAAGGATGCATGACCCTGCTCAAACGGCCTAGCAACCTGTAAACAAGTGCAGGGTGGGATCTAGTGTGTGCCTATCAATCTACGTGCATTTCTATCATGAATGCATCATCTCATCAATAGGATATGGCAGGGAAAAATATAAATATATATACTAGGAAATCAACCATTTGTTTGGATGGTGCATATGTCTATTTCAACATCACAATCACTTTGGCCAAAGCATTTACCATTTAACAACGTGTAGGTTTTGAAAAAGAAAACCTACCTCTCTGATTCCCCATACTCGACACCCATCCTAGAAGGCAATCTTTCTAAACATAAAACATGAAGACGAAGGAAATACCAAAATAAAAACTAATCTCACTCGAAGCATAATTATACAACTTTTAGAAGGCAATCTTATTTCCTGCATTAATTCTAATTAAAAAAAAGAAATTCATTTCAAGAGATTACATCCCTTGCTTTTTCCATACATGTATAGTTTATATGGTATGTACTGTAGTAGTTTTAAACATTTGCCTTTGATGTATTTTGATTCTATTTTGTTCTCTGATAATGTAGGGTAAAGTACAAAGTGTTTTAATCATAGGTAAAAGAAATTACATGAGTCTTCATATAAGCTATAGGATGTTTATTTTCAATTCCATATACAACTGATTTGAATTAGATGGTAAGGCATTTTACATGTAATTATATACATATTCTAAAGAATCCCTCAATTAAATTAAAATAACACCATTTAGAGGTCAACAGACAATTTTACTAAAGGTATAAAAATCTACACAATTTTGCTAAGTCTATACCGATTATCATAAGATGAAATTTTATAACATGATTTGAATATAACATGCATTTAAGAAAGCCTAAATCATATTATTGGCCTAGATGCCAATAGAGAATAAATAAAGATTAAAATAATTTCCTTAGAGGTCATTAGGCTGAGGCTGAATCTTTTATTAGTCGTAAATGGAAAAGATTTACACAACTAGAAGCTAATGCTGTAAAGTTTGACAACATGGTTCAAGATAGCCACAAATGGCATTAGAATAGCCAAAGAAACTGTAGCAGGCCATTTTAACACATACTGGCAGTCGATTCTAAGAACAAAGAAGAAAATAGGTCGCTTAAGACCAGGCTTGACCGATCACCTAGAAAGTCTTTCTGATTAAAAACAAAATTTGGGAGGATTAAATGTTAAGGCTACCAAATTTATGAAAATACATCATTAAGATCAATTCTAATGGAAAAGAGAAAAATAACGACATAGTCAAGATGTTAAAGACATCGTATAAGGAGATCATAAAGAAAGTAGTATAAAATAATCAAGAAAAAGATCAAATCATTATCCATTCGAAGGTTTGTTCTGCCACAAGTTAATCACTATTGTGAGAACATGTAGATATCTAAGGAGTTTTGAAAAATGATCATCAACAATGTATTCCAATGACATAGAAGGTTTTCTCTACATAAACAAAATGATTCTAAGGTTTTTCAATGGCCCAAAATCTATGTTAGCCAATAGATCAAGGAGAATAAAGAATGGTTGAGGTCGTTTTTGTTTGAGAGAGAGAGACCAACTTAAACAAGAAGAAAAAGATGTTTTTCTTTGATTTGGTAGTCCAATGTGCCATTCTATGAAGACATTC
This sequence comes from Cunninghamia lanceolata, assembly GCA_027924645.1. Taxonomy (NCBI): domain Eukaryota; kingdom Viridiplantae; phylum Streptophyta; class Pinopsida; order Cupressales; family Cupressaceae; genus Cunninghamia; species Cunninghamia lanceolata. The sequence goes on from BSBN01000888.1 coordinate 8,473,429, forward strand.
GATGAAAATATAGATCCAAGAAAGAATAGATCAAAGGCAAGATAGCAAACTGAAAAGGTTAAGGTGCAGGGTCATTTAAGAAACAAGGCTGATCTCACAATATATAGAGAGGTGATTTGCAAGTTTGATCCCTCATATTTGATCAACACACCAAGTTGAGATTGGAAGGAAAGACGAAGCCTTGCCTTTACAGATTTAGTAGAAACAAGAGATCTACCAATTACATTTAATAGATGAAACCAAAAAGACAATAGAGCCACAGGAATTTGAGGACTGAGAAGAGATAAAAGTCTATTCAAAGATGTGGGAAGGTTGTTTTAATCAGAGGAGGGCGCTGATTTAGAGAGGCTGCTACAAGATTTGGAGGCTGATTTTTAGTTTATACAATTAAAAAAAAAAGAAAAAAGAACTTGAAGCCAATCCTCTATAAGGACTATTGATCCGCTATAAGGAATGTAATTTTATACCAATCAACTAGTTTTTTTTAATTCATGAAAAAAATATCAACAGTTTCAAAAACATTAAAGTCCCCATTCATAATTTTGACACTGGCATAAGCACACAACCATGAAAAATACATGTGATAGTGGTTGTAGACGCCTCTTCCTCTCTCTCAGGCTTTTCTTTCTGTAATCACTCCCTTCTTCTTTTGATTCCATCTATATATTTTTTCTTAACCTATATCTCTCTCTTTTTAATTATGCATCTCCTCTTTATTCTTCTCAACCCTAATTTCTTTATGTGATTTTCTTCATGCAAAACTCTTTTCTTTTTCTTAATTTTAACTATTAGTTTTTCATGCAACGCATGCCTTTTTCTATTTTTAAAAACTAAACATATTTATAGATATTAATAGAATTTTGGTTTTAAAATATAAAAGTATATTTTATTCTAAATAAAAAGAAAATTAGAAAGCTACGAATCATTTATTTAGGAAAAGTACAATAATACTTATTTAATATTAATTTATTTAAAGGAAACCAAAAGGTATTTTATTTTTTTCATTTAAAACTAATATTCTTATTTATATCTATGATTACAAGGTAAACAAATTAAATACATCCTTAATGTGGATAGTATTAAATAAGTTATATATATATATTTCCAATTTGCAAAACTAATTCATCTATTTTGACGAAACATGCATCTCAATCATGCATTGAGGTAGTATGGAATAACGACATTATCTACAATGGGCAAAAGGTAAACATTCATCTAAAACATAATGCAATCTACGTAAGTGTGTGTGACATCGCATAAAACCCAACATGTGTTGCCAAATAGCTAGGTCCCCTCTACATGAGCCATGTTCTTGTCCTTCGACAAGACCTGCAGACAATCACACTCATCCCACTATCAATAGGTTAGTCCCAAAATATAGCCAAAGAAACTGAATTTGAAACCAATAATATATCTCTAGCAATTTATCCTCGATCAAAGTTCAATGATTTCCCATAAGTTTATCCAAATCAAGTAATATGAAAGTCTGAGACGTGACACTAAATTTAAAGAAATATCTAAAGAGAAAGAGTACCATGTGATAATAATAATAATAATAATAATAGAGAGGCTCAAGAAATAGAAAATAATATTAATTTGGAAGGGTTAAAGAATTTTTCTAGAATTGAGAGTCTCAATAAAGACACTTAAAACATTGAGGTGCCCAATAATATGGTCGAGGCCATGGAAGGTTTGAACTGCTATGGATTTGGAAGGTTTGAAATAAAAATAATAAAATTGATAGTCTCAATAGAGACACTCAAAATATTGAGGAACCCACTATTAAAAATGATGTCACTAAAGAGATTAAACAACATAAGAAGAATGCACAAGATATTGTGCTGGACAAAATTAAAGAGAGAATATTGGCTAATAAAAAAATGATACTAATCAACAAAAGGTGGATGTTGTTAACCCTAATACATTAGATCTAAAGGAGGATTTTAGGTCTTTAGGAAAGGAGAACATATTAGAGGGGGAAAGAGACAATAATGGTTTAGATACTCCTATCCTTCTTAGTGATGAGGAAAGATATATTGATATTGATAAAATTATGAATAAGATTAAGGAGAAAAAGAAAAGAAAGCAAGTATAGAAGATAGTGGGTAAAAGAATAGGAAAAAGGGGAAAGAGAAAAAAATCCCCAAGTGCTTTGATAGGATTTATAGAAACTAGAAAAAATCTAATTCCTCTCCTAATAAGGATGAACCTAAGTTACATTAGCTAGAATATTAGGGGATTGGAATCCCTTGATAGGAAATATACTATTAGAAATTTCTTCAACAAGAGGAAAGATATTGGATTTTGTTCCTTCAAGAAGTAAAAGAAATTGGATTTCAGTTGGAAATTAACTTGAAATTCATTTGGAAAGATGCAATTCAGTTTGTTAGTAAACATGATAAAGGAGGGGAGGTAGTGTGATTTTGATTAACAATAAAGAAGCTAATTGTGTGAAGTATTTTGGTTGTTCTAATTGTAATAGAGGTGTTTGGGTATTAATTGAAAGAGATATTTTCGAATTTGGTATGCATTTAGTTTATGTAGCTAATGATTATAGGGAAAGGATTGAGATGTGGAAATAGACATGGATACTTTCCCATGGGTGCAATGGATTGTTGGAGGTGACTTCAACATGGTAGAACAAAAAGAGGACAAGACTGGATGCATAGAGATGAATAGGAAAGGGAATGAATAGTTTTTCTAGAATAAGTTGAAAAGGAACTTAAATCTTTTTGATCCCCTAGAGAATGAAAAGAAAGATAGTAAATACATTTAGTATACATGGTGTAATTGTTATAAAGTTGAAAAGAGAATCTATTGTAGATTGGATAGATTCTATGCCAATAAAGATTTTTTTAATTTTTAGCCTAGTGATAATGGTAATAGGGTGAAATTTCTTCCTAATACTATCTTTGATCATTATCCTATTGAGGATAGAATTATCCCATAGAACAGTTGTAATACTAGTAAGGTTAGAAGGGAGAATATGTTCAAGCTCAACACAAAGTTGCAAAAGAATCATTATTGCAATGATGGGATTTTTATCTTGAGAGAAATTAAGAGGTCTTTTTTATGGTTAACACACATTGAATAGTGGAATGAAAAAAAATGTTAAGAGTTAAAGGATATTATATCAAACCATTGGTAATAAAATGGCAATAGATGGGAGGAAGCTAGAGAATAGGCTTCAAGAATATTTGTACAGTGCTAAGAATCTTCTGTAGAATGATCTTGATAATGAAACTCTTGTTAAGGCAATGGTAGCTACCAAGCATAAATTGAGATGTCCCGAGACTAAAAAAGCTCAGGGAATGAAAATAAGAGCTAAGATGAACTAGCTTAAATCTTGGGATAAGGGATCTATTTTTTTTTTCAATTTCATCAAAATGAAGAACATAAGAGAAGAAATTGGGCCCATATGGATAGATAATGTGCCGACCCAAAATATCAATAGTATCAATGATGAATTTAGAAAGTTTACCAAAATATCTTGATTGTCAGTGATAATAATGTGGAGTGTAAGAAGGCTCAAATTGTTTGTAGATAGTTGATCCCAAAAAAGATTAAAGAGGAGGATGTCAACATCCTTAATAGTGACATAAACAAAGAGGAAATAATAAAATCTAACAAATCTTTCAAGCATGAAAAGTCTTGGTGTAGTCACAGATGGAAGGTCTAGAAACAGGACTATCCTACCATGCAACCTTAGAGTAAACACAATGGAAAACACAAAGAATCAAATAATAAATGGAAATATATTGATTCATTATCATGAACAATTATAATCTTCACATACCGACAATATGCAGACTACTATGGGTTCACAAGCATGTCCAGCTTGTTACAAATTACATGACAAATATAGCTTTGAAGTGCCTTCAACAAATCAACTACTAAAGACTAAAGATCACCTATCATATTCACTACTACCCTAATGCATCTACTGAATGCTTATAGATCAATTCCCAGCTCGAGGAATGATCTATGTCATCCTTAAGAGGTTCCAACATCTAATACTTGTGAAATGTGTAGGTTGGCCAAAATCATATGGTGATTCTTTGCATGTTAAGGAAATATGTTATGGTTCAGAATGTAGGTGCCTCCAGTGCTATAATACCTTGCAATATATTTCATTTGATGTTACACATCATGGGAAGGTGTCAGACACCTCATGCACCAAGCTGAATGTTGGATGTTTTCAACAGAGACTCTTGATGGTGCTTCTGATGGCGATAATGGTGTAGGAGCACCTAGAAATCAAAGTTTTGGTTATATTTTCAAGTAGTTTCTTTGGTTAAATAAGGTCTATGAGACAATTTCCATGTTGTATAAGGCTTGAAATCCATGCTTGTAGTTGGACTATGTCCAAATGTTGAAAATAATCTTTTGTTTTGTTGTAAGGCCTAGGTAGGACAATCTTGTAGTAATAGGCAATTGCATTAGTCATATAGGATAGTCTTTAAGTCATTTTAAATCTTCATGTTTGTAGCCTTTAAAGGCATATCAAAGGTGTGTTGATGTGTTATAACCTTTTCCAAAGGTTAAATACATGTTAAAAAGCAAGATTTAGCCATAAAGCAATCGGTGGAGTCCAAGAAAAGACAAGTTTCTAAAAACAGTTTTATAGAACAACAGTTAAAAAGTAAGAAAGAGATTGATGGTTTGGAATCCCAAATGTTTTCATGCATTGTTTGAAGAGAACTTGTGTCTCAAATTACTACTTGAACCTCTTAGTTGAACCTATGTTTTGAACCTCTTTGTTGAACCTTTCTAGAGTTCATTTGGTAGGTTCAATGAATTTTTTAGTTCAACTGTTCCTTGGTTCATTGGTTTGAGGATATGCGATGTTGGTATCGCTGTGACGAAGCACTATCGGCAGGACCGTGTTGAAGACCATTGGCATCGGTGAGACAAGGGCCGTCGGAATAAGCATCGAAGGTTTGTCCGATGCTGAGTGTCACCCCGATGGAAGCATTCAACCGTCGGCAAGACAAGGCCTATCGGTCAAACCTTGTGGAGTTACTCCGACAGGAGTAGTCACTCCGACGAAGGTTACGGTCGTCGGCAAGACAAGGCCTATCGGCCAAACCTTGTGGAGTTACTCCGACAGGAGTAGTCACTCCGACGAAGGTTACGGTCGTCGGCAAGACAAGGCCTATCGGCCAAGCTCTGTAGAGTTACTCCGACAGGAGTAGTCACTCCGATGGTGTATGTCTATCGGCAAGAGAATACCCGTCGGCTAAAGGTGTTGGGCCGATGTACTGTGGAGTCTTATTGGTATCGGTGAGACAAACCTCTGTCGGAGCGAGGGCTAGATCTTTTGCCGATGGAGAATGTCATACCGATGGTAACCTTGGTGATCGGGGAGACAATGCTCATCGGTGGGAGGTGAAGTCTGAGGGTTGATGGGAGTTGTTATGCCGATGGACTTGGAGGCTTGGTATTGTCGGCAACAAAATTGCTGACAATACTCTTTCGCCTGTTGGCGGTTATAAACTGCAAAGTCCTTTGCGACTTGGTACATGTGGGACTAAAACGCCTCACTGAAATGTGAACCGTTGCGACGGTTAGATGGTAGCGACGTGTGAGAAATTTGTTCTATCAGTTAGAGCAGAAGTCTGTTACGATTCTTGTTCTTGCAGATTGGAAATAGAATGACATGTCTACAGGTGTCGTTGGTATTATGATGATGAGACTTGAATAAAGGTTCGTTCTGTAAATGTACAGGGATGTGAACTGTGTATGATGTCGAGAATCAAACACCAGAGCAAGAAGCTGAGTTCTTTATTGTAACTGTATATCTTACTGTAATAAAGATTGTTTTCTTGTGGTGGTGGGTTTTTTACCCGTAAGGGTTTTCCCACGTAATTCTGTGTGTCTGTGTTCTAAATATTGTCTATTTTGGTCTCTCTTGTGTATTCATCTGTGTTATTGTAATTTAAAAGTGACTGGTCTACACTGTCCCCTGGGAATTAACATTAGGGAAGCTGTTTTCCGCACCTGTGCTTTCCTTACAAGTGGTATCAGAGCCTGGCCCGTTGTGTTATCCTTGTCGGTAGTCTGGGTTTTTTGTGTTAATTCTGTTGTGTGGGAGTTCTGTAGAAAGTTATTTTTAAATTAAATAGAGATGGCAAGTACATCAGACAAAATAGACATTGAGAAATTCAATGGCACAAACTTTGAGTTGTGGAAACTTAAAGTTGAAGACATGTTAGTCTATAGAGATCTTTGGGTTGCTGTGTCTGGAGTTCAACCTACAGGCATGAAGCAAGAAGATAGGGAACTGATATGCAGAAAAGCCAAAGGACTGATAAGACTGAGTTTATCTGACTCTGTTCTATTGAACATCCATGAGGAGAAATCTGCAAGTGATTTGTGGAAAAAGTTGAATAATATTTATCAGGGCAAGTCCTTGGTAAATAAACTTTTCCTCAGAAAGAAATTGTATTCTCTGAAGATGGATGAAGGTGCATCTGTAGCAGAACATCTGAGTGCATTCAATACGATTGTTGCTCAGTTGACATCTATAGGTGTAAAAATAGAAGAGGAAGATCGCTGTATGCTTCTGTTATGTTCCTTACCTGACTCGTGGGACCATCTGGTGATGGCTATTGGAAGTACAACAACTACGTTTTCTCAGGAAACTATTGTTGCCTCTTTGTTGTCTGAAGAGATGCGGAGGAAATCTTCTGGAATGGCCAAAGAGGCTCTGTCAGTGCGTGGTAGATCAAAGGAAAGAGGCAAGAAGAAGGACAAGAAGTCTAAGTCCAAATCAGAGGGGAAATCAAAATCTCCTGGCAAGAAGTCCAAGGTGAAGTGCTGGAATTGTGGACAGAAAGGTCATGTCAAGAAAGACTGCAAAGAGGAGAAAAAGAAGAAGAAGAACTTCTCTGACTCTGAGTCTTCACACAGTGATGCTGATGCTTTCATTGCTGCTCTGGCAACACCTGCTTCTGAAGATGTTTGGCTGATTGATTCAGGAGCATCCTTTCATATGACATCTCATAGAGAGTGGTTCACAAAGTATGAACCCTATGCTGGTGGCAAGGTGTTCCTGGCTAGTGATTCAACACTGGAAATTGTTGGCCGAGGTCGAGTCAGAATCCAGTTCCCGGATGGCAGAATAAAGGGAATGAATGAAGTTCTTCATATACCAGGTCTGGCTCGAAATTTACTTTCTGTTAGTAAACTTAATGATGTTGGAGTGCAAGTTACTTTTGTGAATGGTGGCTGTAAGATGACTAGAGGTTCTATTGTTCTGGCAAAAGGTGAACGCATTGGAACTCTGTATAGGTTAGATGCTAAACCAGTGTGCTGTAATAATGTCTCTGAAAAATCTGAAAAGGCTACTATTGTAACACATGACGTAAATTCTATGGAAGTTAAACTTCCTGCAGAGAAAACAATGCTCTGGCATCATAGACTTGGTCACATAGGTGAGAAAGGTTTAAAAACCTTGAAAAACAAAAATCTGGTAGATGGGCTGATTGATTGTAATCTGGAGTTCGATTTCTGTGAACATTGCATATATGGAAAGCAAAACCGTGTTTCATTTTACTCTAGTTCTCATAAATCTTCTGGTGTTCTGGACTATGTGCATTCTGATGTTTTTGGTCCAGTTGATGTTCCTTCTTTATCTAAATCAAGATACTATGTATCGTTCATTGATGATTATTCAAGAAGGGCATTTGTATATTTTTTGAAAAACAAATCAGAAGTGTTCAGTCGATTTAAAGAATTTAAAACTCTTGTGGAAAATCAGACTGGTAGAAAACTAAAATGCTTGAGAACAGATAACGGTGGTGAATATTGCAATGCGGATTTTGATAAGTATTGTGTAGACCATGGAATTAAAAGGCATAAAACTACACCTTATACTCCACAACAGAATGGAGTTGCTGAAAGGTTAAATCGATCGCTGATGGAGAAAGCAAGAAGTATGTTGAGTTATGCTGGTCTTGAACAGAAGTTCTGGGCTGAGGCAGTTGCTACAGCTTGTTACTTGCTGAATCGTTCTCCTACATCAGCATTGGTTGATAAGACACCTATGGAAGCATGGTCTGGTAAGAAGCCCTCTCTAAGACATATTCGAGTCTTTGGCTGTGAGGCATATGCTCATATTCCTGAAGTTAAAAGATCTAAGTTGGATAACAAGGCAGTTAAATGTATCTTTGTTGGTTATGGAGTCGGTATTAAAGGATACAAGCTTTGGAATCCTGAAACTGAAAAGGTAATCTACAGCAGGAATGTAATTTTCAGAGAGCTGAAATCATTGGTTGTTGATCCTCAGCCAGAAAAGACAGAAGAAAAGAAAGAAAAGAGTGTTGTGAATGTTCCTCTGACTCCTGTAAAAGAGGAACAACAAGCACCAAGTGTAGATGGTTCAGATAAGAGTTCAAGTAGCTCCGAAGATTCTGATCCAGAGCAAGAACCTGAACCTGCACCTCAACCTGTGAGGAGATCTACACGTGAAAGAAGACAACCAAATAGGTATGGATTTTCAGTACCTGATTCAACTTGTGCCTATGCTTTACTTACTAATACTGATGAACCTAGGACTGTGAAAGAAGCTATTAGTGTACCTGATTCAGATTCCTGGTTGGAAGCCATGCATAGTGAAATGACATCATTGGAGAAGAATGGAACCTGGGATCTGGTGCCCTTGCCTGAAGGAAGAAAACCTGTAGGCTGTAAGTGGGTATTTAAGAAGAAATATGGTCCAGATGGTAGTATTGAGAAGTACAAGGCAAGACTGGTTGCTAAGGGGTATTCCCAAAAGGAAGGTATTGATTATGGAGAAATCTTTTCTCCTGTAGCTAAGTTGACATCCATTAGATTTCTATTGTCACTTGCAGCAGCATATGATTTTGAAATTGAGCGGATGGATGTGACAACAGCGTTTCTTCATGGAGACCTTGAAGAAGAAATTTATATGTCTCAGCCAGAGCATTTTGTAGAAAAAGGTAAAGAACATCTGGTATGCAAACTTAAAAAGTCTCTTTATGGTTTGAAACAGTCTCCCAGAATGTGGTATCAAAAGTTTGATACGTATGTTTTATCCTTGGGGTATGTGAGATCTAAATCTGATCATTGTGTCTATTATAAAACTGAAGGTGACCAGATTCTTATAATTGCACTATATGTGGATGACATGTTGTTCATTGGCAATGGTAAGGGGATGATCTCAGAATTAAAATCTCAGTTGTCCTTGAAATTTGAAATGAAAAATCTGGGGGCAGCAAAGTACATTCTGGGAATGGAGATCAAAAGGGACAGATCTAAGAGAAAAATTTGGCTCAGCCAGAGGAAGTATATTACCAATGTTCTTGATAAGTTTCATATGTCTGATTCTAAACAGTTAGTTGTTCCAGTTTTGCAGGGAACGAAATTATCTGTTGAAGATTGTCCAGAATCTTCAAATGAAATTGATGACATGAAGAGAGTACCTTATGCAAGTGCTGTTGGCAGTTTAATGTATGCAATGGTCTGTACAAGACCAGACATTGCCCAAGCAGTGGGAGTTTTGAGCCGATTTATGGCGAATCCAGGCAGATCACATTGGGATGCTGTGAAAAGAGTTATGAGGTATTTGAAGGGAACTTCTGACTATGCTATTTGTTATCATGGAAACTCAGAAGGGTCTAAGAGATCTATCAGTATTCAGGGATATGTTGATTCTGATTGGGCAGGGGACATTGACAGTCGGAGATCCACCAGTGGATACGTGTTCATGTTACATGGTGGTGCTATCAGTTGGATGAGCAAGCGACAGGCTGTAGTCGCTTTGTCCACAACAGAGGCAGAGTACATGGCAGCCACTCGTGCATGCCAAGAAGCTGTTTGGTTGAAAAGGTTGTGTTCTGATGTTGGTTTTAATGCAGGGCAAATACAAATTCATTGTGACAGTCAAAGTGCCATATGTTTGGCAAAGAATCCTACATTTCATGCTAGGACAAAACATATTGATGTCCAATATCACTTTGTTCGTGATATGGTGGAAGACAGGAAGGTAAAGCTGGAAAAAGTTGACACTTTGGAAAATGTTGCTGATGCCTTAACTAAACCAGTGAACACAGCCAAATTCAAATGGTGCTCAGATGAAATGGGTCTTCGGGCCCATAGTTCTCAATAATCGAATGAGGACTAAGAGGTAGCAGTAATGTCTTCGACAAGTGGGAGATTGAAGAGAACTTGTGTCTCAAATTACTACTTGAACCTCTTAGTTGAACCTATGTTTTGAACCTCTTTGTTGAACCTTTCTAGAGTTCATTTGGTAGGTTCAATGAATTTTTTAGTTCAACTGTTCCTTGGTTCATTGGTTTGAGGATATGCGATGTTGGTATCGCTGTGACGAAGCACTATCGGCAGGACCGTGTTGAAGACCATTGGCATCGGTGAGACAAGGGCCGTCGGAATAAGCATCGAAGGTTTGTCCGATGCTGAGTGTCACCCCGATGGAAGCATTCAACCGTCGGCAAGACAAGGCCTATCGGCCAAACCTTGTGGAGTTACTCCGACAGGAGTAGTCACTCCGACGAAGGTTACGGTCGTCGGCAAGACAAGGCCTATCGGCCAAACCTTGTGGAGTTACTCCGACAGGAGTAGTCACTCCGACGAAGGTTACGGTCGTCGGCAAGACAAGGCCTATCGGCCAAGCTCTGTAGAGTTACTCCGACAGGAGTAGTCACTCCGATGGTGTATGTCTATCGGCAAGAGAATACCCGTCGGCTAAAGGTGTTGGGCCGATGTACTGTGGAGTCTTATTGGTATCGGTGAGACAAACCTCTGTCGGAGCGAGGGCTAGATCTTTTGCCGATGGAGAATGTCATACCGATGGTAACCTTGGTGATCGGGGAGACAATGCTCATCGGTGGGAGGTGAAGTCTGAGGGTCGATGGGAGTTGTTATGCCGATGGACTTGGAGGCTTGGTATTGTCGGCAACAAAATTGCTGACAATACTCTTTCGCCTGTTGGCGGTTATAAACTGCAAAGTCCTTTGCGACTTGGTACATGTGGGACTAAAACGCCTCACTGAAATGTGAACCGTTGCGACGGTTAGATGGCAGCGACGTGTGAGAAATTTGTTCTATCAGTTAGAGCAGAAGTCTGTTACGATTCTTGTTCTTGCAGATTGGAAATAGAATGACATGTCTACAGGTGTCGTTGGTATTATGATGATGAGACTTGAATAAAGGTTCGTTCTGTAAATGTACAGGGATGTGAACTGTGTATGATGTCGAGAATCAAACACCAGAGCAAGAAGCTGAGTTCTTTATTGTAACTGTATATCTTACTGTAATAAAGATTGTTTTCTTGTGGTGGTGGGTTTTTTACCCGTAAGGGTTTTCCCACGTAATTCTGTGTGTCTGTGTTCTAAATATTGTCTATTTTGGTCTCTCTTGTGTATTCATCTGTGTTATTGTAATTTAAAAGTGACTGGTCTACACTGTCCCCTGGGAATTAACATTAGGGAAGCTGTTTTCTGCACCTGTGCTTTCCTTACATTGTTAAGGCTTGTTTTAAGCCAAAGGAGGATGGATTGTAAGGAGAGCTTCACTAGATTGAAAATAAATAATAAAAAGACACTATTTTTTTGCCTTTTACTATTTTTTCTGTGTTTTTTTTGTCTTTTCCTGTTGTACCCGCGCCTGTACGGAAATGTTATGGCACATGAATGCATTGGGAAGTTGAAGAATGGAAGTAGCTTGGATTTGAGTCTCATTTGAGGTCTTGACATTAAACTTGGAGGGAGAAATCTCTGTTATGCTTTAAACTACTTTTAAATCTGTTGTTACAGTTAAAGAACTTGCTGTTATCTTGCATGCCCCATACCTGTACGGTAGAGTGGTGATTGGTTCTTGTCATGGAGAATTAGGTGGGTGAGTAATCTTCCTTTTACAAGTGATTTTGGATTTTGACACTCGTTTACATCTCTGTATTCTTCCTTTCTCTGTAAGCAAGTTGGAAAACCTAAGTTAGGGCTTTGTTTGAATACTCGATGGATTTCTGCCCATTCCATTGATCTTTGTCTGCCCTACTCAATGGAATGGGTTGTATGTTAATGAGGGAAATGTCTTGTGAGGAGTGTGGAGGTAGGAGGAAAGTATAGACTGATGTTTGTCAAGTAAATGACCCTGCAACAGTCTTGTGTTGGAGCCTAGAGTAGAGGACAACAGCAAGTTATGTGTTGGCCACTGTCTGAGGAAGTGGAGTTGTTTCAAAACACCAATCATTAGCACTGATGCAAGTTACCCCTGGATCTAGAAGTGATCCATTGACAAGAAATATGGAGGTAGTCACTACAAGAAGGTGATAGGCCTCTTGATGATAGTTACTGCAGAGAAGGCTTGTAGACAGCCACTGTCAAGAAGGTAAGAGATTTGTGTGTCATGTTATTGCTTTGCCAATGAAGGCATTAGGGTAAATGCATGTTATAGGTTTGGCAAGTGGCATTGAGATTGTGTTTTGTAGAGGGAGATCATCCCAAGGTGGATGTTGTGACTGTCTTGGAAAGGTAGAATGAGATTGTTGTCCTGCAAGTTTGTGTAGAGGAGTTGAAGGAAGGTTAGATGGAGTTAGGCATCTTGGAAGGCGTCTTAGAGTCCTCCCTCATGTTGCATGTCAAGAACAAGGTAGTGATTGTGTTGAATCCCTTCATAGGTAAGAGAGTGAAACTCTAGTAAAATAGTGAACCTAGAGAATAGTTCCATTTGAAGTTTTGAACTATGAGACTGCTATCCTAGATGCTGTGCATCATTTGTGGTATCAGAGCCACTAGTAGATCCTTGAGGGTGTTGTGGATCTTGTGAAATAGTAAGAGTTTTTGAGAGTTGTGAGGATGCCTCCAAAGAATCAAATGGCAAGAGAGAATTCTGAGTTGAGAGAAGCCTTAGAGGCTAGAGAAAAAGAATTGAGGGATAGAAGAGAGTAGGATGCTGCAAGGGAAAGAGAGTTGAGGCAAGTAAGAAGGGAGAATGCAACAATCTTGGCTAGATTGGAAGCATTAGAGAAGAAACCTAGAGGGGATGAACAAGATGGTTCAGAAGGAGAAGAGGATACAGATGAGAATCCTCCTGAGGATGAGTTGGATGCTGAAGAAAAGAAGTTTGTGAGATTGCTGAAGGCAGTCCAAGGAAGCAGAACAAAGGCAAACATTGAGTTACCTATCTATCAGGGGAAGATGGATAGTGAAGAAGTTTTAGGGTGGATAGATGCCTTGGAAAATTTTTTTGAGTATGAGGAGATGAGTGATGAGAAGAAGATCAAATTTGCAAAGACTAAATTGAGAGGAACAACACTTACCTGGTGGAGTAGTGTGCAGACAAAAAGAGTGGCTAGAGGTGCACCAAAAATCACTTCTTGGGGTAGGATGAAGGACATGATGAAGGATCAGTTCCTTCCATCTGATTACTCTATTCAGATAAAGAGGATGAGGTAGAATCTGAAATAGAAGGACACGGATGTTATGTCCTATACTGAGCAATATCATAAGCTTAGTATTAGAGGTGGATTGGAAGATGAAGAAGAGAAAGTGGCAAGATACCTCAATGGGCTTAGTATAACTTGTAGGATGAGATTGGCTTGACAGTACCAAAATCACTTGGAGAGTATTTTCAGTTAGCCATCAGGGCTGAAGAGAGAGTGAAGAGGAAGCAAGAAAGGCAAGGAGGTTATGGAGGAGGAAACAGAGGTAGAGGTAGACCTACTAATGAAGTTCAGAACAACAATGAGAAGAGTAAGGAGATGTCTACAGAATAGAGAGGTGGATATAGAGGTGGAGGTAGATTTGGATTAGGTAGAGGAGTGTTCATAGGCAGATGTTATCACTGCAATGAGGTGGGACACACATCTTTCAACTATCCTAAGAAGGATGGTGTTGACAAGACAAAGGATAGAAGAGTTCACTTGGCACAAGAAGAGGAGAAGCCAGAAGAACCAAAAATGTCGTCAGCCTCTCCAATGGTGGATGGAGAAATGCTCATGGTGGAAAGAGGCAAGATGCAGCAACCACCACAGGTATCTATTTTCAAAACTAATTGTTTAAGCCATGGAAAGATATGCAAGTTGATTGTCGATTCAGGTTCTCATGATAATCTAGTTTCTTGGGAAATGGTGAATAAGTTGGGATTGAAAACATTTGATCATCCTAGTCCTTACCATGTCACTTGGGTGAGTCAAGAGTAGTAGGTAATGGTTAATAAGAAGGCATATGTTGATTTTACAATTGGTCCATATTAGGACTATTTTTTGTGTGATGTTATTCCAATGACATGTGGGCATATTATTTTGGGTAGACCATGGCAGCATTTGAGGAGAACAATTCATGATGGGTATACTAATGCCTATGTAGTGCACAAAGATGGTAAGAAGTTCAAAATGATTCCTTTACCTTGTGAGGAGTAGAAGGAACATGTTGCTATTTGTTTTGGAGAAAAACTATAGTTGAATGTGCAGGTTAAGAATGATTGTAAGCAGCAGGAACAGTTGCAACAGACGAAGGTGGATGACAGTCCTAGAAAGCAGCAGGCTTGGGACTTGAGTTATATCAAAGTTGGAGACATTGATTGCCCTATAAGGAGCCAAAAGAGGGAAGGCAAACAACAAATGGTACAGGGAGGAAGGAATCAGAACCTCCAGTTGAGAAGAGCTGAAGCATTGCAGTAGGAAGGTCCTAGACAAGGACACCAAAACAGGTTTTATGGCTCTACCACTATTTATAGGAGCCATGCAGGTTGGAGAAGGAGGAAGATAACTCTTGGAGAGATCATGTTTCCTAGTCAGAGGAACATCTCAACAAGATGGAGGAACGTTTGGAGCAGGTCCCACAACTCTTGGGACAAGAGTTTTCCTCATGCCAGGGAGTATGGTGCAGGAGCACCTAGAAATTAAAGTTTTGGTTAGATTTTGAAGTAGTTTATTTGGTTAAATAAGGTCTATGAGACCATTTCCATGTTGTATAAGGCTTGAAATCCATGCTTGTAGTTGGACTATGTCCAAATGTCGAAAAGAATCTTTTGTTTTGTTGTAAGTCCTACGTAGGACAGTCTTGTAGTAATAGGCAATTGCATTAGTCATATAGGACAATCTTTAAGTCATTTTAAATATTCATGTTTGTAGCCTTTAAAGGCATGTCAAAGGTGTGTTGATGTGTTATAACCTTGTCCAAAGGTTAACTACATGTGAAAAAGAAAGATTTAGCCATAAAGCAGTCGGTGGAGTCCAAGAAAAGACAAGTTTCTAAAAATAGCTTTATAGAACAGTAGTTAAAAAGCAAGAAAGAGATCGATGGTTTGGAATCCCAAACATTTTCGTGCATTGTTAAGGCTTGTTTTAAGCCAAAGGAGGATGGATTGTAAGGAGAGCTTCACTAGATTGAAAATAAATAATAAAAAGACACTATTTTTTTGCCTTTTACTATTTTTTCTGTGTTTTTTCTGTCTTTTCCTGCTGTACCCGCGCCTGTACAGAAATGTTATGGCAAATGAATGCATTGGGAAGTTGAGGGATGGAAGTATCTTGGCTTTGATTCTCATTTGAGGTCTTGACATTAAACTTGGAGGGAGAAATCTCTGTTATGATTTAAACTGCTTATAAATCTGTCGTTACAGTTAAAGAACTTGTTGTTATCTTGCATGCCTCGTACCTGTACGGTAGAGTGGTGATTAGTTCTTGTCATGGAGAATTAGGTGGGTGAGTAATCTTCCTTTTACAAGTGTTTTGGGCTTTTGACACTCATTTACATCTCTATATTCTTCCTTTCTCTGTAAGCAAGTTGGAAAACCTAAGTTAGGGCTTTGTTTGAATACCTGATGGATTTCTACCCATTCCATTGATCTTTGTCTACCCTACTCAATGGAATGGGCTGTATGTTAATGAGGGCAATGTCTTGTGAGGAGTGTGGAGGTAGGAGGACAGTATAGACTGATGTTTGTCAAGTAAATGACCCTGCAGCAGTCTTGTGTTGGAGCCTGGAGTAGAGGACATCAACAAGTTATGTGTTGGCCACTGTTTGAGGAAGTGGAGTTGTTTTGAAACACCAATCATCAGCACTGATGCAAGTTACCCCTAGATCTAGAAATGATCCATTGACAAGAAATATGGAGGTAGTCACTACAAGAAGGTGATAGGCCTCTTGATGATAGTCACTGTAGAGAAGGCTTGTAGATAGCCACTGTCAAGAAGGTAAGAGATTTGTGTGTCATGTTATTGCTTTGCCAATGAAGGAATTATGGTAAATGCATGTTATAGGTTTGGCAAGTGGCATTGAGATTGTGTTGTGCAGAGGGAGATCATCCCAAGGTGGATGTTGTGACTGTCTTGGAAAGGCAGAATGAGACTACTGTCCTGTAGGTTTGTGTAGAGGAGTTGAAGGAAGGTTAGATGGAGTTAGGCATCTTGGAAGGTGTCTTGGAGTCCTCCCTTATGTTGCATGTCAAGAACAAGGTATTGATTGTGTTGAATCCCTTCATAGGTAAGAGAGTGAACCTCTAGTAAAATAGTGAACCTAGAGAATAGTTCCATTTGAAGTTTTGAACTATGAGACTACTGTCCTAGATGCTCTGCATCAGATAACTCTCTGTAGATAATTGCAAACCTCCTAAAATCTTGATATGATGTAGATGACCTAGTGTTGAATCTTCATACTATGCTGTGAACTGTGAAATGATCATGTGGTAGAATATAGTGCAATCTAGTAAGACCAAAGTAATTGACTCTAAACAATGAATCTTGATGAAGCGATAACTCTCCATGGATTATTGCAAACCTCCTAAAATCTAGATATGATGTAGATGACATAGTATAAAATCTTCATCTTATGTCGTGAACTATGAAATGATCATGTGGTAGAATGCAGTGCAATATAATGAGACTGAACTAATTGAAATGCAAGAAAAGAAAAGAAATCAAAATATTTTTGGTTGATGCAACATTACCTTTCAAACTAGGATGCTCCTACATCAAACATCCCGGGTTGTTTGAAAAGTGAGTCCCTCACTTTCCTACAGCTAAAGGAAAACCAATGTGGTCTACATGCACCTAAGAAATCCATGATGAATCTTACTCCAGTCTTCCTTTCCAGTTAACCAGGTACTCTTTATACTTCTTGCTTCTAGTGTTGCATCCAATTCTACTATCTAAGATCTAATCTATCTTCTCTTGTTGTTGATGTGGTATTCAATCCTTCAAACCAACTTCAACTATACTATCACTTGATTCTCCATCATGATACTGATATCTAGATCTACAATGTTGAATTTGGGTGATACGCCAAATGCTTCTGGTAATTCCACTTCATATGCATTTCCTCAATCAAACTTCTTGAGACTCTTACATGGTCCAAACTTTCTCATCTTCATCTTATTATATGTTCCTACTGGCCTGAATCTTTCCTTTTTGAGATACACCATGACTTCATCCCTAATAGAAAATTCCTTATGTCTCCTCTTTTCATCTGTTTGTCCATTATACTTTCTATTCATCTCTTCAAATACTTCCAGACCTGAGTGTGTACTATCTCCATCTATCTTGCAAATTCTTCTACCTCTACACTTCTTTTGTTATCCATACTGATGTCTCTCAACTCTGTAACTCCTCTAGGTTGTACTCCATTCACAACTTTAGATGGTTTCTTCCCTGTACTTCTTTTCACTAAATTATTGTATGCAAACTCTTCTTGCGGTAGAATTATATCCCAATGTCCTGCCTTATCTCCTACTAAGCATCTCAACAAGTTACCCAAACTCCTATTTACCACTTCTGTCTGTCCATCTGTCTATGGTTGAAATGTTGAATTGAACTTTAGGTCTATCTTCATCTTCTTCCACAATGTCCTTGAAGAATGTCTTATGAACTTGGTATCCCTATCTGAAACTATACTCTTTGGTAATCCATGTAATCTCACAATCTCCATGAATAATAGGTTAGCAACATGTACATCATCATTTATCTTCTTACAAGGAATGAAATGTGCCATATTTGAAAAATTTTCTACTACTACAAGTATAGAATCATGTCCCCTTTGTGTTCTTGGTAGTCCTAATGTGAAATCCATGCTTATATCTTCCCAAGGTCTCTTCAGTACTCTCAAAGGTTTATATAATCCAGTATTCTGAGTACTCCCTTTTGCATCTTGACAAATTCTACAACTTTGAGCAAATATACTTACATCCTTATATATCTGAGGCTAAAAATAATGTTCATTCACCAAAGCTACTATCTTATCAATACCAAAATGTCCTACTAATCCACCACTATGATTCTCCTTGATCAAACTCTCTCTCATGTAGATCCGTAGAATACACAACTAATTACCTTCAAACAACATATCCTCCTGAATAAAATAATCCACCACTTGCTTCTATCTATCACAACAAGTTACCTACATACTTTCCATGCTTCCACAAAATTAGGATCATCCTCATACATGTCCTTGAGTTCTTCAAAAACTAGTGCTTCTACCCTTAATTGTCTCAACAAGCTCCTTCTTTTTCTCAATGCATTTGGAACTTTGTTTGACTTTCCTCTATGGTGTTTCAATACAAATGTATAACTCTACATGAACTCTACCCATCTCATGTGTCCCTAATTCAATTTACCTTGATTGTTCAAATACTACAAAGCTTGATGGTTAGTGTACAACACAAATTCTTTTGGCAAAAAATAATATATCCACTTCTTCAAGGCTTTGATTATGGCATAGAATTCATGATTATAAACTTAATATCTTCTCCTTTTATTGTTCAAGTTCTCACTGAAATATGCTACCGGTCACTCTTCTTGACTTAACATGACTCCTATTACATTTACAATGGCATCACAATCAACCTGAAATACTTTGCTAAAATTTGGTAATGCTAACACTAGTTGTTTTGTCACCTTTTGCTTCAACAATAGAAAACTCTTATGTGCTCATAATGTCCACCTTAAATCCTTCTGATCTCCCCTCATCATCTTTGTCATTGGTGTGCATATAGTGCTAAAATTTTAGAAGAACTTCTAGTAGAAACTTGCTAGTCCATGAAAAGATCTTACCTCTCAATATTCATAGGTGTTGGCCATTCAACAATTGCTCTAATTTTCTCAAGGTCCATCTTCACTCCTTCTGAAAACATCACGAATCCCAAATATAATAGTTCTATCTTCATAAAACTACATTTCTTGATGTTTATAAACAACTTGTCTTTTCTCAAGCTCCGAAATACTTGTCTAATATGCCACAAATTTTCTTCCTTTGTTCTACTAAAAATTAGAATGTCATCCAAGTAGACAATAAAAAACTTACCCAAGAATTTCTTCAAAACCTTATTCATCAACCTCATGAAAGTACTTGGTGTATTAGTTAATCCAAAAGGCATGAATAACCACTCATACCATCCTTCATTTGTCTTGAATGTAGTCTTCCATTCATCTCCTTCTCTGATTCTAATCTGATGGTATCCACTCTTTAGGACAATCTTTGTGAAATATTTTGCTCCACTCAAACAATCCATGATGTCATCCATCGTTGGCAATCAAAATCTTTACTTCACTGTGATCTTATTGATTGCTCTTGAGTCTATACACATCTTCCATTCTCCATCTTTCTTTGGTGCTAACACTATTAGTACTGCACATGGGTTTAAACTTTCTCTAATCAAAATTTTCCTCAACAACTCTGTATTTGTCTATTTAGCTCCGTATTTTCTGCTAGTGTCATCCTATGTTCCATTTTATTTAGAAAACTAGCTCCAGGTATGAGATCCATATGATGACTGATACTACAGATTGGTGGAAATCATTTTAGCACATTCTTTGATATAATATCTTGGTATTATGTCAATAATTCAACAATTTCCTTATGTGGTAGTGTTTTCTACACTTTGGATACCACACTTCTTTGGAATAAATGCATAACACATGTTTTCATGTCTCAATCCATCTAAAAATTTCCTTCCATCCACTAAACAGATTTAGCATTACTGCATACTTCACTATTGTTCTCCTCTTCCAAAGGAATCAAGATATGTCTTTTCCCATTTGATGTTACAATATAGGTATTCTTCCTTCCATCATCTACTGATTTTCTATCATAGTTCCATGGTCTTCCCAACAATATATGACACACATCCATTAGCATAATATCACACAATACCTCATCATTCTAAGATCCTATATGAAATTTTGCCAAATATTTTTCACTCACTAGTATCTTGTGCTCATCTTGAATCGATGTTATCTTGTAAGGATTCAGATGTTTCAACCTCTCTAGATTCAACTTCCTCACCATCCCTTCTAAAACCCAATTATCAATACTAGCACTATAATAACCTTGCAACACTTACCTTCTTATTTTCATCTTGTCTAGAACAAACTTTTCCGTTCCGGTGGCTCCTCAGTTGTTTTTTGTTGCAACAAAGCTCTCCTCATGACCAATTATTCACCCTTTTCCAATTTCCCTACTGAACTAGGTGATCTAACTGGTTCTTCCTCTGCATATGTTGCTAGATTGTAGTATTCTCTATCCTTTTATTAGTATTCCCTTGATGATATTCAAATTCTTGGTGTCCTTTACCTCTACATTTGAAACAAGTTCCTTTGAATGATCTTTTATCAAACCCTCTTTCATCTCTCTGGTATCCTTCATTGTGTTAAGAATTATGACTTCCTCTGTTGTAGTGATAGAAACTTCTATCATCTCTTCTTCAATGATATGAATTGTTGTCTCTTTCTTCTTTGCAGTATGAGCTACTCCCCTTAATTTTCTGTGCATATGATATTCCTTCACTACATTATGTTCTAGCTCTTTAAAATTTCTGTCTTCTACCTCCCTATCTTTGCTTATGTCTCTTGCTCAAATTTTCCTCAACTTTTAGTGCAAATTGATATGCCTCTTCCGCTATTGTCATCCTTACAAAACTTAGTTCATCTTGAATGTTTAC
Organism: Cunninghamia lanceolata; assembly: GCA_027924645.1. NCBI lineage: Eukaryota > Viridiplantae > Streptophyta > Pinopsida > Cupressales > Cupressaceae > Cunninghamia > Cunninghamia lanceolata. Next base: position 8,494,348 of record BSBN01000888.1, read on the forward strand.
TCTTAGTCCATTTATGTAGCACTCCACTTTTTCCTTGCTTGCTTCACTATGTCCAATCCTAATAATCATCTTGTGGAATTCTTCAGTGTACTCTTTCATTGTCTTCTCATTTTTCCTTAGGTTTTGTAATCTTTTTAGGACTTCTAATTATAGTTAGTAGGTATGAACTGATTCTTCAATTTTGTCACCATCCTATCCCATTTTATGATTTTCTCTTTTCCTCTGCTACTTATATCCAAATGAACTTCTTTCCACCAAATAGCAGCATGTCCTTGTGAACCCCTAGAGAGGGGTTCGAATGAAAGGGGGTTTGAATATTAAAAAAATGAAAGAATATTAAGGGGGGTTTGATTAAACCCCTTAATTTATTAAAAATGTGGCTGACACAAAGGGGGGTCATTCTCCTTTCAACATGGTTTTTACAAATCTCACTCTTTCCAGATCTTTGATTTCTTCATTCTCAGAGTATTCCTCCATGTCATTTATCCAATCAATCAACTCCTAAGGGTTCAAATCTCTTGCATAGTTTAAATCTTCCATTCAAGGTCTCTTACCAATCTTAAACATAGCTTAAATCAACATCTTTACCTGATCTAATTCTTTTTCTTCTAGGGTTTCCTCATTTTGGTCAGTAGTATGAACTCTTAATTCATCATCATCACTTTCATCCTCATGTCTAAGGTTTAGACCTCTCCTTCTATCCTCTTCTACAACGTCCAATCTAAATCTCTTTATTCTCATCATCTCTATCATTTCTTCCATTCTTTTGGAAACATTGGCCATAGTAAGCATCCTCCTTTGTGGCATCTCTTCCTCAGATCTGGTGTAACTCCCTCAATTCAGTGATCTGACTACAAGGTTGCAACTGGCTCACAATCAGCACTCTATTTATAAACACTTGCAGACTACCTTAGGTCAGTAATATGTTCACTTGAAGATCTGTCAGAATGCCTTCTCTCCTAAAGGATTTGAAAACTTTGCTCTGATACCACTTGGTGCAGTCCTGGATGGAGGGTCCAGAAACATGACTATCCTATCATGCAGTCTTAGAGTAAACACAATGGAAAACACAAATAATGGAACAATAAAAGGAAATATATTGATTTAATAGCATGAACAATTACAATCTTCACATGCCCACAATATGTGACCTACTATGCACTCATAGGTTTGTCCTCCAGCTTGTTACAAATTACATGCAAAAAATATCTTTGAAGTGCCTTCCACAAATCAACTACTAAAGACTAAAGATCACCTATCATATTCACTACTACCATAATGCTTCTAATAAATTCCTATATATCAATTTGTAGCTCCAGGAATGATCTGTGTTGGCCTTAAGAGGTTCCAAAACTAGATGCTTGTGAAATGTGTATGTCAGCCAAAATCATATTGTGATGCTACATATGTTAAGAAAATATGTTTTAGTTCAAAATGTAGGTGCATTTGGTCCTATACTACCTTGTGAAATGTTTCATATGATTTCACACATCATGAGAAGGTGCGACATTCCTCATGCGCCAACCTGAATAATGGATGCTCTGAACAAAGACTCTTGATGATGCTTTTGATGGCAATAACTATCCATAGACATTTACAAACCTCCTCAAATTTGGATATGATGTAGATGACCTAGTGTTGAATCTTCATCCTGTACCGTGAACTATGAAATAATCATGTGGTAGAATATGGTGTAATCTACTGAGACTAAACTAAATGACTATGAATAGTGAATCTTGAAGAAGTGATAACTCTCCATAGACAATTGCAAACCTCCTAAAATATGGATATGATGTAGATGACATAGTGTAAATTTTTCATCCTGTGTCATGAACTCTAAAATGATCATGCGGTAGAATGTGGTGCAATCTACTGAGCTTGAAGTAATTGAAATGCAAGAAAAGAAAAGAAATCAAAATATTTTTGGTTGATGCAATATTGCCTTTTAACCTGGGATTCTCCTGCATCAAGGCTCTTGGTATGGATGGTCTACCCACAAAATTTAATAAAATTAATGTTGAGTCCAGATTGTGGATGATCTATGGTTAGTCAATAAAGAAACCATTAAAAAGAGTACACTAGGGAGTAAGATAAGAACATGTATCATTAAATTAGTACCAAACAGTGGTGATAAAGGCTAGATTAGAAATTAGAGACCTATAACTCTCCTTAATTTAGATTTTATAAGATTATGGATAAAGTTTTGGCATACAGGCTGACATATATTTTGTCAAAATTTATTAACACCTCACAAACTAGTTTTATAAAAGGTAGATATTGTTATGGAGTAAAATGTGTACCCTTGCCATTTTACACCTAGTTTAGCACCCGAGTGGACCTAAAACAATTAATTCTCAATCCCGATGATAAAACTTGAAAAAATAACTATGAGGTCAACCTAAACACACTTAAAGGGGCTTAAACTAGAGTTTCTAGGGCTAAAGGACAAGGGAGACCAAGCATCTTGCTTCCTCATTTAGCCCTAACCTAATTTAGAGGTATGTCAACTTGTGACATCTTAAATTCTTCCTCATGTTGACCCCATTTGGTTTTATTCAATCTTGGTGAGTGGGAATGTTTATAAAAGCAAGTTAGATTATTCATTTTAACTTCTTGAAGTTCTCTAAGCATTCTAAGCACTCTTGCACACTCTCCTCTTCTCTCTCATGCTCTCTATTCTTCCCTAAAGCTCTCTATGGTGGATTATTGTTGTGGCACTAACTTCTTGTAGGTCTTGTGAAGATCTCACTACTTTTACGGGCTACACCAACTTCTTTAGTCAATTTGTGATGCTTCTTCAAGGAAGCTATGGTTTCCATGCTCATGGTGATTCCTTTCCTTCATGCTTTGTTCTAGCATTCCATTCTACTTCAGATTTGCCTCTACCCTCTTAGGGTACACACTCTTGGAGATCTCATCATTGCTATTGTGGAGGTGGAAACACCATTCATAGAGATTGACTTATGAAAGATCCACCCAACATCTTTCCTTGTCTCATGTGTCCAGGTTGCATCTCGGAGAATTTTCAAAAACAATGTTATAGGAAGCAAGAGCATAGAAGGGTGAAGGCACATAAAACTCAACATTCTGCAAAACCCTAATCATCGTCTAGGGTGCCCAAGCCCCCTAGTCCTTTGGGCTACCAAATATAGATCAAGGTTGTACTCTGCCCTATGATCCTTGCTGTGGTGTTAGATTTCTGATATCTATTTTTTACAGTGTATTATGAGTAGATCTTTATTGACTAGGGTTTGATATTTTTCCCTAGTTTTCTTGGTTAGATTTGGTTGGATTTGGTTGACACTCTTCTGTACAAAAAAAAGAATAGAACCCCTATAGTTTGGCTCTCCTCCATGGGTAGTAGTGATGTAGAGGATAAACAAGAATTATAACAAAGGTTTTAGGTTCTACAAATCCTTTTAAGGTGCCTTCATCTGTACTCTGCAAGTTCTTCCTACAAGCCTTTTCTCTCTAGGATTAAAACCCCTCAAAGGACCTATTGGGCTACTTTGAATGAAAAAACTCTTTCTTGATGCATTCTTAGGCTTCTTAAATATTCAAAACACTCTACAGGGTATCATCAAAGCCCCATTTTTCTACGATGAACTCAAAAAGTCTACTTTACACTAAACCCTCAAAAGACCTGGGTTTTGACAGTCTGTTTAGACAGTAGCACACATAGTCCCTAATATCTCATGGATATGAAGATTCATGGATTTTCCTTTGGAGGACACTTCAATAATAGCCTAAAGAAGGTTTTCACCAAGTTTCATGATTTTTCAACAGAGACAATAGGAGTTATGAATTTCTTTCTATTGCTGGAAGCCTTAATTCAGAGACAAAACAATGGCAAGATTAAGCCTGTTTACTCACACCAAACACCATGAAACCAAAAAAAAATCATTGGATTAAAGATGAAAAACAATGTTTTTACTTTCCACACATTTCCATGTCTGTACCATTCTGTACATGACCATACAGGTCTATTCTCTACCTGTATACCTACAAAAACAATTAAAAATATATGCAAAAACAATGTATCTTTCATGAAAAACCACCTCCACAATTTCTTGGAGCATTCCTTCTCATTTATTCAATGCGAATGATGATCCAAAACTGTTACAAATCAAATATATGTGTCTTTTCCTTAAAAACCTAATGTCTATTCTATCAAACTTGAAATATATGCCCTTTTTCACAACCTAGAATTGAAATAAACATGTAAAGAGACCCTACATGGTCTTTCATGGTCTTTCAAGACCTTATTGGACTCAAAAACCCAACAATAAGGCTAATGAACAAACCCTAACCCTTCAACAAGCCAAAATCACATAGGAAATTCAAATTTGCATTTTGGTGGGAAAATCAAAATTTGAATTTCCAGGCTTATTTAGACAACCTAGACCATTGGGCATGATCCTAATGGACCCCCTAAGGCCTTCACCAACTCAAGTAGGACTCATAACATAAAAATGAGTCATAAAAACATCACTAGAGTGATGCTCCTGCATCAAGTAGCCAAGCTTGGTTTGTGTTCCAATGATTGTAGAAGAGGGTTTGACCTAGTTTGACCTTTTAGGCTAGGTCTATCTTTTCTACTAAACATTTTGGTGAACCTGACTCTTCTTGCACTTTTGCATCCTTCTTGCTTTAGATCTGAGTTGTTTTCTGCCCTAGATCTAATTAGGATTGATTTCATTGTTCATTTTGCATAGTTTCAAAACTAGTTTTTCCAAAATCCTTGCATTTTAAGGAAATTTAGCTAATCTTCAACCTAGGGTTTCTATATTAGTGTGTTATTTCAGATCTTGTTAAATTATTGGGTTGATTAAATGGATTTAATTTGCTATACCCTATCATCCTTGTTGTTTAGAACATTCTTGCATCCTTGCATTTGAAATTTGAAAAATAAACATTTCATTTTAGATCTTGAAATAAGCATATTTATCACATTGTTTGCATTGCACAAGGTAAGATCATCATAGCATGATTTAAATTTCTAATTTTAGTATTAGATCTGATTGGTATAATAGTAATTAATCCTTTCATGGTATTACATCTTGCATTTAGAGCTCTTCTTTACTAGGATTTTTCAAAAAGTTGAATATTTTTTTTGGAAAACCTAGTCAAACATCAAACCTAGGGTTTGCATTTGATATCTTATTTCAGGTTTTTTTTCTTTCATTAGCATTCAAAAATCTAATTTAAAATTGCTGTAGAATTTCATAAATATCACTAGTGTTCAACAAGAATTCTAGCATCAAAGAATTTTGTTTTAGGGAACAAGCATTTAAGATCTAGGGTTTGGTAATAAACCCTAGCTAGTCTTATATTTAGTGGTTGTCTTTGAAATCTTATTTTCAGATCTCTCCAATGTGGAATGATTGTTAAATCTAATTTTACATTGTTTTACCTCATCATATTGATCATATATGTTTAATTTAGAAAGCCAGAACTTTTGAGTATTCATCTTCATTTGATCCCTCCTAAGATTTCTCATGCTTATGAAGAGATCTTGGCGCAAGAGGATGAAATTATTGATAGATTCCTTAACATTACTTTACCTTCTCTTCATTCGAAAGATATCTCTTTCTAGAGATGCAACATTATAGGATGTTGAGCATACTACTTCTACTTCTACAATAGTACATAATGATTCTATGACTCATTCTATTGATCTTCCTCCTTTTGTTGATTGTTCAAGTACCTTGGATATCACTAAGAATGTTAAGACCCTTGATCTTCCTCCTTTGTTTGAATGTTCAACTACCTTAGACATTACTAAAGATAGAATCACCAACAATTATATTAACAACACTTTACCCTCCCTTCATTCTAATGCTTTCCCCTCAAAAGATGAAGCATTAATGGATGAGGAGCAATCTCTCACATTAAGTCCCTCAAGGATGGATGTTGATCTTACTCAAAAGGAAAACAATGTCAATTCAATCATCATTAATAGACTTATTCCATCCACTAATGGAATAGTGAATAAGTGCAATTCACCTCCTTTCTCTAAACTAGTCATTAGGATTCAAGGTGATCCAACACCACCTCGACCTCTAGGTTACATTCTCAATTATGCAAAGAAAATTACTCAAAGAAATTAAGGTGTTCAAAATGTGTTGTAACAATCTCATTATAATGTGGTTGCTCACACATACAACACATGTAATAACAAACAAAGTAAGAAATCACTGAGCATGCCCATTTCTCTTCCACCTTCTCAACCTATTCTTCCTTGAGCACAAATAAAATGATGAAGATCTGCCTTCTTCTACATAAATGGAAGCCATTTGTGATAAAGTATCATATCAATCTAATGAATCATCTTCTCCTAATACATGTCTTGGTAATGATGAGGTCCATTTAGATTTCAACCCCCATGGGCTTGTTGAAACAAAGATGGACCCTTATCACCATAATAAAAAATAATGTTCCTTCTTCTTCAACATATAATCACACTTCTAAAATCAACAAAGCTAGTCATATGGCCTCTCCTCTTCCTTCAGATTTGCAGATGCATTATGGGTGTGGATTCAAAATTCTTTCGAAACAAGGATACAATGAAATGGGTTGGGATGCAAAGAACAAGGAATTAAGGAACCCGTGAAACCAACACTGTACTTTTCTAAAGTAGGTTTAGGTTTTTGACATTCTCCTAAGTTCTCTCCACCATGTTCACAATAAAAACAATTGCTTCCTACTACACCTAGATCTTCTCTTTTATCTCAACAAGAGTGTATGTTTTCATGTCTACTCAAAGATCACTTAATCACTCTTCCTCCTCCAACACACAAGAATAAGATTCAAGAAAATAATCACTCAACACCTCATTATTGTGCATATCATCGAACTCTTGGACATTCCACTAAGGAATGTTGAGCCTTGGGTGACAAAATTCAACAACTTAGAACAAGGTTTGGCTCTAGCACTCCTCACCATGCTTGATGTAGTCCCTAGAGAACCTTGTCCTCCTTCCATTTTATCATAAGCAAGTTGGGGGAGGATGAATTTTTTAGATCAACTCGCAGGCATGGTCCCTCCCTCTCATTTGTGTTATGATTGTACATAATGTTATCCCCATATTGTGATGTTCTTTTAGTTCTCCCTTGTCACCCTTGTTACCACAAAGGTACAAGGAGAAAGAACACTTTGTGTCATTCCTCTATATGTATCTTCATTCTTTTATATGTTGTGATTTAGTTATTTTTTCTTGGATGATCTAGCATTATTTCACTATTTCATTATTGCTTTCATGTGATATTTCTTCCATCGTCTTCATATTTATGTGACACCTTGTTGCAATGATCGACATCATACAATGACTATACAATCTATTGTGTATCATTCTTATAAGAATTGCCTTGGCTTGTTCATTTCAGGGGCAACCCCTTGTTGCAATGTAGCTTTTAGAGAACACAAGCCATTTTGGCATGCACTTTTAGAAAGCTCTCATGATTGTTTTTATGTCTTCCTTATTTTACCTTAAAGGCAATTGCTCCCTGATCGATTTATCAATCACTCTAAGGTGGGGGAAAATATCGTGCTATGAGCCTTACTCTCATATTTCTATCAAAAAACTTATTTATTATATTCATCAAAATCTCAGCTCTCTTGGAAAGGATTATGGCAAGCTTGGAAACAAGATCTTGAGTCCATCTTGTTGAAGCTCCTCTCATGTTTGGGAGAAGGGTTGCACTACCAACTAGAGTTTGGTAGTAAGGTTGATTTGCCTTCTTATTCTGCAAGGCTTGGTGTATTCCCTTGAGTGGAAACATTTATTTTTAGATAGATTATGCGTACGATGTGTTTGTATCCTCTTATGCTTCTCATTTCTAGCTAACCTTGTTAGCATTCTTCTTATTGCATCTTGGGGAATGATGCATGGTGATTGAGACAAACTTCTCGATTGAGGTCTCCTTTATCATGCTGACTCAAGGTCTTCTGTTTATTGTTTCTTATGATTGATGTATTCCTCATGTATGTCTCTTGAGTGTTTCACATGTATTCCATGTATACTTTGTACCTTGTGTGTATTCTTCATGTCAAGAGTGTATACTTTGTGTAATACATGTATAATTGTGATTTCTCCAGTGTATGCCTTACATATGCCTTGTATTCTAAATATAACATGTATGAGTGAATCATATCATGTGTCTTATATGTATGCAAATCATCCTAGACTCCTAAAATCCTAAACATGGGGGCTTGATCACCCCGCAATTTTGGTGGCATTCTATGACTTCTATGTTTTGTGTGATTGATATTTGTCTTATCCATACTTTAGTGCATGTATGAGCATAAGATCATAACCACACTAAAGTGGAGGCTAAATGTTATGGAGTAAAATGTGTACCCTTTCCATTTTACACCTAGTTTAGCATCCGGGTGGACCTAAAATAATTAATTTTCAACCCCGATGATAAAAAATGATAAAATAGCTATGAGGATGACCCAAACACACTTAAAGGGGGTTATGCCAGAGTTTTTGGGGCTAAAGGACAAGGGCACCAAGCACCTTGGTCCCTCATTTATCCCTGGCCTAATTTAGAGGCATGTCGGCTTGTGACATTGTAAATTCTTCCTCATGTCAGCCCCATTTGGTTTTATTCATTTTTGGTGAGCGAGAATGCATATAAAAGAAAGTTATTTTATCCATTTGAACATCTCAAAGTTCTCTAAGCATTCTAAGTACTCTTTCTCTCTCTCTCTCTCTTCTTCTCTCTCATGCTCTCTATTCTTCTCTAAAGCATTCTATGGTGGCTTGTTGTTGTGGCACCTACTTCTTACAACTCTTGTGAAGATCTCTCTACTTTTGTGGGCTACACAAACTTCTTGAGTCAAGTTGTGATGCCTCTTCAAGAAATCTAGGATTTCCATGCTCGTGGTGACTCCTTTCCTTCATGCTTTGTTTTACTTTAGATTTGCCTATGTCCTCCTAGGACACACTCTTTGAGATCTCATCATTACTATTGTGGAGGTGGAAACACCATTCACGGAACTTGACTTATGAAAGATCCTAAATAGCACCCAACATCTTTCCTTGTCTTATACATGTGTGCAGGTCACATCCCAAAGAATTTGCAGAAGGCAACTTACAGGAAGCAAGAGCATAGAAGGAAAAAGATACAGGAAACTCACCATTATGAAAATACCTAATTAAGGTGTAGGGTGCCCAAGCACCTTAGTCCTTTCAGCTCTAAAATCTAGATCTAGGTTCTACTCTGTGATTTGATCCTCGTTGTGGTGTTAGATTTATGTTATCTATTTCTGATAGTCTGGTATTAGTAGATCTTTGTCAACTAGGGTTTGACATTTTGCCCTAGCTTGCTTGGTTATATTTGGTTGGATTTGGTTGACACTCCTCTATACAAGGGTAAGTGCAAGAAGTTGGGTCCACTTTTTGGCTAAAAAGTGGTGTTTTTCCTGATAATCAAAGTTTGTCATAGTTGGAGTCAAAATTTGCACTTACACAGAATCTTAAGAAAGTCCAATAACATGAAATGTACTATTTTCAGTCTAGTTTTCAAATGTGTAATTTATTCTAATACCCAGATGATACAAATTAATTTTTCATAGGCTTCTACAAAAACAACTTTTTAAAAGTCACTTTTTTAGGACAATACCATGCACATGCATGGCCAACATAATTTGACCTAAATAAAACTATTTTTCTTAATCCTTTTGGGAAAATATGTGTATTATAGTGAAGTTTGATGAGGATTTTTTATTTATAGTTTTTTTCTAAATATTTTTTTAATTAATTTTTTATTGGCCCTAATTGTTATTTTTGAAAACCACTCATGTACGACCAATGTAATTTAAAATAGACTAATCATAAAATGATTTTTTTTCATTGTGTAAAGAATAATGTGTAGATTGATGAAATATAATTCTTTTTAAAAAAGCTTTAAAAATTAAAAGTTATAAAAAATATTAAAACCTGACATTTCAAGTTTATGGACCAGTTTTCTCATAAATTAATTAAAAAAATAAAAACAAGTCAAATCATAAAAAAATTACATATTTGAAAACTACACATCATCATCTATAATGGGTTTTAATTTCATAAAGAAATTTAGAAGAAAAAGTTGTTAGCCATATTGGTAAAGATAGTCTTTTCTCTTGCTGTGAACATGGAGTTTTACTTGCAGGTCCAAGGCTAAGTGTAGACTTACCATGCCTTTCGTGAGCCTAAAACCAAATAAAAAATGTTGGTTGTGGTTTCAAACTTTTAAGAAATGGTGCCTATTCTAAAATGGGTACCTGTTATAAAAAAAAAACAAGTAGCCATTTTAAAAATACAATGGGTACTCATTTTAAAATGGGTACCTGTTCCTAAAATAGAATAGGTATCAATTTTAAAATAGGTACTCATTTCCTATATATCCATTATTTTAAAAATTACATAGTTTTATGAAATGCGTACCCGTTTAAGCTGAATACCCGAAACATAATGGGTACCCATTCTGATTTCAGCCTCAGGTGCCCATTCCTAAATGGGCACCCAATTTAAAATTCCTACTAGGATTTTTTTTTGCTAGATGCTTCCCCTATATGTGGACCCAAATTCTATCTTTTATGTACAACAAAAGAATAGAACCCCTATAGTTTGGCTTTCCTCCATGGGTAGTAGCCAAGCTTGGTTTGTGTTCCAATGTTTGTAGAAGAGGGTTTGACCTAGTTTGACCTTTTAGGCTAGGTCTCTCTTTTCTACTAAACAAATATATTTTGTAGAATTTAATCACTAGCTGAGAGGGTATGAATTGGGCTAGGGTTACTAGTTAGAATGCTGGTATGCTTTTCTTAGATTTTGAAAAGTTTTATGATACAGTTGAGTGGTCATTCATCATCATGACTCTAGAGGCTTTTGGTTTCCCTCCTATATTTTGTGATATGATAAAATTCTTGTTCAAAGATGTTGTTACACAAATTTATGTAAATGGATCATTGACATAGCCCTTTCCTCTCCAAATATCTACCTACCTTATTTGTTATTGCCTTTGATGATTTACATTTTCTTTTGATATCTAGCACTAATGATGAGAATTTAAAAGGTTTAACACTTCCAAATAATGATAATTTTATTAATATTTAGTTTGTTGAGGACAAAACAATATTTGTGGAGATGGAAGAGAGTAATTTTAAGAATATGAAAGGGAAATTGAACATGTTCTGTAAAGCCTCATGGGTTAAAATATCTGAAAGCAAGTCAATTATCCTTAGTTGGAATGAGTTTCCTCAAGTTTGGTTCAATAAGCAATGTCTTCTTTAGGGATGCCCTAATAAGAAAGTGAGATACCTTGGTATCCCCTTCTCCATTAACCCTTCTCTAAAGAAAATGTGGGAATGGGTACATGATATAATTGATAGGAAGTTACCCAGGTGGAATAAGCAATATTTTTCCATGCCAGATAGAATTCAAATCTGTAAGAAAATTTTGTCCTTTTACAATATTTATTATTCCTCTATTTGGTTTCTTAATAGAATCCATATCAATGTTATTCAAAATAGGATTAGAAGATTCCTCTGGTTCGATGGTAAAGGCAACAAAAAAAGAGTTGTCAAATGGTAGTGGTGTTGTATAAAAGAAATATTGGTGGCCTTGGGTTAAAAGACTTAAAGATTCAAGGGATAACCTTATTTGTCAAATGATAGTTAAGTATTTTATTGGAGAGGAGCCATGGAAAGTGCCATTGAGAAAAAATATCCAGCTGGCTATCCCTAAAAATACCAAGTAGTGGAAGGGATTGCATCCACATGTTGTTTTGTTTGGTAAATTTCTAGTTTCTCCCTTTGGCTGTAACCCTTTGGCTGTAATGTCTTCAAGAGTTTGTGGAAGGTATGGGAGTTGGTGAGAATTTACATTGAGGATTGCAATTCTTGGGATAAGTCTTGAAATAAGGTTTGTAGCTTTATATCCATATAGTGGAATTTGCATTAGAGCAATAAGACCCTTACTCTCGTTTAGGGGTGTTTGGATAAAAAGTGGGCTGGTAAGGGGATTAGTGTCTTCAATGATATCTTATATAATGGCTAGCTAAAAGATTGGTAGTGGATTAGCTAGTTTTATGGGTTGTCTCATTTTCTATCCTAAAGAAAGTATGCTTCAAGTTCTAATTCCCCATTGAGTTAATCCTTAACACTATAATTTATGAAAACATAGGATGGGAAGATGGGTTTGAATTACTCAAAATTAGTCTGAAGAAGCTTTATGGGATATTTACTGACTACCAGGAAGTCACCAATTATGTTAATATTTGTTGGAATATGAGCCATAATTAGAGTCAACAGTCTAAGGTGTTCAAATATTGTTGGTCCCATGTTATTGTGTCAAATAAGTCATGTTTTACATATTTGTTTCTATTGGAGAGAATTTTTGTAGGCATGAATTATTATGAGTTTGACCCTATCAAGAGTTTCTGCAATATTTGCAATCTGCTTGAATCTATTGGGCATCTTTTTTTTATTACAATTTTCCAAAGATTGTTTGGTTTATATTGTTTTCTAGCCTAGAGGGTTGGGATAGAAGAAATTACTTTTCTAATGAAAATTTATTTGTTTATGTTGATGGGTTGGGTGTGAAATATAATCTTTTTGGCTCATTTTGACTATTGAAATCCTTTGTATTTTGTGGAAACTAAGAAATGAGGATTATTATTAGTTCAAGAGAAGGCACCTTACAGAAGCTTCAAGAAGACTCATTTTTCATAATGTTGCTATGTAGGTTTTAATTACATTAGATATCTCTAAAGATAAGTTTTTAGAGCTAATGGATGAAGATAAAACATGTTTGAAAATGTCTAAAACCATAATAGCTAAATTCTAGCCTCATGATGCCATGAAGGTTAATGACAAATTTATAAAACAGTAGATGCAATTCAAAGAAAGATATAATAAAAAAGTCACCTTTGACAAGCTCTTAAAATACATGAAAGTAAAAGAAAAAGAATTACCTCCCAATGTAGATCCAGAGGTGGTCAGGGATAATAAAGATATTTCAAAAATCACTCCACCAGTTGGGACCTATGCTGAACTAGATAGATATAGTGAGATTTAGAACAAGTAGTTTCTTTTTAATGTTATTGTATAGCTGTTGGATTTTCTTAAGTACTAAAATTTTTGATATGTTGTATATGTTGATGTAACAAACATAAACTTTATACTGTGACCTTATGTAATATTTTTATAAAGATACTTGGACTGTAGAGTCCTTAGAAAATTTCTACCTAGATTGGGCTGCTAAATCATATTGTAATCTGCATTCTATCTTTTTTGGTAATATATAATCAATTCAAAAAAAAAAAGTCTATAATTGTTTAGGATTCATAAGTTGGAAAAAAGAAATCTAAATCCTTCTACGTTATTTTATATTCATTAATTAGTTTATTGTTCGTGAAAAAATGTAGGTTGAAAAATACATTATGTTTTATAACCTTCAAAAGTATTATTTAAGATTCCTAGAGAGTAAAATAGAGAATTTGTTGGTTTAATAAATGTTTGTTTGTTTAGTTGATTCCAAATGCAAGTTGAAAAAGCATTGCTTAGAATTTCTAAATTGTAAAAATTACAATTTATCGTGTTTAGTTCATGTTTTCTTATTTAGTTGATTGTTTATAAAATAACGGGATTGAAAAACACACTCTGTGTTAACATTTTTTTAGGAATCATGAGTTGTAAGAAACATGTTCACAAAAAATAGTCATTAGTTGGTCATTTATCAAAGTAATAAGGTTGACAAACATATAGTGTTTTTTTTTATCTTATTGAAGATTTGTTTAGGTGATTATTCAATTTACAAAAAGGAAGGTTAAAAAATACATTGTGCTATTGAACTAGCACTAGTTATTTTTTCATCAAGTTTTCTTTACAATTTCCAAATTGTAAAGAAGAGAATTTGTTGGGTTTCAATAATTTTATAATCACTAATTCATTACTTCATTGGTGGGAAAACTACAAGTTGAATAACACATTGTGGTGTTCACCCTGTAGAACTCTTGTTTAAGATCCATAAACAATAAAGAAGATAATTTGTTCTATTTCCAAGTTTATATTTTCCATATTGCCAAAATGATGGCTCATTTAATTGAGGACTGTTTATATTATGTTACACTAAATTTTTCCTTAGTTGGTTCAAATATATGATTCCTTAAAACATAAAAATCTAGATTATTTAGTTCATTAGTTAAACATTACCATATCTACCATTCCTAAAGTTAATCTTCTATATCATGTCTCTTGTTGATTGTTAATCAAATACAATGCATGTTACAAAATAGAACCAACACATGTTTTAAAATATCAAGATTCAAAAGCATCATGAATACTAAAAATAATCAAGAGATAATTAACCCTCCTATCTATGTAAAGAATTACATAAAATATAGGGAAAAAAGATAATGCACCTAAACTCATTATCTTCAAAGCTTATTCCCTTCCAAAAAAATTGAGATGCTACTACAACTTGCACCTATGATTGTCTTCAGACATAAATTTAAAAACACCTACAATTCTATTGATAAACACCTATGATTCACTTTAATAACACTTAGAAATTCCTATTCAGCTCTTTTGATTGTCTCTAATCTTTTGTTTCATGCAAATACATGGCATAGGTAGTTGTGAAAATAAGAACCTATGAGAAAGGCCATGCAATAAAAAGTCATTGTACATGGAAATGGTTCTAGATATATCCAATAGCATGTAGTGGCATCCATTGTTTTGTTATTCGATATATTTTCCACTATTTATCCTTTTCTCTATTCTTTACTCCTAAAGTGAAAAATAGATTTCTTGAATAATATTATTATATCTAGTGAAAGTACAAATTATATTTTTGAATATAATGATAGTATTTGGAAATAGTATTGAGTGTATGTTGGTATGTCCATGCGAGGCAAGTAAAAGCATGCAAAACATGTGCCTTAGGCATGCCCATATGTATGGAACTTAGCATTCATATAATTAGGCTTATCAAGACAACACAAACTCCATATCTAATGTAAAAAAATAAATCACTACAAAGACAATAATATCCCCTAGACCAAAAAGAGAAAAATCCTGAAGGATAACCTAAACTAAATTGATCACAATCTCTATACTTTTAGATTTGTTAAATATATATATATATATATATATATATATAAATCAATTGAAATGAATAATTATTCTCACTAACGTTTGGTATCATTGTTATTCTCAATATTGCCATATTCCTTTTATGGTTATCAACAATGAAGTAAAGGTGGTTAATCATGAATAAGTATATTTTCATGCTTTCTTTTCTTCATCGTCTCTCAATTTGATTTGAAGCTAACTACTAAGAAATGTTTTGTTTTGATAGTACCAATAGATGATTTCAAATAGTAATTTCTTTTTCTTTTTTCTCAAAATTTTACTATTATACTATGATTTCAAAATTCAATTGTGTAGCTTTTTAAGCTGAATGTATTAATATTTCATGAAAAGTGATTCACGAGAAACCATCTCTCATGAACATGGCCACTTAACACTTACTACATTTAGCTGATGATTATTATAAAGAAACATCAGAACTTCCTAAGAGATTACTCATCCAAATACTAGTTCATTCAAATACACTTAACCATAAAATTTCCCTTGTAAGAAAACTTGTTTTAACTGCTACCCTAGAATACTTTTTAAATAACATGATCCTTAAGCATGAAAAGAAGCCAATAATACAAATTTCATTGAGGATTATTGATGTAGAAAGAAACCTCTGAGTAGAGTTTCATTGAGCCTATAAACACATGGAATCTAATAATAAAGTTTCACGAGCCTCTCCAAACAACATTTGGAATCCAATAATAAATATCATAGTTTAGATAATAACAATCTCCATTCTCTATTTCATAGATTTATCCTTCGTAACATATAATAAGTTTAAACCAATAAGTTGACTGTTAAACAAATAAATTGAGTGCTACCATCTAAAATCTTTGGACATCTTCCTCATCTATTGTAGAGCATAGGCTCATCTAACGAATACCCACATGTTGCATGCTTAACAACTGAACAAACAATTTAATCAACCAATAATCTCTTCCTCATTTGTAATGCAAATTCCAAAACCCAAGTAGGAGAGGGAAAGACTTTCTTCGCGCTGTGCCTCCCCTATTTGTAGTGTACAAAAGAGTGATCTAGCCTAAGGAGTTAAACTAGGTCAAAACTCTCTTCTACAAACATTAGGACACAAACTTAGCTTGGCTTCTACCCAAGAAGGAGAGCCAGATTATAGGGGTTCTCCTCTTTTGTTGTATATAGATGGATCAACCAAGTTCAACCAAGGTCAAGCAAGCAAGCTAAGACAAATGATCAAACCCTAGAAGATGAAGATCAGACTATAATTAACTGTTAGAAGCAAATCTCAGGAAATGAAAAGTACAATAGAGATCAAAGGAAGATTCAAAACCTAGATCTTATAGTAGAAATGCCCAGGACTAGGGCACTTCGGTGCCCTAGGCCTTTTCTAGGCTTTAGTAGAATCTCAGATATCACTAGATCTGTACCTGTCTACTCTAACTTCTTCCTAATAATCAGCTCCAAAAACTTTTTTCTCTGACCTGTACACAAGGAAAGAGAAAAATATTGTGCCATGTATAAGGGCTTGCCTTAGTTAAAACCCATGTTAGTGTTCCCACCTCCACTACAACATTCATTATATCCAAGAGTATGTGCCCTAGGAGGGCAGTGGCTAGATATATAATAATATGATAGATAAATGAATGATAATGATGGTGATAACCACAAGAGATATGACATTAGTTGATGAATATGACTCAAGATCCTACACCAATAAAGGATAGTGATGAAGAAGGCTTGAAACTCCTTTCAAAACCTACAAAAAAACTTCAATAGCATCCATAAGTAGATAACACTCCAAGCATGAAGAACACTTTAGCATAGCACATAATATGAGAGCAAACTTCACATTAATCCTCTAGGTGTCATCTAAGTGTAAAATGAACTACAACACTCATTTAAATATGCATTCCCGCTCACTTACGACAAATAAAACACAATTAGGCCAAAAAATACAAACTAAGGAAGTGTCCCAAGCTGACACTACAAAAGGAGGCTAAAGATCCCAACTACGACCTGAGTGCTTGGGCGCCCTAGATGTTTAGCCCACAAACTTAAGAGAGTGGTAAATATAGTGAGCTTAGTCTAGTCCTAAGTTGATTCTATTAGGTTTATTCATCGAGATCAAGATTTTATCATTTTAAGATCAAAAAGGGTGTTAAAATAGGTCTTGATTAACAAGGCAACAAATTAGGTCCAACTAGGTGCTAAACTAAGTGTAAAATGCTAGTGTACACCTTTTATGACACTACATTTAGCCCCCACTTTAGTGTTGGTACGAACTTTTGTTTAAACTCATACTAAAGGATGGATCAAATAGACAATTATAGAAGCCCAAAGAATTCTACCAAGTTGTAGACTACAAGTAGACCCTAAACTTAGGATCATAAGGTCGCAAACACATAAGCAAAGAGATTTAAAACACAAAAGACATTGCAACATAACTCACACGTACATGGAGTACTAAAAGCATATATAGGAATACACATTGATGAGATGCTTAACATGAAGCATACACATAAGGCATAATGAATACACAGAGAATACATGGGAAACATGATGAAGACACAACAAACACAAGCTAAACATAATCCATAAAATAAACAATCATTAGAACACACATGGGAACAAACACGTAAAGAACATTACTCTAACACTATCTTTCTCTGTCGCTAGGGGTCATGTGGAAATAAGTGCCACTGTGGATCAAACACTAGTAAGGACCACTGAATTACTAGGTGACCATGACAAGTCACATTAAGTACACAAGCTAGCCAACTACGTTGCACTAGGTGGCTCATGGACTAAAGAGGAAGCATCATAGGCTAGTGAGGACTACTGAATCACTAGGTGAGTTCTACGCGAACAAGTAAATATGCAACCAAAAGAGAGCATACCATGATCTATGCCCCCACCTTAACATGACTTCTAACTCCTACAAGGGAGCAATTGATTTAAGGTAGAACAAATCACAATATAGACATGAGAGCTCTCTAGAAGCACATGCCCATAAGATATGTGTTCCCAAAAAACTACATCACATAAAAGAGTTGCCCCCACAAAAGGCCAAACCGAGGTGATGCTAGAGGCATGATACACAATGGATTTTGTGGTCATGGTATGGTGACGAGCATGGCAACAAGGTGCCACAAAAATCAAAACATAAAAGAAGCAATAAATTATATTAAGTAATAAAACAAAGGGATCTACTTAACTAGCGTCAGTATAGGAATGGTTGTTATATATATATGGAACTATCATTATCTACCAGCTAGTAGAACTATAGAGACAAGGGAAGGAGTATCACATTAAATCAAAAAATAAACATCCCTTTGGTTAACAAGGGAGAATGCTGAAAAATCCTATGACTTGCATCGTCCCCGAAGGACACAACAACAATACAAATTACGACATATAGAAGAATGATGATACAAATACAGAGAATGTCACAACAGATTTTAGTCACTTTGTATCCTTGCACCTATAAGGGTGTCAAGGGTCATCGAAAGAGAGATTAACAACACAAAAACAATAAGAGCACAAATGAAATATCAAGAAACACATCATGTGGGAAAACAATCACATGCACTCATAACATAAAAGAAAAAGGTACCTCACTTGCAAGTCAACCTAAAGAAAATCATCCTCCTCCCAATCATGCTCATCATCCATTTAGAAAGGTGGACAAGATGCAAGAGGAACTATAGCATGTGAGGTATAAGGAACAATGACCATACCTACATTATCTTCAGACTCACTATCAAAAAATGGTACAATAAGCTCCATAGTAGCTTGTGAAGGTTCTTCTTTCTCTGTAGGAGACACAATGGTAGTATCTGTCTCTTTTACATCTATCAGTGATAAATGCTTGTGAGGAAGGAGATTATCCTCTCCTTCAGAAAGGCAAGCCATAGAATGATGATGCTTCTTTATTTCTCTTGAAATCTTACTTTACTTTATTCATGATGTTTGTGAGGGGAATCCTAGTGTCTTCAAACATAGGTTCCTTTTCTTTCTTTGCTTCTTCATGAATTCTAGTTTTTTTTGTGTCATTGCATTAGTCAAATACTTTGGGCATGACATTAGTGGTCTTGGGATTTGCTAACCTTGGTTGGTATCTTGTTGACATTATCAATGACATTAAATGTCTCATATATAGGATGGAAGGGTGATGAGGAGTGCACAATGAAAGTGCACAATTTATCAAAATTGACTTTTGAAACCATCGGTGAGACTCCTACTTCTGTCTCAGTGATCTGCCCTTAGTCTTTCATTATCGGCCAAACTTACTCTATCGGCCACTTTGAAACTTATCTCTCCAATAGCATAACTCTTCCTGATGAGTGATCTACATTTCTTTCCTATTGGCAAGAAAAATGCTATCAGCTTCATTAGAATCTATCTCGCTGATACACCGATCACTCTAATGACACCTCCAAACCACACTCATCGGCAAGACTTACTTCGTCGGTGGGATCTTTTACTCTCCTTCTGATGCACCGATGTATCAACTTAGTAAATGCTTGGCATGAATTTCTATTTCTGGTGGACTAAAGTTTCTTTACCCTAATTTTACCATTACGACTGGTCATCGTTTGTATCTGACAAAATATACATTCTCAAGATACATTCTCAACATGCTTTTGCGATATGCATTCGCAATATACATTTGGTAAAATGATACGAAACTTATGCCGATGCACCGATGGACTAACCCGTTGGTAACACTTCTCTCTTATCACCCTAATATGCCACGATCAGTAAGACCAATGCTGTCGGTCCAACTCCAAGCTATCTACTCGATGACCTTGTCATTCTGATATGAATATTTAAACCATGACTTCCAATCTTAGCTTGAACCTCTCTTCAACCACACTATCCTTATCGCTCCAAGAGAGAAATATTTTGTCGATACTCTCGGTCTCACTGATAATGACTTCAACAATTCTGTAACTTGATGAGTCATCCACTCTTCAACCAAACCCTAGCACATGGAGATGCTAGGCGATCTTTTGTGCAAAGTCACCCTGTTTGGATCCTCTGCACTATTGGACACAAAAACAAAATAAGGAACAAAACAAATACTTATACAGTGATGCCATTCCACTGATTTTGATAGAAATCATACCAGTGGAATGCTTCACATCAACATGCTACAACAATGGAATGCACAGAAAGAACTACACTTTGAACAAAAATCTAGAATTACACAATATACAGTTATCAAGAATAGAAACTCAAATTGACAGAATAGAACAGTTTTATTTCTTCTCAGAACAATACACAATCCCCTTCATGCACCCTTCTCCTCTTCCATGGTTATTATCAACTCATCCTTCTAGTAGTTGGAAAACCAACTGATGCAAATAGTTGGAAGACCAACCGATCCAAACTACTTCAAACCATCTTACTGCACTAATTTTGCAATTACGTGATTACAATTTGACAAAAACATGTCCTAGGTCTTGAAGAACCTAGAGACAAGCTGAAATGAAAATACATTGGTCAAATAGACCTTACTACAAAAGAAAACATGATTTTATAGGTGCTCCTACACCATACTCCCCAGAAGAAAAATGTCTCAAGTCCTCTTAGAGACCAATTCTTGTACATCTCTACCTTGCTTTAGAATGTCTTCCTCCAGTATCTATGTAGCTTTTGAATCTAGAAGCCCTTGCCACTTAACCAGATGTTCAAAATATGTTTTGTGCCTTGTCTTCTTGGCTTCTCTACTTTCCAAAATGTACTCCATTGTTGGTGGCTCCCTAGAAGGTAAATGCTTTAGCCAGTCTTCATTTTCCTAGATAGGGTCTTTTGCATTCTCCCCTATATTAGGACTTCTGTATAATGTCAAATTAGCAATGTTGAATATGGGTGAAATGGCAATATCATCAAGAAGCTCAATCTTGTAAGAATTTGGACCATACTTCTCTAGAATCTGACAGGGTCCAATCT
Organism: Cunninghamia lanceolata; assembly: GCA_027924645.1. Classification (NCBI taxonomy): domain Eukaryota; kingdom Viridiplantae; phylum Streptophyta; class Pinopsida; order Cupressales; family Cupressaceae; genus Cunninghamia; species Cunninghamia lanceolata. The sequence goes on from BSBN01000888.1 coordinate 8,515,408, forward strand.
TCCACATCATCAATTTGCTGTGGCCTCCTTTTGGCAGCCTATTTTTGTTCAAATGAACCATGACCAAATCACCTACCCAATACTGCACATCCCTCCTTTGATCTATTCAAGCCTTCATCTTCTGACTATTCTAGTGTAAAATATCTTTGACCTATTGGTGTATTTCTTTCATGGCTTCTGTAAATGCATCAGCATGACCACTCCTCTTGTCCAACCCCTAGACATCTCTCAATTCAAAAGTACCCCTGGGGTGACTACCATATACAATTTCAAAGGGACTCAGACCTGTGCTCCTGTTTGTCAAGTTATTATAGGCATATTCTGCTTGTGGGAGTATCACATGCCAACTATTGCCATGTTCTTTTGTTAAACATCTACGGAGATTGCCCAAAGATCTATTGACCACCTCGGTTTGCCCATCATTCTGAGGATGATAGGCTGAGCTAAAAGACAAGTTTGTTCCCAATCTTTTCCACAAAGTTCTCCAAAAATGTCCTACAAATTTGCTATCCCTATTAGATATAATGCTCAAGGGTAGCCCATGAATCTTGACAATTTCTTTAAAGAACAAACCTGTAATGTAGCTAGCATCATTAGTGGTCCTGTAAGGAATGAAATGAGCCATCTTGCTGAATCGGTCTACCACTACAACCACACTATCACAACATGTCCTTATTTTGGGTAACCCCATCACAAAATCCATACTCAAACATTCCTAAGGCCTGTTGGGCATTAGCAAAGGTTGATACAATCCTGCATTGGTTGAGACTTCTTTTGCTCTTTGGCATACTATACAACTTTCAACAAATTTTTTGATGTCAGACTGTATTCTTGGCTAGAAATAAAATCTCCTTACCAGATCTGAAGTCTTATTCAATCCAACATGTCCACCCAAACCACCACTATGTTTTTCCTTCACAATATTATCCCTCATTGAACATTTAGGGATACACAACTAACATCCTTTGAACAATATTCCATTCTGCAATGTAAAATCTAAAAACTCACTATGAAAAGTATTAGCAAATTCATTGCATACCTTGTAGATTTCCCTGAAATCCTGATCTTCTTCATACAATTCCTTGAGTGACTTAACACCCATGCTTTGCAACTGCACTTCTTGGACTGTCAACACCCTCCTGCTGAGAGCATCTGCCACCTTGTTTGTGACTCCTTTCTTATGCTTAATGGTGAAAGTGTATGCTTACAAACTTTCCACCCATTTCATATGTCTGTGGCTGAGTTTGTCCTGCCCATTTAGAAAACTGAGAGCATGGTTATCTGTATATACAATAAACTCCTTGGGAAGCAAGTAATGTCTCCATTTTTTTAGAGCTTGTACCATAGCATACAACACTAAGTCATAAGAGGAGTATTTCCTCTTGGCTTCATTTAACTTTTCATTGAAGAAGGCTACTGGTCTGCCTTCTTGGCTCAACACTGCTCCAATGGCCAGCCCACTTGCATCACATTCAATTATGAAAACCTTATTGAAATCAAGTAACACTAAGACAGAGAATTTAGTAACTTTCTATTTCAGACTCTCAAAGCTCCTATCTACTTCTCTCATCCACACAAACTTCACCTTGCAACCACCCTTGATGGTTTCCAACACAGGTGCATAGATGGCATTGTAGTTCTTAATGAATTTCCTATAGAATGTGGCCAAACCATGGAAACTCCTTACCTCCCCTACTATTTTAGGTGTGGGCAAATTTAGAATAGCCTCCACCTTTGAAGGGTCCATTTTCAAATCACCTTTGGAAATAACAAAACCCAAGTAGATCAACTCTTGTTTCATGAAGTCACATTTGTCCAAGTTTATCAACAGCTTCTGGTCTTGTAGCCTCTTCAATACTATTTCCAAATGTTTCAAGTGTTCTTCCTTGCTCTTGCTGAACACCAAAATATCATCAAGGTAGACTACCACAAACTTACCTATGAAATCCTGCAATACTTCATTCATTAACCTCATGAAAGTGCTAGGGGCATTTGAAAGACCAAAAGGCATCACAAGCCACTCATACAATCCTTCATTGGTTTTGAATGCTATCTTCCACTCATCCCCTTCTCTTATCCTTATCTGATGGTACCCACTCTTCAAGTCTATCTTAGAGAAATAGGTAGCACCCCCTAAATAGTCCATTAGGTCTTCAATTCTAGGAATAGGAAACTTGTATCTGATGGTTATCCTATTTATTGCCCTAGAATCAGTACACAGTCTCCATTTCCCATCTTTCTTTGGTGCCAAAATAGAGGGGACTGCACATGGACTCAAACTTTTTCTTATTAACCCCATTGTCTAAAAGTTCTTGAACCTACCTGGCTATCTCTTCATTCTGCTGAGGGGTCATCTTATAAGCTTCCTTATTGGGAAGTACAGTTCCCCGAATGAGATCAATCTGATGGATGATATCTCTAATAGGTAGTAGTGAGTCTGGTATGTCTACTACAATTACTTCCTTATAACTCTCAAGTAGTTCTCTGACCTCCCTAGGCCCTACCTCTCTCATATTTTCTCTTTTCTTCTCCTTAGGTTTCACAACCAGAGAAAAACCTACTCCACCAGATTCTTCTAGTGTTTCAAGGAATTCCTTCTCTCCTACCATCATTACACTAGACCCTATCTACTGTGGATCCCCTTCTACCAGTGACTATATCCTATAAGTTACACCATCCTTTTGGAATGAGTAAGCATTATTTTTCCCATCATGATGAGCCTTTCTATCAAACTGCCATGGTCTACCCAGCAAAAGATGGCAAGCATTCATTGGAAGGATGTCACACAAAATATTGTCTCTATAACCCCCAATACTGAATTCTACCCATGTTTGTTCATTAATGACTATATGTTGTCCCTTGTTTAACCAACTGACCTTATATGGATAGCTATGGGGTATCTTATCTAATTTCAATTTATCTACTGCTTCCAAAGATATAATATTGTCGGTAGAACCAGAGTCAATAATAAATTTATAAACCTTTCCTTGGATCTTGTAGTTGACTCTAAACAAAGCCCTTCTTTGTGATGGTTCAGTCTGTACTAGTTCCTTGAGCAACGTCCTCTTGATCATCAGATTTTCTCCCATCTCTAATGTCAAATTCACTTCAGGAGATGTCGCACTCCTTGCATCCTCTTGAATCAAAGTGGTTCTCTTCTCACCACCATGAGAAGTTGAGGCCTTCTTTGGACACTTGTATGTCAGGTACCCTATCTGATTGCAGTTATAACATCTAATGTTGGAGAACTCGGATCCTCTACCTGATCCATTTGTCCCACCTCTTCCATTAGGCCTTCTTCCTCGGTAGCCTCCTCTACTACTTGACTCCCCAACTTGCTCTCCTTGGCTAGACTCACCATTAGGCCTCTAGTTAGGACTTCTTCCTCCAAAATTACCTCTGCCTCTAAAATTTCTGCCACCTCTTCCTCTACCTTACTACTCACCTTTCCTCTGCAGCTTCTCCTTAGCTCTTAATGCTTCTTGAAAACATTTCTCCACAGTTTTAGGGGTCAGCAAACTTATCTCATCTTGAATATTGAACCTCAGACCATTTAGATACCTTGCTACCTTGGCTTTTTCATCCTCCATGTACCCACAACGAAGAGTGTATTTGTGGAACTCCTCGGTGTAAGTAGCTACATCCATATCTTTTTGCTTGAGGTTCTACATTTTCCTGTAAATCTGCACCTCATAGTTAGATGGAAGGAACTAAGACATGATCTTCTCTAGCATTCTGCTCCATGAAGAGATCATACTCTTCCCATTCTTTACTCTTTCTCCTTGGGCGTAATTCCACCATGTAAGGGCAACGCCTTTGAGTTTAGTTTTTGCAAACTTAACTCTCTTACTTTCGGGAACTTCCTTGTATCTGAAGTAGTTGTTCATAGCCTCAATCCATTCCATGACTTCATCAGCATTCATCTTTCCACTAAACATGGGGATATCTATCCGAGCCTCTGAAGAGTCCTTTCCAATAGCATTAATGGCTTCCAGAAATTGCTTTTGTTCAGCCGGTATCTCTGCCTCTTCTCCTTCCTCTTCTTCTTCCTCTCCATTAGATTCATCATCTGATTTCTTTCCTATCTTTGGTGCCTTCAACTCAGCCTGGAGTGTTTCCTTGACTCCAATCTTGATCATCTCTTCCATCTCTTGGAACCTTTTCAGCAACTCTGTTGTCATCCCCTTTGGAGGCATGATGCTAGCCTCTCCTTCACTCTCCTCTGCTAACATATACAAGAACAACCACAGAACCTTTTATGACTCTGATACCAATATGATGAGGAGTGCACAATGAAAGTGCATGACTTATCAAAATTGACTTTTGAAACCATCGGTGAAACTCCTACTTCTGTCTCAGCAATCTGCCCTTAGTCTTTCGTTATCATCCAAACTTACTCCGTCGGCCACTTTGAAACTTATCTCTCCAATAGCATAACTCTTCCCAATGAGTGATCTATGTTTCTTGCCTGTCGGCAAGGAAAACGCTATCAGCTTTGTTAGAATCTATCTTGCCAATACACTAATGACACCTTCGAACGACACTCGTTAGCAAGACTTACTTCATCGGCGGGAGCTTTTACTCTCCTTCTGATGCACCGATGTATCAACTTAGTATATGCTTCGCGTGACTTGCTATTACTAGTGGACTAAATTTTCTTTACCCTGATTTCACCGTTACGACTAGTCACTATTTGTATCCAATGAAAGATACATTCTCAAGATACATTCTCAACATGCTTTTGTGATATGCATTCACAATATACATTCGATGAAACGATACAAAACTTACGCTAATGCATCGATGGACTAACCCATCGGTAACACTTCTCTCTTATCACCTCGATATGCCACGATTGGTAAGACCAATGCTGTCGGTCCAACTCCAAGCTATCTACCCGATGACCTTGTCATTCTGATATGAATCTTTAGACTGCGACTTCCAATCTTGACTTGAACCTCTCTTTGGACAGACTATCCTTATTGCTCTGAGAGAGAAATATTTTGCTGATGGTCTTGATCTCACTAATAATGACTTCAGCAATTCTGTGACTTGACGATTCGTCCACTCTTCAATCAAACCCTAGCACATAGAGATGCTAGGTGATCTATTGTACGAAGTCACCCTCTTTGGATCCTCTACACTGTTGGACACAAAAACAAATACTTGTATAGCGAAGCCATTCCACTAATTTTGACAGAAATCGTACCAGTGGAATGCTTCACATCGACATGCTACAACAATGGAATGTACAGAAAGAACTACACTTTGAACAGAAATCTACAATTACATAATATACAGTTATCGAGAATAGAAACTCAAATTGATGGAATAGAACACTTTTATTTCTTCTCAAAACAATACACAATCCCCTTAATGCACCCTTCTCCTCTTTGATGGTTATTATCAACTCATCCTGCTAGCAGTTGGAAAACCAACCAATGCAAACAGTTGGAAGACCAACCGATCCAAACTGCTTCAAACCATCTTATTGCCCTATTTTTGGCATTATGTGATTATAATTTGACAAAAAAGTGTCCTAGGTCTTGAAGAACCTAGAGACAAGCTGAAATGAAAATACATTGGTTAAATAGACCTTATTACAAAAGAAAACATGATTTTCTAGGTGCTCCTGCACCAAGGGGTATGAAGTATCCCACATTTTTAGGGAAGATAATAAAGTTGATGATGCCATAGACAACCTTGGCACCAATCTCAGCTCATGGCATTCTTGGAGGAATATTGAGAATACCCTTGCAATATTCAGACCCTGCTTTCTAAAGATTTGAACCCTAATGGCATGCCATGATTGGATTTATTTTGGCCCCTTTTCTTATTGATGTTAAGTTGGAGGACTAATTCTGTCAAGCTATTTGCCACTAAGTTGACTTCTAATAAAGTTAATGATAATGGAAATAAACAAGCTAAGGCTGACTAGATTACCAGGCAGATGACATGGATGGTTTATAAGGTGGCTCAATATGATAGAGTGGATATAGCTTGAGGGTGGTAGGTAGCAAATAATCATTTGGTGGCACGTTATTGCATGAAGTAGTTCCCTAGCACACTCCATCATTTAAGATTAAGCCAGAGGCAGATTTCTCATCATTATGGGGAAAATTTGAGAGACGACCATAGTGAATACTAAATTGGGAGATTCTTGAGATTTTTTAGAAGGAAAAGAAGGAACTGCGAGTTACATCAGTTAGTAGCATATTTTTACTATCTCGTTTCCTTTGCATTTACATTCGAAGTTCTTCTATTTTGTTAGGGCTAAAATTATGAGAATGATATGGGATAGGGTTAGAATTGAACCCATCTCATATGAAGAGGTTAAATAGGATGGTACTCTGTGGCACATTTACAATTAAGGAGGGGTGATGTTATATTTTGAACGGTTAAATGGGTATGATGAGAATCTCTCTATGCAATTTGCAAAGTCATGGGATCATCACCATGTTTAGCTTTGTGGATTTAGTTTCAATATTAATGAGGAGGTTATTGGGTAGGCCACATGGATGAGCTATAAGGGTAAGAAGGTTCATAGGTAGAGCAAGGTGCCTGATATAGACATCATGTCCATCTTCTTCACGAAGGCAATCATCTGGTCAAATTGTAGGGTAGCTTCAAGAGGGAGAAATTACTAGACCCTTGGGATAAGGTATCTTTTGTCATTATGCAGTACTTCACGTTGGAAGGGCGATTCAAGTGCTATTTCCATTACCACTTTTCCCTCTTTAACCATTTCAGGCACAAGGTTTTTCGTAACTTCCCATTCTATATATTCTCTTCTCTCAAATCCTCTATTAAGGAAGGCATAGAATCCCATGTTAAAAATATTGTTAAACCCCCCATCCCCCTTCATCAGGGCTTGATCTTCTATCTGTATCACTTCCATCTTGTCCTCTATCTCCCTAATCCCATTACAATCAGCCTAGTTGAGCATTCCCCTCCTAGCTTTACTATTGAGAAGAATGTTGAAGACCTTGCCGTGGAAGAAGCCCCGAGGGTTAAGGGTAAAAGGAAAAAATTATGTCTTTGAAAGAGGAGATCCTTGAGCTCCCTCTATGGGTGATGTTGTTGTCCTTAAGAGTTTTATGTTGAAACCCTCTCTGGTTTAGTCTGGGTTCGAAGGAGATACTGCTGGTGACAATTGGATGGCCTCGGCCACTAAGTCCAAAACCCCATCAAAACAAGCCAAAGGATAGCTACCCCTAAATCCCAAGAGAGTAAATATAACTCTCAGGAGGAGGCAATTATTGGTCTTTGCTCCATTAAATAGAATTATATTAAAGATAGGGATAAGGCCTCTGCTACAAGGAACTTGGAGGAGTATATAAACTAGTCCAAGAAAAAACCTAAAGGGATTTAAACTTAGGTTAGTGCAAAATACACTATGTAGGAAAGTAAATTTGTTGATATGGATATGCGTGTTTCCTTTACCCAACCCCAATAGAAGAAGAAGGGAAAGGATGTGCCTATTGGTTTTAAAGGTAATAAATCACTCAGTGTGAGAAGGTCTAATAGAATTCCTGGTATCCAAACTCCTAGTCTTAAGGGGGCTTGATAAATCTAGTGACTCTTAGTCTGATGAGAATTATAAGGAGGAGGAGGATAATGAGACTATTAGGGGGAGAGGGAAACAATCTATTCCCTAAAATGAATGAGTCCAATTCTAAGGATGCTATGCATTAAATGAAGGACCTTGTTCAAGTGCCACCTTCTGGTAAGGAGGGAGGGACTTCCGCTGCTGAGAAGGGATGTGATCTGTGTGTGTATACTACCTATGAGGTGACTTCCCTCAAAGCTAAGATTGTTGAGCTAGAAAGCAACTTGATGGTCTTGGCCCATTTTAGCACCAAAGTGATGCATCAGTCAGCTACTAATTTATTAATGCTACAGGACCTGGAGCTTAAGAAGCATTGGATTGGGATTGACTACATGGGGCAATATGAGGAAATGTATAAATTTCTAACAGATGACTAGGTTAAGCTCTGATAGTAATTTTGTAGTCTTTTATCTTCTTTTTTGGTTTTTGATTAAGTATGTTTTGATCTCAACTTCATTGTGTGTCTTCTGTTGAAGTACTATTTTAGCCTGCTATGGCCTTTTTTGCTATGCATTGTGGGTATTTTTTGTATAGGGATCAAGACCCTCTTTTCCTGCTTCCTTAATTAAAAACATATTATTTTCTATCTCAACTTCACTTCCTAAATAAGATTCATGAAATGCTATAAGTGTATCCAGGTTCTTGGATGATCCTTCAATCACCCTTTTAACCTATATCTTGTGAAAATGTTCTTGTAGCCATAATGCGTGCACTCTTGCAATAGGCCTACATTGTATCATTTTACTTGCAAGAATTAAAATTAACTAAATTCTATCCCTCAAAACCCTACTTTCCTCATTCAACGTTTCATTATCTATTTTTCCCTTTCTAAGTTATTACAATTTCTCCTTTTGATTGGTATATGTAATGAATGAATCATGTTCCAATTTCTCTAATTTTCATTCATGTTCCTTTAGAATACATGTTTCTTTATTCTTTACCTACATTATAGTAACTTCAAATTCTATAACTTTGTTTTAAGTGGCCTTATCTCATTGTCTTGTTTCACAATCAACTCACACCTACATGCTCTAACTTGATTAGACCTATAGAAAACTTATTGAACCCTTCTATAGGCCCATCCTATTCAATATCTTTAGAAACAAGATCAACAAGTTCTTGTTGTTCTACCATAACTACCTTCTCTATATGTATCATTGATTCAAGTTCTCCTTGAACAGAGCCTTCTTCTACATGCATTTCTACTACATGATTCACCATCATATAACTTTTAGCTACAAGTGTTCTAGTGCTCCATGACACCGTTTCCTCCAAAATCTCCACCTCCAAATCAAATTGATGTTTTTTCTCTATTACTATAGCTTTTTTACAAACCATGGATGCTAAGTTCTCAAGTCTCGTAGATGACCTTACATTTAGTTTTGGCGTAGGGGCTTTTGCATGTTGTTCATCCCCATATTAAGATTATTCTATCCAAATATGTCACCTTGTAAATTTCTTTCTAGTATCTCTTGTTATAGCTGTAGAGGGCCCTACTTTATCTCCTTGAGCCCTACTTGTAGGAGGTATATTACTTGTTTCAATATGTCCATGTTCATCTTCTTCTACAACATCCTATCCTTATGTAGCATGTGTTGCAACAAACACTTCCCAAGTTAATTAGGTGTGCCTTCATTTAAAAGCCTATGTTACAACCAACTTAATTAACCCATGATGCACCAAGTATTTGAGTTTGGAATTTTTCACCTCTAGAGACATCTTTCTCAAGGATTTGAATAAAAAATAAGGAACATTCATGATTCTTTGATGTATCAAATGCACCATTAAATGAAAATGAGAACTATAGATAAATGAGTACCTTTTATCACAAGTCACATACTAAATGAGAGCATATGCCACGTCTAACCATAGCTCTAGTAGTAAGGTCCACATGATGGTTTGACCAAGTACCATTTGAGTTCACTCTTATGTCTTGAAAACTCTTTGCAAATGCTTTCTAAATCTCACCTACCAATTGGAAAATACTACTCTCTAGTGTTAGGAAACTCTACAGCAGCTATGACCAACTCCACATAAAAAGGAAACCCAATTACCCTCATTACAATTTTAGTCTCCTAGCATCCCATGCTAAAATCCAAGGCAACTTAGTAATCAAATCCTTATAATCATTTGAGAAATTCTGACCAACCTACCACCTTAAAAATGTGATAAATATCTAGTTTTCCTTCAACTAGTCAACACCTCTCGACTCTCTTAGATTATGTCCACTACCCATTATGTTCAAACCTCTAGCCCTTGCCTTTACAACCCTACCTCATCAATTTAGTTCCACATCATTCCACTATTATTTGGTACTAGACATGTCATAAATAAAAATAATAAAAAGTGGCATGTGTAATGTGTCTACGTTAGGATTGAAAAATTGAAAAATATTAGACTAACTTAATAACTTGATAGGATGGTGTTGGGAATTAAGGTATCTTAACCTTGGTAATTCCTTGCATTTATTATTCTAATGTAATTTTTTTACTTAGCCTCTTTTGTAATTTTGTTGCGCATCTTGTTTTGTCATTTAGTGTGAAGTGGCACGATGAGTTGTCACTCCACTTGTACGATGACTAGGATGGTCAACACACTCCATGTGGAGATAGGTGTCCCTTTTCTATGGTAGAGATTTTATACCATGTGTTGGCATCTTGAATAGTGTGTAAGTGAGTCTTGACCAAAACAGTTATGAAAGATTCCTATGACAGAGTTATGACATGTAAGAGTCAGAAATAGAAGGTTCTATGACAAGTGAAGACATGTGTCACAAGGCATCTTGGAAGAAGGTATATTTGGGCACACCAAGGAGGGTTATGGAATGCTATAAGAGAATATGCTATTTATAGCTTGTTTATGATAGATTCTCTTACAGCTGTAAGATATGTCAATATGACAGATTCTATGACAGTTGTAAGTGTCGTAAGAGCATCTGTCATTGTCCATCTTGGGAATAGGCAACCTCTTTGGGATGAGGTGACTTGACAAGTGTTAGGAACATCCTACAATGTTGGACAAGTGTCCATAGGTGTCAGTTTTGGGCCATGAGGCCATGTTCGACACCCATCTCAAGATAGAGCCATTTTTGCCTTGTATTTTCTATATAAATAGGTGCTTTGGAGAGGATATGTGTTATTTGATTGACAGGTACTATTATGCTACCAGTTTGTCTTCAGATATGAGTGTGGAAGACTCTTGAGAGCTTGTATTGCAAGTGTCTTGTAAACCATTTCAATTTTGATAATACATTGTGTAAGTTTTGGAGTGGGGTTTTTCACCCGATAAGGGTTTTCCCCATGTATATCTTGTGTCTCTCTCTTCTGTCTCATTTCTATGTGTATGTGTTTGCTACAATATCTTCATTGTTGTTGTTAACATTCTATAATTGTAAAGGATAAAACAAATTTGTACTTTTCTTTCCTCTTTAGATTAGTGTAGGAAGCGATTTCCGCACACCTAGCTTGCTTTCAGTTGGTATAAGAGCCTAGCCAGTTTTGGTTCTAGCTGCTAGGTAGGGGTTTTTGAGCTAATCTTAGGTTGAGTGGGAGTCTGTGTAGAGTATTGTGATCTATGAAGTCAAAATTAAGTTGAAACACAAATGATATATCTTCACAATGACCCACAAATCCAAGATAGGGTGGAAGGAGTTGCACCCAAGATCCTTAGATTTTACCCAAGATAATGAAATGTGGATTACTCAAATGCATTCAACACAATATAGATAAGAGATTGGATGATAGATTGATAGATTAGATGGAATGGCTAGAGTGATTTTGGCATTATGATTGTATGATGAGGAGATTCAGAGAAATTTGGGCAGAGTTTGGATGCAAGATGAAGTTCCCCCTTCAATGGCTTGGGTGAGGATTTCATTTATAGATTTCTTGAAAACAAGATGGAGGCCAAGGATCAAGAGTTGAGATCAAGGGTTAGAAATGAATGAGAGTTAGGGTTAGGATTGGATTCATAGCCTTGTGACAAGTGTCACAAGGAGAGTGATGAGAGAGATCAAAGGTGGAAGCTTGGTCAATGGGATTGGAGGGCTCTCATTATTTGTGAATTTTAAATTCACATTGGGAAAGGTGTGGAGGATAAAAATGAATTAAAGATTCATTTTTTGGAAGAGTGGATATGACAAGTGAATTAAAAATTCACCTCATGGGGGAGTGTGAATTAACAATTCACTTTTATGTGGAGATGTGAAGATGTACTCTTACATGTGTAAGAGAGTGATAAATGAGATGTAAGGAGGATTTGACCATTTGAATAAGAAATTGATTTTTATTCAAAGATGTGTGGAAGGATGGGCTAAGTAAGGTTGATTAAGTGTTTAGCTTAATTAACCTAGGTCTAGGGGATAGGCAGGCTAGGGTAGATTGATCAATAGGATAGATTAATCAGATAACAATGATTTATCTAATTAATAGGGATTAGGGAGATGGACAAAGTTAAACAAATAAATATTGAGAATATTTATTTAATCAATGAGGATAGTGTTGTAAGGTCTAGTGATAAATTAAGTGAATTAATTGATCACAAAGGGTAGACAGATGGTTAGGGATAAATTGATTAAATAAAATGAATTTATTTAATTAATAGGAGGGATAAATTAGTCTAGAGGTACAGGAAATTGGTTTGCAGAGGAAGTCAATTTTAGGTGTCTACATTTGCCCCTCTTTGAGATGGTGTTGCGGCTAAGTAACATCATTTCAAAGAAGTTAAAACATAGAGTTGGATTGGATAGAAAAAAGATTTTGGATTAGAAGAATAGGGTAAGGTTTGGGGATAAATGGTAAGGGTGATGCCCCCTCGAGAGGATAGGTGGGTTTCAAGAACACGGTTGTGCTCTCGAAATGGATGGAATAGATTGGTTGAACTGGTCAGAGGATAAGTGGTGGGATGAAAGGATGATGATGTTGGGAGATGATTGGAGGATGATCATTGTGCTGAAAAATGATTTAGAGCAATCCTGGGTTTGATATAGCAAAGTAGATATTTTCACCAAGGTATAGAAGACTAGGGTGATGATGCTTATCCAACATTTGCATGGACTAGACACATAGACAAAGGGATGATCTCATGCATGCCCAAGATAGTACAACCTTGTCTACATGAGGGAAGGGGACTCATAGCATAAGTCCTTAGTACACAAAATGTATGATGAACCTTAGATGCATAAGGAGATCAATATGCTAAAACTGACCCTATGATCAACAAGATATGAATACTAGCTTGGAGTAATGAGACCAACCCACAAGCACAGCATACAAAGCAAGACTATGCCCCATTCTAGATGTTTTCACCACATACCATGATATAGTGAGATCAAGGTATCTTTGATGTGATCTTTGAATAGGACAAAAGATAAAAATCAAAAATGAAAAGACCAACGAACCAAAAAACTGACCATTGTATCTCTTGCCAAGATGGATGATGATTGGATAGATTTTGCCTATCGTAGGAACAATATATTCCTAAGGAAGGAATCAATTGATGATTGGATCATGCTTAGTTGATGTTGTAAGATTGGCTCAAGATATGATGGTGACAAGTTGTGGTTGATGTTGATTTGATAGTTGATGATTTTTGATAAGGGATGATGCTTTGATAGGTGATGCGATGCTTGAATCTAGTGTAAGCTCAGTGGGTTGGATGGGTGCATCTTATGGACCTGAGTACTGGAAACTTCCTGCGTATTCTAGATTGCCTACATACCCTGTATCCACGGGATCAAGGCACATTAAGATGCAAGTGGTTATGATATGTAGTTCTGATTTGTGATGATGATGTGGGATGGTTGAGGATAGGTGTAGTGATGTTGGAAGATGATGTGTTTGGATGATTTGAGTGATTTTGAGGATGTTGGGGGATGATGAGATGTTGATGGAACAATGTTGATTTTGTGCTGGATATTTTTGGGATTTTATGGATTTTTTGATGTTTTTAGATTTTTGATTTTATGATTTTATGATTTTTTAGATTTTCATGATTTTGGACAAGGAATGGTCTATTATGAGATGGTTGCATTGGATTTTGTTTGGATTTCCTTTGGGCTAGATACCAATGACAAGGGGACACCAAGTCTAGAGGTGAAGGTGATGGGGTTGGATAGGGGGATTGGCGATGAAAGGATAATGAATAGGAGATTTGATAAATGGATAGATACATGTGGATAACGGGTAGGGTGGGGGATAAAGGATTGGGTAGGGATACATGATAGATGGATGGGGGGTTTGGCAGTGGAAAGTGATAGAGAGGAGATTCATGATAGATGGATGGGGGGGTTTTAGGATTTTCTCCAAGGGCTAGGTTACAAGGAATCATATGTCCCAATGCTTAGAATTTTGCATGATGGGTTCATGTTTGAATGGATGGACTTTTCAGTAGATGAATGGAGGATATACTTACAAAGGGAGTATGCCAAGTGGTCTCCAAAGCATGTTGTTGATATTTTGCCCCTTGTCTTTATCAAGATCTAAGGTGGGAGAAGGTAAAAGCAAGATATAATGGATAGGATGGATGGGAAATGATACGATAAATAGGGGGTAGTGGATAAGAATATGATAGGATAAGAATACATGGATAGGATATGCAAAAGGATGTTATGGATGTGGATGATTAGATGGTTTTATTCCCAAGTGTAGGGATACAAAATGGATGGAGAAGGGATTATGCATGACGCCCACAAGGGGTATTCATCATGGTACTTGCCCAAGGCACCATAAGGAGTGGTTTTCACCATTGGATGGATTTTTCTCTTTACTATTTTCTTGATTTTTGATTTTTTACTTTTTGATGGAATGGGGACTCTAGCGTCTGTTTCCATAGCAAGGAGAAGATGGTCCCATGTTGGATAGCATTATGGATGATGATTGCATGGATGTTGGTAGATAGGAGAAGATGGAATGGATTATGATGTGGATTATGTAAAAGCATGGACCATAGGAATGTGATGGGGAAGATATGTAGGATAGTGGATGAAAGATGGAGAGATGGGGGTATGTGGGAATGTCAAGTGGTGGAGGGGAACCAAGACCAATGGTTGCACACACCGTGATGTATTTAGAAGCTTTTATTTTGGATGTGGAGTTGGGAGCAATGGGGATCAGGATAGGGGATTTTTGGATGGTCGATTTGGGGTTTTAGGGACACAAATAGAGTTAGGTGTTGGGGGATTTTTAGATGGGGAATGAGATGTTTTGGATTTTGGAGTGGATTGGGAGGTCGATGCCTCATTTGTTTTGATTGATCTTTGCTTAGGGACCCACACCATTTTTGTTTTTGCTTTTTCTTGTGATGGTGTGGGCTTTGATAACCTTTTGGATTTTGGATTTTGCTTGGAAGGGATAGTATCTTTAGGATTTTGTGCTTTATGAATTGAGGCATTCAAATTATTACTTTTGAATCCCATGGATTTGGGGGAAGCTTCATGTTTGAAAGATGTGTGCCTTTGTTGGTCTTGATTGGGAAATTTACGGGGTTTATGGGTGGAGGGGTAAAAAGTGGATTTATGGATAAATAAATGAGGGGATTTGAGGATAGGGATGTTTGGGAGGATGGGAGGATAAGAGGATTTGTGGATAGGGATGTTGGGAGTTGGTAGGATAGGAGGTAAAGTGGATTTAATAGGAATATTTGGAGTTGGAAGTAGTGGAGGTAAATTTGATGGAGGGAGATGAATGGTCACATGCTTTTGCAAATGATATGATGATGGAGGGGGGATGGTGACATATGCTTAAGGGGTGCGATGAGATGCACCATGTTTGGGATTGGATGAATGGATTTTGGAAGGTGGGTGGATGGTATTAACATGTTTAGATTATTTTTCTTGGGGTGTATAGCTAAGGCCATGTGAGGATGGATGGAATGTGGTGTGGATGGGCTCCAAGATACCTTGTTCGTGAAGGCCTAAGCCTTTGCCTTGATAGTTCATATGTTGGAGTATGCAACATGCAATGGGATGTTTGGTGCTTTGGAAACAAGACGCGAGTCCGTTATTTGTTGGAGAAAGATAGGTGGTGGATGGAAGTTGTTCACCTCCTACGAGGGAGTGACCATGGATGAAAGTGATTTGTCCAAGTGAATATGAGGATGGTTTTGGGATGAGATTGGTAGATGGAGGTAAAGGATTCATGGGGGATGGTAAAGGGGTGATAGAAGATGGTATGAGATCAATAAGTTGACCAATAGATGGGAGGGTATTGGGGATGGGATTAGATGGGATGGTTAGATCTTGATTAGGAGAAGGGGTTGATGTTTCAACATGCTTTGGATTTGATTCTTGACATAACTCATGTGCTTGGATAGAAGTTTGAGTGACTTGGATAGATGTGGTGGGTGCTTAGATGGATGTGATAGGTGTTTTGATGGATGTGATAGGTGCTTGACCTATGGGTTCTTGAACATGGCTGCATGATGGTTCTTGAGTTATGATAGGAGATTGTTCAAGAGGTTTGGTGGATGTTGGATTCCATGAGGGTGTTTGATTCCTTGCTAATAGCCAATGGATGGCATCCTTCATGAGTGTATGAGTTGAAGAAAAATGTAATGGATGGATAATGATGGTGGATGGTGTAGGATTAGGATTGGGATTGGATAGGGGGGTGATGGGATTAGGTAGTGATGGTTCTTGGATGGGTTCAAGGATAAGTGTTGGACTAGATGGTAGTGTTGGAGGGGTGGAGGATTTAAGGGATTCCTTTGCTTTGCTTGGTGATGTTCTTTGGAGGAAATCCCACAAGGATTCTTTGGATGTCATGGTGTTAGGATTTGGAAGATTTGATAGTGGATTAGATGGTGGGGGGTGATAAGGATTGGTGGTTTGGGAGATACATAGGGTGATGGATTAAGATTGGAGGAACATTGTGTTGGGGGGGTTGGGATTGATGGATTGTAAGGTAGGTAGGGTGATGGATTAAGGTTGATAAGGTTGGGGGGATATTGTGATGGGAGGGTTGGAGGATGGGGATTAGGGGATTGGGGATTTTCTTGGGGAAATGGTTGTTAATATAAGGTTTGGATTTCAGAGATAAGGTGTGATAGATTGGTGTTCCCTTGATCAAAGTTATCATACCAAAGGTTTGCGGATGGATAAGTTGGAGGTATTGATTGATTGGATAAGTATGATGGCATGGATGTGTAAGGGGATAGTGATTGATATGAGGGTATAGGTTGATATGATGAAGGTTGATATGATGGAAGTTGGTATGAGGTTGATGGTGTGGGTATGTAGGATTTTGAAGGTTGATATGATGAGGCTTGATAGGAGGTTGATGGTGTGGATATGTAAGATCTAGGTTGGTATGAAGGTTGAAAGAATGAAGATTGATATGATGTGGATGGGGATAATGTGTAGGGTGTTTGTTGATATGATGAAGGTTGGGTAGGGGTTTGGAATTCTCCAATGATGAGGTGTGCTAAGGGTATATCCTTAATGTCATTTTTGTATTTTTCCTTAGCATTAGGATCCATGTTCTCATAGACGTTTCTAAGTCTTTGTAATTGTTGCATTGCTTCATAAGGATCCATTTTGTGGGAGAGATATGAGATGAAATGGAGGATAATGGATGATTGTGATGTTGGGAATCAAATTTCAAGACATTAGGATGATTTGATTTGTTTCAAAGGATGGATGATTCTCTATACTTAAGACGGACTAATGACACTTAAGTAATAGAGTTGATTTGGGTTGATTTTATTGGATGATCAATTAAGGTCTTGATTTTTGATTGGGTTGATTTGGATTTGGAGTTTGATAGTGATGTTGGTGGACTTGGATGTTGATGTGATGTGAGGATGAATGATGAAGATGTGACTAGGATGTGCTTAGGGATGATTGGGATTGAGGTTGATTTGACAAGAATGGAGATAATGATGTTGATTGGATAATGATTTGGATAGAATGATGATGATTTGATTGTGTAGAGTGACAAGGATATGATTAGGATTGATTTAGGATGACTTGGATGTGATTAGGAATGAAGTGGAAAAAAAAAGAGTGATTAGGATGAATGTGATTGGATTTGAATGAGTTGGAAGAATGAGTTGAATGATTTGTCTTATGTGTTTGATGTTTATCTTGATTTGGCAATGTTCAATGCAATGATCACACATGTACAATCATGAATCACTCACACAAGACACATAAGCAATTTTGGATTTTGAAAATGAAATGTAATGATGTTTAAGCAAGCACATGTGGAAGACACATCAACATGCCTTAATGTCTAGTTTGATGGGGTAAGGCCAATTAGGTTTTGGGCAATGTTTACATGAGGTTGACTAAGAAATTGAAAGTAAAATCTTGTCACACAGCTGGTAGAAAGGGGTAACCCACCCTTCACCTTCACTTCCCAAAGGTAGAAAGTTCTTTGGGGCTTAGCCAAGAGTGACAAGATTCCAATTTCAATGAGGGTATCTTTCGATTCAGCCTCGAATTGAGGTCGTCCCTAGGGGTGATGAAATCCCCTAGTAGGCCTCCTAGGAAAGGGTAAACAAAAGCGAATGAAGTGAAGTGTTTCTGATCTCCAACATCACCTTGTGGTGCAAGGAGAGAGCATACACACGCACACTTGATTCACACTTACAGTGGTTAATTTCCCTTAGAAATTGAAATGTGTGAAAGGCACGTCAAGCAATGGTTCTTTTTAGCCCAATTTCAAGATGTGATTGAAGACAATGGTTCATTTTAAGCCCAATTTTGATATGTGATGAAGACAAATATTTTTTTATGAGCTCAAATCAAAATGTGTATGCAAACAAGATTATGATGAAATGAGAAATAGAATGAGTTCGCCTAATTATTTTTCTGTCCAAATTGTTGTATTTGCTAATCTTGATGTTGTTCCAGCTCTGAATGATCACCTGCAAGTCACAAAATTGAAAACAAAGCAAGTAGACTAACCAAGGTGATCGTTATGCAAAAATTGAGAATCTGATAAAATTTGATGAAGAATAAATTGATACAGGAAACTAAAGTACATGAACAGATTCTTCAGGAAATTCTATATGATTTGAAAAAAAAATTCACTGAAAAAGGCTGAGTTTGCTCAAGTTATCTACATTTGAAGTTTTGAAGCATCTTTGACTTTGACTGATAAAAATGTTTCAAAACAATATAGTCACCTAAAAATTTCTTCACAGATGTGTAGTTCGTCTCATCAACTTTCTGGCAAGTCCTTGTTTGGGAATTTTTGACTCCGTATGAGGAAGTTATGATCAAAAGAAAAATACCCCCCCTTATGGAATGTAAAAGGTGCAAGGTAACCCTAATTGCTTAATGTAAACTATTAGTGGTTTGTTGAAAGTGATCACATGAATAGGCGGTTTGAGGCAGGTGGTTAGGGTAATGTAGGTAAGGTTAAATTAGCCCACGGTCCTCCATATGACCGTGGGCTTGTTAGAGACAAAATAAAAAAGAATTTAAAATCAAAGGAGGGGCTAGAGGGTAGCCCTACCCTTGATGTGACCGGGGGTTTGTGGTGCTTGGAGCTTAGAGCCAGAAAGCCCTAAAGGGGCTGCAATGCATAATATAACCACATAATTTTTTGTTTGATGTTTAGTGATAACCACAGGCGTCGACGGTTAGGGTTTCAATGGAGTCTAGCACCAGTGGAGGAATGAGGATCTTAAATGGTAGCGATTAGGAGATAGGCTAAGGCGATGGTGGCAGATTATAGTGTCGATACTGAATATAGGAGTGAGTAGAGGGTAGTATGGTAGCAATGATGCTTCATAGAATGTCGAGTGTGGGTTGAACAGTGGTGGTGGAGTGATTTAGAGAAGCGGTGGTGGTGACTTGGATCGGAGGTGTTGAATGTTGATGGGTGGAAGGAAGCGGTGGTGGCGATAGATGAAGGATGGGTGCTGCAGGGGCAGTGATAGGGATTTTTTGGTAGTCGAATGTAGTTTGTGAATGGCAGTGGCAAAGGCTTACCACAGGTGATAGTTGGGAGAAGTATAGGAAGCAGTGAGAAGGAGCAATGGTGGTTGAAATAAAAGGAGCAGTGGTGGTGAAAAATAAAGAGGAAGCGGGCGGCGACGGGATTCAGGATTTTGACCAGGCTCTCTGTAACAACGACCAATTCAACTGTGGTTTGTGAATAGCAGTGTTGACTATGGTCAAGGGTATTAGGGTTTTAAAAATAGCAACATGGGACTCCCAAGACTGCGACGGTGACAGGGGTTAGACCCTCCAACACAAAATTTAACCTAAAATCAGAATATTGACCTTACAATGAAAAATGATATCAGAGATGCAATTACAGCTAGCAAACAATCAACAGAGACTCATCA
This sequence comes from Cunninghamia lanceolata, assembly GCA_027924645.1. Lineage (NCBI taxonomy): Eukaryota > Viridiplantae > Streptophyta > Pinopsida > Cupressales > Cupressaceae > Cunninghamia > Cunninghamia lanceolata. The sequence goes on from BSBN01000888.1 coordinate 8,535,314, forward strand.
AACCCAATACAGAGACCTATGTAGGATGGTATGGACAGTCCGTACGGTACGGATCCATAGGGTATGGACTATACCCTAAAAAATTTTCAAAAATTTTCAAAATTTTTAGTCACACAATATAGGCAAATTTACTGTCAAAAAAATCAAAAATAGCCTTCTGATCTCAACAATGAGGTTAGTTTCTACCCAAGATGCAACTTGGAACAACTCACCCTCAAAACTTGCAAAACTTGCCACAAATAGGGTTAGAAAAATGAAGATTTTGACAACAAAACCTGCAAAAACTGACGATTAGATCCAAAATCGGGCATGCCAATGTGATCTATGAATCAAAATGAAATTGAAACACAAATCAAATACAAAACACAAATGATATACCTTCACAATGACCCACAAATCCAAGATAGGGTGGAAGGAGTTACACCCAAGCTCCTTAGATTTTACCCAAGATGATGAAATGTGGATTACTCAAATGCATTCAACACAATATAGATAAGGGATTGGATGATAGATTGATAGATTAGATGGAATGGCTAGAGTGATTTTGGCATTATGATGGTATGATGAGGAGATTGAGAGAAATTTGGGCAGAGTTTGCATGCAAGATGAAGTTCCCCCTTCAATGGCTTGGGTGAGGGTTTCATTTATAGATTTCTTGAAAACAGGATGGAGGCTGAGGATCAAGAGTTGAGATCAAGGGCTAGAAATGAATGAGAGTTAGGGTTAGGATTGGATTCATAGCCTTGTGACAAGTGTCACAAGGAGAGTGGATGAGAGAGATCAAGGGTGGAAACTTGGTCAATAGGATTGGAGGGCTCTCATTATTTGTGAATTTTAAATTCACATGGGGAAAGGTGTGGAGGATAAAAATGAATTAAAGATTCATTTTTTGGGAAGAGTGGATATGACAAGTGAATTAAAAATTCACCTCATGGGGGAGTGTGAATTAACAATTCACTTTTATGTGGAGATGTGAAGATGTACTCTTACATGTGTAAGAGAGTGATAAATGAGATGTAAGGAGGATTTGACCATTTGAATAGGAAATTGATTTTTATTCAAAGATGTGTGGAAGGATGGGCTAAGTAAGGTTGATTAAGTGTTTATCTTAATTAACCTAGGTCTAGGGGATAGGCAGGCTAGGGTAGATTGATCAATAGGATAGATTAATCAAATAAGAATGATTTATCTAATTAATAGGGATTAGGGAGATGGACAAAGTTAACTAAAAAAATATTGAGAATATTTATTTAATCAATGAGGATAGTGTTGTAAGGTCTAGTGATAAATTAAGTGAATTAATTGATCACAAAGGGTAGACAGGTGGTTAGGGATAGATTGATTAAATAAAATGAATTTATTTAATTAATAGGAGGGATAAATTAGTGTAGAGGTACAGGAAATTAATTTGCAGAACACAGTCTGTCACCAATGTCACAAAGGAATACATGCTTATTGACCTTCAAACCATGAACCAATCGAGTTGACACTTCACAAAGACTTCCTCAACAGTCCCTCAAATCTAAAGAATAGGATAATGCATATTTAGAGCTCACCGGACCTATCTGTGTCACTCTGTCACCTCTGAACACTTGTCGGAACTAGTTTTACTTGAATAGCCACAACTTCTTCAGATCTTCATGTGGACCTCTAAAATATTTACTAAATCACCTTAAGATACATACCTACAAACCCTTTAAACTGCATCCTCTAATCCTCATCTTATCTTGGACTTTTACCTTACTGGCTTCACTGTTCATCTCTGTTCTTGATTAGGACTAATTTTCTGAATATCATCAACACTCATCTCATCCAATCCTTTTCATCAATGCAACAGGAGTATGTTGACATCAATGACAACACTGGTTAGGCCCATACTTGCAACAATATCCCCCTTTGTCATTGATGGCAACATATGATGTGAAAAACTATTTTGACCATCAAGACAAGAACTTTTCTTTACTGACACAACTCCCCCTATCACTAACAACCATTCACTTGTCTTCTCTTTCTTTACTGCTCCCCTTTTTATCAGTCTCCACTTGTTTTTCACATGTCTTCTCTCCCCCTTTGACATCAATGGAAAAGGGCTCATACTTGCAATTTCACCATTTCAAAATCATACCAACTGCTGCCCCTGAGTAGCAGCTCCCCATTATCAATCTAGATCATAAGATATGACTATAATATCCACCAGACTAATGCACATCAGTGCACCTTAGTTCATCACCGGAGGGGCAATAACCTCTAACTTCTCCTTGAGATACTCAAAAGAGTCCTTAGGTAGAGGTTTAGTAAAGATGTCTGCAATCTAATCCTTGGAAGGCACAAACTCCAATCTAACTTCATTGTTGTTCACTTGCTCTCTCAAAAAGTGAAACTTGATGGATATATGTTTAGTCTTTGAATGCAACACCAGATTCTTAGATATATTTATTGCACTTGAATTATCATAGAAGATTGTGATAGGCTCCTCATACTCCACTCTCATGTCTCTTAGCATTTGTTTCATCCACAAAACTTGAGTGCAACTACCTGCTGCTGCAATATATTCTACTTCAGTAGTGGACAGAGATATTGCTTCTTATTTCTTGCTTATCCAAGAAACCAATCTCTTCCCTAAAAGGAATGCTCCACCACTGGTACTCTTCTGGTCATCCACATCTCCTACCCAATCAGCATCTGTATATGCATGAAGAGAGAAATCATGATCTCTAGGGTACCATAGACTATACTCAACTATCCCTTTTAGATATCTAAAAATCCTTTTGACTACCATGACATGAGATTCTCTGGGATCAGCTTGGAATCTAGCAACAAGACCAACAACATTCATAATGTCAGGTCTAGTTTGAGTGAGATACAATAGTCCTCCAATCATTGACCTATACTTTTTCTGATTAGCCTTGGGAGAGTCATCTTCTTTTGTCAACTTACATCCAGTTGCCATGGGAGTATTCATGGGCTTTGAGTCTTCCATCCCAAATTTTTTCAACAATTCTTTCACATATTTGGTCTGAGAAATGAAGATTCCTTTCTTTGTTTCAGTGATTTGTAGACCTAAGAAGAAATTCATTTCCCCAAGCATGGACATCTCAAATTCACTTTTCATTTGATTTGCAAAGGTTTTACACATACCATCTCTTCCTCCAAAAATGATATCATCAACAAACACTTCAAGAATCAAGATATTTTCATGATCAATTTTGAAATACAAATTACTGTCAGCAGTACCTTTGTTGAAACCAATCTTTAAAAGATGTTTATCCAATCTTTCATACAAGGCTCTTGGAGCTTACTTCAGTCCATACAGTGCTTTCTTCAACTTGCAGACCATATCACCATGATCAGACAATTGAAATCCATCCGATTGCTCAATGTACACTTCTTCTTCCAAGTCACCATTCAGGAAGGCAGACTTGACATCCATCTAATACACTTTGAAATCCTTGAAGGCAGCAAACGCAAGAAATAATCTGACTACTTCAATTCTTTCCATCAGAGCAAAACTTTCTTTAAATCAACTCCTTCTATTTGAGAATAGCCCTTGCAAACTAATCTAGCTTTATTTCTGATTACTTCACCAACTTCATTCAGTTTGTTCCGGAAGACCCATTTAGTTCCAATCACATTCTTGTTTCTAGGTCTGGGAACAAGATCCCAAGTGTGATTTTTCTCAATTTGCATCAGCTCTTCCTCCATTGCTTTAGTCTAGTTTTCATCATTGTAGGCTTCATCTACTGTCTTAGGTTCAATCTTTGAAATCAGACAATACTCATCTGAATTTTGAGAAATTCTCCTTCTAGTTTGTACACCTTTGCTTTTGTCACCTATGATCTGATCTTCAGAGTGGTTCAATCTTACATACCTTGGAACTTTGGGAGTTTCTTGCACTTCTAATTCTTGATCAGGTTCATTCAAACTCATCTCTTCTTCCCGATTTATCGGATCAGTTTGAATCTACTTTTCAGAAGAGGCTTAGACTCCTTGAATCAGAACACAATTCTGATCATCTTCATCATATTCATAAAACCTTGAGGGTTTTTCAATTCCTTCATCAACCTTTAGATTTGTACTTTCTATAATCTTTCTTAGTCTCTTGTTATAACATCAGTATGCTTTGCTTTGAGTAGAGTAACCCAATAATATTCCTTCATCACTTCTAGCATCAAACTTTCCTAGATCTTCATCTCTTTTAATGTAACACTTGCTACCAAAGACTTTGAAATACCTCATAGTAGGAGTGATGCCAAACCAAAGTTCATAAGGAGTCTTACCAGTATTGCTTTTGATTTGTACTTGATTGAGAGTATAGACTGCAGTGCTGACAGCTTCTCTCCAATAGATCTAAGGAACATTTGCTTCCATCATCATTGTCCTAGATGCTTCCTAATGGTCTAGTTCTTTCTCTCAACTACTCCATTCTGCTGTGGAGTCATAGGAGCAGACAACCGTCTCTTTATTCCATGTTGCTCACAGAAATCTCTGAACTCACTGGATGTGAATTCTTTACCTCTATTAGACCTCAGACATTTCAATTTTAATCCGGTTTCACTCTCTACCATAGCCTTGAATATTTTGAATTTCTCAAGAGCTTCTAATTTCTCTTTCTGAAAAGTTACCCACATCATCTGGGAATAGTCATCAATTAGTAACATGAAGTATCTATCACCTTGCACACTCCTGATTCTTGCTGAACCACAAAGATCAGTATGAACTAAGTCCAATAATCTGGTAGAAGATTGTTCCTTGCTTTTAAATGAGACTCTGCTTTGTTTTCCCAACTGACATTCTTTACACAAACTGTTTGTAGGTTTCACCAGTTTTGGAAGATCTCTTAAAGACTGAGTATTGCTTATCTTGATGGTATTATCAAAATTCACATGACACATTCTTCTATGCCACAACCAACTTTGATCAACTTAAACAAATAAGCAACTTTTACCAGAACCAACTAAGTGGAAAATATTACCTTTAGTTTGAGTACCAGATGCAATCTCTGTTCTGGAACTTTCAATGATTTTGCATTTTCCATTCTTGAATTGGAGATCATAGCCTTTGTCCACCAACTGTCCAACACTAAGAAGATTGTGCTTTAATCCTTCAACATACAGAACATTACCAGTTTTGTTCTTTACATCAAAAGAAATAGTTCCTCTACCTCTGTTTCTGCCAACAGAATTATCACCAAACTTTACCACTCCTCCTTCATACCTTTCCAAATCTATGAACTTACTTTTATCACCTGTCATATGATGAGAGCATCCACTATCAATGACCTAATCATCCTTTTCTTCAACTTGTCCAACCAGAGCTCTTTCTATAACTTTATGATTGACAAACTCAGAGAGTATTGGATCTTCTTCCTTGATGGCAATAAACACCCAATCACTTCTGAATTTGTTTCTTGATTCTAATTCATCATCTGTTACTCCATCATCATCATCTTCATGAACATAGTAGCAATTCTTTTAGAACCTTGATTTGTTAGGCTTTGGCCTTGAAAATCTTTCCGGACATCTTGAGGCGAAATAACCAATCTTATTGCAGTTAAAACATTTAAAAGGCAATTTCCCTTCATACTTACTAGATCCTCTTGGCAGTCTTTTTGTAATAAGAGCTTCAAGTTGAGCAGTTTTTGCTTCCTCTTCTTCTAGGTCTTTTCTTGCTTTTTCATACCATGAGAGTTTCCTTGAAGAGTTCTCTCCCAGATCAAACCTTTGTTTACCTTTCACAGAGGCACTGACTTTGAATGCAGATTTAGTCTTAGGAGGGGTATCTCCAAACTCGGTCATTTCAAAAGCAGCCAATTTACCAGCTAATTGATCTCTTGTGACAGTTGTATGGGCTCTGAATTCTTCAATGGCAGCATCCTTGATCTTATAAGAAGCAGGAAGGGATCTGAGAATTTTGCCAACAATCTCATCTTCATCCAAGACTCCACCAGCATTTCTAATTCCACTTAAGCTCATTTACTCTTGGCATAAAAGTAGTGATATTTTCATCTTCTCTCATCTTTAGATTTTTGAATTTTTCTTTCAAACTTTGTAGCCTTGCACATTTGACATACTTGTCTCATTCATGCAGAAGTTCCAGTTTTTCCCAAATCTTAAAAGTAGTTGGTAGGTCAACAACATTTGAAAGCTCTGAATTAGATAATGCACTTAGAAGAGCTTCTATAGTCCGCATATTATTTTCAGCATCTGTGATTTCAGTTGGAGATTTCGGACCACCCTATGGAGGAGTATACTTCATTGAAGCCATGTTCTAGTATGCCATACCCATACATTTCAAGTGACATTTCATGCAAATTTTCCAAAGATTAAAATTGGTTCCATCAAACTTTGGACTATCCTTCTTATAGGATTACATCTTGGATCTCCTCAAGTGATTAAGCTTCTTTTAGAGGAACTTGGCTCTGATACCAATTGTTAGATTCAAGATAGACAACTAAGAGGGGAGTGAATCAGTTGTCCAAATTTTCTTTGCAATTACACACTTAAAATCTTCTTAGCATATCAATAAATTAATCATAGAAACATAATGCATTCAAACAAGAGAAGAAACACATTAACACATAAGACACCAAGATTTTGACGTGGAAAACTTGGTTAAGGGAAAAAACACGGGGTGATTAACCCAAGATTGTATTCTCTGTTAGAAGAATAGAAAGAATAAAATGGTACATGCCAATTAGGGTTCACTGCCTAAACACACTGCTCACAAGAGGCTCACTGCCTACAAGAGACACACTGTCTACAAAATAATAAGTATCACATATATGAACTAGAGAATAGCATCTTCACCATGCTTGAATCAGTTCCATTTAAGTCCAATACTTCTGCTCTGCCCTTTTCTCTCCTCCTCGCTACCACACTCACATCTCCACAAGCCACACATTGAAAAGACTTTACAACTCCATATATGTACAAGACATCGACTTAGGAATAGTCATCTAAGTCAGCAAACATCTGTAAGAACATCCACAAGATGTGTAATACATTCAGTCAGCCAGTCTCAAGAAGGACACCATCATCTAGAGGTTATTCTTCAATTGTCAGCTCCAACTCCAATGTGGACCACCAACACGAACTGGACATGATCCAAAGACCTTCACAAGATTGCCTGAATCACCAAGAACATCTGCACTTCATCTGCATACTGAAATCCTTCTCTCCTTCATTTGGAACCTCAAAAACATAGTCTGTCACCATTGTCACAAAGGAATAGATGCTTACGGACCTTCAAACCATGAACCAATCAAGTTGACACTTCACAAAGACTTCCTCAACACTCCCTCAAATCTACAGAATAGGATAATGCATTTCCAGAGCTCACCGGACCTATCTGTGTCACTCTATCAGCTCTGAACACCTGCCAGAATTGGTTTTACTTGAATAGCCACGACTTCTTCAGATCTTCATGCGGACCTCTGAAATCTTTACTAAATCACCTTAAGATACATATCTACAAACCCTTTAAACTGCATCCTCTGATCCTCATCTTATATTGGAATTTTACCTTACTGTCTTCAATGTTCTTCTCTATTCCTGATTAGAACTAATTTTCTCAATATCCTTAGCACTCAACTCATCCAATCCTTTTCATCAATGCAATAGGAGTATGTTGACATTAATGACAACACTAGTTAGGCCCATACTTGCAACAATTTAGATGGGAGATTCATCAGTGTATCGGCCCAGTGAGATTAGAGTTTGCCGATGTTTGGAGTCTCACCGACGGGTGTGGTTCAAAGCTTGTCATCGGTAAGATCAGTGTGTCAGCGGGAGAGTTTTCAAGTGTGCCGATGGTATTAAGTCCTGCCGATAGGCGAGGGACTTAGAGTCTCATATCAGAGTGACTAAGACGTTGGTGTGAAAGGATATGAAGTCACCAATAGCGGTCCATCTGGCCGATAAGAGTCAATGATGGGATGTCTGTCAGAAACAAAGTCAACGGAGTCATGGTGGCATCGGCCTATTGGCTGATGAAATTTTAACCTTGCCGATGGTATGTTGTCTCACCGATAGTGAAGAATGTGTGTGTTTCGGTATTGTGTGGACCTAGAGGAGGGTGTTTAAAGATGACTAAGCAATAATCTCTCTATACTATGGGTTTTGATGGGTATTCACCCCTATTTTAAAGCATTTTCACTATGCGCTCTACATCACATATCTACACCGATTCTGCATTGAAATCTATGCTACAAAACATTAAGACCTAATTCGTTATCGATTAGAGTATGCTTTATTCCATTTTTATTAATGTTGACCAAAATTGTAAGAGAATCATGTTGTTGTTGAACTCCAAGAGGAGGTAATTCATGTTGATGAAAGATGATATCCAAACTTGTTGCATGCATACAATCGAATAGAGATGATATGTCATTTGGTCTAATAGAAGGTGTGACAATGACCTTCCGTAGAGCCTCCTAGAGCATCCCATGGTATGTAGGTGAGGTTTGTATTAATTTCCAAAGTGAGATATTTGTTACAGTAGTACAATGCTACTTGACAAGATCATATTCTCTATTAGTGTGTGTAAAAATATGATCTGGTTGAGGAAGAAAAGGTTGAGAAGGTAGAAGAGAAGTAGGAACAATTGGTGTTTTTTTATTTTTCTTGTTATTACAAGTGTTCTATGTGTGAGAAGCCGCATGGTAACTAGGTTGATGCAACACATTTTGAACATGTTGGTTGTTTTCAATAAGTTGTTTTGCATAGTTGAGAATGTAATCAGAGGGTTAGGGTGGGTGTTGAAATTATCTACTAACATTATCAAATCGAGGAATAGAAAGAGTAACTTATCAAGTTTAATGAGAGACATATCTACACCAATTTTGTATAGAAGTCTATGCTACAAACATTAAGACCTGATCCATTATTGATTAGAGTATACTTTATTCTATTTTTATTAATGATGACCAAAATCATAAGAGAATCATGTTGTTGTTGAAAACGAAAAAGAGGTAATTCATGTTGATGAAATACAATATCTAAACTCATCACATGCATATAATCTAATAGGGATACTACATCATTCAGTCTAACAGAAGGTGTGACAATGACCTTTTGTAGAGCCTCCTAGTGCATCCAGTGATGCAGGTGAGGTTTGTATTAATTCCCAGAGTGAGATCTTTATTGAAATAGAATGAAACTACTCAACAAGATCATATTTTCCATTAGTGTGTTGAGAAAGACAAAGTGGTGGAGGAAGAAAAGGTTGAGAAGGTGGAAGAGAAGTAGGAACAATTGGTGTTTGTTTATTTTTCTTGTTGTTGTGAGTGTTATATGTGTGAGCAACTACATGGTAACTTATCTGCTGCAACACATTTTGAACATGTTGGTTGTTTTAAGTAAGTTGTTTTGCATAGTTAAGAATGTAATTAGGAGGTCAGGGTGGGTTTGGAACACTTTGAATAGATATTATAGGGAACTAGAACAAAGATGCACAACAATTTTAGGTTTCACGGGTTCTTTTTGGGAACCAAAAATATAAATTGTACTAATTTGGTTGTTATAATAATGTATTCGTGTGGAATCCTATGTGAGGTTTGAGTCTTCCTTCACAGAAGTTGCATTTCTACCATTGAGAACATTGGAGTTAAGATTAGGTAAAGTGATGTTGAGAGAAGTATCTATGATCATATCATGAGTGATAGCCAATGGTTTTGAACATGCTGACAAAGGGGAAAGAGAAGAAGTCTTTACATCCTTTGTGATACCCAAGGAACTTGAACACGCAGCCAAAGGAGAAAGAGAAGAAGTCTTCACATCCTTTGTGATACCCAAGGAACTTGAACATGCAACCAAAGGAGAAAGAGAAAAAGTCTTCACATCCTTTGTGATACCCAAGGAACTTGAACATACAACTAAAGGAGAAAGAGAAGTCCTCACATCCTTTATGATCTCCAAGGTATTTGAACATGCAACAAAATAAGAATTCTTCACTTGCTTAGTGATATCCAAGGTACTTGAACATGCAACCAAATGAGGAAGATGAGAGGTCTTCACATCCTTAGTGATATTGACACAAAAAGAACCCCTCTTGCCCAACAACACACAACAATACACAGGATTACCAAGTTCTCAAATACATAATTTCACCTATAGGCAACATTCTTCCTAAACAATATAGGATTGTAATAGAAATGAACTCCAACTTTATTCAATTTAGGAAACAAATATCATATGGAAATTACAAAATGCATAAACTTTGGCTTCCACTGGCCTCTCTGCACCCTCACATCAATCTTCCTACTCATAGAGTGAGTTCTTCCACAACTCCCCATTTCTTAGATGAAACGTCCTCTTAGCTCTATGCCTTGTTCCTTCCTCCAGAGGCTGACCCCTTCACTAGAGCCATCGATCCAATTTAATGTTGTTCAAAAATATTTGAAAAACATCTATCAAGAAGAGGAATCAACACCTATTTGGAGGGAATAATTCCACCCTAAAAAGCTCTCCCTCTATGTTATTCATTTGACTTAGTCAAATCAGATAAAACATGGTTCCCATTTTTTGTATGGGTGGCTTCTTATAAATTAGACACTTCTTTCCATCGTCCATCTTTCCTTTTGGTATCGACCTTTTTTTAATCTCCTCCTCTTCTCATCTTATTTTGTTCTTTTATGGCAACAAACTCTTTCATCTTCCATGTTTATTCCCTTCACCTAGCACCATGCCCTTCAAACTTCTTTGTTTATATTGTATTTCTCTTTTTAAATAGAAATAAAATATCCCTTTGAATCTTAAACGATGCCTCCCTTTTGATTCAAAGACAACATTTAATTTTACAAAGAATAATGTGACCCATAGCCCACACAACCCTCAATTTGGCATTGGATTTTAGAGAGAGAGAGAGGGTGAGGGAGAGGGAGAGTTTTTCTTTTGCAAAACGTGAGCACATTATAATGTTCTCATGTTATAAGGGGCTCTCTCTATAATGTGCTAGCATTATGGCTCAGTATTATCGAGCCTAAAATGCAAGTGCTTTATAATGTGCTCATGTTTTAGACTTGATAATACTGATCCATAAAGATATCACGTTATGACTTGTATAGGACCAAAAAGTCATGTGGTGACTTTTTCATCCCTCATCTTTGTGCATATACCCTTATGTAGGATCTTTGATCATTAAACATCTTTGGATAAACCATCAATCTGGCTTCCATAGTCTCTTTTACATCATCATCATTAATAACTCATATATGAAAAAGGCTAAAATTCTACCATCAGAAGTAACAACATAAGGGCTCCATATATTAAAGAAGGCTTGGGCTTTGTAGATTTTTGCAACTTTAAATGAAACTATAGCATGCTCATACTCCACAAATTCAGCCTTACTGCTATTTAATGGTTTATTGTTTACAAAAGTAGCCACAGATCCTACTTGTTTAACTTGCTCATATTTTATGTCCATAATAGGGATAGTCGATTCTTGATAGGTCTTCATTGAATTATTTGCTATCACAACATCCTTTTTAGTGTGCCATTGTTTTTTTGTCAGGCTAGAGGGATATCCAATCTGAATAATTTATGCAAAGTATTGTGTCTCCATACTTATTCTAATACTTATGCAGTACACGGGGATAGATGTAATCTATTTATTCTTCTATGCTCATACCTCGCAATTCATTTGGTATAGTCCACCCGGATGCTCCTGCATCAGACATGTTGTGTAATAAAATTTGTGAGCATAGGCTCACAAAGGTGGAGTTGAGTGATAGAATCACCCTTTCAAATTGCAAGCAATCTGTAGTGAACTCCATCGATGTGGGATGTGCACCAAACTACTTCTTCCTCTTATATATATATATATATATATATATATATATATATATATATATATATATATATATATATATATATATATATATATATATATATATATATATATATATATATATATATATATATACCTGGTACCGGCAGACTCCATATACATACATACATACATATATATACCAAGCGATGTGTCTTATGTCAGCCTCTAACCTCTACATATTACATAATCTCCTTTGGTTGTCTATGATTTCTATCAAGTGACCTACTAACAAGTGCCATGTCTAGCTCACAATATTTTATTTTAACTTAATTTGATGCACATGGAGATTCAATAAAACAAAGGTATTATTACTACTTGATAAGTCAATTCCGAATGTTAGCTTTGATTTGTTATAACCATAATATCTAAATCAACATAATTTATGTTAACATAACATATTTATGAATAAATATCTATTATATAATTTGTAAAGAAATATTGTACACCATATTCTGGACAAAAGTGGGTGGAAAAGAATCACTCTACAAAGTTTAAACAAGGCATGGTCACAACATTATCATAAAAACAAACATAAACATGTGGCAAAGCCACCAACTATGTTTTAAGAGTTATAAAACCAAGTAATGGTGGTGGATCGAAATTATCAAGATTTCTCCATGACTTATAAATCACATGAAAACTTAAGAAAACAATGATACTTGATAGATGATCTAATTTTTATATTGAAATAATCTACTAAAAGGTTATAATAATATTGGGCCTACCAAGGTTGAGCAACACAAACTGTATATCTAATGTAACAAAACTGAATCAACTACAAAGATAACAATATTCCCTAGACCAAAAAGAGAAAAAACTTAGATGACAACCTAAACCAATCACAATCACTATTCTTTTTACATTAGTTATCACAAGATATATCAAATATCAATTCTCAAACAATCATTGCTATCTATAAATCACTTTAAATAAATAGTTATTCTCAATAACATTTGATGTCATTGTTATTGGCAATATTGTCATTTTTATTTTCATAATTATATATAACTATAACACATCCTAAAATATACTGGCTAAAACTAAGAACATGTTCAATCTTCATATCATCCTTTCATTTCTAAAAAATAGTTCCCATGTCATCAACAATGAGGGATATGCAAACCATGAACAAAATATATTCATGCTTTCTCTTCTTTGCCACGTGTGGCTTCAATCTATTTCTAAAATCAACTATGAAAATATGTTTGGCTTTGATATTACTAGTAGATGATTGCAAATGGTGACTTCTATTTCTTTGTTTCTAACTTTGTTCCTAATATTCTAGTTGTTATGTTACAATTTCAAGATTTCAAGTGTGTAGTTTTTGAGCCAAACTCATTAATATTTGATGAATAATAATTCATTAGAAATCATCTCTCTATAAACATGACCACTACACTTTTTGTATTTAGGTGATGTTCAGTAGGGTGAAACATCAAAACTTCCCACAAAGTTACTCATCTTAATACTACTCCAGTCAAGTACGCTTAACTATGATATTTCCCTTAAAAGAAAACCAACTTAATCTGCTAATACACATTTACAAGATATTTAAATAACATATAAGAGCAAAACAAATAATAAAAATTTCATTGAAGATGATTGACTTTGAAATGTATCTATTAGTAATGTTTCATCGAGTCTATAAACAACACATGGAATCCAGTAATAAAGAATCATTTAGTCTTCAAAACAACACACCTCGGACATTATTGCATAGATTTATCCTTCTAATATATAAATCGTTCAACGATAAAATTGAATGGTACAACTGCGAAATGCGATTAAACATGGCAACTTATTCTTGTTTTCCTCATCTGTTACAGAGGATAGACTCATGTAACTGTGAAAAATCTATTGCAGCTACTAATTATTAATTTCCAATCTTATGTAGATTATTTAGCTACCAAAAAATTAATTTACAACAAATATTAAATAATAACATAGCTGCAACTTCACAGAAAATCACGGAAACAGAAAAATAAAATGAACACAATGTTTTGGACAAATTGTCCCTGGAAAAACCCCGAAGGGAAAACCAGTTAGCAGATAAGAATTTTATTCGACTGCAGAAAATCAAGAGATACAAAATTGCTTGCCTCTTACTGGCAGAGCTCTGGAAATTTCTTTCCTGTAAATTCCCTTCCCTCAATTGTTCCTACTGAAATTGCTCTGGCAATATTTTCCTTCTCCGGCAATTCCACTGCTCTCCAACACTATCACTGCGCCCTTTGCTCTCACTGCAAATCAATTTGCTATTGCTGCAAATTTATTTATTTGCTATCGCTGCAAATACTTCTCAAATCTGTATTCTCCAAATGCCCATTGATCCTCTTTTATAATTCCCTCATTGAAAACCAATGGCCATGATTTAATCTAAATCAATGGCTAGGATTAATTAGACTCTAGTAAACCCTAATATCTAGAAGTCTCTCGAGAAATCAATTTTCTAGGTATAGAGAAAAATATTCCAGCTGTGTTTCCAGCCTCGTAATCACCACCCGAGACTAGAACACCTGTCCAAGCTACATTTAAAATTAACACTCCCTCTTAGCGAGGAAGGTGTTCTGCATAACACCCAACTTCTCTCTGAAGAAGATGAATTTCACCTTCCCCAATGCCTTTGTTAAAATGTCTGCTACCTACTGATCTGTAGGTATATACTGTAGCTGAACAATCCTCCGCTGTACACAATCCCTGATGAAATGATATCTGATGTCTATATGCTTAGACCTATCATGAAACACTGGATTCTCAGATAATCTGATGCAACTCTGATTATCATAGTGTATCATGGTAGTCTCAACCCTCTAACCAAATAAGGCTACTAGCAACTTCTGAAGCCATATAGCCTCACATGTTACCATACTAGCTGCTATGTATTCTGCTTCTACAGAACTCAGAGCAACGGACTTTTGCTTCCTGCTGTACCAAGAGACAACTCTTGATCCCAAACTAAAGCAACACCCTGAAGTGCTTTTCTTGTCCACTGTACTACCTGCCTAATCTGCATCAGTATAGCCTATCAACTTGATACCATCACCTCGAGCATATCTGATCCCATACTCGATTGTACCACGCAAATACCGCAACACATGCTTTGCCGCTGTCTAATGCACTCTCTTCGGCTCAACCATGAACTGACTAAGAGAGTTTACTGCAAAGGATATATCTGGCCTAGTGTTGACCAAATACATGATAGATCCAATCAACATCCTGTATAAGGTGGGGTCTACATCCTTTTCTTTGGATGCGTCTACCTTCTTCCAATTAGTGATCATAGGTGTAGACATGGCTCTGCAATCTTGCATCTCAAACCTCTTCAAGATTTCAATGCAGTATTTCCCTTGTCCAAGGAAAATCTCTCCATCTGTCTGCCACACTTCCATGCCTAGAAAGTAGTACATAAGCCCCAAATCCTTCATCTCGAACTCTGCTGCAAGGTCCCTCTTGCACTCCTCTATGAGCCCCAGTGAACCTATTAAAAACAAGTCATCCACATATAGAACAAGAATGAGAACTTCACCCCCAACCATCAAGTAGTAAAGGTTAGCATCCGCCTCACTCTTCACAAAGCCTATTCCTTGCAAGTATCTATCAATGCACTCATACCATGCCCTGGGAGCCTGCTTGAGTCCATACAAAGATTTCTTCAATCTGCACACGTGGGTTTTACTGCTGTGTGCTACAAAGCCCTCTGGTTGTTCTATGTATACCTCCTCTACCAATTCACCATTAAGAAATGCCGTCTTGCCATCCATTTGATGGATCTGCCATCCCATATGTGCTGCAAGTGAGATTACGGCTCGTATAGAAGTATACCTGGCCACTGGAGCGAATGTCTCCTCATAGTCTATTCCCTCCTTCTAAGAGAACCCCTTGGCCACGAACCTTGCCTTGTATTTCTTGATGCTACCATCTGCACCATGCTTAATCTTATATATCTAGCGTGATCCAACCGCTGCCCTATCTGTTGGTCTAGGTACAACCTCCCACACATCGTTCTGCATTATTGAGGTATATTCCTCAACCATCGCATATTGCCACACCTGTTGCCGTGCAGCCTCCTGATAGCTAGAAGGTTCACTATCTACCAACTGACTAACCAATGCCACATAGTCATTATACCTGGTTGGTTGTTTCCACTGTCTATTACTCATCCTAGGAGCTCCCACAAACTCCTGAGTATCCTTATGTGTCTGTTGAACCTCACGGTTTCTCCTGTCAACTATAAAGGATGAAATATCAAACTCCATATCTTCTTGATGCATCTCTTGGATTTGCTGTATCTGTTGCTCCATACTCTGCGAACTCTCAATACCTGAGCCTATGCTTGTACTAGTAACTGTACTCGTGCTTCGCTGCCCTGTTCTAGTTGAACAATCCTTGGAGCTTCTGTTGGCTGCTCATTCTGATCATCTGCTGGCAAATCTCTAGACCTCCTATATGCCTTGTCCTCCATGAATTTGACATCATGCCTGACTATAATCCTCTTGGTCCCTGGAATAAATATCCGATATGCCTTTGAGGTCTCGTTGTACCCCACAAAGTACCCTCTCTCTGCAATCTGATCTAACCTGGAACGTGTAGCCCCTGGAATGTGACAAAATGCCAAACTCCCAAATATCCTGAAGTGACTGACATCTGGCTTCTTCCCTGAGAATGCCTCCTCTGGTGTCATCTTGCCCAATACCTTATGTGGAACCCTGTTCTGTATGTATACCGCTGTACTGCATGCCTCTACCCATAAGTAACGTGGCATATCTTGGTCATACAACATAGCCCTTGCTACCTCTGATATAGAACAATTCTTCCTCTCAGCAACCCCATTCTGCTGTGGGTTGTAAGGAACAGTCCACTCTCTCTTGATTCTATCCCTGGTACAGAACTCCTGGAACTCTTTCCCTTTGTACTCGCCTCCATTGTCTGATCGAAGAACCTTTACCTTCCTGCCTGTCGAATTCTCCACAAGAGCTTTGAACTCCTGGAAGTGACTGAAGACCTCATCCTTGGTCTTCAAGAAGTATATCCAGGTCTTCCTAGACAAATCATCAATAAAAGTAACAAAGTACTCATATCCTCTAAGAGACTTCGTTGACATTGGTCCACATATATCTGAATGTACTAGATCAAGAACCCCCTTGGATCTGGTGTCACTCCTTGGAAAAATTGCTTTCACAAACTTCCCCAACACACATCCCTTACATACATCATCATGCTCTGTGCTCACCTCTGGAACACCTGTCACTGTCTCACGAAGCAATTTAAGTGCTCCATGATGTATATGGCCCATCCTCCTATGCCATAGCTCTCCTTGATCTCTAGGATTACTGCTGCTCACTAGTGCCTTAGGAGTATCAAACTGCAACCTATAAAGTCGGCCGCTCCTAACTCCAATAGCTATGGGTGATTTCCAATCCTTATGCTTGATTAAAACATGCGCCCCTCTAAAGAGTACATTGTAGCCTTTATCCTGAAGGATAGATACAGAAATTAGATTCATGCCCAAGCCTGACACATGCAACACATCATGAATGGAAATAGGCTTGCCATTCTCCCTTTGAAATAGAACAGTCCCTCTCCCAATTGGATCGCACTTGGACTTGTTCCCCATCTGAATCTGGAATCTGATGTCCTCCTCCTTGTAGCTGGAGAAGTACTCCCTAACTCCTGTCATATGAAATAACGCCCCACTGTCTATATACCAAACACCCTGTGAGGTTGAGCTAGTCAGGCAAGCTATGAGTGCAAACTCATCCTCCATTCTACTAGAAAGCTTATCTACACTTGCTGAAGCTGCTATCTACTTCTTGCCTTTCTTTTCATTTTTCTTCCTTTGTGGGCAATCGCTGACATAGTGGCCGAACTCGTGACAGCCATAGCATTTGATCTTAGACAAGTCCTTCTTCTTCTCACTTTTTGGATTTGATCCTTTGCCAGACCCCTTCTTCGCTTTCCCTTTTCCTGCTAGGGCAACGTTTTCTTGTTCCACCTCACTTTTCTGACTATTACTACTGGTTCCATTGACAAGACTTAGTCTAAGCTCCTCCTAAGTGAAGTCACTCCATAGTCGATCCCAACTCGGTAAGGTGTCTCGTCCATTAATAACTTGAACAAAGACATCCCACTGCTTAGTAAACCCATTCAGGGCTATTTGTACTAGCTCATCATCCTTTGGTTTGTCTCCAATAGCTGCCAATTCATCCTTGACAAGTCTAAGTCTGGTGAGGTAACTTATGACGTCTTCTCCCTTATTCATCCAAGTATTCCTTAACTTTTCTCTGAGAATCAGCTTCCGGTTAAGGGTAGCATTCCGGTACAGATTCATAATGGCATCCCACATCATCTTTGTTGTATCTAACTCTGCAATATGCGGAACAATATGATCCTTAACACCATCAAGAATCAGCCTCCTCGCCTTGGTATCTTCCTTCTTATATGCTAAAAGCTGTGTTGCATCTATAGGTATAGGTACAACAGTGGTCACATAATCCTTGATACCATTCTCTTCAAGCAATAAATAAATTCTGGCTTTCCAAACACCAAAATTTGAGGCTTCATCCAATCTGTCCTGATCTCTTAAACCTGCTGAGGCCATCTCAAAAGAAAATAATAATTTGAAGAGGTCAAACTGGGTTTTATAAACCCTAGATTTTTTATTTATTATTTTTCCTTTCTCCCTGTGCCTGTTCTGCCCTCAGATCCGCTCTGATACCATGTGAAAAATCTATTGCAGCTACTAATTATTAATTTCCTATCTTATGTAGATTATTTGGCTGCCGAAAAATTAATTTACAGCAAATATTAAATAATAACACAGCTGCAACTTCACGAAAAATCACGGAAACAGAAAAATAAAATGAACACAATGTTTTGGACAAATTGTCCCTGGAAAAACCCCGAAGGGAAAACCAGTTAGCAGATAAGAATTTTATTCGACTGCAGAAAATCAAGAGATACAAAATTGCTTGCCTCTTACTGGTAGAGCTCTAGAAATTTCTTTCCTATAAATTCCCTTCCCTCAATTGTTCCTGCTGAAATTGCTCCGGCAATATTTTCCTTCTCCGGCAATTCCACTGCTCTCCAACGCTATCACTGCGCCCTTTGCTCTCACTACAAATCAATTTGCTATTGCTGCAAATTTATTTATTTGCTATCACTGCAAATACTTCTTGGATCTGTATTCTCCAAATGCCCATTGATCCTCTTTTATAATCCCCTCATTGAAAACCAATGGCCATGATTTAATCTAAATCAATGGCTAGGATTAATTAGACTCTAGCAAACCCTAATATCTAGAAGTCTCTCGAGAAATCAATTTTCTAGGTATAGAGAAAAATATTCCAGCTGTGTTTCTAGCCTCGTAATCACCACCTGAGACTAGAACACCTGTCCAAGCTACATTTAAAATTAACAGTAACGAGTACCAACATGCTGCATGCTTAACAACCGAACAAGCAATTTAATCAACCAAAACTGTCATCCTTATTCGTAACAGAAATTCCAAAACCTGATAAGGAGAGGGAAAGACTTTCTTGATGCTGTCCCTCTCCATACATCTCTTAACCCACGCATCAAGCAATGGATATTCACTCTCAAACGGTATCTTGAAATTCCCAATAGTTTCATAAGCATGGAAGATAGAAGCAAAAGGAATGAAGGCGATATCCAGGAACCCAAAATCCTTTCCACCAAAGAAAGGCAGGGATCCCCCTGCTGACATCTCTTTCAATGCGCCTTCTAAAACTTGAAAGTTCTCCAACATGTCACACTTGGCTTTCTCCTGAGCCTCGTCTTTTAACCACAGTATACGAGCACCGAGTCATAAAACTACAACCACACAAGATTTTTGTTAGACAACAATCCCATGAAACGGCTAACACAACATTCTAAATAAGCTGTTTCAAACTTCAACGGCCTGAAATGCATTAAATAACTTAAATACCTATACCCACGAGAACAGGGGATTGCCTTACCTTCTTATCTGTGAAGTCAGCCCAGAAGCAGGCAAGGGCACGGTCGTATGGCTTGGAGGGTAAAAATTGCTTGGACACCCAAACCTCCTCAATGTGCTCAAGAATTATAAGAGACCCTCATATAGGCTGGCCATTGTGGATCATGACAGGTACTTGCTTGTACACAGGATTCATTTGCAGGAGGAGGTCACTCTTATTGAAGGGCAGGTCCTCTTCTTGGCATTCATATTTCACGCTTTTCTCTTCCAGAGCAATCAAGACGCGCATGCCGAAGGGACTGACCCACATGTTGAGAATCTTTACTTGCTCCATCTCAAGCAAACCCAAAACCCAAACTTCACACAGCCATAGATAATCCACACAAAAACCAAAGTTTATTCAGCTCTAGATAATCACACAGAAAACCCAAAGTTTTCTCTGTTGATGTTATAATGAAATGGCATGGAGTGTAGGAAGATATATAAGAAAACCAATGACAATAAATTTCAGAGGATAAGGCAGCTTGACCACCATAAAGATACCAATGTAGCCAAGTTGGAGAAGATATTTATGAGAAAACCAATGTTGTGCTGATGTTGTGCTGCGTAGGCCCCCACGTAAGAAGAGCACTAATTAATTTTCCTTGGATATTTTACCCTATTAAAAGGAGAGAGGGTCAAATTCGGTGGCTATCAAGAATATTGTGGTTAGAAAGTACACATTCATGGATTCAATTAAAAAAAATACACAGAAAGAGTACACATTCATTGGAGGCAACGTAATATAAAATGCAACGTAAAAAACAAGAAAAAGTATACTTGACTCCATTTCAAAAGTTGTGAGGGTGGTTGATATATTTTGATTCCAGAAGTAGAACATATTTTTATTAATATCTAAATATAATAAAAATATGAATAAATATATAGTAAAGTGTTAATCATAGTTTAATATAATATATGTTATTAGTACACAAAATGTGTACAACTACTTATAATAAAAAGGTAGTCAAAATCTAGCAAGTCATATGAGACATAAGTCAATCTAATTTATTGCAAGTTTCACAACACTTCCTAAACACAAAGAATTGAGTTAATATAGGTTTACTAGATCTTTCAAGTTTTTAGGGGAGATTTCAAACCCAAGGTTTGATCCTACAAACAAATTCAAACCAAACGGGACTCTCAGCTTTGCAAGGGCCCCGTGAACTTACAACCTTGAAATCCTTGGACTTGACAAAGTGAGCAAACTATGACTTTGTGTCTATTTAACAAGTCTCCCAACCACTTAGCCCTTGGAGTATTTCAACAAGCTCATATGCACAGAAGGAATTAAAATTGAGTCTAAAAGAAGCTTGGGTCCATAAACAACATGGGTTTGAATGTAAGATGCACTTGGCAGATTTGTGAATCTCCCTAGCCTTCAACTACCAATGATATACTCACGTGCAAGAAAACCCATATGTCTCCCTTAAGAAGAGGGGGAGGATCATCAAAACATTATCATAGCCTCTTATTTCTAGCCACTTCAAACAACGATGTGCTCCAAGCCTTAAATGCACTTTGTACCCTATTTTTTATTGCAAAATTTTTACAATGTTTGTGTAACTTCTTTTATATTTCATTTCTATTTACATAGTGCACTCATTATGAACAAATACCCATTGGTGTGTTCATTGCATAGTAATTGTGGTTTCTAGTATTATAACTTTTAGAAAATTATTAGTGAACCCAACCCCAAACCTAGGATTCTCTAAAATTTCCATGTTGGCCAAGTTGTGTGGCAAAAGTTAACTAGGTGAATTATACCTTCCTCTAGCATAGCCGAACTATTCTATTCACAATTCATGTAGCCACCCATGGTTTGGCATAAACACCAACTGAGTTAAGTAAAGTTTAGATAAGTATCCCGATCCCTCATAGAAGACAAAGTAATGGTATGTAGAACTTTGATTTCTAGTTCTTGTTGTATGGGAGAACTGACAATGAGATCAACAACAGAATGTAGGTGTCTCTCTTCATTTTTTTCTCCATCTAAGAAATCTAACAATGTGTAGAATAATATTCAACTATAGTTTTTGAAACATCTATTTAGAATTTTAAATTGTACACATAAGTATATATATTTGGATTATTTGTAATTGGCTTGATTAACTATAAATCTCACTACAGTGGATCTCCTTTGCTCATTTATTTCCTACTTTGAATCTATTTTAGTAGATAAGGTATCCAAGAAAATGCATCGAACACAAACTAAAACATATCTTGCCAGCTAAAAAATTTACCAACTATATGCCAAAACAGTGCAAAGATGGCACAAGACTAATGTATATAGACACAATCAAGATAAATTTCTTCCAATGATTAGTTACAAGTTGAACAATCATACCAATAAACAACCAAAGAAATCAAAGATAATTTGAAACACAAAACATATACATATTTCCCATAATTAATTTTTTTTGGTAGACAACATGATTTTTGTTTTTTAAGCCAAAACCCATTTGCATTTGCATGTTAGGGGCATGCACTCTAGTATGTGTGAATTAATTATGAAGTGGTAAATCACAAAACCTATTTGGAAACCCTCCTTCTGTCAAGTCTTCTTGGCAAATAATAACTCAATAGACAGAGTATAAATATAACATATTGTATTTTTGAATTTCTACTTTCTATTTTACCCACATAGTGAAATTTCTTTAGGTAAAGTCTCTCTTCTTGTGAACAAGAAATCTTGGAAATTTAATCCATGTACCAAAAAGATAAATCAAACTATAAACAAAATTCTAGTCCTTCTAAGGATCATTTGTTATTTTTTCTTCATTATTTCTTCCATTATAGTAAAGAGGAAGAGGTTATGACATACTGATTAGTGGAAGATCCTATGGAGGTCAAAATGAAAATCAAAAGAAGAGTGAATAAGTAAACACTAGTTGAAATTAGAGAGGACATAATGCCTACAACCCTCGTGACCGTAATAATGGTGAGAAAAGAGGAAGAGCAAGACCTTGACAAGGACTTGGAAGAGGAGGCTTCAGAGGAACCTGTTTCCAATGTGGAGAAGGACATCGAGCCTATGAGTGTTCACAACATCAAGGAAGGACAAATAGAAGACTTGAAGGTAATGCACGAGTTGCACATGTATATGAAGATATTTAGTCTAAGCATTATGAAGATGTTGAAAGGGGAGAAACCCTAGTTTTCATAAGTACTTTGTAAAATAAGGATAAAGAACTAGATCATAGGAAAAGTTTATTCCACACATGGTGCAAGTGTGAAGGTAACTGTTGTGAGATTATTATTGATAGTGGAAGCACTAATAATCTTGTATCAAACGACATGGTTAAAAAGTTGAAGTTGAAGAGGAGAAGGCATCCAAATCCATATCGGATTACATGGTTGCAGAAGGACCATAGAGATTTGGTCAATTAATAGTCTTTAGTCAATTTTGAGATTAGAGACTACCATGATGAGGTGTTGTGTGACATCCTACCAATGGATGCATGTCATATGTGTTAGGGTTAGCTAGAAGAAGATATCAATTAAATGCAAATAAAGATTAAACAAAGGAATGGAAATACACAGAAATAATAACAACGAGACACAACTTTTAATGTGGTTCACCCAAACTCGGGCTACATCCACCAAACAGAGAGTCTAATATTATTATCTAGTAAATCAAACCGATTACAATCAGCAATCCCTGCAACTCAATACCGTTACAAATGCTACAATATAATGCCAAAACCCTAACCCTTGGCCGTTTTTTATTAAGCTTTTTGTCGGTTACAAAAATAGGGTTTTCTTATGTTGGTTAATGAAAAAATAACTCCCAGTGCCCCTTGACCCCGTCTTGGGGGCGCTGCCCCCAAACCCTTGCAACGGGCGCTGCCCCTTGACCCCATAGGAATTTGGGGGGAAACCGCACTGATAAAAGTGGGGTAATTATAACCTCCAAGTCTGATTAGGCTCCATATAACAACAATCACCCACTTGGAGACTGATCAGACTCCACACCATATCATCTCCCACTTGGAGACTGATCATAACATCACTAACCCTGTAGCTCCCACTTGAAATAAGCACCCTGGACTCTGTTGTTCTATTTTTATTATTTTCAGTCTAGAAGACCAACCGAAGCTGAAGAGGAGCTCAATTTCTCCCTTATTACTGCCTTTGTAAACATATCTGCTGGATTGTCATCTGTATGTATCTTTGCCAGCTGTAATTGTCCATCATCCAATACCAACAGAATGAAGTGATACCTCAACTGTATGTGTTTGGTCTTTGAATGCAAGGCAGAATTCTTTGCAAGATGTATGGCACTCTGGCTATCTGTAAACAAATAACTGTTAACCTATTGTGTGCCCAATTCTTTCATGAAAGATTGTAGCCATATCATCTCCTTGCTTGCCTCTGTTGCAGCTACATATTCTGCTTCTGTGGTGGATAAAGCAACTACCTTTTGCCAGCTGGAAATCTAACTTACTGCTGTTCCACCTACAGTAAAGACATAACCTGTAGTACTCCGCCTGGTATCAATATCCCCTGCCAAATCTGAGTCTACATAACCTACTAAATCAGTATTAGAGCCCCCAAAACATAAGTGTTTATTAGATGTACCTCTCAAATATCTGAGAATCTATTTTACCGCATTCCAATGCTCTAATCTGGGATGACTCATATACCTGCTAACGACTCCTACAACATGTGCAATATCTGGTTTGGTGCATACCATGACATACATTAAACTTCCTACAGCTGAAGCATAGGGTACTTTGGACATTTTCTCTTCCTCCTCTTGTGTCTTAGGACACATCTCTTTGGTCAATTTCAAATGATTAGGCAAAGGTGTGCTGACAGCTTTTGCATTCTCCATGTGGAATCTCTGCAACACCTTTTCAACATGAGCAGCCTGAGATAGAGTCAATTTTTTGTTCTTCCTATCTTTACAAATTTTTATACCAAGGATTTATTTTGCTGCCCCCAAATCCTTCATATCAAATGACTGTGTTAACTACTATTTTAACTCTCTTATGTGATCCATGTTAGACCCAGCGACAAGCATGTCATCAACATATAAACATAAAATAATGTAGCTGTCATTATCCAACCTCTTAAAATAAACACAATGGTCAGAATTACACCTGCTGTAGCCTTGCTCAGCCATAAAACTGTCAAATTTCAAATACCATTGCCGACGTGCTTGTTTCAGGCCATATAAACTCTTCTTCAATCTGCACACCAGTTTCTCCTTACCTTTGACCTCAAATCCTTGGGGCTGTTCCATATATATCTCCTCCAAATCACCATGGAGAAAGGTAGTTTTAACACCTAGTTGTTCCAAATGTAAATCTTCAGCAGCCATAATACTTAAAACAGTACGAATAGAAGTCATCTTGACAACCAGAGAAAATATCTTATCAAAATCAATGCCCTTTTTCTGTGCAAATCCTTTTACAACTAACCTGGCCTTAAATCTTTTCTTACCTCCATCTTCTTCTTTCAGCCTATAAACCCATTTATTTGGTAAAGCCTTTTTACCTGCAGGTAACTTACATAATTCTCAAGTCTAATTTTTCAGCAAGGAGTCCATTTCTTCTTTCATTGCAAGCTCCCACTGAACCTGCGTATCCACCTACATAGCTTCATCATACCCTTTTGGTTCACCGGCATCTATTAACAAAATAGAATACAAAGAGGGAGAGAACCTTTCAGGAGGTCTACTTATCCTTGTTAACCATCTAACATTTACTGAAGTTTGTGGTATTTCTGGTTGCTATTGCGGAGCATGAGGAACCATTAGAACATCACTATTTGGAGTATCATCCAGCACCACATAATCATTTTCTTTCTTCTCATGCTGCTGCAACTGATCTTTGTACAACACCTTCTCATTGAATATAACATCCCTGCTTCTCACAATTTGCTGATTTTTAAAATTCCAAAGCCTATAACCAAATTCATCAATGCCATATCCAACGAAGGTACACTTTTTTGATTTTGCATCCAACTTAGTTCTATTTTCAGAATCTATATGTGCAAATGCTTCACAGCTGAAGGTTTTTAGAAAAAAATAACTCACTTTCTTGCCTATCCATGCTTCCTCTGGAATACCACAGCCCAAAAGAGCTGAAGGACCTCTGTTAATTAAATATACAGTAGTGTTGACAGCCTTTGCCCACATGTTTAAAGGTAGCCCAGCATGCAATCTCATGGTCCTTGCATGCTCCATTATTGTCCTATTCATGCGTTCACCCACTCCATTTTCTTGTGGAGTCCCTGGAACCATTTTCTGCCTATGAATTCTATTAAAGGAGCAATAATCTTCAAATTCTTTGCTGTAATACTTACCGCCATTATCAGATCTGAGACATTTTAAGCTTTTACCCATTTCATTCTCAACCAAGCTTCTCCATTTCTTAAATGTTTCAAATACATCAGATTTCTATCTAAGGAAATAAATCTAGACTTTCCTAGTTGCATCATCTATGAATGTAACATAATACCGAGGGCCACCAAGAGAAGATACCTGAGCTGGTCCCCATACATCTGTATGCACAAGCTCCAATTTTTTATTTTTCTTTTGCTTCCCATCTTTGAGAAAACTGACTCTCTTTTGTTTTCCATACACACAACTTTCATAGAAATCTATATTAATACATTTCAGACCTAGTACAACTTTCTTAGAATGAAGTATCTTCATACCTTTTTCACTCATATGCCCAAGTCTGTTATGCCATAGTGTTGTTTCAGAACCTGCAGCAACTTTTTCAGTCTCTTCCTACAAACCTGTAGCAACTATTCCTGAACTTGTTTGTTTTTTCTCTATAACAACTAAAGTAGAAGGAACAGTATGACTTGTACAAATATATAAGTTGCCTACTTTCACACTTTTTGCTACTACTAAGGCACCTTTTGAAACCTTCTAATTTTTATCAGTAAATGTAACAGTGCAACCTTGTTCAGTTAGCTGCCCTGCTGAAATTAAATTCTTACTGAGCCTTGAAACATGCCTTACCTCTTGTAGTAGCCAATGATTTCCATTCTACAACTTAATCTTGTTTCTTCCCTTTCCAACAATCTGACAGGGTTCATTATCTACTAAATAAACTAGCCCAAAATCCCCTTGGACATAATTAAGGAAATAACTTTTATGGGGCGTACATTAAATGAGGCCCTTGAATTTAAAACCCATGAATCATCAGCATTATCTAGGGAAAGAATCAAAGCATCATCTTCAGACTTATTGCTTACCACATTTGCTTCCTTATTGCCTTCTTATTTGTCTCCTCCTTTGTTCTTCTGAGACCAGCAATCTTTCTTCAGATGACCTGGTTTTCCACAGTACCAACAATCCTTCTGTCCTCTAGTTTGGGATCTTTTGTCCTTTGATTTTCCTCGTGACTTCCCATGACCTCCAGAACCTTTTCCTCCCTCCTTTGATCGGTCCCTGCTTTCTGCATCAAAACACTGCCTGATTTGGATCCACCTGAGCTTTTCCTATGAATTTTCTCACTCAGAATAACACTAACAACATCATCAAATTTCAGGGTAGTTGAACCAGAAACAGAGTTACTAATCGCCATTACCAAACTATCCTAGCTTTCAGGCAATGAACATAATATCAAGAGAGCTCTAACTTCTTCATCAAATTTTACATTTACATAGGTCAATTGACTGACAATCATATTAAATTCATTTAAATGATCTATCACAGATCCACCTTCAACCATTTTCAGATTAAACAAATGCTTCATGAGAAATACCTTATTTGAGGCTGAGGGTTTTTTATACAATTTAGCCAAAGCTTTCATCAGACCATCTGTTGTCTTTGCTTCTATTATATTGAATGCCACCAATGGTGCTAGGCACAACCAAATGGTTCCCAGTGCCTTTTTGTCAAGAAGATTTCAATCTTCATCAAACATTGTTGCTGGTTTTTTGGCTACTCCTTCCAATGGCATCCATAAATCCTTTTGATAGAGGTAATCCTCCATCTGCATCTTCTATAACTGATAGTTCTGCCCATTGAATTTATCAACTTTCAATCTACCCTCATCCGCCATTGCTCCCACTCAGCCGTGAGACTTTCCTACAGACGGTAATTGAACACAACCCGCTCTGATACCACTTGTTAGGGTTAGCTAGAAGAAGATATCAATTAAATGTAAATAAAGATTAAATAGAGGAATGGAAATACACAAAAATAATAACAGGAAGACACAAGTTTTAACATGGTGCACCCAAACTTGGGCTACATCCACCAAACAGAGAGTCTAATATTATTATCCAGTAAATCAAACCGATTACAATCAGCAATCCCTACAACTCAATACTGCTGCAAATGCTACAATACAATGCCAAAACCCTAACCCTTGGCCACTTTTTATTAAGCCTTTTTTTGGTTACAAAAATAGGGTTTTCTTATGTCAGTCAATGAAAAAATAACTCTCGATGCCCCTTGACCCCGTCTTGGGGGCATTGCCCCCAAACCCCTGCAAGGGGTACTGCCCCTTGACCCCATAGGAATTTGGGGGGAAACCGTGCCAATAAAAGTGGGGTAAATATAACCTCCGAGTCTGATTAGGCTCCATATAACAACAATATGCTATTGGGAAGGTCGTGGAAGTAAGATAGGTGTGATGTTCATGATGGCCATGCAAACACCTATTCCTTGACAAAGGATGGAGTTCGTCATAAGTTGAATCCCTTCAAGGGGCTAACCAATGCACCAAGCACATTTATGTGGCTCATGAATGAGGTATTGAAAGAATTTTTGGGAAACTTTGTTATCATTTATTTAGATGACATTTTGATATTCAGTAATTCTTTGGAAGAGCACCTGATGCATGTCTGAAGAATTTTTGAGAATCTGAGGGAGGAGAAGCTATTGAGCATTTTAAAGAAATGTAGTTTTGTGAAAAAGAAATCAGTGTACATGGGATTTGTTGTCTCAGCTGAGGGTTTTAAGATGGACCTAGAGAAAGTGAGGGCTATCATCAAATGGCCTACTCCAAGGAGTACTACAGAGGTAAGGTCTTTTCATGGTTTGGCAAGTTTTTATAGGAAGTTTGTCAAGAGTTCAGTAGCATTTGTGCACCCCTAACTAAAACAGTGAGAGGGGGTAGAAAGGAGTTTAGATGGATGGCAGGGGTAGACAAGGGTTTTGAGATGTTGAAGAAGAAGGTCACAAAGCAACTCGTTTTGGCACTTCAAGATTTTAATAAGGTATTTCATGTAGATTGTGATACTAGTGGTAGTGCTATAAGATCTATTTTAAGTCAAGAAGATACAAACCCATTGCCTATTGGAGTGAAAAGTTGAATGATGATAAGAAAAAATATTTTGTCTATGATTTGGAGTTTTATTCCATAGTTCAAGATTTAAAGAAATGGAGGTATTATTTAGCGCCAAAATAATTTACTTTATTTATTGATCATCAGGATGTCCAATATCTAAATAGTCAAGGAAATCTAAATCAGAGGCATTTTAAATGGGTTGAGTTTTTACAGATTTATACTTTTGTTTTGAAGCATAGGAGTGGGAAGTCCAATAGAGTTGCAGATGTCATAAGAAGAAGGCAAAATTTGTTGACAGAGATGAAGATAGAGCTTGTTGGGTTCATTGAACTCAAGAATTCATACCTTGAATATCTGGACTTTGCAGAGGCCTTGAAAGCTTGTTTGAAGCCTGTTACCCTAGATAGGACGAGATGGTTGGATTACATAATCCAAGATGGTATGTTGTTTAGAATATTGAGAACTAGAATATTAGGAACAAAGTCACCAACTAACTATGTCTCAAGAGCTATAAAACCAAGTAATGGAGGTGGACTGAAATTATCAAGATTTCTCGATGACTTATAAATCACATGAAATTTAAGAAAACATGATACTTGATAGATTGTTTATTTTTTATATTGAAATAATTTACTAAAAGGTTATAATAACATTGGGCCTACCAAGGTAGGGAAACACAAACTATATATCTAATGTAACAAAACTAAATCAACTACGAAGACAATAATATCCCTAGACCAAAAAGAGAAAAAGCCTAAAAGACAACGTAACCCAATCACAATCACTATTCTTTTTACATTAGTTATCGCAATATATATCTAATGTCAATTCTGAAACAATTGTTGCTATCTATAAATTACTTTAAATAAATAGTTATTCTCAATAACATTTGATATCATTGTTATTGGTAATATTGTCATTTTTATTTTCATAATTATATATAACTATAGAACATTCTAGATTGTACTTGCTAAAACAAAGAACATGTTCAATCTCCATATCATCCTTTCATTTCTTAAAAATAGTTCCCATGTTATCAATAATGAGGGGGATGCAATCCATGAATTGAAAACATTCATGCTTTCTCTTCTTTATCATGTGTGGCTTCGATGTACTTTTGAAGTCAACTATGAAGATATGTTTGGATTTGATACTACTAGTTAATGATTGCAAATGGTAACTTCTATTTCTTTGTTTCAAACTTTGTTTCTTAATATTCTAGTTGTTATGTGACAATCTCAAGATTTCAAGTGTAGTTTTTGAGCCAAAGTCATTAATATTTCATGAGTAATAATTCATTAGAAACCATCTCTCTATAAACTTGACCACTACACTCTTTGCATTTAGGTGATGTTCATTGGGGTGAAACATTAAAACTTTCCACAAAGCTACCCATCCTAATACCACTTCACTCAAATGCACTTAACTATGAAATTTCTCTTAATATCAATTTGACTTAACCTCCTAACACATTTACAAGATATTTAAATAACATATAAGGAAAAAAAAACAAATAATAAAAATTTCATTGAAGATGATTGACTTTGAAAGGAATTCATCAGTAATGTTTCATTGAGTCTATAAACAACACATGGAATCCAGTAATAAAGTATAATTTAGTCTTCAAAACAACTCACCTCAGGTTTTATTGCATAGATTTATCCTTCTAACATATAAATCATTCAACGATAAAATTGAACGCTACAACTGTGAAATGCGATTAAACATGACAGCTTACTACCTATAATCTTGTATTGCTCATCTAACAAGTACCCACCTTCTGTATGCTTAACAACTGAACAAACAATTTAATCAACCAGAACTCTCCTCCTTCATCCTCCTTATTCGTAATACAAATTCCAAAACCCGGTCAGGAGAGGGAAGGACTTTCTTGACGCTCTCCCTTTTCATACATCTCTTAACCCACGCATCAAGCAATGGAAATTCACTCTCAAACGGTATCTTGAAATTTCCAACAGTTTCATAAGCATGGAACAAAGAAGAAAAAGGAATGACGGCAATATCCAGGAACCCAAAATCCATTCCACCGAAGAAAGGCAGGGATCCCCCTGCTAACATGTCATTCAATGCGCCTTCCAAAAATTGAAAGTTCTCCAACATGTCATGCTTGGCTTTCTCCTGAGCCTCGTCTTTCGACCACAGTATACGAATAGCTGAGTCAGAAAACTGCAACCACAGAAGATTTTTGTTTGACAATGATCACATGAAATGGCTAAGACAACATTCTAAATAAGCCGTACCAAACTTCCACGGCCTGATATGCATTAAATAACAGGTGAATGCCTGGACTTCTTATCTGTGAAATCGGCCCAGAAGCGGGCAAGGGCACGGTCGTATGGCTTGGAGGGTAAAAATTGCTTGGAATCCCAAGCCTCATCAATGTGCTCAAGAATTATAAGAGACTCGGATATAGGCTGGCCATTGTGGATGAGGACAGGTACTTTCTTGTGGAGAGGATTCATTTGCAGGAGGAGGTCACTCTTTTTGTAGGGGATGTCCTCTTCTTGGCATTCATATTCCACGCCTTTCTCTTCTAGACCAATCAAGACGCGGTTGCCAAAGGGACTGATCCACAAGTTGAGAACCTTCACTTGCTCCATCTCAAGCAAACCCAAAACCCAAAGTTCACACAGCCGTAGATAATCTCACACAAACACCAAAGTTTAATCAGTTGTAGATAATCACACAGAAAACCCAAAGTTTTTTTTTTTATGTTATAATGAAATTGCATGGAGTGTAGGAAGATATATATAAGAAAATCAATGACGGTAAATTTCAGAGGGTAAGGCAGACTGACCACCATAAAGATACAGATGTAGCCAAGTTGGAGAAGCTGCTAAGCGTTGTGCTGGCGTAGGCCCTTACGTAACATGAGCACTAATTAATTGTCCCTAGATATTTTACCCTGTTAAAAGGAAAGACGGTCAAATTTGGTGGCTATCAAGAATATTGCGGTTAGTAAGTACACATTCATGGATTTAATTAAACAAAATACACAGAAAGAGTACACATTCATTGGCGGCAACGTAATATAAAATGCAAGGTAAAAAAAAGGAAAAAGTATACTTGACTCATTTCAATAGCTGTGAGGGTGGTTGATATATTTTGAATCCAGAAGTAGAACATATTGTTATTAATATCTAAATATAATAAAAATATGAATAAATATATATAGTAAAGTGTCAATCATAGTTTAATATAATATATGTTATTAGTATACAAAATGTGTACAACTACTTATCATCAAAAAGTAGTCAAAATCTAGTAAGCCACATGAGACATAAGTCAATCTAGTTTATTGCAAGCTTCACAACACTTGCAAAACACAAAGAAGTGAGTTAATATAGGTTTACTAGATCTTTCATGTTTGTAGGGGAGATTTCAAACCCAAGGTTTGATCCTACGAATAAATTCAAATCAAACGGGACTCTCAGCTTTGAAAGGGGCACATGAACTTACAACATTGAAATCCTCGAACGTGACAAAGTGAGCAAACTACGACTTAGTGTCTCTTTAAGAAGTATCCCAACCACTTAGCCCTTGGAGTATTTCAATAAGCTCATATAAACAACATGGGTTTGAAAGTAAGATGCACTTGGCAGATCTGTGAATCTCCCCAACCTTCAACTACCAATGATATATTCACGTCAAGACAACTCATGTCTCCCTTAGGAAGAGATGGAGGATCATCGAAACATTATCATAGCCTCTTATTTCTAGCCACTTCAAACAATGATGTGCTCCAAGCCTTTCTTAAATACACTTTGTACCCTACTTTTTATTGTCAAGTTGTTACAATGTTTGTGTTTATTTTATATTTCATGTCTATTTACATAGTGCGCTCATTATGAAAAAATACCCATTGGTGTGTTCATTGCATAGTAATTGTGGTTGCTAGTATTATAACTTTTAGAAAAAAATATTGGTGAAGCCAACCCTAAACCCAGTATTCTCTAAAATTTCCAAGTGAAATTAGCACATGAATGTTGGCTCTTAGCCAAGTTCTGCTGAAAAAATTAACTAGGTCAATTATACCTTTCTATAGCGTAGCCAAACTATTTTACTCACAATTCATTTAGCCACCCATGGTTTGGCATAAACACCAGTTGAGTTAAGTAGATTCTAGATAAGTATCATGATCCCTTATGGGAGGCAAAGTGATGCTATGTAGAACTTTGATTTCTAGTTCTTGTTGTATTGGAGAACAGGCAATGAGATCAACAACACAATGTAGGTATCTCTCTTCATCTTTTTCACCATCTAAGAAATCTAACAATGTGTAGAATAATATTCAAGTATAGTTTTTGAAACATCTATTTAGACTTTCAAAATGTACACATAAGTATATATATTTGGCTTGATTAACTATAAATCGCGCTACAATGGATCTCCTTTGGTCCTTTATTTCCTACTTTGAATCTATTTTAGTAGATAAGGTATCCAAAAAAATACAAAACAAAGATTTGATATGCAACCCACCTTTTCTTACTATTTCTACCATCTAGATATATAACTATTCTTTAGTTCTTAAATATTTACTAATTAAAGGTACTAGAAGTGTGATATTTGATTATATTTAATTGTAACTACATGTCTACCAAAGCCACTACAAGTACACATCAAATATAATGCCTTATCCTTTCTGATTTGATGGAGAAACATACCTTGTTCCTAAGCTCCCTTTTTATTCAATTTGGAAAATGTTGTGGGGTCTAGCATCACACCTTTCCATCACATTTGCCTCGAAGTTAATAAAAATTTGAAACATATAAGTGAAAATAAATAAAAAGAATGAGTAGCACAACCTCCTCTAAAAGATGGGCATGAAATCTCATCGAACACAAACTAAAACATATCTTTCCAAATAAAAAATCCACCAACTATATGCCAAAACAATGCAAAGATGGCACAAGACTAATATATATAGACACAATCAAGATCAATTTCTTCCAATGACTAACAAGTTGAACAATCATACCCATAAGCAACCAAAGAAATCAAAGATAATTTGAAACACAAAATATATACATATTTCCCATAATTAAATTATTTGGTAGACAATATAATTTTTTTATTCAATCCAAAAGCCATTTGCATTTGGATTTTTGGGACATGCACTCTAGTATGTGGGAATTAATTATGAAGCAGTAAATCACAAAACTTGTTTGGAAACCCTCCTTCCTTCACATCATCTTGGAAAATAATGACTCAATAGATAGAGTATAAATATAACATATTGTAGTTTTGAAATTCTCCTTCCTATTTTACCCACGTAGTGAAATTTCTTTAGGTAAAGTCTCCCTTCTTGTGAACAAGAAATCTTGGAAATTTAATCCATGTACCATAAACGATAAATAAAACTATAGACCTAATTTCTAGTCCTTCCAAGGATCATTTGTTATTTTTGCTTTACTATTTCCTCCATTATAGTAAGTAGTCCCACCTAATGCTTCATTAAAAAAGATCTTTTACTAATTTTCATATTGTTTTATTACAATACATTTCACATTGGAAAATGTTGATAAAAAATGCGAGACATGTATCATTGATTTAAGCATCAATCAACATTATGGAAATGCCTTCTACAATATCATTCCTTCATATCATGTTAGAAAAAAAAAAATCAAATGTCTCAACTTATAGAATGAAATTAAAGGAATTCAAGGCCTAAATATTAAGTGCAAAGTGACTAGAAAAGGCCCTAACAAAGTTTCAAACAAACACAATTGGTAGGCATTAAGTCAAATTCCACAACATTACCAACATCCTTCTTTCCTATGTGAAAATGGGAGCTTTGGAATAGGGTATGGTCATCCATTAATATATAAAAGATCTAGACAAACTTTGTTAGATGTTGTAGTTACAACTACCCTTATAGAAGTGTAAGCAAAATGTGGAAGCATATATGTAACCTGCCTAAAAAATGTTTGACTAATGCCTTTAAGACACATGACATCATGGTCTGTAATGGTTGTAAGGAAGCTAAGGTATTGGAACAACTTCCTACACTAATCTTAAGAGGAGGATAATGCAAAACTTTATAGATCTTTAACAGTTACAAAAACATAAATAGAAATAAACATAAATATTATGCATACCACAACACCATGAATTACGTGTGGAAAACCCTTTTGGGAGAAAAACCCCACTCTCAAAAAGCCGCACAATATATTATTTAGAAATCACAAAGATTACAATATACTTGCAGAGAAAGCTTCACACAAGAGTATTACAATTGGAGATCTAGAGACAACACGACCGCTATCAGACTCTCAGAATACATCACTATACCATAGTCGTAAATCAATTATGCGGGAATTAATTATGAAGTGGTAAAACATAAAAACTCCTTGGAAACCCTTCTTCCTTCAAGTCATCTTGGAAAATAATGACTCAATAGATAGAGTATAAATATAACATAAATTGTATTTTTAAATTTTTCCTTCCTATTTTACCCATGTAGTGAAATTTATTTAAGTAAAGTCTCCCTTCTTGTGAACAAGAAATCTTAGAAATTTAATCCATGTACACCATAAAATATAAATCAAACTAGATACACATAATTTCAAGTCCTTCTAAGGATCATTTGTTATTTTTTCTTTATTATTTCTTCTATTATAGTAAGGAGTGCCACACAATGCTTCATTAAAAAAGATCTTTTACTAATTTTCATATTGTTTTAGTACAATACATTTCACATTGGAAAATGTTGATAAAAAAATGTGAGACATGTATCACTGATTTAAGCATCAATCAACATTATGGAAATACCTCCTATAATATCATTCCTTCATAGCATGTTAAGTAAAGAAATCCAATGTCTCAACTTTTAGAAAGAAATTAAAGGAATTCAAGGCCTAAATATTAAGTGCAAAGTGACTTGAAAAGGCCTTAACAGAGTTTCAAACAAACACAATTGGTAGGCATTAAGTCAAATTCCACAACATTACCAACATCCTCCTTTCCTATATGAAAATGGGAACTTTGGAATAGGGTATGGACATCCATTAAAATATAAAAGATCTAGACAAACTTTGTTAGATGTCATAGTTACAACTACCCTTATAGAAGTGTAAGGAAAATGTGGAAGCATATATGTAACCTCCATGAAAAATATTTGAATAATTCCTTTAAGAGACGTGACATCATGGTCTGTAATGGTTGTAAGGAAGCTAAGGGAACATAACAACTTCCTACACTAATCTTGAGAGGAGGATAATGCAAAAATTTATAGATCTTTAAGAGTTACAAAAACATAAACAAAAATAAAAATAAATATCATGCGTACCACAACACACTAATTTACGTGGGGAAAACCCTTTCAGGAGAAAAACCCCACTCTTCAAAAGCCTAATACTTCATTAAAAGAGATCTTTTACTAATTTTCATATTGTTTTATTACAATACATTTCACATTGGAAAATGTTGATAAAAAAATGTGAGATGTGTATCATTGATTTAAGCATCAATTAACATAATGGAAATGCCTTCTACAATATGATTCCTTCATAGCATGTTAAGAAAAACAATCCAATGTCTCAACTTATATAATGAAATTAAAGGAATTCAAGGCCTAAATATTAAGTGCAAACTGGCTAGAAAAGGCCCTAACAAGGTTTCAAACAAACACAATTGGTAGGCATTAAATCAAATTCCACAACATTACCAACATCCTTCTTGCCTATGTGAAAATGGGAGCTTTGGAATAGGGTATGGGCATCCATTAAAATATAAAAGATCTAGACAAACTTTGTTAGATGTTGTAGTTACAACTACCCTTATAGAAGTGTAAGCAAAATGTGGAAGCATACATGTAACCTGGATGAAAAATGTTTGACTAATGCTTTTAAGACATGTGACATCATGGCCTGTAATGGTTGTAAGGAATCTAAGGTAGCGGAACAACTTCCTACACTAATCTTGAGAGGAGGATAATGCAAAACTTTCTAGATCTTTAATAGTTACAAAAACATAAACAAAAATAAACCCCACTCACCAAAAGCCGCACAATATATTATTCAGAAATCACAAAGATTACAATATACTTGCAGAGAAAGCTTCACACAATCTAGTATCACCATTGGAGATCTAGAGACAGTATGACTCCTATCAAACTCTATTAATACATCATGATACCACAGCCATAATAGAACGCCCTCATAAAATAGGGTTACCTTCTAGGGCAAGACAAGCCAACAAAATATCTACCATGAAATCTAAAACCTAATAATGAATGGTCCAGATTTACAATCTAGGCCATTAATATTGATCATGACAAATGTTAACACATGGGATATCAAGTTGCATTTTAAAATTGCAATGTGAAGTGTCCTTGTGATGAGATTCAGCGTAAGAACATGTCCAATTTGTCCTTCCTCCTGCACATGAAACTGGTAGAGAATTTGCCACCCTTCTCACCAATGAGAAAGTAGCATTTGGATGAGCTAGGATATAAGTGGCATTATAACTAGGCACCTTCATGGCATGTACCTTGACAGCTAGGACTTCTTTGGCATGGGGAAGATCACCACCATTAGATGTCAACCACCCCAGTCAATGGTGATCGTGAATCACATTTCTAATATCAAGGCCCACTTCCAAATATGTGATACAATAACAACTTGCCATCTATCTATCTCACAATGTCACTTTACACTTCCATTTCCACCTCACGACCAACCATATAGTGAACCAATAAGAGGCTAGCACTTGGGCACATAGGACACATAGCTAGTGCCAAATCATATTTCTTTTGTATGGGTGACAAACCACATGTCCCTTTCCTAAAATCTGGTTAATACAAAACCATTAGATTTTATCTAATGAAATCAATGGCCATCACACATTGTGAGGAAGGAGTAGGCCCACCATTCAAAACTATGATGTAAAGGGCCATTAAGACTTTCCCACCTATCTATATTTTGTCAACCTCTAAAAAAAAGTCCACACATAATATCAATAGACAATTCAAGCTATAGAAGGATGTGATAGCTAGATACCAAGACCCACTTTGTATTAACACTTATAGACTAGAATGTCCAACAAGGATACACATAGCACAAGATCACAAGCTCATATATTCAAAACTAAGGACCCACATTATATTGTTATACAAAGTAAACTCAATACAATAGAAATGTGATACATATTCAACACATGGAAAGTAGGAGCACTTGGACTGAATGTGACCCTAACCTAGAGTAACTTAAGCACACTACAAGAAAAGGGTGGTAGACAAGGCTAGGGGTTAGTTACAAGACGAGACAAAAAAAATATCAAGTAGTTATTTCTTAATGAAGCTACAAAATAAGTAGTCAACTTAGAAATATAAAAATTTAGAGCTAAAGACCAAACAAAGAGAGCACTACCAACATTCAAATGTTTAAGCCTAAGGTTCTAATAGTTCACAATGAGGCTTAAACCCTAGAAACCTAAGAAACTAGCATGGAAATGGGGAACAAATTAGTGGCTAGCCTTGAGATTTTTAGCAAAACACATTCATGTAATGAAAAACATAGCACATATGTAGTTTACAATCTATGTATTTTTAATGCCTTGAATTCAAAACTTTTATGATATTTCCCATTTAGGACTTGGCTTTTTAAGCCTAAAGGTTGGACATCTCTTGTGGCTCGTTAATTTGTGTTTTTAAAATAAAACAACTCAAATTCAAACTTTGACCTCATCAGGTTTGCACATTTTTCACTAAAATTTTACAAAGCTGCCACCAAAATAAAGAGATACTTCTTTCCTTTCTAGACATAATTTTTTTTAATATTTTAAATAATTCAAGGTATTTATATTTATTTTCTTTTAAGAGTGTCTTTATATTCCTTCATTACATAAGTATTGATTCTTTTTAATAAATTTTGACCCCCTTATTTTTTAGAAAAAAGGGATTCTTCTATGCTTCATTCCACACACATTAAAGAAAAAAAATACATTTTCAGTTAGTTTTGTGTAACTTATGTGATGTGCACACTTAGTCATGCAATTTTCAAGATGTATCCACTTCAA
The DNA here is from genome assembly GCA_027924645.1 of Cunninghamia lanceolata. Classification (NCBI taxonomy): domain Eukaryota; kingdom Viridiplantae; phylum Streptophyta; class Pinopsida; order Cupressales; family Cupressaceae; genus Cunninghamia; species Cunninghamia lanceolata. Next base: position 8,574,431 of record BSBN01000888.1, read on the forward strand.
AAAATAAAATAAAAATTGATAAAATATTTAAAAATATATAACTTGTAGTAGTCACTATATTTCCACTAAATATTTTTTAAAAGTACCTAATTGTAGCAAAAAAATAGGTGGGTGCACACCAAACACTATGTTATATTTTAGTGATAAAAACATGAGCAATTTTCTGTTTACTCATCATTTCACCCCCTTAACTTTAACCATTTTTAAAAACCTTTTGTAGTCTAGAAACTAGATTCAGAGAAATAAAATTCTTGTTTATCATATCTTAAAATTTTGAGTGCACACATCTTGAATTACTTGTCTAATTTCAGCTTTAGTTGATTTCACGAAAAGAAAAAAAAAGGTGTCCACTTTTGACCTCCTTTTTGTCCCCCATTTCCTTGCACTTACCCTACCCAACACAATTTTTTTATTACATTCCTTTGGTACCTCAAATGAAAAGATTTGAAGTGGAAGAATTTGATATAGGAATAACCTTCATGAAGCCAAGTCATGTAATATTTGAGCTTCCCTATCATTCCTTCTCATGTAATTGAGCGAGGAGATAATCTCTCTCAAAGTTTAAAAAATTTCTTTAAATTTTCTATCGAAGTAGAGGGGAATGCTTTGGCACAACAAAGCTAAAGTAGATGTTTACCCATTTTCTTAAATCAAATCATAATATAGAGATTTTGAATTTCCATGCATCTTTGGTATTATTGGAAGGGGACCCAAAAATCTAACGGTGCTCAACAACCAAGGATAACCCAAGAAAATGAATGATTAAACATTGTATTTAAAGGGGATGGATCCCTTAATTTTTTTTGATATAATTATTCAAAAGAAATGTTTGTGGTAAAAAATTATAATTCTAAATTAGAGACCTATTTAGTTGCTCAATATTGAAGTTATTTCCGACTCTTTTTCCTGACCAAGTGTATTTCACTCTAAATGGCTTGATATCATGACGCACAAACCAAGAAAATAATGTCTTCACTATGCTCTTGATTATGATCTTACATTGATGAGCCACACTTTTTTAAAATAAATGAGAATAGGATTAAAATCACCAACCAAAATCTAGTTTCAAGGATTTATTTTTTCAATGTAGGAGATCATGGAATCCAACATTATCTCTTCGTGGTACGATAGTTGTTGGGGGTATAAATATTTAGATATGTAAAGGAGAATCTTCTCATCTCAAAGTAGATGAGATCCAATTATCACTTTCATACCTGTCAATATTGATGAGATAGTTAGCATCCCAACTAGTGAGGAGGCCTCTAGAGCCTCCCTTTGCACTAATGGCATGCCCTCTAGATTGGTTCCAAATATTTCTACAAGTCAATTGTGTTTATAAGTTGAATTAAATGGTTTCTTCTATTCTTTTCAAAGTAGGAGGATGGTCTTTGATGAAACCCTTGAGATGTTTTTTCTTTAGGATACCACCTAAAACTTCACAATTCCAAGAGAGAAAAATCAATTTTTAGATGGTTTTATTCCTTTAAAGGGACCTTCCAACGTTTATTAGGTTTTATCCATGATATTTTTCTTCACTTCTTCAATTCTATTTTTTCATTTGTTTTACTTTCCAACTTGGTAGGTTATCTAGTTAAGATAGGATCAATCCAAAAGCTAGGTACTAAGACATCCTCAACCATTTTAGTTCTAATAATTATATCGATTCTTCTAGGGGTGCAGTAGGTAGAGCTTCTAGTAGGGTCTGAAAGTTCAACAGAGCATTATGTTAGGTATCACATGAATGTCTTCTTCTTCAATCTCATAACTGAGATCTATATCATACTAAATAATATCCAAATTAGAGGAGAGAGTAACAAATTTATTTGGGTTCTCAGATAGAATAAAATTAGGTTTATGTTTCAATTTCCTACTTGTGTATCTATTTCTTTTCTTGTTACAAAGTTTTTGAAATCCATCATTAGCTTGCATATGTTTACAAACTAGGGATTCTTTATTGAGAGGGTAGTCTATGGAGAAGTGACCATATTCATGGGATAATGAGCATTTGAAGGGTGGTAGATGCTCATAATCTAACATCTAAATATGCATTCAATATAAAATCTTTATTCTAATGGCTTCAGGTAGAGCCTTTTTTAGGTTAACCCACGCACAAATGCAAGCAGGAGAAGCATTCAAAGATTTGGGAGGAATCCAATAAGTTTTTTTGATTTTATTTCTAATATTTTTTTAGGAAGGATTATTTTAAATTTGTAATAGGTGAAAGGGAATCCTTACCCATATTAATACTTTCTCAAGAACAACCACTTGTAGATCAATGTGTGTAGTCCAAAAATTTGGAAAGACAATACTTGAACTCATACACTATGGTCCTCCCTTGAAAAATTACATTGCACTCCTATCTAGATTCAAAGATTATTTTGTGGTAGCCACATCCATACAATGATAGTTTGAAGGAAGAAATTTTGGACCCCTAAACAAAGGAGATCCATTTGTCCAACACCAAATGGTTTGGAAAGAACTGATAAAATGACCACCAAGGGCACATTGTAGTAGAACTTAAATGGAGTTAAACAAGTTTTTCATAGGGACCTCCACCATAAGCATGGAGTCTTGCTTGGATACAAAAACATTAGAAATCACCAAAGTAGATTTATCGATCCCAAGAACATCAAGATAGCCTATTTTTTAAGGAAGGTTTAACCTAATGTTGTTGATATTTGTATAGGAGGATCAAAATGGCAAGGAGAAGAAAGACAAAGAATAATAAGAGCAAGATGAGACCCTACATGCCATGGAGGTGGCCCAAATGCACTCAAAAAGTGACTAATATAGTTTTTTTCAAGAGTTAAGTGTAAATTATTTTAGTGCTATGTCTAGTTCAACATATTTTATTTTAACTTAATTTTATGTACATGGAGATTCAGTAAAACAAAGGTATTAATACTACTTGATAATTTGATTTTGGATGTTAGCTCTTATTTTTTATAATCATAATATCCAAATCAACATAGTTTATGTTAACTTAATATGTTTTATGAATAAATGTCTATTATATAATTTGTAAAGAAATATTGTACACCATATTTTGGAAAAAAGTGGGTGGAATGGAATCACTCTACAAATTTCAAACAAGGCATGGGCACAACATCATCATAAAAACAAACATAAACATGTGGCAAAGCCACCAACAAAGTTTCAAGAATTATAAAACCATGTAATGGTGGTGGATCGAAATTATCAAGACTTCCCCTTGACTTATAAATCACATGAAAACTTAAGATAGCAATGATACTGGATAGATGATCTATTTTTTATTTTGAAATAATCTACTAAAAGGTTGTAATATTATTGGGCCTACAAAGGTTGGGAAACACAAACTGTATATCTAATGTAACAAAACTAAATCAACTACAGAGACAACAATATCTCCTAGACCAAAAAGAGAAAAAGCATAGATGACAACATAAACCAATTGCAATCACTATTCTTTTTACATTAGTTATCACAAGATATATCAAATATGAATTCTGAAACAATCATTGTTATCTATTCATCACTTTAAATAAATAGTTATTCTCAATAAGCTTTGATATCATTATTATTGGAAATATTGTTATTTTTATTTTCATAATTATAATCCCTTAGAATCTTTTGAGTATATGCAATTAGTAGGTGTAAATATAAATTCCACAATATAAATAGAGAAGTCATTATCTCAACTATAGAATGAAATGCCCACTACAACATCATTCCTCCATAGCACGTTAAATAAGATATTAGTTAAAAAACACAAACAATATAATGGGCTCAAAATAAAACACCATTACTTACAATAGTGCTGAAAAAATGAACTACCAGAAAAGAAAATTTCCCTAGAAATCATACCAACTGAAACTCTAACTATGAATTAACTATAGTTAAAAATATTTCCAAGGGTTAAAATAACACTATCCTACTTACATGACCCTACAATAATAACATTGAGAAAATTTTGTCTTTGCAGTGAAATTGTAAGTTCAAACATGCATAAAAGTGGTAGCTCCACATGCTTTCTATCCCATCCTTGGATGCCTTTGTTATCGTCTAAATGTTATCATTTCCACTATCTTAACACAGTGCACCCAAATGATCCCAAGAAAAATGTTGTTAAAATAGGGTTAAGAAACTATAAATGAAAATTATTTGTACATATGCAAATATGATTTTTATATGTGCAACATTGGATTACCCATTATAAGATTATGTGAAATTTTATTACAGAAAATTCAAAACTAAACAAACTATAAAAGAGTAGATCATAATACTAGATGTACATGGAGAAACCCTTTCGAGAAAAAATCCACCATCAAAGAGAGGATTGAGAATCTATTAATCTTCAAGTACAATGTACATATACAACACTCTAACCTCTCTTTAATCTGATAATATTCTAGTAGCACCTATTAACCTATAAGACATCTCATTATACCTCTATCTCAAAGCTCCAATATATAAAGAAAATGAAAACAAGAAACCATGAGTGGTTTAAAAAATAAGGGGCACCAATCATGGGCCCAAACAAGGCACCTAAAATTGCCTCATGCAAGAATTCAACGCCCCACCCTCATGGACATCATACTAAGATAGAAAATGTAAATCCAAATATGGCCAATATAGCAAAAGTAACCCCCACACCAAAATAAGAACCATTATGGAAAATATGTTTGACATTTAAATTCAGATGGCTCACATATCCAATTATAGCACTCTATTTTGGATGTGATGACTAATGTGGGTCACATGATAACTTACAAGAAGCTCCATAACTTCCCAAGGGACCTACCAAAGAGAATATGTGATAAATAACTTTTGTAATGACCATTTGCAATTCCATCTCCTTTGTAGATTCCATTACAACTAATATTCCAAGTCAAATGGAAAATAATAATAAATTGAGATCTATCATCCACCCAAGGGCATGTACAAGTACCCTCTCCAAGATGTTTGGAGACATGAGATAAAATATAAATTAGGATTACATTTAAATATCATATTATCCTAAAAATCTCCTACATGATATTATACATTGTAATAACATCTATAGGAAACATGAAATAAATTAAGTACAAGATCCAAGGCCTTCCTGCATGAAGATAACTTCTTTGTGATCATTAGTTTCATAAGGGAATTCACAACATTATCCTAAGTATCAACTTTCTACAATAGGAGCTTACCATTCTCTATCATCTCACACATAAAGTGATGTTGTACATCAACATGGTTAGTATGAGCATGGTACATGGGATTCTTGGCCAAATAAATAACTCTAACTATCATAATTGACTCTAACCACTTTCCAATCAAAACCTATACTTGAATATAATCTTGTAGTATACTGACTCCTTAGAGGCATGTGTAGTAGCCATATACTTTTCTTCGATGGTAGTCAAAGCAATAGTGGATCAAGCCTCTTAGTAATCTTAGTTGTTTCACCACCAAAAAAAGAGAACACATAGCCATTTGAGGACCTTCAACTATCCAAGTCACCTAACTAATCTGCATCCACAAATCCTTATATTCCCAATGTATCTACTTCACTAGTATCATGATAAAAAAAATAGTAATCAATAGCCCCTGACAAATATATAAACACTCTGTTAACAAAAGTCCAATGATGCTGACAGGGGTTAGACATAAACCTGCTCAAAAATCTCATTACTTGGGCAATACTTATTCTAGCGCTTAAACCATTAAATACATCAGGATACAAATAACACATGCATAAGGAATGTTCTAGACATATCCTCAAAATCATCATTTGATTTGGGATACATAAATAAAGAAAGCTTAGTTCCAATAAGAAAAGGAATACTCACAAGTTTGTAACCATCTACAATTAACTGCAAAATGATACCAACAAACTTATAAAACAAAGTAATGGTGGTGGATCGAAATTATCAAGATTTCCCCATGACTTATAAATCACATGAAAACTTAAGAAAACAATGATACTTGATAGATGATCTATTTTTTATATTGAAATAATCTACCAAAAGGTTATAACAATATTGGGCCTACCAAGGTGTGGCAACACAAACTATATATCTAATGTAAGAAAATAAATCAGCTACGAAGACAACAATATCCCCTAGACCAAAAAGAGAAAAAGCTTAGATGACAACCCACACCAATCACAATCACTATTCTTTTTACATTAGTTATCACAAGATATATCAAATATCAATTCTAAAGCAATCATTTCTATCTATTAATCACTTTAAATAAATACTTATTGTCAGTAACCTTTGATATCATTGTTACTGGCAATATTGTCATTTTTATTTTAATAATTATATATAAATATAACACATCCTAAAATATACTTTCTAAAACAAAGAACATGTTCAATCTTCATATCATCCTTTCATTTCTAAAAATTAGTTCCCATGTTATCAACAATGAGGGGCATGCAATCCATGAACAAAATATATTCATGCTTTCTCTTCTTTATCATGTGTGGCTTCAATCTATTTCTAAAGTCAACTATGAAGATATGTTTGGCTTTGATACTACTAGTACATGATTGCAAATGGTAACTTCTATTTCTTTGTTTCTAACTTTTTTCCTAATATTCTAGTTGTTATGTTACAATTTCAAGATTTCACGTGTGTAGTTTTTGAGCCAAAATCATTAATATTTCATGAGTAAAAATTCATTAGAAACTATCTCTCTATAAACATGACCACTACACTCTTTGCATTTAGGTGATGTTCATTGGGGTGAAACATCAAAACTTCCCACAAAGTTACCCATCCTAATACTACTCCACTCAGGTGCACTTAAGTATGAAATTTCCCTTAAAATTAAACCAACTTAACCTGCTAATACATTTACAAGATATTTCAATAACATATAGGAATAAAACAAATAGTAAAAATCTCATTGAAGATGCATTGAATTTGAAAGGGATCCATCAATAAAGTTTCATCGAGTCTATAAACAACACATGGAATCTAGTAATAAAGTATCATTTAGTCTTCAAAACAACTCACCTTGGACTTTATTGCATAGATTTATCCTTCTAATATATAAATCGTTCAATGATAAAATTGAACGGTACAATTGTGAAATGCAATTAAACATGGCAGCTTACTACCTATAATCTTGTATTGCTCATCTCTTATAGAGGATCGACTCATCTAATGAGTACCCACGTGCTATATGTTTAACAACTGAACAAACAATTTAATCAACCAGAACTTTCCTCCTTCCTCCTCCTTATTCGTAATACAAATTCCAGAACCCGATCAGGAGAGGGAAGCACTTTCTTGACGCTCTTCCTTTCCATACATCTCTTAACCCATGCATCACCCCAATGAACATCACCTAAATATAAAGAGCGTAGTGGTCATGTTTATAGAGAGATAGTTTCTAATGAACTATTACTCATGAAATATTAATAGTTTGGCTCAAAAACTACACACGTGAAATCTTGAAACTGTAACATAACAACTAGAATATTAGGAAAAAAGTCAGAAACAAAGAAGTAAAAGCTACCATTTACAATCATGTACTAGTAGTATCAAAGCCAAACATATCTTCATAGTTGACTTTAGAAATAGATTGAAGCCACACATGACAAAGAAGAGAAAGCATGAATATATTTTGTTCATAGATTGCATGCCCCTCATTGTTGATAAAATGGGAACTAATTTTTAGAAATGAAAGGATGAAATGAAGATTGAACATGTTCTTTGTTTTAGCAAGTATATTTTAGGATGTGTTATATTTATATATAAGTATTAAAATAAAAATGACAATATTTCCAATAACAATGATATCAAAGGTTATTGAGAATAAGTATTTATTTAAAGTGATTAATAGATAGCAATGATTGTTTTAGAATTCATATTTGATATATCTTGTGATAACTAATGTAAAAAGAATAGTGATTGTGATTGCTTTAGGTTGTCGTCTAAGCTTTTTCTGTTTTTGGTCTAGGGGATATTGTTGTCTTCGTAGTTGATTTAGTTTTTTTACATTAGATATACAGTTTGTGTTGCCCAACCTTGGTAGGCCCAATATTATTATAACCTTTTGGTATCTTATTTCAATATAAAAAATAGATCATCTATCAAGTATCATTATTTTCTTAAGTTTTCATGTGATTTATAAGTCATGGGGAAATATTGATAATTTTGATCCACCACCATTACTTGGTTTTATAAGTTTGTTGATATAATTTTGCAGTTAATTGTGGATGGTTACAAACTTGTGAGTATTCCTTTTCTTATTCGAACTAAGATTTCTTTATTTCTGTATCCGAAATCAAATAATGATTTTGAGGATATGTCTAGAACATTCGTTGTGCCTATGTTATTCATAACCTGGTGTATTTAATTGGTTGTGCTAGAATAAGTATTGCCCAAGTAATGAGATTTTTGAGCAGGTTTATGTCTAACCCCAGTAAGGAGCATTGGACTTTTGTTAAGAGAGTGTTTATATATTTGTGAGGGACTATTGATTACTATTTTTGTTATCATGATACTAGTGAAGTAGATACATTGGGAATATAAGGATTTGTGGATGCAGATTAGGTAGGTAACTTGGATAGTTGAAGGTGCTCAAGTGGCTATGTGTTCTCTTTGTTCGGTGGTGAAATAACTAAGCTTACTAAGAGGCTTGATCCACTATTGCTTTGACTACCATCAAATAAAAGTACATGGATACTACACATGCCTCTAAGGAGTCAGTATATTACAAAGATTATATTCAAGTATAGGTTTTGATGTGAAATTGGTTAGACTCAATTATGATAGTCAGAGTGTTATTTATTTGGCCAAGAATCCCATACACCATGCTCATACTAACCATGTTGATGTGCGACATCACTCTATGTGTGATATGATAGAGAATAGTAAGGTCCTATTGTACAAAGTCGACACTTAGGATAATGTTGTGAATTCCCTTATGAAACTAATGATCACAAAGAAGTTATCTTCATCTAGGAAGGCCTTAGGTCTTGTACTTGATTTATTTCATATTTCCTATAGATGTTATCACAATGTATAATATCATGTGGGAGAATTTTAGAATAATATGGTATTTGATTGTAATCCTAATGTATATTTTATCTCATGTCTCTAAACATCTTAGAGAGGGAACTTGTACATGCCCTTAGTTGGATGAGATATCTCAATTTATTATTATTTTCTGTTTGACTTGGAATATTAGTTGTAATGGAATCTATGAAGGAGATGGAATTGGAAATGATCATTACAAAAGTTATTTATCACATATTCTCTTTGGGAGGTCCCTTGGGAAGTTATGGAGCTTCTTGTAAGTTATCATGGGACACACATTAGTCATCACATCCAAAATAGAGTGCTATACTTGGATATGTCAGCCATCCAAAGTTAAATGTCAAACATAATTTGCATCATGGTTCTTATTTTGGTGTGGGGGTTACTTTTGCTATATTAGCCATATTTGGATTTACATTTTCTATTTTAGGATGTTGTCCATGTGGGTGGGGCATTGAATGCTTGCATGAGGTAATTTTAGGTGCCTAGTTTGGGCCCATGATTTGTGCCCCTTATTTTGTAAACCACTCATGGTTTCTTGATTTCATTTTCTCTATATATTAGAGCCTTGAGATAGAGGTATCATGAGATGTCTTATAGGTTCATTGGTGCTACTAGAATATTATCAAATTAAAGAGAGGTTAGAGTGTTGTATGTGTACATTGTACTTGAAGATTAATAGATTCTCAAGCCTCTCTTTGATGGTGGATTTTTTCTCAAAAGGGTTTCTCCACGTACATCTAGTATAATGATGTACTATTTTATAGTTTGTTGAGTTTTAAATTTTCTATAGTAAAATTTCACATAAGCTTATAATGGGTAATCCAATGTTGCATACATAAAAATCATATTTGCATAGGTTCAAAGAGTTTTCATTTATAGTTTCTTAACCCTATTTTAACAACATTTTTCTTGGGATCTGTTGGATGCACTGTGTTAAAATAGTGGAAACACTAACATTTAGATGATAACAAAGGCATCCAAGGATGGGATAGAAACCATGTGCAGCTACCACTTTTATGCATGTTTGAACTTACAATTGCACTACAAAGAGAAAATTTTGTCCATGTTATTATTGTAGTGTCATGTAAGTAGGATAGTTTTATTTTTAACCCTTGGAACTATTTTTAACTATAGTTAATTTACAGTTAGAGTTTCAGTTGGTATGATTTATGGGGAAAATTTCTTTTCTGGTAGTTCATTTTTTCAGCACTATTGTAAGCAATGGTGTTTTATTTTGAGCCCATTATATTGTTTGTGTTTTTTAACTAGTATCTTGCTTAATGTGCTATGGAGGAATGACGTTGTAGTTGGCATTTCATTCTATAGTTGAGATAATGAATTCTCTATTTATATTGTGCAATTTATATTTACACGTAATAATTGCATATGCTCGAAAGATTCTAAGAGCTTATAATTATGAAAATAAAAATGACAATATTGCCAATAATAATGATATCAAAGCTTATTGAGAATAACTATTTATTTAAAGTGATTAATAGATAGCAATTATTGTTTTAGAATTGATATTAGATATATCTTGTGATAACTAATGTAAAAAGAATAGTGATTGTGATTGGTTTAGGTTGTCATCTAAGGTTTTTCTCTTTTTGGTCTAGGGGATATTGTTGTGTTTGTAGTTGATTTAGTTTTTTTACAATAGATATATAGTTTGTGTTGCCCAGCCTTGGTAGGCCCAATATTATCACAAACTTTTAGTAGATTATTTCAATATAAAAGATAGATCATTTATCAAGTATCATTGTTATCTTAAGTTTTCGTGTGATTTATAAGTCATGGGGAAATCTTGATAATTTTGATCCACCACCAGTACTTAGTTTTATAATTCTTGAAACTTTGTTGGTGGCTTTGCCACATGTTTATGTTTGTTTTTATGATGATGTTGTGGCCATGCCTTGTTTAAACTTTGTAGAGTGATTCCTTTCCACCCACTTTTTTCCAAAATATGGTGTACAATATTTCTTTACAAATTATATAATAGACATTTATTAATAAAAAATATTAAGTTAACATAAATTATGTTGATTTGGACATTATCATTATACCAAATAAGAGATAACATTCAAAATCAGCTTATCAAGTAGTATTAATACCTTTTTATTTTATTGAATCTCCATGTGCATCAAATTAAGTTAAAATAAAATATGCTGAACTAGACCTAGCACTAAAATAATTTACACTTAACTCTTGAAATAAACTAGATTAGTCACTTTTTGAGTGCATTAGGGACACCTCCTTGGCATGTAGGGTCTCATTCTTGCTCTTATTATTCTTTCTCTTTCTTCTCCTTGCCATTTTGATCCTCCTATGCAAATATCAATGACATTAGGTTAAAACTTTCGTAAAAAATAGGCTATCTTGATGTTCTTGGGATCAGTAAATCTACTTTGGTGGTTTCTAATGTTTTTGTGTCCAAACTAGATTCCATTCTTATGGTGGAGGTCACTATGAAAAACTTGTCTAACTCCATTTAAATTCTACTACAATGTGCCCTTGTTGGTCATTTAATAGGTTCTTTCCAACCCCTATGGTGTTGGACAAATGGATCTCCTCTGTTTAGGGGTCCAAAATTTCCTCCTTCAAAATATCATTGTGTGGATGTGGCTACCTCAAAATAATATTTGAATCTAAATAGGAGTGCAATGTAAATTTTCAAGGGAGGACCATAGTGTATGAGTTCAAGTATTGTCTTTCCAAATTTTTGGTCAACACACGTTGATCTACAAGTGGTTGTTCTCAAGAAAGTATTAATATATGTAAGGCTTCCCTATCTCCTATTACATATTTAAAATAACCCTTCCTTAGAAAATATTAGAAATAAAATCAAAAAATTTATTGGATTCCTCCCAAATCTTTGAATGCTTTTCATGCTTGCATTTGTGAATGGGTCAACCTCAAAAAGGCTCTACCTAAAGCCATTAGAATCAAGATTTTATATTGGATACATATTTAGATGTTAGATTATGAACATGTACCACCCTTCAAATGCTCACCATCCCATGAATATGGTCACTTCTCCATAGACTACCCTCTCAATAAAGAATCCCTAGTTTGGAAACATATGCAAGCTACCGATGGATTTCAAAAAGTTTGGAAGAAGAAAAGAAATAGATACACAAGTAGGAAATTGAAATGTAAACCTAATTTTATTCTATATGACAACCCAAATAAATTTGTTTCTCTCTCCTCTAATTTGGATATTATTTAGTATGATATAGAGCGCAGTTATGAGATTCAAGAAGAAGACATTCATGTAATACCTAGCATAATGCTTTATTGAACTTTCAGACCTACTAGAAGCTCAACCTAATGTGCCCCTAGAAGAATGGATAAAATTATTAGAACTAAAATGGTTGAGGATGTCTTTGTAGCTGGGTTTTGGATTGATCCTATCTTAACTAGATATCTAGCAAGTTGGAAAGTAAAACAAATAAAGAAATAGAATTTAATAAGTGAAGAAAAATATTATGGATAAAACCCAATAAACATTGGAAGGTCTCTTTAAAGGAATAAAACCATCTAAAAATTGATTTTTCTCTCTTAGAATTGTGAATTTTTAGGTGGTATCCTAAGGAAAAAATACCTAAAGGGTTTCATCAAAGACCATCCTCCTACCTTGAAAAGAATAGAAGAAACCATTTAATTCACCTTATAAGCGCAATTGACTTCTAGAAATATTTGGAACCAATATAGAGGTCATGCCATTAGTGCAAAGGGAGGCTCTAGAGGCCTCCTCACTAGTTGTGATCTTAACTATCTCATCAATATTGACAAGTATCAAAGTGATAATTGGATCTCATCTACTTTGAGATGAGAAGATTCTCCTTTACATATCTACATGTTCATATCCCCAACAACTCTCCTACCACGAAGAGATAATGTTGGATTCCATGATCTCCTACATTGAAAAAATAAACCCTTGAAAGTAGATTTTGGTTTGTTATTTTAATCCTGTTCTCATTTCTTTTTAAAAAGTGTAGCTCATGAATGTAAGATCCCAATGAAGAGCATATTGAAGACATTATTTTCTTGGCTATGCATCATGATATCAAGATATCTAGAGTGAAATGCACTTGGGTAGGAAAAAGAGTTAGAAATAACTTCATTATTGAGCAACTAAATAGGTCTCTAATTTAGAATTATAGTTTTCTACCACAAACATTTATTTTGAATTATGATATCAACAAAATTAAGGGCTCCATCTCCTTTAAATACAATGTTTAATCATTCATTTTCTTGGGTTATCCTTGGTAGTTAAGCACCATTAGATCTTTGGGTGCCCTTCCAATAATACCAAAGATGCGTGGAAATTCAAAATCTCTAGATAATGATTTGATTTAAGAAAATAGGTAAACATCTGTACTTTAACTTTGTTGCGCCAAAGCATTCCCCTATACTTCAACAGAAAATTTGAAGAAATATTTTAAACTTTGAGAGAGATTATCTACTCACTCAATTCATTAGAAGGAATGATGGGAAGAACAACATGGGAAGCTCAAATCTCACATGACTTGTCTTCATGAAGGTGATTCTAATATCAAATTCTTCCACTTCAAATCTTCTCATTTGAGGTACCAAAGGAATGTGATAAAAAATTGTGTTGGGTAGGCTAAGTGCATGGAAATGGGGGACAAAAATGAGGTCAAAAGTGGACACCTTCTTTTTCTTTTTGTGAAATCAACTAAAGCTGAGATTAGACAAGTAATTCAAGATGTGTACTCTCAAAATTTCAAGATATGATAAAAACAAGAATTGTATTTCTTTGAATTTAGTTTCTAAACTACTAAAGGTTTTTTAAAATGGTTAAAGTTAAGGGGGTAAAATATTGAGTAAATAGAAAATTGCTCATGTTTTTATTAGTAAAATATAACATAGTGTCTGGTGTGCACCCACCTATTTTTTTCTACAATTAGGTATTTTTAAAACCCATTTGGTTGAAATACAGTGAAGAGTGAGTACTACAAGTTATATATTTTTAAATATTTTTTATTTTATAATTTCTTTTTTTTTTGATTGTTTGAAGTGGAGACATCCTGAAAATTCCATCACTGAGTGTGCATGTCACATAACTTATACAAAACTAAACTAAAATGTATTTTTTTTCTTTAATGTGTATGGAATGAAGCATAGAATAATCCTTTTTTTAAAAAATAAGTGGGTCAAAATTTATTAAAAAGAATCAATACTTACGTAATGAAGGAATATAAATACACTCTTAAAAGAAAATAAATATAAATACCTTGAATTATTCAAAATATTAAAACAAAATATGTCTAGAAAGGAAAGAAGTATCTCTTTATTTTGGTGGCACTTTTTTAAAATTTTAGTGAAAAATGTGCAAACCTGATGAGGTCAAAGTTTGAATTTGAGTTGTTTTATGTTAAAAACACAAATTGAGGAGCCACAAGAGATGTCCAACCCTTAGGCTTAGAAATCCAAGTCCTAAATGGGAAATATCATAAAAGTTTTGAATTCAAGGCATTAAAAATACATAGATTGTAAACTACGTATGTGTTATGTTTTTCATTACATGAATGTGTTTTGATGGAAATCTCAAGCCTGCCCACTAATTTGTCCCCCATTTCCATGCACTTACCTAGCAATGACAACCTACTTTCTGACAATATAAATTATGGAAGTCACTCGTAATCACCATGAATCTCTTTATCAAAAGTAAAGCAGAGTCCCTACTACTCAAGCCTCTCTCCTTAACAACACTCCCAATGTCATCATTGTGGACATAAAAAATCTTTTATGCCAAGATGTCATTATGGAGAAGCTCTAGGGAGCCATATTCAACATGGTTAAGGAATGGGATCCTAAACTTGGTAGGTTCTCTTACTCTTTCTATCATCATTATTTTGATATCATTGTAGATGACCTCCCATCAGTTGGTTGAATATTTTTGCAAAAGAAGTAAGCTCGTCCATGTTAGATCAATTCTACTTTTTAAAGAATTGATACCAAAAGAAGAGAATGCTTCCTCCTTTAATAGGTTTAGGCATGTTTCTCCATGTAAAACTTCTCACAAGTTTATAACAAAAATTTTAGCCAATAGAATACAAAAATATTGAGTCTTATTATGTCTGAGGAATAAGGAGGATTTATTCTTGGCAAGAAAATTTATTACAATAATGTTAATGTGCATGAAGCAATCGACACTAGCAATAGGAATGTTTAGAAAAAGAAAACCATTAAACTTGGTGTTAGAGGTTTTATAAAAATTTAATGCATCCTTCCATATAGTGCTAGTTTTTTAGGTTGCTAGGGTTTAAGCCTCATTGTGAACTATTAGAACCCGAGGTTTAAACATTTAAATGTTGGTAGTGCTCTCGTTGTTTGGTCTTTAGCTCTAATTTTTTATATTTATAAGTTGACTACTTATTATGTAGCTTCATTAAGAAATTACTACTTGATATTTTTGTGTCTCCTCTTGTAACTAACCCCTAGCCTTGTCTACCACCCTTTTCTTGTAGTGTGCTTAAGTTAGTCTAGGTTAGGGTCACATTATGCCCAAGTGCTCCTACTTTCCATGTATTGTATATGTATCACATTTCTATTGTATTGAGTTTTCTTTGTATCATAATATAATGTGGGTCCTTAGTTTTGAATCTATGAGCTTGTGACCTTATGCTATGTGTATCCTTATTAGATATTCCACTCTACAAGTTTCTATTACAATGTGGGTCTTGGTATCTAGCTATCACATCCTTCTATAACTTGAATTGTCTACTGGCATTATGTGTGGACTTTTTTGTAGAGGTCAGAAAAATATAGACAAGTGGGAAAGTCTTAATGGCCCTTTACATCATAGTTTTAAATAGTGGGCCCACCCCTTCCTCACAATGTATGATGGACATTGATTTCATTACATAAAATCTAATGGTTTTGTATTAACTAGATGTTAGGAAAGGGACACGTGGTTTGTCACCCATACAAAAGAAATATGATGTGGCACTAGCTATGTGTCCTATGTGCCCAAGTGCTAGCGTCTTATTGGTTCACTATATGGTGGGTTGTGACGTGGAAATGGAAGTGTAAAATGACATTATGAGATAGACAGATGGCAAGTTGTTATTGTATCATGTATTTGGAAGTGGGCCTTGATATTAGAAATGTGATTCACGATGACCATTGATTGGGGCGGTTGACATCCAATGGTGGTGATCTTCCCCATTCCAAAGAAGTCCTATCTATCAAGGTACATGGCATGAAGGTGCCTAGTTATAATGCCACTTATGGCCTAGCTCATCCAAATGCTAATTTCTCATTGGTGAGAAGGGTAGCAGGTTCTTGACCAGTTTCATGTGCAGGAGGAAGGACAAAATGGACATGTTCTTAGACTGAATCTCATCACAAGGACACTTCACATTGCAATTTTAAAATGCCAATTGATATCTCAGGTGGCAACATTTTTCATGATCAATATCAATGGCCTAGATTTTAAGGGTAAAAGCACAAAGCTATGTCACACTTTGGGGCAATAAAACAATATAGAGTGAGTTGTTTTCAGGCGAGTCAATCTAGGGGTGAGATTGTTTTGCCTGAATACACATAGCCACTGCATGGCTCATATGTGGCAAGATATTTTTAGGCAAGTTAGTCTGGGGGCCTAGATTGTTTCTCTTGAAATCATGTTGTTAAAAGAAAAAAATGAGATAGCCACGTTTTGAAAGCTTTTTGTGCGAAGGACTTCCCCGCCACCTTTTGCAATAGTCTTGTCAATCATGTATGCCATCTTCACCTTGGCATGTATTTTCTATCAAACATTTTGTATGGCATGATGTATCTATATCTTCACCTTGGCATTTTCTGTTAAACATTTTTTATGGCATGATGTATAGTTCAGTGTTTGAAATAAACCTGCACCTTATATGATTGTATGTGCAAGTAAAATGGGTTTGTAAAATTTCATCCACACAATATAAGTTAAAAAAATATATCAAAATTTGAAATCATTCCAGAGAAAATTTGTGCATAAATTCTTCTTTATTAAATTTTGTGCATAAATTTTTATCAAGGTTGTGGTGATGGAAAATTAATCAAAATTTGAAACAATTCAAGAAAGCATTTGTGCATAAGTTATTGGAAAGGTTGTGGCACAATCAGAAGTAGAAAGTGGCTGATGGCTGCTGGGTGGGAGTCAATTCACACATAAAATAGGTCAAATCAAGTGCTACAGCAATACAAGACATGCACTTTTATCCCTTGTAAGGTTATCCATTCAAATTTGCCCATCAAATGCTAGGGAACATGGCTTAATTACTATGATAGTTATCTATTCAATACTGCCTTTAAAATACTATGACATACCTTAGTATAAATAGATTATATATATAACCAAATATATATATCATCATAATCCCATATATGATACAGTCTTTTTAAAATTTTGATTGTATTTTATAGTAAAAATACCTAAATACAACTAAAAATAGGTCAAATCAAGTGGCTGATGGCTGTTGGGTGGGAATTAGTTCACATATAAAACAGGTCAAATCAAGTGCTACAGCAATGTAGGACATGGACTTTTACCTAGGTTGTAAGGTTATCCATTCAAATTTGCCCATCAAATGCTAGGGAATAACATGGTTAAAGAAGGAAACAACATACACTAGATCTATGTAAGCCTATTTTAGAAATTTTAAGCAAATACAATTGGCTGATGTAAAGCCAAATGCCACAACCTTTGCTAGCATCCTCCCTCATATCCATCAATACATCTATGAATCTGAATGGATATGAGGGACTTAACAGAGTCACACCTACCCTATACCATGACACAATAGGAAACTACAAGGAACATCAAATTTCATCCACACAATATAAGCTAAAAAATATATATCAAAATTTGAAATCATTCCAGAGAGAATTTATGCATAAATTATTCTTTATTGAATTTTGTGCATAAGTTTTTATCAAGGTTGTGGTGATGGAAAATTAATCACAATTTGAAACCATTCAAGAAAGAATTTGTGCATAAGTTATTGGAAAGGTTGTGGTGATCAGAAGTAGCAAGTGGATGATGGCTATTGGGTGGGAGTCAATCCACACATAAAACAAGTCAAATCAAGTGCTACAGCAATGTAGGACATGCACTTTTATCCCTTGTAAGGTTATCCATTCAAATTTTCCCATCAAATGCTAGGGAATAACATGGTTAAAGAAGGAAACAACATACACTAGATCTATGTAAGCCTATTTTAGAAATTTTAAAGCAAATGCAATTGGCTGGTGTAAAGCCAAATTCTACAACCTTTGCCAGTATTCTCCCTCATATCCATCAATACATCTATGAATCTGAATGGATATGAGGGAGTTAATAGAACCACACCTACCCTATCCACACCTACCCTATACAGGGCTTAAATTTGACAGTTGTATAGCTATATTTAGCCATTTTTGCTGTAAAATACAAATCAAAATTTTAAAAAGACTATCATATGAAAGGAAATATTTTAGAGAAACTGTCAAAATTTACATAGGATTGTGCTGATATATATATATCTGATTTTTATATAATCTACTTATACTAGGATAGGACATAGTATTTTAAAGGCAACATTGAATAGATAACTGTCATAAAAAAATTGCTTGACAGGCAAGGTTGACTGTCAAATTTAAGCCCTTACCCTATACCATGACGCAATAGGAAACTACAAGGAACATCAAATTTCATCCACAGAATATAAGGTTAAAAATATATCAAAATTTTAAATCATTCTAGAGAGAATTTGTGCATAAATTCTTCTTTATTAAATTTTGTGCATAAGTTTTTATCAAGGTTGTGGTGATGGAAAAATAATCACAATTTGAAACCATTCAAGAAAAAATTTGTGCATAAGTTATTGGAAAGGTTGTAGTGATTAGAAGTAGCAAGTGGCTGATGGCTACTGGGTGGGAGTCAGTTCACACATAAAATAGGTCAAATCAAGTTCTATAGCAATGCAAGACATGCGCTTTTATCCCTTGTAAGGTTATCCATTCAAATTTTCCCATTAAATGCTAGGGAATAACATGGTTAAAGAAAGAAACAACATACACTAGATATATATACATCTATAATACTCTAGAATGTTAAATAGAGTCTTCCTTTTCTAGATTGTCGAATGCTTTTTTTCTAGATTAGAAATATACCATCTTCTGACTCCAACTACTCTATGATAAAATCTGATTTATATGAATTATTGTAAAATCTGATTTATATAAATTCCTATATGGTTGTCATGTCAATATGCTACATGCTACATGTGACTTTAAATTTGGATTTTCTATGCATTCCTAGTTCTGTGTTTTATGGTTGATTTAGATTTGGTTGATAGGCCTATTATTTATGTATTTGCAAGCATCTAAGGTGTAGATTTATTTGAGAAGTATGTGTGAATTTATATCATGGATTTTTTAAAGATGTATGTAGTAGTTGAAAATTTTATATGCAAGTTTATTTACATCATGACATACAATATGTTTGACAGAAAATTTAATTAAGATAATGTAGATAAATTTAGGTCCACATGGATGACCAATCATCACATTAATCACATTAGTCAGGTCAACCATAGTGATAATTCTACATTATATGTTGAGACCATTCAGAGGTTTCAAAGAGCTTTGGATGGACTGAATAGTTCTATTCATAATACACCAAACCTGTCAGGTAGAGACAGGTTGGTTAGGATTAGGGATGAGATCACACGTATGATCCAAGTTGTTTGATCATACAATCCCTATGATGACATTAGTGTTGACAAGTTCTATGCATCACTTTCTCAGAGTGTTGTTGGCTAGGAGAAATAGTTATCTATTTCTAGGTTGGTTTCAATAGATAATGTTCTCAGCATGTTCCCTTCTTATAGGGGAATAGAGAGAGTGAGAGGCTATTCTCCCACCAAGTGTGTGGATGCATTTGTCGGTCCTTTCATCTATCCTAGGTTTTTGGTAGCTCATCACCAATGGCCAAACAATGATTAGTTGCCATTGTATTTTTACAAACAATTATATGTAGAGTTCCATTTTGATTTATCTATTGACTATACATCTTTCCCTAAACATGATGGTCAGGGGAAAGCAAGATTTGCAGAGAGACCTGAGTATAGAAGAGCAGATGCACCACCTCTTTAGAACAAGAGGTCCTTAGTAGGCCCAAATCTTTTGGTTGTTTCAAAACATGTGGAACTACCAAATGCTGCCCAACCAGCATTGACCCCCTCGAGATGCACATTTTTTGAGAGCATGGCGACTATTGCCACTGAGGTTGATCAGTTGTCATCTAATCATGTTGGTAGGTATTTGTTACACCTGAGGATTGACATTCCATCCACTGAGGCCACATCAACCAGCGATTCAGATCATTACATTCGTACTGATATACCATCGCCACATGATGTGGCATAGATTAGTGGAGAGAGTGCTTTGCAGAATATGACTAGATGCCTGGCCAGTGATTTATCAGATTCATACTATTTCATCAACAAT
This sequence comes from Cunninghamia lanceolata, assembly GCA_027924645.1. NCBI lineage: Eukaryota > Viridiplantae > Streptophyta > Pinopsida > Cupressales > Cupressaceae > Cunninghamia > Cunninghamia lanceolata. The sequence continues at coordinate 8,594,950 of BSBN01000888.1, forward strand.
TAGTATGGGATCCCACTTGATGTTGTATCCTCACATCTCGAGTGATATTTTGGTAGACAGAGGAGCCATGGTGAATCAGGTTCACAGGGTTGGGGGTCATTAGGATTTTCAAGTTCGTCCTACAGGCTCCACTCCTCCGCATGTTCTAGTTGATGAATGAGGTTGAGGTTATTGCACATGATGTTACGGGAGATGAGTATAGCAGGGTTGTTTTCGACATTGATACTACACCATCTACACGTGTATCATTATCTCTCCATGATTCTGACCTCAGTGGGATTGGGAGGGCCTTTGCTAGTGTAGTTGAGGTACAATTTATTTTAAAATTATAATCTAAATTCATAAGTTATATATTTAAAAATTATAAGTTCAATTTTAAATAAAATCACATACATTGAATCTATGAATCTTGATTGCAATCTTAAATGTACATGTGTATTAGACACAAGCTACTATTTTACAACCTAGATATGGAGATTTGCATCACACTGGGGATCCTAGTCATCATCATGAGGTGTTTAAAAACTAGGTCGATATATCACATGTACATATAAGTTTGATTTAAGTGTACACACACATACACACACACACACACACACACACACATATCAAGTTAACTTTCTACATACAAACATTAAGTGTACAAGTTTTCTAACTAAATACACATATGCTTATAAATTGTATGAACACATGTCATTTATAGGTTGTAGGATCAAGTCATGCTTCTATTGAGACTCCTCTACATGATGCAAACTGTGTATGTCAGCTAATTTAGATTTGTCAAGTATTATTTATTTATGTAAAATCAAAACAAATTATATTTGTACATGTATATATATAGAATTTGAAAATTTTATGGTGTTTCATGTGCAGATCTTGGCCCACAAATTAGCATAGTGCTCGGGTCACAAATCAGTTGAGGGCTCCAATCAGGGATCAGGATGTCACAGCTCGAGACACAGCGAGGCTCAATCCACTCGCAGAGTGAGACATTTATGAGTTGTTATTATGATTCAAATATTTTATATTTACAGTACATTTGGACATTATGACTTACATGTTATTATATTTTATCTAGGCATTTTTATGAGTCACATGAACTTTTATATCTAGAGACATTGTTATTATGAGTCACATGTTTTATATTTGGACATTATATGTATGTACTTATGTTTTATATCTTAGAGACATCATTATGAGTCACATGCTTTATATTTACATTTCAAAATTTATATTATGTGTTACATGCTTTATAAATTAGTGTTATTTTTCCTTTTATCTAAATTTCTAAATGTGTCCTAATTAGGCTATATTCCTAATCTAAAATATGGTTTGCATCTTTTCATCGACACCTAATAGGAAGAGTATTTGGGGATCCCATCTAATGACATGTGTTTCTAGTGCCTCTAATCTCCCCATGTTCAAGCTAAGTGTCCTAGTATGAAGCTCTACCAATGAATATGTGAATTGTGTATTCAATCTACACTAAAGACTTGTGTTAGTGACTTAAACTAGGATTGTGAATTCTTATTCTAAGGTTGTTTATGAGCTCTGAGTGTTGAATATTAGGAGTACAAATATAAGTGTGTTCAAAGGTTAGTTGATGACTCAAAAATATTTGAGTAATTTGATTTAATCCAGTGTATAGACTGCTATCTTCAAATTCACATTTAATTTTATCCCATTCGATGTATATAGCTATGAAAATATTCAATATACTATCACAACTATACTAGGTTGCAATTGAAGAACACCAATATAGCTATATATTTTTTCACTATTTGTGTACTTAATAATTTAATTTTCATGGTACTATAAAGTTTTAAACTAACTAGGATTTACAATTACAAAAGAGACAATTCTAAGGTTTATTGTTTATCAAGGACTTTAACTTATTCTATATTTCTCTAAAGGAAAATCTAATTGCTAATGTTATGTTTAATTTCAAACAAAATAATTAAACAATTTAAGATTATACAATATCTAACAAGCCTCAAAACACACTATTTCAAAGGTAACAAAATCTAAAAAGGTATAATATTTATTCATGTGATTAAACATGTAGTAAATGAAGTAAAGAGACCATTGATTATATGAAATTTAAATAACAATATCAAGCCACCTTTCATTTAAAAGAACTTAATAACATAAAAATAATTGTTCCTTTTGTAAACATACTTATATATTTTCTTTTCCATGCAATAATATACAATACAACTTATTTTGTCAGTACAAGTGATAAGTCATAATCACATGAACATATTCCTTTTTCTCAAATAATAAAATAGGTACTTTAAGTCCACTATCTCATGCCTCCAATATATAAATTTTAAAACAAGAAACCATCAAGTGGTCTCCAGGTCTTGTTCTCCTCATTTTTATTCTTCTTGACATAGAGCCTCAAATGTATTTTATTTGTCATTTTTATTTTTATTTTGTAAGTTGCTTGAACTCATCTATTTTTTGCTAGATTTACAAAATGATAAGTTGTGACTCGCTACGCTTAAAAAATATTTGTTATTTGCTTAACTCAAAATAATATTTTTTTTTACAAATTGATTTTAGGATTTATTTCTTAACTCAAAATATAAAGTGGGATTTTAGAGGCATAAGGCATCTTTTTAGTTATTACAAACTTATTCCTAATTTCTAGTTCTTGGCAGTAAATTATAAAGGGGGATTTTGGTGGTAATTTGTAAAAGTGTAAATTTATAGTTAAAATTGCATATTAGTTATACACCTCTATTTCCATCTTGAAGTGGAACTTTAGAACATTCATGCAATCCATCAAAATTGAAAATTTTCAGTTAATCTCCACACTTATAACAATTGATCATTTAATGGAACTTTTCCCATGTCTATGCAAGACCCTATATATATCCTGTCACATTATCATTTTCAATACTTGATTTAAATCAATTTAAACTCATATCAAGTTGAAGAGAGTTTAGTTTGATTGAAAAATGAGCCCATTGTTGTGAAGTATGCCTCCATTGTGTTGAATTGAACCCCTTCAAAGGTATTTTATCAACTTTAGAGATCACTTGAATACTTTTAGACAAATTATACTAATCTTGGGCTTGGGAGTCATTATTGGTTTACTATGATGTCATTCAGACCACATAGTTCAAGGTGTTTCAATTTTGTTCGTTGAAGAGATTGTCCAGTGTTAGTGCCATTTGAAGCTATGTAGCCTTGTTACTTGGTCATATCAAGTTGAAGAGAGTTTAGTATGTTTTAAAAATGAGCCCATTGTTATGAAATATGCCTCCATTGTGTTGTTCAATTGAACCCCTTCAAAGGTTATTTATCAATTTTAGAGATCACTTGAATACCTTTAGACAAATTATACTAATCTTGGGCTTGGGAGTCATTATTGGTTTACTATGATGTCATTCAGACCACATAGTTCAAGGTGTTTCAATTTTGTTTGTTGAAGAGATTGTCCAGTGTTAGTGCCATTTGAAGCTGTGTAGCCTTGTTACTTGGTCATATCAAGTTGAAGAGAGTTTAGTATGATCGAAAAATGAGCCCATTGTTATGAAATATGCCTCCATTGTGTTGTTCAATTGAACCCCTTCAAAGGTTATTTATCAACTTTAGAGATCCCTTGAATACTTTTAGACAAATTATACTAATCTTGGGCTTGGGAGTCATTATTAGTTTACTATGATGTCATTCCCACATAGTTCAAGGTGTTTCAATTGTTTGTTGAAGAGATTGCCTAGTGTTAGTGCCATTTGAAGTTGTGTAGCCTTGTTACTTGGTCATATCAAGTTAAAGAGAGTTTAGTATGATTGAAAAATTATTGAAATATGTACATGTTTGTTAAGTTTGAGAGGTCCCTACATGATAAGGATACAAAAAAAAGATCTTCCCTTAGCTTCAAGAAATATTTATTCTATACTAACAAGGCCAACTGCATGAAGGTGGAAGCTCAGTGGCTTCACCTAATACCTAAGACACCTAAGACCTAACACACCTAAAACCTAAGACCTAAGACCTAGAACACAACTAAGACCTAGAAGACACCTTTAAGACACTTAAGACATGTATTAAGATACCTAAGACCTCTAAGACACTTTTAAGACATACACTAAGACACCTAAGACCTTTTTAAGACACTTAGAAGACATACCTACTTGACACATTTAAGACACCTAGACACCTTTAAGTCTTAAAAAACCTAAGAAACCTAAGACCTATAAGACACCATAGTACACCTCTAAAACACCTAAGAATTAAGACATATCTAAGACACCTAAGGAACTTAAGACATACACTAGGACACCTAAGCCCTGTAAGACACTTACTTGACATAGATCTACTTGACACATTTAAGACACCTAAGACACCTAAAACACCTAAGAAAGGTCTATAATGCCTAATCTACCTTTAAGACACTTATGACATAAATCTAAGACACGTAAGACCTAAGATAGGTCTAGAAGACATATTTAAGACACATTTAAGACACCTAGACACCTAAGACCTAAAACACCTAAGAAACTGTAAGACCTTTGAGACACCTCTATACACCTAAGACATCTAAGACTATCTATATATAGTTTAGAAATCATACCTACACAACATAAAGTTCAATTTTATAACTTGAAATCCTTATAGGCATAAACCTACATAATTAGAAAAACAAAAATCTATGTAAATAAATTTATACCTCATTTGTAGCTTGATCATGTTTGTTTATAATAAAATTTGAACTAAGAACCATTGAAATTAAAATTTGGAAGGAAAGAACTATCAAGAATCATGTACATTTTAAAATAAATCAATAATCAATAGATAATTCAAGTGTGCATATACCTTCATACCATGTATCGATTGGTTCAACTCACTCTTCAATAATGTAGTTAGAGCTCTTGGTACATATAATCTGGATCATCTCTATTTTTATTATCTCTAAAATCTTTTTGTTATCTTCAATAGACAACCTGCAGTTTTGTTGGCCACATCCTTTTTTTTGTAAAGTTTCCAAACATAATATTATTTCTATAACTAAGTGACTGTACTGTAGAACCTTTTGTCCTGGCATATAATCAATAAATATAATACCATTTTAATCTATCTTTACTTGTTGATAATAGGTGCCTTCAACAACAACTGATCCAATGGGATATGATTGTCCATCATCATCTATCATTGATTCTAACAATTTTGATTTTGCTTGTGTGCATCTTAGTAGATAGTAATCTATACCTTATATATTGTCAGGATCTACAACCACATCAATAATATCTCCTGTACACACCACAAATAAACATGTTTGTACATTTGAGTTGAACAAAGTAAATCAAATGTTCAAAACTTTATTAGAATCTAGACTATAAATCAATTATGTAACTTACTTATAACAACTAAATCTAATACACATATGTAATTAGCTAAATATATAGGATCATATACATGTACAATGTCACTATCTTCAAAAGGAGGCATTGATTTACTAAATTTGATTTAGCCTCTATTGTAAAAAATTATGCTTCTTCTAATTTCTCCTTGATGCTTGAATTTAGAAAAAACATAAAAAATGAAGCCATATATTTATATATTTAAGTAAAAAAAAAACTACCAACCAGTGGTGGTCGCTGGAATTATTTAATTTTGGACAAGTTGATTTCGCCCCCAAATTGAATCAGGAGAGTCTATCTCATCCCCAAATTGATTCACCTGAAATTGTCAATATGGCATCTTACATGGCAGCGACCTCGTCATTTTCTAGGCTTTTCTAAAATTCTCAACTTAAAATGAATATTTCTTCAATCAGAATGGATTATTTCAAAAATAAAAAAATGCCCTTTCATAGAGCTTTGAGTCTAGAATCCAAATATGATTTTTTAAAATATTTTGATTAGTTTTAATATGTTTTTTTTTAAATTATTGCACGTAGGCTGTTAAAATCAGAGATGACACTAATTAGAAATTTAAAAAAAAATCAAATAACATCCAATTTTTTTAAAAATTATATGGTGCACTAGAGGAAAGAGTCCCCTCCAAAAAGGTATAATTGGTTTTGTCAAAATGATAAAAAAATTATACAAAAATTGATGTGGAATGAAAACTATTAGATTCTGTAAAGTCTGACTTTAAAACTATATTACGAAGAAAATATGGGTTGAAAACTGATTTTTTTTTCTCCATGCACTAGATATTGAACTCCTCTATTTAGGAAAAAAAATTAGGGAAAAATAAGATTGTTTGCTCTTTCTTTTGTGACGTGGACTCAAAGTCACTTTTTCCTGAAATTTTCAGCAATTCAAAATTTGCTCTTAAATTTATTAAAAAATTGTCAAAATAATTTTTTAAAAGTTTTAAAAAAATACAAGCATAAAATTCATCAAGAGATATACATTTCATTAGTTTACATCATTTCGAAATTTAAAACATAAATGCCACTTTTATGAGGTCGAAGTTTAGAATTTTTTTTGTTGTTGGTCAATTCCTTTATAAAGTGTGACACATGTTTGTGCTTTTACCTTATTAAATAAATATTGTACACCATATTTTGGAAAAAAGTGGGTGGAAAGGAATCACTCTACAAATTTTAAACAAGGCATGCCCACAACATCATCATAAACACAAACATAAACATGTGGCAAAGCCACCAACAAAGTTTCAAGAATTATAAAACCAAGTACTAGTGGTGGATCGAAATTATCAAGATTTCCCCATGACTTATAAATCACATGAAAACTTAAGATAAGAATGATACTTGATAGATGATCTATTTTTTATATTGAAATAATCTACTAAAAGGTTGTGATAATATTGGGCCTACAAAGGTTGGGCAACACAAACTGTATATCTAATGTAACAAAACTAAATCAACTACAAAGAAAACAATATCCCCTGGACCAAAAAGAGAAAAATCTTAGATGACAACCTAAACCAACCACAATCACTATTCTTTTTACATTAGTTATCACAAGATATATCAAATATCAATTTTGAAACAATCATTGCTATCTATTAATCACTTTAAATAAACAGTTATTCTCAACAACCTTTGATATCATTATTATTGGCAATATTGTCATTTTTATTTTCATAATTATAAGCCCTTAGAATCTTTCGAGCATATGCAATTAGTAGGTGTAAATATAGATTCCACAATATAAATAGAGAAGTCATTGTCTCAACTATAGAATGAAATGTCAACAACAATGTCATTCCTCCATAGCACGTTAAGCAAGATACTAGTTAAAAAATAGAAACAATATAATGTGCTCAAAATAAAACACCATTACATACAATAGTGCTGAAAAAATGAACTACTAGAAAAAAAAATTTCCCCAGAAATCATACCAACTGAAACTCTAACTGTAAATTAACTATAGTTAAAAATAGTTCCGAGGGTTAGAAATAACACTATCCTACTTACATGACCCTAATATAATAACATGGACAAAATTTTCTCTTTGCAGTGCAATTGTAAGTTCAAACATGCATAAAAGTAGTAGCTCCACACACTTTCTATCCCATCCTTGGATGCCTTTGTTATTGTCTAAATGTTAGTGTTTCCACTATTTTAACACAAGAGATGTCCAATCCTTAGGCTTAGAAATCCAAGTCCTAAATGGGAAATATCATAAAAGTTTTGAATTCAAGACATTAAAAATACGTAGATTGTAAACTACGTGCGTGATATGTTTTTCATTACACGAATGTGTTTTGCTGAAAATCTCAAGCCTGGCCACTAATTTGTCCCCCATTTCCATGCACTTACCTAGCAATGACAACCCACTTTCTAATGATAAAATTTATGGAAGTCACTCGTAATCACCTTGAATCTCTTTATCAAAAGTAAAATAGAGTCCCTACTACTCAAGCCTCTCTCCTTAACAACACTCCCAATGTTGTCATTATGGACATAAAAAATCTTTTATGCCAAGATGTCATTATGGAGAGACTCAAAGGAGTCATATTCAACATGGTTAAGGAATGGGATCCTAAACATGGTAGGTTCTCTTACTCTTTATATCATCATTATTTTGATCTCATTGTAGATGACCTCCCATCAGTTGGTTGAATAATTTTACAAAAGAAGTAAGATCATCCATGTTAGATCAATTCTACTTTTTTAAGCATTGATACCGAAAGTAGAGAATGCTTCCTCCTTTAATAGGTTTAGGCATGTTTCTCCATGTGAAACTTCTTACAAGTTTATAACAAAAATTTTAGCCAATAGAATACAAAAATATTGAGTCTTAATATGTCTGGGGAATAAGGAGGATTTATTCTTGGCAAGCAAATTTATTACAATAATGTTATTGTGCATGAAGCAATGAACACTAACAACAGGTATGTTTACAAAAAGAATACCATTAAACTTGGTGTTAGAGGTTTTATAAAAATTCAATGCATCGTTTTATATAGTGCTAGTTTCTTAGGTTTCTAGGGTTTAAGCCTCATTGTGAACTATTAGAACCCTAGGTTTAAACATTTGAATGTCGGTAGTGCTCTCTTTGTTTGGTCTTTAGCTCTAAATTTTTATATTTCTAAGTTGACTACTTATTATGTAGCTTCATTAAGAAATTACTACTTGATATTTTTGTGTCTCATCTTGTAACTAACCCCTAGCCTTGCCTGCCACCCTTTTCTTGTAGTGTGCTTAAGTTAGTATAGGTTAGGGTCACATTATGTCCAAGTGCTCCTACTTTCCATGTGTTGTATATGTATCACATTTCTATTCTATTGAGTTTACTTTGTATCACAATATAATGTGCGTCCTTAGTTTTGAATCTATGATCTTGTGATCTTGTGCTATGTGTATCGTTACTAGACATTCCACTCTACAAGTGTTATTACAATGTGGGTGTTGGTATCTAGGTATCACATCCTTCTATAACTTGAATTGTCTACTGGTATTATGTGTGGATTTTTTTGTAGAGGACGACAAAATATAGCCAAGTGAGAAAGTCTTAATGGCAATTTACATCATAGTTTTAAATGGTGGGCCCACCCCTTCCTCACAATGTGTGATGGCCATTGATTTCATTACATAAAATCTCATGGTTTTGCATTAACTTGATGTTAGGAAAGGGACATGTGGTTTGTCACCCATACACAAGAAATATAATGTGGCACTAGCTATGTGTCCTATGTGCCCAAGTGTTGGCGTCTTATTGGTTCACTATATGGTGGGTTGTGAGGTGGAAATGGAAGTGTAAAATGACATTGTGAGATAGATAGATGGCAAGTTGTTATTGTATCATGTATTTGGAAGTGGGCCTTGATATTAGAAATGTGATTCACGATGACGTTGATTGGGGTGGTTGACATCCAATGGTGGTGATCTTCCCCATTCCAAAGAAGTCCTAGCTGTCAAGGTACATGCCATGAAGGTGCCTAGTTATAATGCCGTTTATGGCCTAGCTCACCCAAATGCTACTTTCTCATTGGTGAGAAGGGTGGCAGGTTCTCGACCAGTTTCATGTGTAGGAGGAAGGACAAATTGGACTGAATCTCATCACAAGGACACTTCACATTGCAATTTTAAAATGCCACTTGATATCTCAGGTGCCAACATTTTTCATGATCAATATCAATGGCCTAGATTTGAAGGTTAAAAACACAAAGCTGTGTCACACTTTGGGCCAACAAAACAATTCAGAGCGAGTCATTTTCAGGCGAGTCAATCTGGGGGTGAAATTGTTTCACCCGAATACACGTAGCCGTTGCATGGCGCATATGTGGGAAGTTGTTTTTACGTGAGTCAATCTAGGGGCGAGACTGTTTCACCCAAAATCATGCTGTTAAAAACAAAAAAAAATGAGATTGCCACATTTCACAGTAGTCATTTTCTAATAGTGACAGTGACCTAGGGTTTGAAAGATTTTCGTGCAAAGGACTTCCCCGCCACCTTTTGCAACAATCTCATCAACCAGGTATGCCATCTTCACCTTGCCATGTATTTTTTGTCAAACATTTTTTATGGCACGATGTATCTATATCTTCACCTTGGCATTTTTTGTCAAACATTTTTTATGGGACGATGTATAGTTTAGTGTTTGAAATAAACCTGCACCTTATATGATTGTATGTGCAAGTAAAATGGGTTTGTAAAATCTCATCCACACAATATAAGCTTAAAAAATATATCAAAATTTGAAATCATTCCAGAGAGAATTTGTGCATAAATTCTTCTTTATTGAATTTTGTGCATAAGTTTTTATCAAGGTTGTGGTGATGGAAAATTAATCACAATTTGAAACCATTCAAGAAAGAATTTGTGCATAAGTTATGGGAAAGGTTGTGGCATGATTAGAAGTAGAAAGTGGCTGATGGTTGCTCAGTGGGAGTCAATTCACAAATAAAAGAGGTCAAATCAAGTGCTACAACAATGCAGGACATGCAATTTTATCCCTTGTAAGGTTATCCCTTCAAATTTGCCCATCAAATGCTAGGGAACATGCCTTAAATACTATGATAGTTACCTATTCAATACTGCCTTTAAAATACTGACATACCTTAGTATAAATAGATTATATAAATAACCAAATATATATATATATATATATATATATATATATATATATATATATCAACATAATCCCATTTAAATTTTGACAGTTTGTCCAAAATCTCTCCTTTCATATGATACAGTCTTTTTAAAATTTTGATTGTATTTTAAAGTAAAAATACCTATATACAACTAAAAATAGGTCAAATCAAGTGGCTGATGGCTGCTGGGTGGGAGTTAGTTCACACATAAAACAGGTCAAATCAAGTGCTACAGTAATGCAGGACATGGACTTTTACCCCTTGTAAGGTTATCCATTCAAATTTGCCCATCAAATGCTAGGGAATAACATGGTTAAAGAAGGAAACAACATACACTACATCTATGTAAGCCTATTTTAGAAATTTTAAAGCAAATGCAATTGGCTAATGTAATGCCAAAGTCCACAACCTTTGCCAGCATCCTCCCTCATATCCATCAATACATCTATGAATCCGAATGGATATGAGGGAGTTAACAGAGTCACACCTACCCTATACCATGACACAATAGGAAACTACAAGGAACATCAAATTTCATCCAAACAATATAAGGTAAAAAATATATATCAAAATTTGAAATCATTCTAGAGAGAATTTGTGCATAAATTCTTCTTTATTGAATTTTGTGCATAAGTTTTTATCAAGGTTGTGGTGATAGAAAATTAATCACAATTTGAAACCATTCAAGAAAGAATTTGTGCATAAGTTATTGGAAAGGTTGTGGCACGATCAGAAGTAGAAAGTGCCTGATGGCTGCTAGGTGGGAGTCAATTCACACATAAAACAGGTCAAATCAAGTGCTATAGCAATGTAGGACATGCACTTTTATCCCTTGTAAGGTTATTCATTCAAATTTGCCTACACTAGATCTATGTAAGCATATTTAAGAAATTTTAAAGCAAATGCAATTGGTTGGTGTAAAGCCAAATTCCACAACCTTTGCCAGTATCCTCCCTCATATCCATCAATACATCTATGAATCTGAATGGATATGAGGGAGTTAACAGAGCCACCCCTACACTATATAGGGCTTAAATTTGACAGCTGTATAGCTGTATTTAGTCAGTTTTACTGTAAAATACAATCAAAATTTTAAAAAACGGTATCATATGAAAGGAAAGATTTTGGACAAACTGTCAAAATTTACATAGGATTATGGTGATATATATATATATATATATATATATATATATATATATATATATATATATATATATATATATATATATATATATAATTTTTATATATAATCTACTTATACTAAGATAGGTCATAGTATTTTAAAGGCAACATTGAATAGATAACTGTCATAAAAAAATTGCTTGAACCACAGTATACGAGAACCCGAGTCATAAAACTGCAACCACAGAAGGTTTTTGTTAGACAAGGATCCCATGAAACAGCTAACACAACCTTCTAAACAAACCATTTCAAACTTCAACAGCCTAAAATACATTAAATAACTTAAATACCTATACCCACGAGAACAGGGGAATGCCTTACCTTCTTATCTGTGAAGTCGGCCCAGAAGCGGGGAAGGGCACGATCGTATGTCTTGTAGGGTAAAAACTGCTTGGAATGCCAAGCCTCGTCAATGTGCTCAAGAATTATAAGAGACTCGCATATAGGTTGGCCATTGTGGATCATGACAGGTACTTGCTTGTGCACAGGATTCATTTGCAGTAGGAGGTCACTCTTTTTGTCGGGCATGTCCTCTTCTTGGCATTCATACTTCACGCCTTTCTCTTCAAGACCAATGAAGATGTGGTTGCTGAAGGGACTTATCCACATGTTGAGAACCTTCACTTGCTCCATCTCAAGCAAACCCAAAACATAAAGTTCACACAGCCATAGATAATCTCACATAAACACCAAAGTCTAATAAGTTGTAGATAATCACACAGAAAACCCAAAGTTTTTTTTGTTGATGTTATAATGAAATGGCATGGAGTGTAGGAAGATACATATAAGAAAATCAATGACGGTAAATTTCAGAGGGTAAGGCAGACTGACCACCATAAAGATACCGATGTAGCCAAGTTGGAGAAGCTGCCAAGCGTTGTACTGGCGTAGGCCCTTACGCAACATGAGCACTAATTAATTGTCCCTGGATATTGTGGTTAGTAAGTACACGTTCATGGATTCAATTAAAAAAAAATACAGAAAGAGTATGCATTCATTGGCGGCAAAGTAATATAAAATGCAGCGTAAAAAGAGAAAGAAAAAGTATACTTGACTCATTTCAATAGTTGTGAGGGTGGTTGATATATTTTGAATCCAGAAGTAGAACATACTATTATCAGTATCTAAATATAATAAAAATATGAATAAATATATAGTAGAGTGTCAATCATAGTTTAACATAATATTTGTCATTATTATGCAAAATGTGTACAACTACTTATCATCAAAAAGTAGTCAAAATCTAGCAAGCCACATGAGACATAGGTCAATCTAGTTTATTGCAAGCCTTACAACACTTACTAAACACAAAGAAGTGAGTTAATATAGGTTTACTAGACCTTTCATGTTTGTAGGGGAGATTTCAAACCCAAGGTTTGATCATACGAACATATTCAAATCAAACGGGAATCTCAAATTTGAAAGGGCCCCATTAACTTACAACCTTGAAATCCTCGAATGTGACAAAGTGAGCAAACTACGACTTAGTGTCTATTTAACAAGTCTCCCAACCACTTAGTCTTTGGAGTATTTCAATAAGCTCATATGCACACAAGGAATTAAAATTGAGTCTAAAAGAAGCTTGGGTCAATAAACAACATGGGTTTCAAACTAAGATGCACTTGGTAGATCTGGGAATCTCTCCAGTGTTCAACTACCAATGATATACTCGCGTGCAAGACAACTCATATGTCTCCTTTAGGAAGAGGTGGAGGATCATCGAAACGTTATGATAGCCCTTTTATTTCTAGCCACTTCAAAAAATAAGGTGCTCCAAGCCTTTCTTAAATACACTTTGTACCCTACTTTTTATTGCCTAATTTTAACAATGTTTGTGTTTCTTTTATATTTCATGTCTATTTACATAGTGTACTCATTATGAACAAATACCCATTGGTGTGTTCATTGCATAGTAATTGTGGTTGCTAGTATTATAACAATTAAAAAAAAATATTGGTGAAGCCAACCCCAAACCCAGGATTCTCTAAAATTTTCAAGTGAAATTAGCACATGAATGTTGGCTCTTACCCAAGTTGTGTAAAAAAAGTTAACTAGGTCAATTATACCTTCCTATAGCATAGCCAAACTATTCTATTCACAATTCATGTAGCCACCCATGGTTTGGCATAAATACCAATTGAGTTAACAAGATTCTAGATAAGTATCATGATCCCTTATGGGAGGCAAAGTGATGCTATGTAGAACTTGAAGGGGAAGTAATATCTTTATTGATCGATTTGAAATGGTATATTGCAGTGGATTTATACAAGAAGGAATGCAGTTCACATAACTGTCGATGCAGTTCAAGGATGATGCAGTTCATATAACTGTCGAACAACTTGATAACTGCAACATTGACAATATAGCTAACCATGTAATTTTGTCAACATTCCCCCCTTATTAAATTTTTCCTGCAATAGTACCAAGGGACCCCCCCCCTGAATGCTAAAATACGCAACAAAGCTGATTACATAATATGAATACATATTTTATAGAAGATCTTCTCCTAAAAGAAAAAATCCTAAACCAAGTGGGGCTACATCAAGTTGTCTCTTGACCCTCCGAAAGGTGTAGCTTCGAGCTATGTTCTTGAGCTCTCAGTCATGAACTCTCAAATCACAAAGTCTTGAATTATTCGACAACAATCCCTCAGAGATACGATAGATCTCTATTATTGTCTAGTGACCATGAAATGGTATAATTCTTGATCATATCCTTTGAAGGTCGCTTGACAACAATCCATATGGAGCTCAACACCAAATCCCAAACCTATCTCTAGAACATAATCTTCACAAAACATGTATTCTTCAAATCTGCCAACAACAACAAGGAAAAGCAAAAAACTAAAGCCAAAAATGCTTCTCATGCAAAGCATCATCTCAAAGCGAGAAGCTAACTTGAGATGATGAAAATTCCTCCATCCTCCAATGCCACGAGCCTCCAATAAAGTGAAGGCTTATAGTACTAATGAATTGTTAACACAACCGGAAAAGCCATTAATAAAAGCTTCATCATCTAATGAATCCTCATCTTCTTGGCCTCTTGATAACTCTCCTTGTTCCATACCCTCATCAACATACCAGTTTACAAAAGCATGCTGGACATACATGAGATTAATGTTTTGATCAATGAGAAAGAAGACCTGAACAACACTTGTGGAGTTAGATATTATACTACCTACCCAACAAACCTTGGCAAGATCGCCTCTAGGAACCATAGTTGGGGGTTGATAATTGATACCATACTTAAACCAAGGAGGACACTAGCCCACAAAATAAATGACCCTCTTAATCTTAATAGAGGCAACAAACTTTACATCCTTGGGTACAACATCTCCTCTATACATCAGACAACAGACCTTTAACTTTTTCTGACAAAGACCACAGTTTTCCATCATTGAAGGAAAACTCAAAGGCAATAGAAAGCTGCTAATGATAGGCCTTCTCTATGAAGATTACAAGAGCATAGAATGAAAGAAATTTACACCTTCAACTTCCTCCAGTGGACTTAGCAATGACCAACTTCTATATCATCAAACTTCTCTTCGTGTGCAGCTCTGCTCTTCTACGCAGTGGTCATGGGGTTTTCAAACCTTGGCACCTTCAACAGATCCCTTCTCTCACACGAGACAACTTCCACAGATCCTTCAACTGGGCTCAAGATTTGTAGATTGAATTTAAATCTCTTGGCTCTAAAATGAATTTTCTCCTTATTCATTGATAGCCATACTAAGCCTTATCCTCATTCTCCATATTGCAGGTTGCTTAGACCAAGTTTTTTTAAACCAAAATCTCCACTAGAACCTGATCAAATACTCTACAAAAACAACCAAATATATACCAAACAGTAGACAAAACACCTTCTAATGGAAAATGCCTTCTTCAAATTTTAATGCCTGAGCGCAATGAGTGATTTCTCCATATGTAGCAATCATCATCTTTTATTCACAATCTTCCTAGAGATATCTCCTCAACTGGTTACCGCTGCCTCTAGGAAGTCTTCAACTATGAACATCGTTTGATGGCAATGCTACCGCTTCTTTTCTATCCTTTATGAAAGTTAGATGCTACCTTGAGCAATATACTCCTCCACCCCAATGACGTCCAAGGATGGATCTGAGACGTATTCCCACAAATTCTTCAATTGAGATAGCAAGTTGAACATTTCTGCTCTTTACCACCTCCTGATCGGCACTCAGACAAGATATACCCGCATTTCATTGTTACAGTGCACAAGAATAAGATGGCAACACTTTAATCATGATCATGCCCAGCAAAGATCACATCACTCTGGTACCATATGAAGGGGAAGTAATATCTTTATTGATCGTTTTGAAATGATATACTGTAGTGGATTTATACAGGAAGGAATACAGTTCACATAACTGTCGATGCAGTTCTAGTACGATGCAATTCATATAACTGTCAATCAACTTGATAACTGCAACATTGTCAATATAGTTAACAATGTAATTATGCGAATAGAACTTTGATTTCTAGTTCTTGTTGTATGGGAGAACTGATAATGAGATCAACAACACAATGTAAGTATCTCTTTTCATCTTTTTCTCCATCTATGAAATCTAACAAAGTGTAGAATAATAATCAACTATAGTTTTTGAAACATCTATTTAGAATTCCAAATTGTACACATAATTATATATATTTGGACTATTGATAATTGGCTTGATTAACTATAAATCTCACTACAATAGATCTCTTTTGCTCATTTATTTCCTACTTTGAATATATTTTAGCAGATAAGGTATCCATGAAAATGCAAAACAAATCATTGATATGCAACCCACCTTTGCATACTATTTCTACCATCCGCATATATATAACTATTCTTTAGTTCTTAAATATTTATGAATTAAGGTTACTAGAACTATGATCGCTGATTGTACTGAATTGTAAATACATGTCTACCAAAGCCACTACAAGTACAAATCAAACAAAATGCCTTATCCTTTATGATTTGATGGACAAACATACCTTGTTCGTAAGCTCCCTTTTTAATTCAATTTGGAAAATGGTGTGGGGTCTAGCATCGTACCTTTCCATCACATTTGCTTGAAAGTTAATAAAAATTTGAAACATATAAGTGAAAATTAATAAATAAATAAAAAGAATGGGTAGCGCAACCTCATCTAAAATATGGGCATGAAATCCCATCAAACACACACTAAAACATATCTTTCCAGCTAAAAGGTCCACCAACTATATGCCGAAACAATGCAAAGATAGCACAAGACTAATGTATATAGGCAAAATCAAGATCAATTTCTTCCAATGACTAACAAGTTGAACAATAATACCCATAAGCAACCAAGGAAATCAAAGATAATTTGAAACACAAAATATATACATATTTCCCATAATTAAATTATTTGGTAGACAATATAATTTTTTTTTTCCATCCAAAAGCCATTTGCATTTGGATTTTTGGTACGTGCACTCTAGTATGTGGGAATTAATTATGAAGCAGTAAATCACAAACTTGTTTGGAAACCCTCCTTCCTTCACGTCATCTTGGAAAATAATGACTCAATAGATAGAGTATAAATATAAGATATTGTAGTTTTGAATTTCTCCTTCCTATTTTACCCACGTAGTGAAATCTCTTTAGGTAAAGTCTCCCTTCTTGTGAACAAGAAATCTTGGAAATTTAATCCATGTACCATAAACAATAAATAAAACTATACACCTAATTTCTAGTCCTTCTAAGGATCATTTGTCATTTTTGCTTTACTATTTCTTCCATTATAGTAAGTAGTCCCACCTAATGCTTCATTAGAAAAGATCTTTTACTAATTTTCATATTGTTTTATTACAATACATTTCACATTGGAAAATGTTGATAAAAAAATGCGAGACATGTATCATTGATTTAAGCATCAATCAACATTATGGAAATGCCTTCTACAATATCATTCCTTCATAGCATGTTAAGAAAAAAAAAATCCAATGTCTCAACTTATAGAATGAAATTAAAGGAATTCAAGGCCTAAATATTAAGTGCAAAGTGACTAGAAAAGGCCCTAACAAAGTTTCAAACAAACACAATTGGTAGGCATTAAGTGAAATTCCACAACATTACCAACATCCTTCTTTCCTATGTGAAAATGGGAGCTTTGGAATAGGGTATGGGCATCCATTAATATATAAAAGATCTAGACAAACTTTGTTAGATGTTGTAGTTACAACTACCCTTATAGAAGTGTAAGCAAAATGTGGAAGCATATATGTAACCTGCCTAAAAAATGTTTGACTAATGCCTTTAAGACACGTGACATTGCGGTCTATAATGTTTGTAAGGAAGCTAAGGTATCGGAACAACTTCCTACACTAATCTTAAGAGGAGGATAATGCAAAACTTTATAGATCTTTAACAGTTACAAAAACATAAATAGAAATAAACATAAATATTATGCATACCACAGCACCATGAATTATGTGTGGAAAAGCCTTTTGGGAGAAAAACCCCACTCTCAAAAAGCCACACAATATATTATTCAGAAATCACAAAGATTACAATATACTTGCAGAGAAAGCTTCACACAAGAGTATCACCACCAGAGATCTAGAGACAACACGACTGCTATCAGACTCTCAGAATACATCACGATACCACAGCCATAATAGAACGCCGTCATAAAATAGGGTTACCTTCTAGGGCAAGACAAGCCAACAAAATATCTGCCATCAAATCTAAAACCTAATAAAAATGACTTATGTCTCATGTGGCTTGCTAGATTTTGACTACTTTTTAATGATAAGTAGTTGTACACATTTTGTATACTAATGACATATATTATGTTAAACTATGATTGACACTTTACTATATATTTATTCATATTTTTATTATATTTCGATATTAATAACCATATGTTCTACTTCTAGATTCAAAATATATCAACCACCCTCACAACTATTGAAATGAGTCTAGTATACCTTTTGTTGTTCTTTTTACGTTGTATTTTATATTACGTTGCTGCCAACGAATGTGTATTCTTTCTGTATTTTTTTAAATTGAATCCATGAACCTGTACTTACTAACCACAATATTCTTGATAGCCACCAAATTTGACCCTCTTTCCTTTTAACAGGGTAAAATATCTAGGGACAATTAATTAGTGCTCATGTTAAGTAAGGGCCTACGCCAGTACAGTGCTTAGCTGCTTCTCCAACTTGGCTACATCGGTATCTTTATGGTGGTCAGTCTGCCTTACCCTCGAAAATTTACTGTGATTGATTTTCTTATATATATCTTCCTACACTCCATGCCATTTCATTATAACATCAACAAAAAAAACTTTGGGTTTTCTGTGTGAGTATCTACAACTGATTAACTTTGGTGTTAGTGTGTTGTGTGAACTTTGGGTTTTGGGTTTGTGATGAAGGGGGTAAATCACAAAACACACAATAATAGATATTAAACATAGTAAATAGAACTTTCTTTTATTGAACTGGGCAACTCATTACATTACAAAAGCTCAATTACAATCAGAGGATGAATCCTCTACTGGCTGCAACACATTACAGCTTTCCCCAACCTCAAGACTCTAGAATCTTCAGCCTTCTGTAACCCCAAATTAGTTAGGGTTTCTGGTTTTCCCCCTATTCTTGACTCTAGACTGGGCCCCTTAACTCTACTACCACCCAGGGTTCTCAAAATAGTCATAAATAGCACTTTTTGGCGGCCTCTAGCTGAATTTTGAAATTTGCAATTCCCTCCAAAAGTAGGTCAACTTCCGGGAAGCATAACTTTTGATCCGAGTGTCCGATTGATGAACCGTTTTAAGCACCAGAAAGCTCGTGATGTGAACTATTACGCCAAAAATTTGTAAATGGATTTCTATCAACTTTTTAGGATGTTATGGGAAGTTTTAGTACCTCATATCTCGTTCCAGAAATTTTCAGGGGCTTTTTGGAAAACAAAAACTTTAATATCTTTCACCTCACAAATGGTCTTTTCCTGATTCCTTCGCCAAAGGTGTTATATTTCCATTATGTAACTTTTTGGAAGTTTTTGCTTTGTTACGTGCCCAAATGCAAACTTTCTAAAAATAGCAGGTACACTTTCCAAATAGGCAGGTTGCTATTTTTAGTAGTTTTAGAAAAACTGAAAGTCCTACATTATTATTCTGGATATTATGGAACCAAAAACACTAATTATGGAAAGAAATGAAAACAACTAAAATGATTTTGAATTAACTTCTTTTTGGGTGATGCAAGATTGCCCTTACACCACTGGATGCTCCTGCATCAGACACCTAGGGTAATTTGAGAAGTGACCCTGTCACGTCTCAGATGTTTGTGTGAGGAAAACCCAAATGGTCAACCTCTGCCTTAGACAACCAAGAAGAATCTTCAACAGGCCTTCCTCTCCATTTTACCAGATATTCTTCATATTGCTTGTTCCGAGTACTTCTTCCCACATGACTATCCAAGATCTCTTCTATCTCCTCCATTGAAGTAGATGCCAGAATACTCCACTGCACTTCTGTTGGTCCATCCTCTATTCCACCTTCATGATATTCTAATAAATCAGCAATGTTGAAAATAGTGGAAATATTGATCCCACTCGGCAGATCTACCTCGTATGCATTTCCTAAATCATGCTTCTTCAGGATTCTGCATGGTCCAAATTTCTTCATTTTCAACTTATTGTATTTTCCAATTAGGAACCTTTCTTTTCTCAAGTGAACCATGATTTCATCTCCTACTTGGAATTCCTTATATCTCCTCTTCTGATCTGCCTTAGCCTTGTACTGAATATTCATTTTATTAATGTGCTTTCTCACATCTTCATGCAAATTCTTCAGATGTTCTGCAAAGTCCTCAGCTTTAGCACTTGTCTTTTCTCTATTGTCCAGCTTCCTTAACTCAGAAGCATTTCTTGGGCTATTGCCATATACAATCTGGAATGGTGATTTACCAGTACTCCTATTGATAGAATTGTTGTAAGCAAATTCTTCCTGTGGTAAAATTAAATCCCATCCCTTGGGCTTATCTCCTACTAAGCATCATAGCAGGTTACCCAAACTCCTATTCACCACTTCAGTTTGTCCATCAGTCTGTGGATGGTGTGCAGAACTAAACTTCAAATCTATCTTCAACTTCTTCCACAATGTCCTCCAGAAATAACCAACAAACTTGGTATCTTGATCTGAAACTATGCTCTTTGGTAGACCATGTAGTCTCACCACTTCCCTGAAAAATAACTCTGCAATATGAACAACATCATTAGTCTTCTTACAAGGAATAAAATGTGCCATCTTTGAGAATCTGTCCACTACCACAAAAATAGAATCATGCCCTCTCTGTGTCCTTGGTAAACCAAGAACAAAGTCCATACTAATATCATCCCATGGCTTCTCTGGTACAGGTAATGGTTGATACAACCCTGTATTTTGACTTGTTCCTTTTGCCATCTGACATACTCTGTAACTCTCCACAAACTTCCTCACATCCTGCTGCAACTGTGGCCAATAATAATTTTTACCAACAATAGAAATGGTCTTATCTCGACCAAAGTGTCCAGCTAGTCCTCCACTATGCTTCTCTTTAATCAGGTTCTCTCTCATGGAACTCCTCAGAATGCACAACTGGCTTCCTCTAAACAACATGTCATCTTGGATTATGAAATCCAACCATTTTGTCCTATCCAAAGTAACAGGCTCTAGACAAGCTTTCCAAGCCTCTACAAAATCTGGATCTTCAGGATACAAACTTTTGAGCTCATCAAACCCAACAACCTCTATCCTCATTTTTGTCAACAAATTGTGCCGTCTGCTCAAGGCAACTGCAACTCTGTTGGACTTCCCACTCATGTGCTTCAAAACAAAGGTATAACTCTGCAAAAACTCAACCCATTTTAAGTGCCTTTGGTTCAACTTCCCTTGACTATTAATATACTGCAAAGCCTGATGATCAGTATATAAAACAAACTCTTTTGGCAACAAAGAATGTCTCCATTTCTTCAAAGCCTGAACTATTGCATAAAATTCCTGATCATAAACAGAATACTTTTTCTTAACATCATTAAGCTTCTCACTAAAATAGGCAATGGGCTTACCTTCTTGGCTCAAAACAGCGCCTATACCACTACCACTAGCATCATAATCTACCTGAAATACCTTATTAAAATCTGGAAGTGCCAAAATAGGTTGTTCTACAACTTTCTGCTTCAATGTATCAAAGCTCTTGTCAGCTCCTTTAGTCCATCTAAACTCTTTTCTATCCCCTCTCATTGTTTCAGTTAGGGGTGCACAAATGCTACTGAAATTCCTGATAAACTTTCTGTAAAAACTTGCCAAACCATGAAAAGATCTCACCTTTGTTGCACTCCTTGGTGTAGGCCACTCAATGATAGCCCTTACTTTTTCTAGGTCCATCTTAAGACCTTCCTCTGAGATAACAAATCCCAAGTATACCAACTCCTTTGCAAAACTGCATTTCTTCAGATTAATCAACAACTTCTCCTTCCTCAGCTTCTCTAGAACTCTTCTGATATGCATCAAATGCTCATCCCAAGTCTTACTGAAAATCAAAATATCATCCAAATAAACAATAACAAAACTTCCCAAAAATTCTTTTAGTACCTAGTTCATGAGCTGCATGAATGTGCTCGGTGCATTGGTTAGCCCAAATGGCATGACTAACCACTCATACAAACCTTCCTTTGTCTTGAAGGCTGTCTTCCATTCATCCCCTTCTCTGATATAGATTTGGTGATACCCACTCTTCAGGTCAATTTTCGTGAAGTACTTGGCTCCACTCAAACAATCTATGATGTCATCCATTCTTGGCAATGGAAATCTATACTTGATCATTATCTTATTGATGGCTCGAGAGTCTATACACATCCTCCATTCTCCATCTTTCTTTGGTGCTAGTACTGTAGGTACCGCACATGGACTTAGGCTCTCCCTTATCAGTCCCTTCCTTAACAACTCCTAAACTTGTCTGTTCAGTTCTTCATTCTCTGCAGGGGTCATTCTATGGGCTGCCTTATTTGGCAAACCAGCTCCTGGTATCAAATCCATTTGATGACTTATCTTCCTTACTGGTGGTAAACCTTCTGGTACATTATCAGAGATAATGTCCTGGAACTCTTCCAACATATCTGAAACTTCTGCTAGTACATCTTCACATTTCTCTTGACTAATCTTAGGAATCAATGCAAAGCAATGACGCTCATGCTTCATACCCTCCAAAAATTTCCTACCATCTACCAAACAAATTCTGGCAGTACTACATACCTTTTCTTTCACTTCCTTCAAGGGATTCAACTTATGACGAACTCCATCCTTTGTTAGGGAATATGTGTTTGCACGGCCATCATGGATAGCGCTCCTATCATACTGCCACGGCCTCCCCAATAGCATATGACATGCATCCATCGGTATGATATCACACAGCACCTCATCATGGTAGTCACGAATCTTGAACTTCACTAAACACTGCTCATTGACCAATGCTCTATGGTCCTTTTGCAACCATACAATCCGATATGGATACGGATGCTTTCTTCAACATGTCAAGCATCTCCTCTGAAACAAGATTATCAGTGCTTCCACTATCAATAATAATATCACAACACTTACCCTCACATTTGCACCTTGTGTGGAATAAACTCTTCCTCTGATTGGGTTCTTTCTCCTCATTCAGCAAGGTTCTTCTGACAACTAAGGTTTCTCCCCTTTCAGCATCTTCAGAATGCACACAATGTGCATCTTCATCTACATGTGCAACTCCTGCATTTCCTTCAGGTCTTCTATTTGTCCTTCCTTGATGTTGCAGACACTCATATGCTCGATGCCCTTCTTCTCCACATTGGAAATAGGTTCCTCTAAAACCTCCTCTTCCAGGTCTGCCTCTTCCTCTTCCTCTTTGATCACCATTGTTCTGGTCACGAGGGCGGTAGGTATTATCCCCTCTTTGATTTTGACTAGTGCCTGTTTCTTCACTTTTCTTTTGATCTTCATTATGGCCTCCGTAGGGTCTTCCACCAGTCCTTCCACTTTGACCTCTTCCCCTTTGCTTACAATCAAATCTTTTGTTCAACTTCTCTTCCACCTTTAGGGAAAACTGGTACACATCTTCTATGGTGGTCATTCTGACTAGGCTCAACTCCTCTTGAATACTCAGCCTCAACCCATTAATGTAACGGGCTACCTTCTCCTTGTTGGGCTCTGCATGGCCTGTCCTGATAGTAATTTTATAAAACTCTTCTGTATACTCCTTAACAGACTTGTTACCTTGCTTCAGTCCTTGCAACTTCTTCAACAACTCCATCTCATAGTCCACAGGAATGAACTGCTTCTTCAGTTTCTCCACCATTCGATCCCATCTGGTGATCTTTGCTTTTCCTCTTATGTTCCTCTCTAATTGGACTTCCTTCCACCAAATATTGGCGTGGCCCTTCAATTTTTTTTTGCAAACTTAACCCGATCTGGGTCCTCCACATATTCATACTCAAAATACTCCTCCATGTCATTGATCCAATCAATAAGCTGTTCTGGATTCGAATCTCCAGAATATGTAGAAACTTTGATCCTGGGCCTCTTTCCAATCTTCGAAATGACCCTCAACAACCTTACTTCTGCAGCTTCTTCGCCAGCTTCTTGTTTTTCCTCAGATAGCTCTTCTTCAACTTCATCTTCACTTTCTTCTCTTGTCCTCAGCTCAAACCCTCTTCGTAGCTCCTCTTGCAATGCATCTATTTGCCTTTGTAGGGTTCTAAAACCCTCTTCCGTCAAAACATTCCTCCCAACATGATTTCTTCGTGGAGGCATCTTGGTCTCCGCAGCAAACCCACAACCTTAGGTCCTGGTGCAAACTGCCTCATGGTCGGCGATCTGTCTACACACTCAAGAACTTGGCTCTGATACCACTTGATGAAGGGGGTAAATCACAAAACACACAATAACAGATATTGAACATAGCAAATAGAACTTTCTTTTATTGAACTGGGCAACTCATTACATTACAGAAGCTCAATTACAATCAGAGGATGAATCCTCTACTGGCTACAGCACATTACAGCTTTCCCCAACCTCAAGACTCTAGAATCTTTAGCCTTCTATAACCCCAAATCAGTTAGGGTTTCTCTTTTTTCCCCTATTCTTGACTCTACACTGGCCCCCTTAACTCTACTACCGCCCAGGGTTCCCAAAATAGTCATAAATAGCACTTTTTGGCGGCCTCCAGCTGAATTTTGAAATTTGCAATTCCCTCCAAAAGTAGGTCAACTTCCGGGAAGCATAACTTTTGATTCGGGTGTCCGATTGACGAATTGTTTTAAGTGCCAAAAAGCTCGCGATGTGAACTATTACGCCAGAAATTTGTAAATGGATTTCCATCAACTTTTCAGGATGTTATGGGAAGTTTTAGTGCCTCACATCTCATTCCAAAAATTTTCAGGGGCTTTTCGGAAAACAAAAACTTTAATATCTTTTAGCTCACAAATGGTCTTTTCCTGATTCCTTCGCCAAAGGTCTTATATTTCCATTATGTAACTTTCTGGAAGTTTTTGCTTTGTTACGTGCCCAAATGCAAACTTTCTAAAAATAGCAGGTACACTTTTCAAAATAGGCAGGTTGCTATTTTTAGCAGTTTTAGAAAAACTAAAAGTCCTACATTATTATTCTAGATATTATGGAACCAAAAACACTAATTATGGAAAGAAATAAAAAAAACTACAATGATTTTGAATTAACTTCTTTTTGGGTGATGCAAGATTGCCCTTACACCACTGGATGCTCCTACATCAGTTTGCTTGAGATAGAGCAAGTGAAGGTTCTCAACATGTGGATAGGTCCCTTCGGCAAACGCGTCTTGATTGGTCTAGAAGAGAAAGGCGTGAAGTATGAATGCCAAGAAGAGGACATGCCCTACAAAAAGAGTGACCTCCTCCTGCAAATGAATCCTGTGCACAAGCAAGTACCTGTCATGATCCACAATGGCCGACCTATATGCGAGTCTCTAATAATTCTTGAGCACATTGACGAGGCTTTGGATTCCAAGAAGTTTTTACCCTCCAAGACATACGATCATGCCCTTGCCCACTTCTGGGCCGACTTCACAGATAAGAAGGTAAGGCATTGCCCTATTCTCGTGGGTATAGGTATTTAAGTTATTTAATGCATTTCAGGCCATTGAAGTTTGAAACGGTTTGTTTAGAATGTTGTGTTAGCTGTTTCATGGGATCCTTGTCTAACAAAAATCTTCTGTGGTTGCAGTTTTATGACTCAGGTTCTCGTATACTATGGTCGAAAGACGAGGCTCAGGAGAAAGCAAAGTGTGACATGTTGGAGAACTTTCAATTTTTGGAAGGCACATTGAAAGAGATGTCGGCAGGGGGATCCATGCCTTTCTTCGGCGGAAAGGATTTTGGGTTCCTGGATATCACCGTCATTCCTTTTGCTTCTTTGTCCCATGCTTATGAAACTATTAGGAATTTCAAGATACCGTTTGAGAGTGAGTTACCATTGCTTGATGCGTGGGTTAAGAGATGTATGGAAAGGGAGAGCGTCAAGAAAGTCCTTCCCTCTCCCGATCGGGTTCTGGAATTTGTATTACGAATAAGGAGGAGGAAGGAGGAGAGTTCTGGTTGATTAAATTATTTGTTCAGTTGTTAAGCATGCAGCATGTGGGTACTCATTAGATGAGTCGATCCTCTGTAATAGATGAGCAATACAAGATTAAAGGTAGTAAGTTGCCATGTTTATTCGCATTTCACAATTGTACCATTCAATTTTATCGTTGAACGATTTATATGTTAGAAGGATAAATCTATGCAATAAAGTCCAAGGTGAGTTGTTTTGAAGACTAAATGATACTTTATTACTAGATTCCGTGTGTTGTTTATAGACTCGATGAAACTTTACTGATGGATCCCTTTCAAATTCAATCCATCTTCAATGAAATTTTTATTATTTGTTTTATTCCTATATGTTATTTAAATATCTCATAAATGTATTAACAGGTTAAGTTGGTTTGATTACTATTTTTGTTATCAAGATACTAGTGAAGTAGATACATTGGGAATATAAGTATTTGTGGATGCAGATTAGGTAGGTAACTTGGATAGTTGAAGGTCCTCAAGTGGCTATGTGTTCTCTTTGTTTGGTGGTGAAATAACTAAGATTACTAAGAGGCTCGATCCACTATTGCTTTGATTACCATCGAAGAAAAGTATATGGCTACTACACATGCCTCTAAGGAGTCAGTATATTATGGAGATTATATTCAAGCATAGGTTTTGATTGGAAAGTGGTTAGAGTCAATTATGATAGAGTGTTATTTATTTGGCCAAGAATCCCATACACCATGCTCATACTAAACATGTTGATGTGCAACATCACTCTATGTGTGATATGATACAGAATGGTAAGCTCCTATTGTAGAAAGTCGACACTTAGGATAATGTTGTGAATTTCCTTATGCAACTAATGATCACAAAGAAGTTATCTTCATGTAGGAAGGCCTTGGATCTTGTACTTGACTTATTTCATGTTTCCTATAGATGTTATCACAATGTATAATATCATGTGAGAGAATTTGAGGATAATATGATATTTAATTGTAATCCTAATGTATATTTTATCTCATGTCTCCAAACATCTTGGAGAGGGTATTTGTACATGCCCTTAGCTAGATGAGATATATCAATTTATTATTATTTTCCGTTTGACTTGGCATATTAGTTGTAATGGAATCTACAAAGGAGATGGAACTGGAAATGGTCGTTACAAAAGTTATTTATCACATATTCTCTTTGGTAGGTCCCTTGGGAAGTTATGGAGCTTCTTGTAAGTTATCATGGGACCTACATTAATCATCACATCCAAAATAGAGTGCTATACTTGGATATGTCAGCCATCCAAAGTTAAATGTAAAACATATTTTGCATAATGGTTCTTATTTTGGTGTGGGGGTTACTTTTGCTATATTGGCCATATTTGGATTTACATTTTCTATCTTAGGATGTTGTCCATGTGGGTGGGGCATTGAATTCTTGCATGAGGCAATTTTAGGTGCCTAGTTTGGGCCCATGATTGGTGCCCCTTATTTTTTAAACCACTCATGGTTTCTTGTTTTCATTTTCTCTATATATTAGAGCCTTGAGATAGAGGTATTGTGAGATCTCATAGGTGCTACTAGAATATTATCATATTAGAGAGAGGTTAGAGTGTTGTATATGTACATTGTACTTGAATATTAATAGATTCTCAAGCCTCTCTTTGATGGTGGATTTTTTCTCGAAAGGGTTTCTCCACGTACATCTAGTATTATGATCTACTATTTTATAGTTTGCTAAGCTTTAAATTTTCTGTAATAAAATTTCACATAATCTTATAATGGGCAATCCAATGTTGTATATATAAAAATCATATTTGCATACCTTCAAAGTGTTTTAATTTATAGTTTCTTAACCCTATTTTAACAACATTTTTCTTGGGATCAGTTGGATGCACTGTGTTAAAATAGTGGAAACACTAACATTCAGACTATAATAAAGGCATCCAAGGATGTGATAGAAAGCATGTGGAGCTACCACTTTTATGCATGTTTGAACTTACAATTGCACTGCAAAGACAAAATTTTGTCCATGTTATTATTGTAGGGCCATGTAAGTAGGATAGTGTTATGTTTAACCCCTGGAACTATTTTTAACTATAGTTAACTCACAGTTAGAGTTTTAGTTGGTATGATTTATGGGGAAAATTTCTTTTCTGGGAGTTCATTTTTTCAGCACTATTGTAAGTAATGGTGTTTTATTTTGAGCCCATTATACTGTTTGTGTTTTTTAACTAGTATCTTGCTTAATGTGCTATGGAGGAATGACGTTATATTTGGCATTTCATTCTATAGTTGAGACAATGAATTCTCTATTTATATTGTGGAATTTATATTTACACCTACTAATTGCATATGCTCGAAAGATTCTAAGGGCTTATAATTATGAAAATAAAAATGACAATATTGCCAATAATAATGATATCAAAGGTTATTGAGAATAACTATTTATTTAAAGTGATTAATAGATAGAAATGATTGTTTCAAAATTGATATTTGATATATCTTGTGATAACTAATGTAAAAAGAATAGTGATTGCGATTGGTTTAGGTTGTCATCTAAGCTTTTTCTCTTTTTGGTCTAGGGGATATTGTTGTCTTTGTAGTTGATTTAGTTTTGTGACATTAGATATACAGTTTGTGTTGCCCAACCTTGGTAGGCCCAATATTATTACAACCTTTTAGTAGATTATTTCAATATAAAAAATAGATCATCTGTCAAGTAACATTGTTATCTTAAGTTTTCATGTGATTTATAAGTCATGGGGAAATCTTGATAATTTTGATTCACCAACAGTACTTGGTTTTATAATTCTTGAAACTTTGTTGGTGGCTTTGCCACATGTTTATGTTTGTTTTTATGATGATGTTGTGGTCATGCCTTGTTTAAAATTTGTAGAGTGATTCCTTTCCACCCAAGTTTTTCCAAAATATGGTGTACAATATTTCTTTACAAATGGTATAATAGACATTTATTCATAAAGAATATTAAATTACCATAAATTACGTTGATTTGGATATTATGATTATAGAAAATAAGAGATAACATTCAAAATCAGCTTATCAAGTAGTATTAATACCTTTGGTTTATTGAATCTCCATGTGCATCAAATTAAGTTAAAATAAAATATGTTGAGCTAGACATAGCACTAAAATAATTTACACTTAACTCTTGAAATAAACTATATTAGTCAATTTTTGAGTGCATTAGGGACACTTCCTTGTCATGTAGGGCCTCATTCTTGCTCTTATTATTCTTTCTCTTTCTTCTCCTTGGCATTTTGATCCTCCTATGCAAATATCAATGACATAAGGTTAAACCTTCCTTACGAAATAGGATATCTTGGTGTTCTTGGGATCGGTAAATCTACTTTGATGGTTTCTAATGTTTTTGTGTCCAAGCTAGATTCCATGCTTATGGTGGAGGTCCCTATGAAAAACTTGTTTAACTCCATTTAAATTCTACTACAATGTGCCCTTGTTGGTCATTTTATAGGTTCTTTCTAAGCCCTTTGGTGTTGGACGAATGGATCTCCTCTGTTTAGGGGTCTAAATTTTCTTCCTTCAAACTATCATTTTGTGGATGTGGCTACCTCAAAATAATCTTTGAATCTAAATAGGAGTGCAATGTAAATTTTCAAGGGAGGACCATAGTGTATGAGTTCAAGTATTGTCTTTCTAAATTTTTGGTCAACACACATTGATCTACAAATGGTTATTCTTGAGAAAGTATTAATATGGGTAAGGCTTCCCTTTCTCCTATTACATATTTAAAATAACCATTCCTTAGAAAATATTAGAAATAAAATCAAAAAAACTTATTGGATTCCTCCCAAATCTTTGAATGCTTCTCATTCTTGCATTTGTGCATGGGTTAACCTCAAAAAGGCTCTACCTAAAGCCATTAGAATCAAGATTTTATATTGGATGCATATTTAGATGTTAGATTATGAACATGTACCACCCTTCAAATGCTCATCATCCCATGAATATGGTCACTTCTCCATAGACTACGCTCTCAATAAAGAATCCCTAGTTTGGAAAAATTTGAAAGCTAACGATGGATTTCAAAAATTTTGGAACAAGAAAAGAAATAGATACACAAGTAGGAATTTGAAACGTAAACCTAATTTTATTCTACATGAGAACCCAAATAAATTTGTTGCTCTCTCCTCTAATTTGGATAGTATTTAGTATGATATAGAGCTCAGTTATGAGATTCAAGAAGAAGACATTCATGTGATACCTAACATAATGCTTTATTGAACTTTCAGACCCTACTAGAAGCTCTACCTAATGCACTTCTAGAAGAATGGATATAATTATTAGAAGTAAAATGGTTGAGGATGTGTTTGCACCTAGGTTTTGGATTGATCCTATCTTAACTAGATAATCTACCAAGTTGAAAAGTAAAACAAATAAAAAAATAGAATTTAAGAAGCGAAGAAAAATATCATGGATAAAACCCAATTAACATTGGAAGGTCCCTTTAAAGGAATAAAACCATCTAAAAATTGATTTTTCTCTCTTGGAATTATGAATTTTTAGGTGTTATCCTAAAGAAAAAATACCTCAAGGGTTTCATCAAAGACCATCCTCCTACCTTGAAAAGAATAGAAGAAACCATTTAATTCACCTTATAATCGCAATTGACTTGTAGAAATATTTGGAACCTATATAGAGGGCATGCCATTAGTGCAAAGGGAGGCTCTAGAGGCCTCCTAACTAGTTGGGATCCTAACTATCTCATTATTTTGACAGGTATCAACATGGTAATTGGATTTCATCTACTTTGAGATGAGAAGATTCTCCTTTACATATCTAGATGTTTATACCCCCAAAAACTCTCCTACCACTAAGAGATAATGTTGGATTCCATGATCTCCTACATTGAAAAAGTAAATCCTTGAAACTAGATTTTGGTTGGTAATTTTAATCTTGTTCTCATTTCTTTTAAAAAAGTGTGGCTCATGAATGTAAGATCCCAATGAAGAGCATATTGAAGATATTATTTTCCTGGTTGTGCATCGTGATATCAAGACATCTAGAGTGAAATACACCTAGCCAGGAAAAAGAGTTAGAAATAACTTCATTATTGAGCAACTAAATAGGTCTCTAATTTAGAATTATATTTTTTTACCACAAACATTTCTTTTGAATAATGATATCAACAAAATTAAGGGCTCCATCCCCTTTAAATACAATGTTTAATAATTCATTTTCTTGGGTTATCCTTCGTAGTTGAGCACTGTTAGATCTTTGGGTACCCTTCCAATAATACCAAAGATGCATGGAAATTCAAAATCTCTAGATTATGATTTGATTTAAGAAAATAGTTAAATGTATGCACTTGAGCTTTGTTGTGCCAAAGCATTCCCCTCTACTTCGACAGAAAATTTGAAGAAATATTTTAAACTTTGAGAGAGATTATCTCCTCGCTCAATTCATGAGAAGGAATGATGGGAAGGAACAACATGGGAAGCTCAAATCTCACATGACTTGGCTTCATGAAGGTGATTCTAATATCAAATTCTTCCACTTCAAATCTTGTCAATTGAGGTACCAAAGGAATGTGATAAAAAATTGTGTTGGGTAGGGTAAGTGCATGGAAATGGGGGACAAAAATGAGGTCAAAAGTGGACACCTTTTTATTCTTTTCGTGAAATCAACTAAAGTTGAGATTAGAAAAGTAATTCAAGATGTGTGCTCTCAAAATTTCAAAATGTTATAAGAACAAGAATTGTATTTCTCTGAATCTAGTTTCTAAACTACTAAAGGTTTTTAAAAATGGTTAAAGTTAAGGGGGTAAAATGTTGAGTAAATAGAAAATTGCTCATGTTTTTATCACTAAAATATAACATAGTGTCTGGTGTGCACCCGCCTATTTTTTTGCTACAATTAGGTATTGTTAAAAACCATTTGGTGGAAATATAGTGAAGAGTGAGTACTACAAGTTATATATTTTTAAATATTTTTTATTTTATAATTTCTTTTTTTGATTTTTTGAAGTGGAGACATCCTGAAAATTACATCACTGAGTGTGCATGTCACATAACTTACACAAAACTAACTGAAAATGTTTTTTTTTTCTTTAATGTGTATGGAATGAAGCATAGAAGAATCCTATTTTTTTTAAAATAAGTGGGTCAGAATTTATTAAAAAGAATCAATAATTATGTAATGAAGGAATATAAAGACACTCTTAAAAGAAAATAAATATAAATACCTTGAATTATTCAAAATATTAAAAAACAAATATGTCTAGAAAGGAAAGAAGTAGCTTTTTATTTTGGTGGTAGTTTTTTAAAATTTTAGTGAAAAACGTGCAAACTTGGTGAGGTCAAAGTTTGAATTTGAGTTATTTTATGCTAAAAACACAAATTGAGGAGCCACAAGAAATGTCCAATCCTTAGGCTTAGAAATCCAAGTCCTAAATGGGAAATATCATAAAAGTTTTGAATTCAAGGCATTAAAAATACGTAGATTGTAAACTACGTGCGTGCTATGTTTTTCATTACACGAATGTGTTTTGCTGAAAATCTCAAGCCTAGCCACTAATTTGTCCCCCATTTCCATGCACTTACCTAGCAATGACAACCCACTTTCTGACGATAAAATTTATGGAAGTCACTCGTAATCACCATGAATCTCTTTATCAAAAGTAAAATAGAGTCCCTACTACTCAAGCCTCTCTCCTTAACAACACTCCCAATGTTGTCATTGTGGACATAAAAAATCTTTTATGCCAAGATGTCATTATGGAGAAACTCAAAGGAGTCATATTCAACATGGTTAAGGAATGGGATCCTAAACTTGGAGGTTCTCTTACTCTTTCTATCATCATTATTTTGATCTCATTGTAGATGACCTCCCATCAGTTGGTTGAATATTTTTGCAAAAGAAGTAAGCTCATCCATGTTAGATCAATTCTACTTTTTTAAGCATTGATACCGAAAGAAGAGAATGCTTCCTCCTTTAATAGGTTTAGGCATGTTTCTCCATGTGAAACTTCTTACAAGTTTATAACAAAAAGTTTAGCCAATAGAATACAAAAATATTGAGTCTTAATATGTCTGAGGAATAAGGAGGATTTATTCTTGGCAAGCAAATTTATTACAATAATGTTATTGTGCATGAAGCAATGAACACTAACAACAGGTATGTTTACAAAAAGAATACCATTAAACTTGGTGATAGAGGTTTTATAAAAATTTAATGCATCATTTTATATAGTGCTAGTTTCTTAGGTTTCTAGGGTTTAAGCCTCATTGTGAACTATTAGAACCCTAGGTTTAAACATTTGAATGTCGGTAGTGCTCTCTTTGTTTGGTCTTTAGCTCTGAATTTTTATATTTCTAAGTTGACTACTTATTATGTAGCTTCATTAGGAAATTACTACTTGATATTTTTGTGTCTCATCTTGTAACTAACCCCTAGCCTTGCCTGCCACCCTTTTCTTGTAGTGTGCTTAAGTTAGTATAGGTTAGGGTCACATTATGTCCAAGTGCTCCTACTTTCCATGTGTTGTATATGTATCACATTTCTATTGTATTGATTTTACTTTGTATCACAATATAATGTGGGTCCTTAGTTTTGAATCTATGAGCTTGTGATCTTGTGCTATGTGTATCCTTATTGGACATTCCACTCTACAAGTGTTATTACAATGCGGGTCTTGGTATCTAGGTATCACATCCTTCTATAACTTGAATTGTCTACTGGCATTATTTGTGGATTTTTTTGTAGAGGCCTGCAAAATATAGCCAAGTGGGAAAGTGTTAATGGCTGTTTACATCATAGTTTTAAATGGTAGGCCCACCCCTTCCTCACAATGTGTGATGGCCATTGATTTCATTACATAAAATCTCATGGTTTTGCATTAACTTGATGTTAGGAAAGGGACATGTGGTTTGTCACCCATACACAAGAAATATGATGTGGCACTAGCTATGTGTCCTATGTGCCCAAGTGTTGGCGTCTTATTGGTTCACTATATGGTGGGTTGCGAGCTGGAAATGGAAGTGTCAAATGACATTGTGAGATAGATAGATGGTAAGTTGTTATTGTATCATGTATTTGGAAGTGGGCCTTGATATTAGAAATGTGATTCACGATGACCGTTGATTGGGGTGGTTGACATCCAATGGTGGTGATCTTCCCCATTCCAAAGAAGTCCTAGCTGTCAAGGTACATGCCATGAAGGTGCCTAGTTATAATGCCATTTATGGCCTAGCTCACCCAAATGCTACTTTCTCATTGGTGAGAAGGGTGGCAGGTTCTCGACCAGTTTCATGTGTAGGAGGAAGGACAAATTGGACCGAATCTCATCACAAGGACACTTCACATTGCAATTTTAAAATGCCACTTGATATCTCAGGTGCCAACATTTTTCATGATCAATATCAATGGCCTAGATTTTAAGGGTAAAAGCACAAAGTTGTGTCACACTTTGGGCCAACAAAACAATTTAGAGCAAGTCATTTTCAGGCGAGTCAATCTGGGGGTGAAATTGTTTCACCCGAATACACGTAGCCATTGCATGGCGCATATGTGGGAAGCTATTTTCAGGTGAGTCAATCTGGCGGCGAGATTGTTTCACCCAAAATCATGCTGTTAAAAACAAAAAAAAATGAGATTGCCACATTTCACAGCAGCCATTTTCTAACAGCGACAGTGACCTAGGGTTTGAAAGATTTTCATGCGAAGGACTTCCCCGCCACCTTTTGCAACAATCTCATCAACCAGGTATGCCATCTTCACGTTGCCATGTATTTTCTGTCAAACATTTTGTATGGCACGATGTATCTATATCTTCACCTTGGCATTTTTTGTCAAACATTTTTATTGCATGATGTATAGTTTAGTGTTTGAAATAAACCTGCACCTTATATGATTGTATGTGCAAGTAAAATGGGTTTGTAAAATCTCATCCACACAATATAAGCTTAAAAAATATATCAAAATTTGAAATCATTCCAGAGAGAATTTGTGCATAAATTCTTATTTATTGAATTTTGTGCATAAGTTTTTATCAAGGTTGTGGTGATGGAAAATTAATCACAATTTGAAACCATTCAAGAAAGAATTTGTGCATAAGTTATTGGAAAGGTTGTGGCATGATCAAAAGTAGAAAGTGGCTGATGGTTGCTCGGTGGGAGTCAATTCACAAATAAAAGAGTTCAACTCAAGTGCTACAACAATGCAGGACATGCAATTTTATCCCTTGTAAGGTTATCCATTCAAATTTGCCCATCAAATGCTAGGGAACATGCCTTAAATACTATGATAGTTACCTATTCAATACTGCCTTTAAAATACTGACATACCTTAGTATAAATAGATTATATAAATAACCAAATATATATATGTATATATATCTATATATATATATATCAATATAATCCCATTTAAATTTTGATAGTTTGTCCAAAATCTCTCCTTTCAGATGATACAGTCTTTTTAAAATTTTGATTGTATTTTAAAGTAAAAATGCCTAAATACAACTAAAAATAGGTCAAATCAAGTGGCTGATGGCTGCTGGGTGGGAGTTAGTTCACACATAAAATAGGTCAAATCAAGTGCTACAGCAATGCAGGACATGGACTTTTACCCCTTGTAAGGTTATCCATTCAAATTTGCCCATCAAATGCTAGGGAATAACATGGTTAAAGAAGGAAACAACATACACTACATCTATGTAAGCCTATTTTAGAAATTTTAAAGCAAATGCAATTGGCTGATGTAAAGCCAAATTCCACAACCTTTGCCAGCATCCTCCCTCATACCCATCAATACATCTATGAATCCGAATGGATATGAGGGAGTTAACAGAGTCACACCTACCCTATACCATGACACAATAGGAAACTACAAGGAACGTCAAATTTCATCCAAACAATATAAGGTAAAAAATATATATCAAAATTTGAAATCATTCCAGAGAGAATTTGTGCATAAATTCTTCTTTATTGAATTTTGTGCATAAGTTTTTATCAAGGTTGTGGTGATGGAAAATTAATCACAATTTGAAACCATTCAAGAAAGAATCTGTGCATAAGTTATTGGAAATGTTGTGGCACGATCAGAAGTAGAAAGTGCCTGATGGCTGCTAGGTGGGAGTCAATCCACACATAAAACAGGTCAAATCAAGTGCTATAGCAATGTAGGACATGCAAGTTTATCCCTTGTAAGGTTATTCATTCAAATTTGCCTACACTAGATCTATGTAAGCCTATTTAAGAAATTTTAAAGCAAATGCAATTGGCTGGTGTAAAGCCAAATTCCACAACCTTTCCCAGTATCCTCCCTCATATCCATCAATACATCTATGAATCTGAATGGATATGAGGGAGTTAACAGAGCCACCCCTACACTATATAGGGCTGAAATTTGACAGCTGTATAACTGTATTTAGTCATTTTTACTGTAAAATACAATCAAAATTTTAAAAACCGGTATCATATGAAAGGTAAGATTTTCGACAAACTGTCAAAATTTACATAGGATTATTGTGATATATATATCTAATTTTTATATATAATCTACTTATACTAAGATAGGTCATAGTATTTTAAAGGCAACATTGAATAGATAACTGTCATAAAAAAATTGCTTGAACCATAGTATACAAGAACCTGAGTCATAAAACTACAGCCACAGAAGGTTTTTGTTAGACAAGGATCCCATGAAACAGCTAACACAACCTTCTAAACAAACTGTTTCAAACTTCAATGGCCTGAAATGCATTAAATAACTTAAATACCTATACCCATGAGAACAGGGGAATTGTTAAGGATTAAGATTGTCTAGAAAATTGTAGAATGATTCTAGAGCCTTCCATAAGCTAGAACATTCCTGGAGCTGTTCTAGAAAAGAATATTGTAAGATATGTTCTAGAAAAGAACATTTTAGGTTTAAGAGTTTTCTAGAAAGCTAGAAGCTTCCAGGCTTCAAAGGTTCTATAACTATATATATGTGATTGGAGAGAGTTGTTGTATAGAGAGCCTTTAGATGGTTGCTAGATATAGCATCCGGATAGCTATTAGATACAACATCTGGATTGCTACTACATACATAGCATTTTGGATGTGATGTAATGAATGTTAGATGAATATAATTTGTAAGGTTATTCAACTATGTTTTGCCTTGCCTCTTTTTTGTTTGTTGCTGTTATGTTTTGCCCTGTCTTTTGGTGTTTATTGGGCTTGTTTTTACTTGGTATCAGAGCCGGGTTATGGGTTCGAATCCCCTTGGGTAACGCTAAGGGGATTGTTAGAAAAAAAAGATTCAGTTAGAGGATTAGCCCAAGTTCAGCTAGAGTTTCAACCAGGTTTAGCTAGAATGTTTTCCTGGTTTAGCTAGAATGTTTTCTAGGTTCAGCTAGAGGACCATCAAGAGGTTCAGCTGCAATGTTTTCTGGTTCAGCTAGAGATTCAGTTAGAAGATATTGCTGGAGTGATTTGTTTGCAAGGAAGAGATATTGCTGGAGTGATTTGTTTGCAGGGCTGAGATATTGCTGGAGTGATTTGTTTGCAGGGCTGAGATATTGCTGGAGTGATTTGTTTGCAGGGCTAATATATTGCTAGAGTGATTTTTGTTTGTAGGGCTATTGCTGGAAATGCAAGTTGGAACGAGCTAGAGGTATTATTGGTAGTGATGATGAAGAAGATGACTTTTCAACTAGACAAAAGATAATGAGTGTTGAAGGCTTAAAGTTTTAATCTCATATGAGCAAGCTAGAGGAAAGAAAGAATGGGAGCAAGCCATGAAAGAGGAATATGATCGAAGAATGCTTGGTATGTTAGAGGTGAACATTAACGGGGGATAGTAATATAATGTTCCCCTCTTATTTATATTTTTTCTATATTATTCTAGCCAATCTTAAGGGGGAATGTTAAGGATTAAGATTGTCTAGAAAACTGTAGAATGATTCTAGAGCCTTCCACAAGCTAGAACATTCCTGGAGCTATTCTAGAAAAGAATATTGTAAGATATGTTCTAGAAAAGAACATTCCAGGTTTAAGAGTTTTCTAGAAAGCTAGAAGCTTCCAGGCTTCAAAGGTTCTATAACTATATATATGTGATTGGAGAGAGTTGTTGTATAGAGAGCCTTTGGATGGTTGCTGGATATAGCATCCGGATAGCTGTTAGATACAACATCTGGATTGCTACTAGATACATGGCATTTTGGATGTGATGTAATGAATGTTAGATGAATATAATTTGTCGGGTTATTCAACTATGTTTTGCCCTGCCTCTTTTCTGTTTGTTGCTGTTATGTTTTGCCCTGTCTTTTGGTGTTTATTGGGTCTATTTTTACAAGAATACCTTACCTTCTTATCTGTGAAGTCGGCCCAGAAGCGGGCAAGGGCACGATCGTATGTCTTGGAGGGTAAAAAATTCTTGGAATCCCAAGCCTCGTCAATGTGCTCAAGAATTATAAGAGACTCGCATATAGGTTGGCCATTGTGGATCCTGACAAGTACTTGCTTGTGCACAGGATTCATTTGCAGTAGTAGGTCACTCTTTTTGTAGGGCATGTCCTCTTCTTGGCATTCATACTTCACGCCTTTCTCTTCCAGACTAATCAAGATGTGGTTGCCGAAGGGACTTATCCACATGTTGAGAACCTTCATTTGCTCCATCTCAAGCAAACCCAAAACATAAAGTTCACACAGCCGTAGATAATCTCACATAAACACCAAAGTCTAATAAGTTGTAGATAATCACACAGAAAACCCAAAGTTTTTTTTGTTGATGTTATAATGAAATGGCATGGAGTGTAGGAAGATACATATAAGAAAATCAATGACGGTAAATTTCAGAGGGTAAGGCAGACTGACCACCATAAAGATACCGATGTAGCCAAGTTGGAGAAGCTGCTAAGCGTTGTACTGGCGTAGGCCCTTACGCAACATGAGCACTAATTAATTGTCCCTGGATATTGTGGTTAGTCAGTACACATTCATGGATTTAATTAAAAAAAATACAGAAAGAGTACGCATTCATTGGCGGCAACATAATATAAAATGCAGCGTAAAAAGAAAAAGAAAAAGTATACTTGACTCGTTTCAATAGTTGTGAGGGTGGTTGATATATTTTGAATCCAGAAGTAGAACATACTATTATCAATATCTAAATATAATAAAAATATGAATAAATATATAGTAGAGTGTCAATCATAGTTTAACATAATATATGTCATTATTATACAAAATGTGTACAACTACTTATCATCAAAAAGTAGTCAAAATCTAGCAAGCCACATGAGACATAGGTCAATCTAGTTTATTGCAAGCCTCACAACACTTGCTAAACACAAAGAAGTGAGTTAATATAGGTTTACTAGACCTTTCATGTTTGTAGGGGAGATTTCAAACCCAAGGTTTGATCCTACGAACAAATTCAAATCAAACGGGAGTCTCAACTTTGAAAGGGCCCCATTAACTTACAACCTTGAAATCCTCGAACGTGACAAAGTGAGCAAACTACGACTTAGTGTCTATTTAACAAGTCTCCCAACCACTTAGTCTTTGGAGTATTTTAATAAGCTCATATGCACACAAGGAATTAAAATTGAGTCTAAAAGAAGCTTGGGTCGATAAACAACATGGGTTTCAAACTAAGATGTACTTGGCAGATCTGGGAATCTCTCCAGCGTTCAACTACCAATGATATACTCGGGTGCAAGACAACTCATATGTCTCCCTTAGGAAGAGGTGGAGGATCATCGAAACATTATGATAGCCCTTTTATTTCTAGCCACTTCAAAAAATAAGGTGCTCCAAGCCTTTCTTAAATACACTTTGTACCCTACTTTTTATTGCCTAATTTTTATAATGTTTGTGTTTCTTTTATATTTCATGTCTATTTACATAGTGCACTCATTATGAGCAAATACCCATTGGTTTGTTCATTGCATAGTAATTGTGGTTGCTAGTATTATAACAATTAGAAAAAAATATTGGTGAAGCCAACCCCAAACCCAGGATTCTCTAAAATTTCCAAATGAAATTAGCACATGAATGTTGGCTCTTACCCAAGTTGTGTAAAAAAAGTTAACTAGGTCAATTATACCTTCCTATAGCATAGCCAAACTATTCTATTCACAATTCATGTAGCCACCCATGGTTTGGCATAAACACCGAGTTAACAAGATTCTAGATAAGTATCATGATCCCTTATGGGAGGCAAAGTGATGCTATGTAGAACTTGAAGGGGAAGTAATATCTTTATTGATCGATTTGAAATGGTATACTGTAGTGGATTAATACAAGAAGGAATGCAGTTCACATAACTGTCGATGCAGTTCAAGGAC
The DNA here is from genome assembly GCA_027924645.1 of Cunninghamia lanceolata. Classification (NCBI taxonomy): domain Eukaryota; kingdom Viridiplantae; phylum Streptophyta; class Pinopsida; order Cupressales; family Cupressaceae; genus Cunninghamia; species Cunninghamia lanceolata. The sequence continues at coordinate 8,635,558 of BSBN01000888.1, forward strand.
GATGCAGTTCATATAACTGTCGAACAACTTGATAACTGCAACATTGACAATATAGTTAACAATGTAATTATGCCAACATTCCCCCCCTTATTACATTGTTCCTGCAATAGTACCAAGGGACCCCCCCCTAAATGCTAAAATACTCAACAAAGCTGATTACATAATATGAATACATATTTTATAGAAGATCTTCTCCTAAAAGAAAAAATCCTAAACCAAGTGGGGCTACATCAAGTTGTCTCTTGACCCTCCGAAAGGTGTAGCTTCGAGCTATGTTCTTGAGCTCTCAGTCCTGAACTCTAAATCATAGAGTCTTGAATTATTCGACAACAATCCCTGAGAGATATGACAAATCTCTATTATTGTCTAGTGACCACGAAATGGTATAATTCTCGATCATATCCTTTGAAGGTCGCTTCACAACAATCCAAATGGAGCTCAACACCAAATCCCAAACCTGTCTCCAGAACATAATCTTCACAAAATATGTATTCTTCAAATCTACCAACAACAAGAAAAATCAAAAAACTAAAGCCAAAAAGGCTTCTCATGCAAAGCATCATCTCAAAGCGAGAAGCTAACTTGAGATGATGAAAATTCCTCCATCCTCCAATGCCACGAGCCTCCAATAAAGTGAAGGCTTATAGTACTAATGCATTGTTAACACCAGCGGAAGAGCCATTAATAAAAGCTTCATCATCTAATGAATCCTGATCTTCTTGGCCTCTTGATAACTCTCCTTGTTCCATACCCTCATCAACATACCAGTTTACAAAAGCATGCTAGACATACATGAGATTAATGTTGTGATCAATGAGAAAGAAGACCTGAACAACACTTGTGGAGTTAGATATTATACTACCTACCCAATAAACCTTGGCAAGATCCCCTCTAGGAACCATAGTTGGGGATTGATAATTGATACCATACTTAAACCAAGGAGGACACTAGCCCACAAAATAAATGACCCTCTTAATCTTAACAGAGGCAACAAACTTCACATCCTTGGGTACAACATCTCCTCTGTACATCAGACAGTAGACCTTTAACTTTTTTTGACAAAGACCACAGTTTTCCATCATTGAAGGAAAACTCAAAGGCAATAGAAAGCTGCTAATGATAGGCCTTCTCTATGAAGATTACAAGAGCATAGAATGAAAGAAATTTACACCTTCAACTTACTCCAGCAGACTTAGCAACGACCAACTTCTATATCATCAAACTTCGCTTCATGCGCAGCTCTGCTCTTCTACGCAGTGGTCATGGGGTTTTCAAACCTTGGCACCTTCAATAGATCCCTTCTCTCACATGAGACAACTTCCACAGATCCTTCAACTGGGCTCAAGCTTTGTAGATTGAATTTAAATCTCTTGGCTCTAAAATGAATTTTCTCCTTATTCATTGATAGCCATACTAAGCCTTATCCTCATTCTCCATATCGCAGGTTGCTTAGACCAAGTTTTTTGAAACCAAAATCTCCACTAGAACCTGATCAAATACTCTACAAAAACAACCAAATATATACCAAACAGTAGACAAAACACCTTCTAATGGAAAATGCCTTCTTCAAATTTTAATGCCTGAGCGCAATGTGTGATTTCTCCATCTTTTATTCACAATCTTCCTAGAGATATCTCCTCAACTAGTTACCGCTGCCTCTAGGAAGTCTTCAACTATGAACATCGTCTGATGGCAATGCTACAGCTTCTTCGCTATCCTTTATGAAAGTTAGATGCTACCTTGAGCAATATACTCCTCTACCCCAGCGACATCCAAGGATGGATCTGAGACATTCCCACAAATTCTTCAATTGAGATAGCAAGTTGAACATTTCTGCTCCTGACCACCTCCCGATCGGTGCTCAGACAAGATATACCTACATTTCATTGTTACAGTGCACAAGAATAAGATGGCAACACTTTAATCATGATCATGCCCAGCAAAGATCACATCACTCTGGTACCATATGAAGGGGAAGTAATATCTTTATTGATCATTTTGAAATGATATACTGTAGTGGATTTATACAGGAAGGAATACAGTTCACATAACTGTCGATGCAGTTCTAGTACGATGCTATTCATATAACTGTCAATCAACTTGATAATTGCAACATTGTCAATATAGTTATCAATGTAATTATGCCAATAGAACTTTGATTTCTAGTTCTTGTTGTATGGGAGAACTGATAATGAGATCAACAAGACAATGTAAGTATCTCTTTTCATCTTTTTCTCCATCTAAGAAATCTAACAAACTGTAAAATAATAATCAACTATAGTTTTTGAAACATCTATTTAGAATTCCAAATTGTACACATAATTATATATATTTGGACTATTGATAATTGGCTTGATTAACTATAAATCTCACTACAATAGATCTCTTTTGCTCATTTATTTCCTACTTTGAATCTATTTTAGCAGATAAGGTATCCATGAAAATGCAAAACAAAGCTTTGATATGCGACCCACCTTTGCATACTATTTCTACCATCCACATATATATAACTATTGTTTAGTTCTTAAAAATTTACGAATTAAGGTTACTAGAACTATGATCGTTAATTGTATTGAATTGTAAATACATGTCTACCAAAGCCACTACAAGTACAAATCAAACAAAATGCCTTATCCTTTATGATTTGATGGACAAACATACCTTGTTCGTAAACTCCCTTTTTAATTCAATTTGGAAAATGGTGTGGGGTCTAGCATCGTACCTTTCCATCACATTTGCTTGAAAGTTAATAAAAATTTGGAACATATAAGTGAAAATCAATAAATAAATAAAAAAGAATGGGTAGTGCAACCTCATCTAAAATATGGGCATGAAATCCCATCAAACACACACTAAAACATATCTTTCCAGCTAAAAGGTCCACCAACTATACGCTGAAACAATGCAAAGATAGCACAAGACTAATGTATATAGGCACAATCAAGATCAATTTCTTCCAATGATTAACAAGTTGAACAATAATACCCATAAGCAATCAAGGAAATCAAAGATAATTTGAAACACAAAATATATACATATTTCCCATAATTAAATTATTTGGTAGACAATATAATTTTTTTTTTTCAATCCAAAAGCCATTTGTATTTGGATTTTTGGTACGTGCACTCTAGTATGTGGGAATTAATTATGAAGTAGTAAGTCACAAACTTGTTTGGAAACCCTCCTTCCTTCACATCATCTTGGAAAATAATGACTCAATAGATAGAGTATAAATATAAGATATTGTAGTTTTGAATTTCTCCTTCCTATTTTACCCACGTAGTGAAATTTCTTTAGGTAAAGTCTCCCTTCTTGTGAACAAGAAATCTTGGAAATTTAATCCATGTACCATAAACGATAAATAAAACTATACACCTAATTTCTAGTCCTTCTAAGGATCATTTGTTATTTTTGCTTTACTATTTCTTCCATTATAGTAAGTAGTCCCAGCTAATGCTTCATTAAAAAAGATCTTTTACTAATTTTCATATTGTTTTATTACAATACATTTCACATTGGAAAATGTTGATAAAAAAATGCGAGACATGTATCATTGATTTAAGCATCAATCAACATTATGGAAATGCCTTCTACAATATCATTCCTTCATAGCATGTTAAGAAAAAAAAATCCAATGTCTCAACTTATAGAATGAAATTAAAGGAATTCAAGGCCTAAATATTAAGTGCAAAGTGACTAGAAAAGGCCCTAACAAAGTTTCAAACAAACACAATTGGTAGGCATTAAGTCAAATTCCACAACATTACCAACATCCTTCTTTCCTATGTGAAAATGGGAGCTTTGGAATAGGGTATGGGCATCCATTAATATATAAAAGATCTAGACAAACTTTGTTAGATGTTGTAGTTACAACTACCCTTATAGAAGTGTAAGCAAAATGTGGAAGCATATATGTAACCTGCCTGAAAAATCTTTGACTAATGCCTTTAAGACACGTAACATCGCGGTCTGTAATGGTTGTAAGGAAGCTAAGGTATCGGAACAACTTCCTACACTAATCTTAAGAGGAGGATAATGCAAAACTTTATAGATCTTTAACAGTTACAAAAACATAAATAGAAATAAAGATAAATATTATGCATACCACAACACCATGAATTACATGTGGAAAACCCTTTTGGGAGAAAAACCCCACTCTCTAAAAGCCGCACAATATATTATTCAGAAATCACAAAGATTACAATATACTTGCAGAGAAAGCTTCACACAAGAGTATCACCACCGGAGATCTTGAGACAACACGACCGCTATCGGACTCTTAGAATACATCACGATACCACAGCCGTAATAGAATGCCGTCATAAAATAGGGTTACCTTCTAGGGCAAGGCAAGCCAACAAAATATCTACCATCAAATCTAAAACCTAATAAAATGACTTATGTCTCATGTGGCTTGCTAGATTTTGACTACTTTTTGATGATAAGTAGTTGTACACATTTTGTATACTAATGACATATATTATGTTAAACTATGATTGACACTTTACTATATATTTATTCATATTTTTATTATATTTCGATATTAATAACCATATGTTCTACTTCTGGATTCAAAATATATCAACCACCCTCACAACTATTGAAATGAGTCTAGTATACTTTTTGTTGTTCTTTTTACGTTTTATTTTATATTACGTTGCCGCTAATGAATGTGTACTCTTTCTGTATTTTTTTTAATTGAATCCATGAACCTATACTTACTAACCACAATATTCTTGATAGCCACCAAATTTGACCCTCTTTCCTTTTAACAAGGTAAAATATCTAGGGACAATTAATTAGTGCTCATGTTACGTAAGAGCCTACGCCAATACAACGCTTAGCAGCTTCTCCAATTTGGCTACATCGGTATCTTTATGGTGGTCAGTCTGCCTTACCCTCTGAAATTTACCATCATTGATTTTCTTATATATATCTTCCTACACTCCATGCCATTTCATTATAACATCAACAAAAAAAACTTTGGGTTTTCTGTGTGATTATCTACAACTGATTAACTTTGGTGTTAGTGTGCTGTGTGAACTTTGGGTTTTGGGTTTGCTTGAGATGGAGCAAGTGAAGGTTCTCAACATGTGGATAAGTCCCTTCGGCAACCGCGTCTTGATTGGTCTGGAAGAGAAAGGCGTGAAGTATGAATGCCAAGAAGAGGACATGCCCTTCAAAAAGAGTGACCTCCTCCTGCAAATGAATCCTGTGCACAAGCAAGTACCTATCATGATCCACAATGGCCAACCTATATGCGAGTCTCTTATAATTCTTGAGCACATTGACGAGGCTTGGGATTCCAAGCATTTTTTACCCTCCAAGACATACGATCGTGCCCTTGCCCTCTTCTGGGCCAACTTCACAGATAAGAAGGTAAGGCATTCCCCTGTTCTCATGGGTATAGGTATTTAAGTTATTTAATGCATTTCAGGCCGTTGAAGTTTGAAACGATTTGTTTAGAATGTTGATCTTCTGTGGTTGCAGTTTTATGACTCGGGTTCTCATATACTGTGGTCGAAAGACGAGGCTCAAGAGAAAGCAAAGCGTGACATGTTGGAGAACTTTCAATTTTTGGAAGGCACATTGAAAGAGATGTCGGCAGGGGGATCCATGCCTTTCTTCGGTGGAAAGGATTTTGGGTTCCTGGATATCGCCGTCATTCCTTTTGCTTCTTTGTTCCATGCTTATGAAACTATTGGGAATTTCAAGATACCGTTTGAGAGTGAGTTTCCATTGCTTGATGCGTGGGTTAAGAGATGTATGGAAAGGGAGAGTGTCAAGAAAGTCCTTCCCTCTCCCGATCGGGTTCTGGAATTTGTATTATGAATAAGGAGGAGGAAGGAGGAGAGTTCTGGTTGATTAAATTGTTTGTTCAGTTGTTAAGCATGCAGCATGTGGGTACTCATTAGATGAGTCGATCCTCTGTAATAGATGAGCAATACAAGATTAAAGGTAGTAAGTTCCCATGTTTAATCTCATTTCGCAATTGTACCGTTCAATTTTATCGTTGAACGATTTATATGTTAGAAGGATAAATCTATACAATAAAGTCCAAGGTGAGTTGTTTTGAAGACTAAATGATACTTTATTACTAGATTCCATGTGTTGTTTATAGACTCGATGAAACTTTACTGATGGATCCCTTTCAAATTCAATCCATCTTCAATGAGATTTTTATTATTTGTTTTATTCCTATATGTTATTTAAATATTTTGTAAATGTATTAGCAGGTTAAGTTGGTTTAATTTTAAAGGAAATTTCATAGTTAAGTGCACCTGAGTGGAGTAGTATTAGGATGGGTAACTTTGTGGGAAGTTTTGATGTTTCACCCCAATGAACATCACCTAAATGCAAAGAGTATAGTGGTCATGTTTATACAGAGATAGTTTCTAATGAATTATTACTCATGAAATATTAATGAGTTTGGCTCAAAAACTACACACGTGAAATCTTGAAATTGTAACATAGCAACTAGAATATTAGGAAAAAAGTTAGAAACAAAGAAATAAAAGTTACCATTTGCAATCATGTACTAGTAGTATCAAAGCCAAACATATCTTCATAGTTGACTTTACAAATAGATTGAAGCCACACATGACAAAGAAGAGAAAGCATGCATATATTTTGTTCATGGATTGCATGCCCCTCATTGTTGATAACATGGGAACTAATTTTTAGAAATGAAAGGATGATGCGAAGATTGAACATGTTCTTTGTTTTAGCAAGTATATTTTAGGATGTGTTATATTTATATATAATTATTAAAATAAAAATGACAATATTGCCAATAACAATGATATCAAAGGTTATTTAGAATAACTATTTATTTAAAGTGATTAATAGATAGCAATGATTGTTTTAGAATTGATATTTGATATATCTTGTAATAACTAATGTAAAAAGAATAGTCGTTGTGATTGCTTTAGGTTGTCGTCTAAGCTTTTTCTCTTTTTGGTCTAGGGGATATTGTTGTCTTCATAGTTGATTTAGTTTTTTCACATTAGATATACAGTTTGTGTTGCCCAACGTTGGTAGGCCCAATAATATTAAAACCTTTTGGTAGATTATTTCAATATAAAAAATAGATCATCTATCAAGTATCATTGTTTTCTTAAGTTTTCATGTGATTTATAAGTCATGGGGAAATCTTGATAATTTCAATCCACCACCATTACTTGGTTTTATAAGTTTGTTGATATCATTTTGCAGTTAATTGTGGATGGTTACAAACTTGTGAGTATTCTTTTTCTTATTAGAACTAAGCTTTCTTTATATATGTATCCCAAATCAAATGATGATTTTGAGGATATATCTAGAACATTCCTTATGCCTATGTTATTCATAACCTGATGTATTTAATGGTTTGTGCTAGAATAAGTATTGCCCAAGCAATGAGAGTTTTGATTCAGAGAAATACAATTCTTGTCCTTATCATATCTTGAAAGTTTGAGAGCACACATCTTGAATTACTTGTCTAATCTCAGATTTAGTTGATTTCATGAAAAGAAAAAAAAGGTGTCCACTTTTGACCTCATTTTTGTCCCTCATTTCCATGCACTTACCCTACCCAACACATTTTTTTATTAGATTCCTTTGGTACCTCAAATGACAAGATTTGAAGTGGAAGAATTTGATATTAGAATCACCTTCATGAAGCCAAGTCATGTGAGATTTGAGCTTCCCATGTTGTTCTTCCCATCATTCCTTCTCGTGAATTGAGCAAGGCGATAATCTCTCTCAAAGTTTAAAATATTTCTTCAAAAATTCTGTCGAAGTAGAGGGGAATGCTTTGGCACAACAAAGCTAAAGTACATATGTTTACCTATTTTCTTAAATCAAATCATAATCTAGAGATTTTGAATTTCCATGCATCTTTGGTATTATTGGAAGGGTACCCAAAGATCTAATAGTGCTTAACTAGCCAGGATAACCCAAGAAAATGAATGATTAAACATTGTGTTTAAAGGGGATGGAGCCCTTAATTTTGTTGATATCATTATTCAAAATAAATGTTTGTGGTAAAAATATATAATTCTAAATTAGAGACCTATTTGGTTGCTCAATAATGAAGTTATTTCTAACTCTTTTTCCTGGCCATGTGTATTTCACTCTAGATGTCTTGATATCATGATGCAGAACCAAAAAAATAATGTCTTCAATATGGTCTTCATTGGAATCTTACATTCATGAGCCAAACTTTTTTAAAAGAAATGAGAACAAGATTAAAATTACCAACCAAAATCTAGTTTCAAGGATTTATTTTTTCAATGTAGGAGATCATGGAATCCAACATTATCTCTTAGTGGTAGGAGAGTTGTTGGGGGTATAAACATCTAGATATGTAAAGCAGAATCTTCTAATCTCAAAGTAGATGAGATCCAATTATGACTTTGATACCTATCAATATTGATGAGATAGTTAGAATCCCAACTAGTGAGGAGGCCTCTAGAGCCTCCCTTTGCACTAATGGCATGCCCTATATATTGGTTCCAAATATTTCTACAAGTCAATTGCGCTTATAAGGTGAATTAAATGGTTTCTTCTATTCTTTTCAAGGTAGGAGGATGGTCTTTGATGAAACCCTTGAGGTATATTTTCTTTAGGATACCATCTAAAACTTCACAATTCCAAGAGAGAAAAATCAATTTTTAGACGGTTTTATTCCTTTAAAGGGACCTTCCAATGTTTATTGGGTTTTATCCATGATATTTTTCTTCGCTTCTTAAATTCTATTTTTTTATTTGTTTTACTTTTCAACTTGGTAGATTATCTAGCTAATATAGGATCAATCCAAAACCTAGGTACAAACACATCCTCAACCATTTTAGTTCTAATAATTATATCCATTCTTCTAGGGGTGCATGAGGTAGAGCTTCTAGTAAGGTGTGAAAGTTCATTAAAGCATTATGTTGGGTATAACATGAATGTCTTCTTGAATCTCATAACTGAGCTCTATATCATACTAAATAATATCCAAATTAGAGGAGAGAGCAACAAATTTATTTGGGTTCTCCTGTAGAATAAAATTAGGTTTACATTTCAATTTCCTACTTGTGTATCTGTTTCTTTTCTTGTTCCAAACTTTTTGAAATCCATCGTTAGCTTGCATATGTTTCCAAACTAGGGATTCTTTATTGAGAGGGTAGTCTATGGAGAAGTGACCATATTCATGGGATGATGAGCATTTGAAGGGTGGTACATGTTCATAATCTAATATCTAAATATGCATCCAATATAAAATCTTGATTCTAATGGCTTTAGGTAGAGCCTCTTTGAGGTTAAACCATGCACAAATGCAAGCATGAGAAGCATTCAAAGATTTGGGAGGAATCCAATAAGTTTTATTTTATTTTATTTCTAATTCTTTGTAAGGAAGCATTATTTTAAATATGTAATAGGAGAAAGGGAAGCCTTACCCATATTAATACTTTCTCAAGAACAACCACTTGTAGATCAATGTGTGTTGACCAAAAATTTAGAAAGAAAATACTTGAACTTATTCACTATGGTCCTCCCTTGAAAATTTACATTGCACTCCTATTTAGATTCAAAGATTATTTTGAGGTAGCCACATCCACACAATGATAGTTTGAAGGAAGAAATTTTGGACCCCTAAACAGAGGAGATCCATTTGTCCAACACCAAAGGGCTTGGAAAGAACCTATAAAATGACCAACAAGGGCACATTGTAGTTGAATTTAAATGGAGTTAGACAAGTTTTTCATAGGGACCTCCACCATAAGCATGGAATCTAGCTTGGACACAAAAATATTAGAAACCACCAAAGTAGATTTACCGATCCCAAGAACATCAAGATAGCCTATTTTTTAAGGTTTAACCTAATGTCGTTGATATTTGCATAGGAGGATCAAAATGGCAAGGAGAAGAAAGAGAAAGAATAATAAGAGCAAGAATGAGACCCTGCATGCCATGGAGGTGGCCTTAATACACTCAAAAAGTGACTAATATAGTTTATTTCAAGAGTTAAAATGTAAATTATTTTAGTGCTATGTCTAGCTCAGTATATTTTATTTTAACTCAATTTGATGTACATGGAGATTCTATAAAACAAAGGTATTAATACTACTTGATAAGTTGATTTTGAATGTTAGCTCTAATTTTTGTATAATCATACTATCTAAATCAACATAATTTATGTAAATGTAATATCTTTTATGAATAAATGTCTATTATATAATTTGTAAAGAAATATTGTACACCATATTTTGGAAAAAGGTGGGTGGAAAGGAATCACTCTACAAAGTTTAAACAATGCATGGCCACAACATCATCATAAAAACAAACATAAACATGTGGCAAAGCCACCAACTATGTTTCAAGAGTTATAAAACCAAATAATGGTAATGGATCAAAATTATCAAGATTTCCCCATGATTTATAAATCACATAAAAACTTAAGAAAACAATGATACTTGATAGATGATGTAGAAAACCAAGATCATGGAATAGACTAACATGCACATGAATTGCAATGGCATCAACCAAATGTATTAACCAATAAGACAAGTATAAATAGACTTCTCTTAGGTACCTGAATCTCCATGAAAAGAGGATAGGACTCCTCTATCATGGAGTTGTGGTGAGTAACCTCCCACAAACATAGTGTGAGATGTCGATGCAAGTCGACACCTCTCAAAATAGCTCCAATGACTTTGACAATTTAAAATGAACATGTGCCAATACACCTAAGTAAGATTAAATACAAATGTGTATGCCTATAGATTAAAGGTATACACTAACACCCCCCTTAAGCATAGCTCAGGTGAGTATTATGAAAAATGGGTCCCTGCTATAAGCCTGGTGAGGTACCCATGTACAATGTAAAAGAAAAATGAGTCTCGGCCATGAAGCTTGATAAGGTACTCAAGTACAATTCAAACTCTCATAAATCAGAGAAAGATAAAAAACCCAGTGGGAAATAACTATCCTCCAGAAGAGAGAAATTATACAGGTGAAGAAGTAATACTTCTTTCACTAAGTACAATATAAGATTCCCCCCATAGGAGAGAAAATGATAGGTCTATGAGACCCCCCCATAATACATGTCCTATTGTAGTGATGCTAGTTAGTTGACAAAGGATGCAGATGTAGATCCAAGAACACCGAACAATGTTCCTTCCCTTGGGAAGAAAAGAAACCGCTTGAAGATACATGATATCTTCCCATGCGAGAAGATGTATGTATGATATTGAATCATGCTGAAGTTGATCGAAGGATGATGGTGCCCATCTTGATGCATTCAAAAAGTGCTTAGGTGTCTCCATGTCAATGCTAAAGGATGCCATAATCAAATCAACTGCATGTGCAATAGATGAGGATGATGATGATCCAGAACCATGTGTAGGACAATGTAGAGCATGAATATCTGAAGTGGACAATGTTGATGTAGCTTCATCGAAATTGTCACTGAAGAGAAGGCTAATGTCCTCAATGTGTGCTTCCATGTCAGCAATGCGGGACTCTACAAATAGACAAGTGATGTCAGGTAGAAATATGTCCCAATCAGCAATGCTAGGAAGACGGATATCTTGTTGCAAAGAAGCACTGGAGGCTTTCGAAGAAGTGACTCTAGAATCTAATGAAGCAACAATAGGAGTGATGACTTCTTCTATGTCACTGGAACATTTTATTTATGTATCATGATTAGGGATGTAAGTTGTGATCAAATCAGGATCATTTGGGAATGGAGAAACATTCGAGTCTCTGTATATCTCCTGAATTTTGATCCATAATGCATGTGGACAGTAAATATCCATGATGGCATACAAAGTGGCATCTAGAGTATGTAACTGATTAATCCAACAATGTGATCATGATGATTAAACCACTTAGCCTTCTAAGATTATTTACCAGGTTCAGGGACAAGTCCATACAGATGGGGCATGAGATTATGGATCCTGAGATGTTTTAGGATGCCTTCACACCAGGACTTATAGTTTCCCTTGGTTAGGTTGATTACTGAAGAGTGAGTTTTATATCCCGTGATTAGAACAAGTTAATTCATCTAGACAAAAGAAAGTTGACACATTAGGCAACCTCCCAAATTAGGTGACCCCCCAAATTTTGGAAATTAGATTTCTAATTGAACTTTATGTAAAGTGGCACTTTATAAGTTGAGTACGTGATTATTCTTTGCTTAATTTCCCCCCTTAAATTGGCACTTTATAAGGTTAGTGTTGTGTGGAAGATGAGCACACAAGACCCCCCAATTGAATTTTATGTAGAAAACCAAGATCATGGAATAGACTAACAAGCACATGAATTGCAATGGAATCAACCAAATGTATTAGCCAATAAGGCGAGTATAAATAGAGTTGTCTTAGGTATCTGAATCTCCATGAAAAGAGGATAGGACTCCTCTATCATAGAGTTGTGATGAGTAACCTCCCCCAAACATAGCGTGAGATGTCGATGCAAGTTGGCACCTCTCAAAAGAGCTCCAACTACTTTGACAAGTTCAAATGAACATGTGCCAATACACCTAAGTAAGCTTAAATACAAACGTGTACGCCTGTAGATTAAAGGTATACACTAACAGATGATCTATTTTTTATATTGAAATAATCTACTAAAAGGTTATAATAATATTGGGCCTACCAAGTTCGGGCAACACAAATTATATATCTAGTGTAACAAAACTAAATCAACTACAAAGACAACAATATCCCCTAGACCAAAAAGAGAAAAAGATTAGACGACAACCTAAACCAATCAAAATCATTATTTATTTTACATAGTTATCGCAAGATATATTAAATATCAATTCTGAAATAACCATTGCTATCTATAAATCACTTTAAATAAATAGTCATTCTCAATAACATGTGATAACATTGTTATTGGTAATATTGTCATTTTTATTTTCATAATTATATATAACTATAACACATCCTAAAATATACTCGCTGAAACAAAGAACATGACCAATCTTCATATTGTCCTTTCATTTCTAAAAAAAATAGTTCTCATGTTATCAACAATGAGGGGGATGCAATCCATGAACAAAATATATTCATGCTTTCTCTTCTTTCTCATGTGTGGCTTCAATCTATTTCTAAAGTCATCTATGAAATATGTTTGGCTTTGATACTACTAGTAGATGATTCCAAATGGTAACCTCTATTTCTTTGTTTCTAACTTTGTTCCTAATATTCTAGTTGTTATGTTACAATTTAAAGATTTCAAGTTTGTAGTTTTTGAGCCAAACTCATTAATATTTCATGAGTAATAATTCATTAGAAACCATCTCTCTACAAACATGACCACTACAATATTTGCATTTAGGTGATGTTCATTGGGATGAAACATCAAAACTTCCCACAAAATTACTCATCCTAATACTATTCCACTCAAGTGCACTTAAAGAAGACCAATTTAACTTGATAATACGTTTACAAGATATTTAAATACCAAAATAGATAATAAAAATTTCATTGAAGATGATTGACTTTGAAAGGGATCCATCAGTAATGTTTCATTGAGTCTATAAACAACACATGGAATCCAGTAATAAAGAATCATTTAGTCTTCAAAACAACACACCTCGGTCTTTATTGCATAGATTTACCCTTCCAACATATAAATCGTTCAACGATAAAATTGAAACAACTGCGAAATGCAACCTACTACCTATAATCTTGTATTGCTCATCTGTTATAGAGGATCGACTCATCTAACGAGTACACACATACTGCATGCTTAACAACTGAACACACAATTTAATCACCCAAAACACTCCTCCTTCTTCGTAATAGAAATTCCAGAACCCGATCACGAGAGGGAGGGGTTTTCTTGACGCTGTCCCTCTCCATACATCTCTTAACCCACGCATCAAGCAATGGATATTCACTCTCAAACGGTATCTTGAAATTCCCAATTGTTTTATAAGCATGGAACAAAGAAGCAAAAGGAATGAAGGCGATATCCACAAACCCAAAATCCTTTCCACCGAAGAAAGGTAGGGATCCCCCTGCTGACATCTCGTTCAATGCGCCTTCCAAAAATTGAAAGTTCTCCAACATGTCACGCTTGGCTTCCTCCGTCTTTCGACCACAGTATACGAGCACCCGAGTCAAAAAACTGCAACCACAGAAGATTTTTGTTAGAAAACAATCCCATGAAAGGGCTAACACAACATTCTAAATAAGCCGTTTCAAATTTCAACGGCCTGAAATGCATTAAATAACTTAAATGTCTATACTTACAAGAACCCCACGAGAACAGGGGATTGCCTTACCTTCTTATCTATGAAGTCGTATGGCTTGGAGGGTAAAAACTGCTTGGAATCCCAAGCCTCGTCAATGTGCTCAAGAATTATAAGAGACTCGCATATAGGCTGGCCATTGTGGATTAGGACAGGTACTTTCTTGTGCACAGGATTCATTTGCAGGAGGAGGTCACTCTTTTTGAAGGGCAGGTCCTCTTCTTGGATTTCATATTTCACGCCTTTCTCTTCCAGACCAATCAAGACGCGGTTGCCGAAGGGACTGATCCATATGTTGAGTACCTTCACTTGCTTCATCTCAAGCACACCCAAAACCGAAAGTTCACACAGCCGTAGATAATCTCACACAAAAACCAAAGTTTAATCCGCTGTACATAATCACACAGAAAAGCCAAAGTTTTTTTGTTGATGTTATAATGAAATGCCATGGAGTGTAGGAAGATATATATAAGAAAACTAATGACGGTAAATTTCAGAAGGCAGGGCAGATTGACCACCATAAAGATACCGATGTAGCCAAGTTGAAGAAGCTGCTAAGCGTTGTGCTGGCGTAGGCCCTTACGTAAGATGAGCACTAATTAATTGTCCCTAGATATTTTACCCTGTTAAAAGGATAGAGGGTTAAATTCGGTGGCTATCAAGAATATTGTGGTCAGTAAGTACACAGTCATGGATTCAATTTAAAAAAAACAAAAAAACAAAGAAAGATTACACATTCATTGGCGGCAACGTATTATAAAATGCTACGAAAAAAAAATATACTTGAGTCCATTTCAATAGTTGTGCGGGTAGTTGATGTATTTTGATCGAGAAGTAGAACAGAAGTAGAACATATTGTTAGTAATATCTAAATATATAGTAAAGTGTCAATCACAGTTTAACCGTAATAAATATCATTAGTACACAAAATGTGTACAACTATTTATCATCAAAAAATAGTCAAAATCTAGCAAGCCACAAGAGACATAGGTCAATCTAATTTATTATAAACTTCACAACATTTACTAAATACAAATAAGTAAGTTAATATAGGTTTACTCGATCTCTCAAATTTTTAGGGGAGATTTCAAACCCAAGGATTGACCCTGTGAACAAATTCAAACCAAACGGGACTCTCGGCTTTAAAAGGGCCCAATGAACTTACAACCTTGAAATCCTTGGGTGTGACAAAGTGAGAAAACTATGACTTCATGGCTCTTTAACAAGTCTCCCAACCACTAAGTCTTAGGAATATTTCAATAAGCTTATATGCATGCAAGGATTTAAAATTGAGTCTAAAAGAAGCTTGGGTCCATAAACAACATGGGTTTTAAACTAAGATGCAATTAGCAGATCTACAAATCTCCCCAGCCTTCAACTACCAATGATTTGCTCACGTACAAGACAACTCATATGTCTCCCTTAGGAAGATGGGGAGAGTCATTGAAACATGACCATAGCCTCTTATTTCTAGCCACTTCAAACAACAATGTGCTCCAAGCACTTCTTAGCTTCACTTTGTACCCTACATGTTATTGCCAAATTTTTACAAAGTTTGTGTTTCTTTTATATTTCATGTATGTTTACATAGTACACAACCATTATGAACAAATACCCATTGGTGTCTCCATTACATAGTAGTTCTAGTTGCTTGTATTATAATTTTTACACGAAATGATTGGCAAAGCCAATCTTCAAACCCAAGATTCTATAAAAGTTCCAAGTGAAATTAGTACATGAATGTAGGATCTTAGCCAAGTTGTGTGGAAAAAGTTGACTAGGTCAATTATAGCTTCCTATAGCATAGCCAAAATATTCTATTCACAATTCATGTAGGCACCCATGGTTTGGCATAAACACCAACCAAGTTAACTAGATTCTAGACAAGTATCCTGATCACTTATGGGAGGCAAATCGATGCTATGCAGAACACTAATTTCTAGCTCTTGTTCTATGGGAGGACTAACAATGAGATAAAAAACACAAAGTAGGTATTTCTCTTCATCTTTTTCTCCATGTAAGAAATCTAACAATGTGCATAATAATATTCAACTATAGTTTTTGAAACATCTATTAAGAATTTCAAATTGTACAAATATAAGTATATATATTTGGGCTATTGGTAATTGGTTTGATTGACTATAAGTCTCACTACAATGGATCTCCTTTGATGAATTATTTCCTACATTGAATCTATTTCAATAGATAAGGTATCCATGAAAATGTAAAAAAAAGCTTTGATAGGCAACCCACCTTTGCATACTATTTCTACCATCCACATATATAATTATTCTTTAGTTCTAAAATATTAAATATATATAACTATTCTTTAGTTTTAAAATATTTAGTAATTATGGGTAGTAGATGTGTGATTTTTTATTGTATTGAATTGTAAATACATGTCTACCAAAGCCACTACAAGTACACATCAAACAAAATGCCTTATCCTTTATAATTTGATGGACATCCATACCTTGTTCCTACACTCCCTTGTTGATACATTTTGGAAAATGTTGTGGGGTCTAGCATTTGATGTAACCAAACTTCACAACATAATATTCATCACCATTATTATTGCCAATGAATTCATAAACATGGAAGTAATTTTGAATTCTACTTCTCATTCCATTCCATCCTGCTATAACTGAAAAGAAAAAAACAAACATATACAAAACAGAAAATTACCTTTTTTGGTAGTTTTTGAGCAACTTTCTAAAATTGTTATTTTTGGCAATTTCACATCCTTATCTGTTTGGCCATGAAACTTGCCAATTATTTGAAAATAACTAAAAGATGACTAATTGTCAACTTTCAAATCTAATTGCTTGTAAAGTTTGAAAACTAATTAAAAAAAACAACTTGGAAAAATCATTAAGACCTCATTATGAGGCCCTAGATGATTGAAAAAGGTCTCAAAAAGTGTGAAAATGGTGACCTACCAAATTGACCAGTTCTATGGGATTTTCAATCAACTCCTCAAGATGCATTTGCCCATCAAGTTTCAGCTCAAACAGACTCCCGAGTCAAAAGTTATGACCTCTATAAGTCTTTGCATCAGCATCATGTACCTTTCCATCACATTTGCCTAAAAGTTAATAAAAAATTGAAACATATAAGTGAAAATAAATAAATAAATAAATAAAAAGAATGAGTAGCATAGTCTCCTCTAAAAGAATAATATTAAACTATAGTTTTTGAAACATCTATTTAAAATTTTAAATTGTACACACATAAGTATATATATTTAGACTATTGATAATTGGCTAGAATGACTATAAATCTCTCTATAATGGATATTCTTTTCTCATTTATTTCTTACTTTGAATCTATTTCAGCAGATAAGGTATCCAAGAAAATGCAAAACAAAGCTTTGATATGCAACCCACATTTGCATACTATTTCTACCATCCACATATATAACTATTCTTTAGTTCTTAAATATTTACTAATTATGGGTACTAGAAGTGTGATCTTTGATTGTATTGAATTATTAATACATGTCTACAAAAGCCACTATATCATGTCCCCTTTCTAAAATAATTAATTAATGGTCAATATTAACCCATTTTATTCTTCCATGGGTTAATTAGGCAAGCATAGGAAGAATAAATGTTTAATATTTAATATTGTCCAACTATTATCTATTTCAAGAGGACAATTAAATATTAAATAAAATATTTTTGAGACCCAAAAGTGGTGTTGGAATTTTGGGTGCCCATCTCTCCCAAGGAAGATTCATACAGAAGATGAAATTTTTTTCATTTGCATGTATTGTTGATATGCATTTTTTTCTCACACTTGTAGATTTGCATTTGGCTTCTTCAAAAGAGGAAACCCTGTTGGAGTAGAAGGATTGTGGACAAAAACCCATGAGCTTCAAGTGACTATGGGACAAAAACCCCTTGTTCAGAAGGAGCGACCTCACCCAGAGTTTGCATTTGAGCTAAAGGATTTAGAGGATTTTGGCAATTTTTATTGTTGGTGTGCAAGATTGTTCTTTTCATAATTTGTAGTTGTCTTTTTGTGTATTCATTGTTGCATTTTATTTTAGAATTCGTAGTTAATCCATTTGAGAGGTTTGGATTATCTTTGACAAGTTGGGTATTGTTGGTTTGATCTTAGGATTGTTGCATGTGTAGTATCTATGTGTTGAAATACACATTAAGTAATCCATTTTGTGTTTAGTTTGTTGTTTGGTGTTGTGGGTATTATTGTAGAAGTTAAATTATGTTGCATGTTCCATTTGCATTAGACCTGTTATTATGTGTTTATGATAAAAAAATTCAAATAAATTTTAGTTTATGGAGTTTGCAATGATTTTGGGTGTTATTCGATGTTCTTAGTTTTTGTGGGTTTTGCATAAAATTTGCTGTAGGAACTCATAATGCTTGCTGCTATTATAAATCAGTGTCTCATACCTAATTTCATATTATTTGTATCAAAAAATTCAAATAATATCATTCTATGGAGCTTCAGTAAATTTGGTGTATTTACTAGGTGCGACTAACTTGCTAGTTTGGAGAAATTGGTGTTTATTTCAGATAATTTGCAAATTTATTTTCCAAATCAAGAATATTTTATTAAAATCAGTTAGGGGACATTTTAATGGTATCAGAGCATAAATATTTCCATCTTGTAGGATTTGATGATTGATGACTAACAGATAAATTTGATATTTGAGAAGAGAAAAAAAAAATTGCAAAAAGAAGAGACAATGGAAGAAAGAAGAGAAAGTGAAGAGGAGAGTGCTGCAATGAAGTTTAACAAAATGATACTAGAGCAAACTTGCCTTGCTGAATTGTTTGGTCAATTGTTCCATTGGATACATAACAACAATAAGCACAATGGGAACAATGGAGCTAGTATTTTGGGAGTGACCAACAATGGTAAAGGAAAAGAAGTTGAAACTTAGAATCCCAAGTTTGGGTCTACAAACAAACCCATAATCCTTCTTGAAGATGAACAAGAACCAAATGGACCAGCAAACAATAGTGCTTTCAATCCAGATAACCTTCATAGATGGCATACAAAATATAACTCCCTATCAAATGATATGAAATCTAAAATGTCACATCTAGAAGACATAGAACATGCTCATAAGAAAGAACCTCAAAATAAGTGGTATCACAAAAAGAAAGATCTAAAACACAATTTGGCAACATTAATAGATGCCTATTTTGTTGGAAGTGATAAAATCACAGCAAGAGCTTGTTTGCAGAAAATGGAAACTTATTTTGTTCTTAATCCAATGAAGGAGAAAGAAGGAGCATAGTTTGTGTCTTTGCATCTAGAAGGGGAAGCTTATGAATGGTGGTTTCATGGCCATATCACTCAGGGTCATGATTAGATACATACATTTGATGAGTCCAAATAGAGAATTTTGGACAAACTGGAGTTAATAGATAAAGAAAAACATTTTAGCAAGTTACCCATGATCAAGCAACAACATTCAATGAATTAGTATATAAAATAATTTTAGAAAGTGATTGTAATGGTTCCAAAAAATTTAGAGAAGAGGATAGTGCACCTTTTCATTGCAAGACCCATTCAACCTCTTAGCGGGTTTGTCAAATCTTTTGTACCGGTTACTTTGCATGAAGCTATTAAAAGAGATCTAACCCTTGAACCCTCAATTCCAAAGAATGCTTTCTCACATTCCTCAATACCAAACACATGGCATCATAAGGGAGGATTTCAAAAGTAACCATACCATGTACCTACACCTATACAAAAGAATACAACTCCTAATGTTGTGAAGAAAATGGATGAAGAAATGAGGAATGAGCTTAGAACGAAGAAGCTTTTCTTTTCTTGCAGAGAGCCATGGGTCCCTAGAAATAGGTTTTTAGGAAAGGGACAAGTCCATTACATAGAGTTTGTCTAAAATAAAGATTCAAATTCAGATGGAAATGAAGAGTTTCATGACATTGACAATTCAAAACTAGAGACTGATGAGGAGGCCACTAAAGAATCTTCATGAGTTGCACATTTTGGAGCACCACGATATCATCCTTTTAGGGTTTGAGTAGTGTCAGTAGGGTAGTGAATGACTATTTTGATTGATAGTGGGACAACCCACAATTTTATTGATGAGGGGTTATTAATGAAGAGAGGGTTGATGAATGAAAAAATGTTACATATATGGTTCCTAGGGTTGTCATTGATGTCAACACTATCTTGGATGTGTGATGGTGTTCATGGTTGGATTTATGTCCTATCTAATAAAGAAGATATAGTTCATGGTTGGATGTCATGTTGAATATAATGAGATTACTAAAGTTCCATGGTTGGATATCATGTCCTATTTAGTAGAGAAGATATAATTCATGGTTGGATGTCATGTTGAATATAATGAGATTATTGAAGTTCATGGTTGGATGTCATGCCATGATCAATATAGAATTGAATATAAAGTTATATTAATATGGGAATTAGAAACACTAAGATGATCAGATGTGTTGCTAATGTTGAGAAGGTGTTACTATTGGCCTAATCTAAGTCTCATGATGATTGGATTACCAAAAGTTTATGTTTGTATTTTGAAGACAGTATTGAAGATAGTTACTATATAGAAATAGAATGCTCCACATTCATCCGCATTCCTTCGCATTCCTCCACATTTGTAGATATGGATATACGGTTCTTGAACTATGTTCACGCTGTAGTGAAGGTCATAATCCCAAATCTTCATATCATTTTTCCTTCCGCTGTGAAAGTTATTCATGATAGAGTACCGACATGTGTTCTAGTAGAGTGAGTTGGAGTTGAAGGCATGTTGGATTCCTCCACATTCCTCTAGATGTGAATGTTTGGATTTGCAATTTTATGGACATGTTTATGAATGTGCATTACATGCTTCCTTGCTTCCTTGTAGTTTCAAGGTTCTTGGTGGTCTGGAAGCTCAATTTCTCAATGACAGTATGTTGCAGTGTGTTTTTGATGACAAGTTGTTCTTAGAGTTAATGATTGAAGATGTGTGGAGATAAAGGAGCATTTCTAGATGTTGTATGAGTCCTGTAGACTCATCTAGAAAAGTTTCATGAAGATCTTTCTCGTTTCCAGTACCGCACAAGGTCAAGTTGATGTGGTCGTTATGCTTCAAGTTTCATATGTCTTTGCCTAAGGTTGTCCTATTTTCAAATGACCGGAGTGTGTAGATGTAATTCCTTGTTGTTTGATACTGCAAATGATATTTTGGATGTAATTAAGCAAGTTTTGATGTTCGCAAGGCATGGGTCTTCTACTGGTGTAGCGTGTAGTCTTGTTTAGGACTTGTCCTCTACACATTTGATGTTGTGTGTTGTCTGAACAACTTGTAAGTGTACTTTTAATGTTGTCTCTAGCTAACAAGTAATGTAATATCTTGTATAAATTGTAAATCAAATTGATTTAGGTGAAGTGTGATTGCAAAGTGATTGATAAGATTCACAAGAAAGAAAAAGAATAGAATGACTGCATTATGATGTACAACTCAAGGAGAAACAGTAGAATTTGTAGATGCTGTCTTGATTCATCTTGAAGACTTATATGTGACAGTGATCAAGTACAGAGTGTGCCTAACTAATCTAATCATTAGAAGGAAGTGTTAAGAGGCAGTGTTGCAATCAGTAAAGGTGTGAATTTCAATGTCATTTTTCAAATAGTAGAAAGACTAGGTCATATTATAATCTGTTCTAAATACATGTTCTCAATTTAGAGAGTAGTAGCTTCATTGGGAGTGATCATAAAACAACTTGTATTCAGGGAGTAGTAGCTTCCTTGGGAGTGAACCTAAAGCAAAGTTGTGAATAAAATGGAGGATCTCAAAAGAAACCTTACCATACACGTGCACCTGTACAAAAGAATACAACTCATAATATTGTGAAGAAAATGGATGAAGAAATGAGGAATGAGCTTCGAAGGAAGAAGATTTACTTTTCTTGCAGAGAGCCATGGGTCCCTAGACATAGGTTTTTGGGAAAGGGACAAGTCCACTACATAGAGGTTTTCTGAAATAAGGATTCAAATTCGGATGGAAATGAAGAGTTTCATGACATTGATAATTCAAAACTAGAGACTGATGAGAAGGAGGCCACTAAAGAAGGTTCATTAGTTGCACTTTAAGGAGCACCATGATATCATCCTTTTAGGGTTTGAGGAGTGTTAGTAGGGTAGTGGATGAATGTTTTGATTGATAGTTGGACAACCCACAATTTTATTGATGAGGGGTTATTAATGAAGAGAGGGTTGAAGGATGAAGAATTGTTACACATATGGTTCCTAGGGCTGTCATTAATGTCAACACTGTAACAAGACTACCATTAATGTCAACACTATCTTGGATGTGTGATGGTGTTCATGGTTGGATACCATGTCCTATCCAACAGAGAATATACAGTTCATGGTTGGATTTCATGTTGAATATAATGAGATTACTGAAGTTTCATGGTTGGATGTCATGTCCTATCCAGTAGAGAAGATACAGTTCATGGTTGGATGTCATGTTGAATATAATGATATTACTAAAGTTTATGGTTGGATGTCATGCCTTGATCAATGCAAAATTGAATATAAAGTTATATTAATATGGTAATTAGAAGCACTAAAATGATTAGATGTGTTGCTAATGTTGAGAAGATGTTAATGATGACCTGATCTAAGTCTCATGATGATTGGATTATCGAAAGTTTGAGTTTGTAGTTTGAAGATAGTATTGAAGATAATTACTATATAGTAGTAGAATGCTTCGCATTCCTCCGCATTTACATAAACATCTATGGGGTTCTAGAACTATGTTCAGGGTGTAGTGAAGGTCATAATACCAAAGCTTCATATCATTTTTCCTTTCGCTGTGAAAGTTATCCATGATAGAGTACCAACATGTGTTCTGGCAGAGTGAGATGGTGTTGAAGGCCTATTGGATTGCTCCACATTCCTCCAGATGTGAATGTTTGGATTTGCAATTTTATGGACATGTTTATGAATGTGCATTACATGCTTCCTTGTAGTTTCAAGGTTCTTGGTGGTCCGCAAGCTCAGTTTCTCAATGAGAGTATTTTGCAGTGTGTTCTGGATGACAAGTTGTTCTCAGAGTTCATGATTGAAGATGTGTGGAGGTAAAGGAGTGTTTATAGATGTTTTATGAGTCCTGTAGACTCATCTAGAAATGTTTCATGAATATCTTTGATGTTTCCAATACTGTGCAAGGTTTTCAAGTCATTGTGGCTGTTATGGTTCAAGTTTCATATGTCTTTGCTTAAGGTTTTCCTATTTTCAAATGAGAGGAGTGTGCAGATGTAATTCCTTGTTGTTTGATGTTGTGAATGATGTTTTGGACCTAATTAAGCAATTGTTGATGTTCGCAAGGCATGGGTCTTATGCTCGTGTAGTTTGTAGTCTTGTTTAGGACTTGTCATGTACACATTTCATGTTGTGTGTTGTTTGGATAACTTGTAAATGTACTTTTCATGTTGTCTCTGGCTGACAAGCAATGTAATATCTTGTATAAATTGTAAATCAAATTGATTTAGGTGAAGTGTGATTGCAAAGTTATTGACAAGGTTTGCAAGATAGAAAAAGAGCAGAATGACTGTATTATGATGTGTGACTGAAGGAGAAAGAGCAGAATTTGTAGATGCTATCTTGATTCACCTTAAAGACTTATATGTGATAGTGATCAAGTGTAGAGTGTGCCTAACTGATCCAAGTAGTAGAAGGAAGTGTTAAGAGGTAGTATTGCAATCATCAAAGGTGTGAATTTCAATGTCAGTTTCAAAACAGTAGAAAGATTGTCATACTATAATCTATTCTAAATGTGTTCTCAATTTAGAGAGTAGTAGCTTCCTTGGGAGTGACCATAAAACAAAGTATTCATGGAGTAGTAGCTTCCTTGGGGGTGACCCTAAAGCAAAGTTGTGAAGAAAATGGAGGATTTCAAAAGAAACCATACCATGCACCTGCACCTGTACAAAATAATACAACTCCTAATGTTGTGAAGAAAATGGATGATGAAATGAGGAATGAGCTTATAAGGAAGAAGATTTAATTTTATTGCAAAGAGCCATGGGTCCCTAGACATAGGTTTTTGGGAAAGGGACAAGTCCATTAAATAGAAGTTGTCTAAAATAAGGATTCAAATTTGGATGGAAATGAAGAGTTTCATGACATTGACAATTCAAAACTAGATACAGATGAGAAGGAGGCCACTAAAGAAGGTTCATTAGTTGTACTTTTAGGAGCACCATGATATCATCCTTTTAGGGTTCAAGGAGTGTTAGTAGGGTCTAGTTAACGACTATTTTGATTTATAGTGGGACAACCCACAATTTATTGATGAGGGGTTATTAATGAAGAGAGGGTTGAAGACTGAATAATTGTTACACATATGGTTCCTAGGGTAGTTATTAATCTCAACACTGTCACAAGATTATCATTGATGTCAACACTATCTTGGATGTGTGATGGTGTTCATGGTTGGATGTCATGTCCTATCTAGTAGAGAAGATACAGTTCATGGTTGGATGTCATGTTGAATATAATGAGATTACTGAAGTTTCATGGTTGGATGGCATGTCCTATCCAGCAAATAATATATAGTTCATGGTTGGATGTCATGCCTTGATCAATGTAGAATTGAATATAAGGTTATATCAATAAAGGAATTAGAAGCACTAAGATGATCAGATGTGTTGCTAATGTTGATAAGATGTTACTGGTGGTTTGATCTAAGTCTCATGATGATTGGATTACCGAAAGTGTGTTTGCAATTCGAAGATAGTATTGAAGCAAGTTACTATATGTCAATAGAATGCTCTGCATTCCTCCACATTTGTAGATATGACTATGTAGTTCTGGAACTATGTTCATGGTGCAATGAAGTTCATAATCCCAAATCTTCATATCATTTTTCAATCCACTGTGAAAGTTATGCATGATAGAGTACCGACATGTGTTTTGGGAGAGTGAGCTAGTGTTGAAGGCCAGTTGGATTGCTCCGCATTCCTCTGGATGTGAATGTTTGGATTTAGGGTTTTATGGACATGTTTATGAATGTGCATTACATGCTTCCTTGCCATTTCAGGGTTCTTGGTGGTCTGCAAGTTCAATTTCTTAATGACAGTATGTTGTAGTGTGTTCTAGATGACAAGTTCTTGTCAGAGTTAATGATTGAAGATGTGTGGCACAAAATCATTGATGTGTGGAGGTAAAGGAGTGTTTGTAGATTTTGTATGAGTCATGTAGAATTATTTTGAAAAGTTTCATGAAGATCATTCTTGTTTCCAGTATTGTACAAGGTTTTCAAGTCATTGTGGTTGTTATGCTTCAAGTTTTATATGTCTTTGCTTAAGGCTGTGCTATTTTCAAATGAGCAGACTCTAGAGATGTGATTCCTTATTGTTTGATGTTGTGAACGATGTTTTGGACCTAATAAAGTAAGTGTTGATGTTTGCAAGGCATGGGTCTTCTACTGGTGTAGCGTGTAGTCTTGTTTAGGACTTGTCCTCTACACATTTCATGTTGTGTATTGTCTAGCCAACTTGTAAATGTACTTTTCATGATGTCTCTGGCTGACAAGCAATGTAATCAATGTAATATATTGTATAAATTGTAAGTCAAATTGAGTTAGGAAAAGTGTGATTGCAAAGTGATGGATAAGGTTTCTCGAGCAAGAAAAAGTGCAGAATGAATGCATTATGATGTGCGACTGAAGGAGAAAGAGAAGAATTTGTT
The DNA here is from genome assembly GCA_027924645.1 of Cunninghamia lanceolata. NCBI lineage: Eukaryota > Viridiplantae > Streptophyta > Pinopsida > Cupressales > Cupressaceae > Cunninghamia > Cunninghamia lanceolata. The sequence goes on from BSBN01000888.1 coordinate 8,661,497, forward strand.
GATGTTGTCCTGATTCATCTTGAATACTTATATGTGATAGTGATCAAGTGCAGAGTGTGCCTAACTAATTTTATCATCATAAAGAAGTGTTAAGAGGTAGTATTGCAATCATCAAAGGTGTGAATTTCAATGTCAATTTTTAGACAGTAGAAAGATTGTCATACTGTAATCTATTCTAAATGTGTTCTCAATTCAAGGAGTAGTAGCTTCCTTGGGAGTGACCCTAGAACAAAGCATTCAAACAATAGTATCTTCGTTGGGAGTGACCCTAAAGGAAAGTTTCTTCCTTGGGTTGTAGCCCTAAAACAAACTCGGCAGGGAGTAGTATCTTCCTTGGATTGTAGCCCTAAAATAAAGTTGTTATTTGAGCTTCATTTATTGTGAGTTAATCCTCAACATAGATTTTCCCTTCTTGGGTTTTCCACGTATATCTAGTGTTATATGTTGATGTGCATTGTGTTAATCTTTCATTCTTATGTTAATACCATGATGCTTAAGTTTTAATCTTCTCTGAACATGTTGAAGTTCTTTAGATATTGATTCACCTCCCCTCTCAGTATCTTGGTGTGTTCAACAATTGGTATTAGAGCTAAGTTCTGTTGAAGGAATCTTAACCACATGAGGAAGGTCCGAGATGGAACATAATGGATCCAAAAAGATACCTAGGTTCAATGGAAAAAAATATGCTTTTTGGAAGCTAAGGATGGAAGGCTATATCAATTCTCTAGGATGTAGTGTTTGGCAATCTGTCAAGACTGGTTACAAAGTTCCTGCCACTATTCCTATAGATCCATATGAAGTCAAGGAATATGATAGCTATGCCAAGGCAAAGTTTGCTATCATGAGTGGGTTAGCTGATTCAAAATGTTCAAAGGTAATGAGTTGTAGTTTTATTAAATATGTTTGGGTTAAACATGAAACCATTCATGAAGGAGATAAGAAATTAAAGCAAGCAAAGATGCAAAATCTTCAAAAGCAAATTTGAGACCCTAAAAATGATACAGGATGAGGGCATTGTTGGATATATGCTCCGGGTGAATGAAGTGGTCAATGGCATCACAGGTCTTGGTGGAGAAGTGAAAGAAGATGAGATTACAAAGAAGGCTCTAAGATCTCTACCCAAATCTTACAGTCATAATGTATTTTCTATTGAGGAGAATGCAGACTTGGATACATACACTGTAGACAAACTATTTGGTTTCCTTACTGCCTTTGGAATGAGAGAGTTTGGTAGTGATGCTCCCAAATGTTATAAGTGAAAATGTGGGAAGATGGATCAATAGTGTTTAGATCTATCAAATCAACCCTCCTTTCACAATAACACTCAAGGACAACAATCGAGCCAAGTCACTATAGATGAAGAGGACTTAGCTATGGGTTGATGTACTCAAGAAGGATATGGAAAGACTGATTATATTGAAAGATTTTTCAAACCCTAATAATAATGAAATTAGATATAGACAAATAAATTGCTATAGATCACCACACATTAAGACACTCAGGAAGGATTAGAAACTCACTAGAAGTTGGATTTCTGAAGGTGAAGACTTTGCAGACTACGAGGAAGGCACCCAAGTCTAATAGTGCAATTTTTCTATAGATACGAAGCAGAGAGATGATGTAGACTGCACTTAGATCTTGAGTTCTCAACCAAGCCTATTGGGAGGACTATAGGGTGGGCACCCTAGTCTAGTAGGGAGGAATATCAGTGAATTTCTGTAAGATCCTAAATCTTCATCCTTCAAGTTGCTTCTATGTACATGTACTTTTCCAATTCCTACACCTCTAACTTGCAATCACAAAGAAAGGGCGTTGGGGGTTGTGGTGTTTAGAAGCTTGCCTCAATCAAGCCCTAGAATGACATTCAAGTCTTCCAACACCATTGATAGATAGAGTGTGCCCCCAAGGAAGGGCAGAGGCAAAAGCAATGATGAAATACATTGATTGAAACACAAATAGATATCACCTTTGAGGTGAAACCCTCATGTAGATGAAGAGCCTTCAAACCATGAGGAGATGGATTGATGAAGCCAAATCTGCAATAAACAAACACAATAACAACACAATTCTGCTCTGCAACACAATGAATACCTTAAAATCCCTTATCTCAAAGTCATAAGTTTGCACTATCCATCTAGCTATAAAATGAAGTCCTACACATGTTTATACATGCATTCTTGCTATCATTCATAATTCAAATTGAAAAAGCTAACAGAGGGAAACCTTTTTAAAGGTCCTACGCTAACACATTTAAGTTTGGGTCCCAACAAATCAGCCTAGACTAGGGCGTGGGTGCTCAAGTCCCAAGGCTACATTAGGACTTGATTAAGCATTTAAAACTAGCCCCTAAGTCCCATTTGACATGGGTTTCGTGAGAAATTGCTACGAGATAAGTATTAAGCATATAAAGTGTAAACATGGGGACCTAGGAGGTAAACTAGTAGGTAAAAAGGCATGAGGTTACTTTTTACTCCATAACATTTAGCCCCCAGTTTAATGTATGTATGATCTTATGATTCAATACATGCATTAAAGTATGATCGAAGCACAAAAACACATCAAATGTTACATCGCCAATTTTTGTCTTGCTATACTTTTTAATTTTACTTCGATATAAGTAAATCTATTTTGATGTTTAGATTAATGTCAAGGAAAGATATAAATTATATTGAATATCATTTATGGAATTACAGAAATGAATATGTTATTGTCAATTTAATAATTGCATTATGTGAATTTGGTTTATTATTCGAATAATGATGCACTGATCATAATATGTTGATTTCAAGTTTGATACAGGATTATAGGTTTTCAGATGACTCTTAGAGAAGAGAGAGAGAGAGAGAGAGAGAGAGAGAGAGTATCTTTCAAAGAGAGAGATATAGACCTTCAGTTACGAGTGATTATTTGCCAAACAAGTATGAGTGTTTAATGAAAATGTGAACTAGTGTCATAAGAGGTAAGTCTCATCCTGTTAATGTGCTTTTGAATCTTACCAATGGATAGTCGATATATTTCAAATCTTTTCTAGTCTAGTCATTTGTGAAGTAAATGACATCATCTGAATAAGAACTATGGCCATTTATGTTTAACGTAAAAATTACGACGTCATTGTCGTAAAATGGTTGTGTTATTATTATCAAGTCATTTAAGGTTTTGTTGTTGATGTTTAACGTCAAATGATGATCTCGTCAAGACAAGTTGATGTGATTTTAATGAAGGATTGTAATGGGGAGGTAAACTCGACCCATTCACATTATTCATAAACCTTTGTTTTTTTTTATTATTATTTTTATTGATCAAATCATAACTATCAAATGGAATTGATGATTATGTAAACCATATTTGATATAAACAAATAAATATATTTATGCATCAAATTGAAGATAATACCTCATGATTAATATTATTTACTCACTTAAGCAGCCAAAGGCTTACAAATAGGAGAGCATTCATTATTTTGAGTGGTGGATCGAACCACTTTAAGTGTTGATTAAATGATCAAACATTGGTTTAATGCCTTGTCAGCCTCTTTGGAAGTGGAGTGGTGGTGATGATAACCACATTTTCTAAGCTCCCACAAAGGGTGTTCACATCATCAGCACTTGTTGAGCCTTGCATTTTAGTAGCTATCAGTTGAAACCGAATAACCAATGGACTGCTTTGTATATAATATGCTTTCAAATTGTAGAGTGAGGGGAATGAAAGTAGGGATGACTCATTATGAGTCTTACTGAGCCTTTATAGCCATGATTCAGTTAGTCGATGGCTGCATCTTTGAGTGAAATTATTTTTGCAGTCTTTTTCTTTGGAAGTGAGATTGGTAGTAGAGAGTTCGCGGTGAGTAGAGGGATAAGGAGAGAACATGGTTCTCTCTTAGATGAATACAAAAATATTTCTATCTACAAATACATCTCAGTTCAAGACTGCTGCTATCAGGTAAATACTCTTGTAATTTATGCATTAAAAAGGCAATGATAATTTGAATGATTGTTAAGTCTTCTGTATTTCTTTATCTTGGGCAATCATTTATACCAGTTTAGTTATCCTTTATGTTCATTGTTTAAACTATTCAAAATGAGATGAGCTAATTGAGTCCAATAAGAATATCATTGATTTAACTTAGTTAACTATGTTGGCTATGTATAGATAACTTAGAGGGAACCAGTGACCATCGAATCAGCTTGAAAAGGTTGATGCAAAGCTTTAACAATGAAATCTATTTCATTATCATACCAGGTCGACAATATACTTATTGTCTTTAATTGATAAATAGGCCAAATCATTGTTTGGGAATAAACAAACTCTTTTGAAGGAGGTTATCATAGTTTTCAGGTGTCTAGAAAACCAGTCGCTCTATTGAATGAGCTATCATTATGAAACACGATTATTTTGTGATAAGATAATTATGTATTTAACTCTCATCGAGATTAGTGTAAATGATACTTGATAGAATAACATACAAGTTGTGATTAATATGGATTAAAGTATTAAATGGTGATGTTATCATTTTAAAAACCATTCTTGGTTTAGTTTATATATATAAATGTCAAAAAATGATTCCTTATCAAAAGAACTTAGATTCTTTGTAATCTATGGTAACTATGGTATGACCAATCAAGTGGTAGAAGAACTAGGGATAGTTTGGAAAATGGAATAAATATCATAGGACCATCTTTATTGTCTTTTCTATAAATCTTGATGAGTATAGCATTATAGTAAACCATTATGATGGAATAGACTAAGTCTATCTAGAAATGACCTCATATAGAATCATAAATGAGTATATAAGTAGTGATGGTTAATGACATCATGTAAAAGTAAGTTGAAAGTATTTATATTCCTTTTATATAGGAGTTATTATTAATTACAGAACTATAGTATTCTTAGCCTTGATTGAGTTAAACCAAAGGTCGTTTATAAACCTTAGTCTCATAGAAATGAGATATGGATATTTTGAAATATCATATTATAGAAGGGATGTTATGAAAACCCTAGAGTCAATTATGAACCAAATTATAATTAGTTATGTCATATAGACTTATCTAAGTCAAGAAAACTATTATCATGACAAGATGTTTAAAACTATCTATGTAAATGTAATTGGTGAGGATAAACTATGAGAATATAACAGTATCCAAATAGAGTAGGGGTGGGTGAATACAATGACCATGCTCATTACGAACCTTATTGATATTAAAATCTTTGGCCAAAGTAATGCATTCATTTTTTGTATGCATTGTTAGTTCACTGTATCTAGATTGTACAACCTATTAGAAATCATACTTAGCTAGGGGGTATCTAGGGTTGTATGGTTGATAGAGTTGTGTAGGATACAACACTATGTACTCGGGAAAGGCAAATTACCACCGGTCACCTTTAGTCTATATTCCTTGTGAAGAGCAAGGCCACTTCCTATGTGGAAGATGTGTGGGAGACCACTAGTCTGTGAATGGAGATAAATAACTGCAAAGATACTCTCTCTCCAAGAAGAAAACATGCCGGGCTTGTGATAAAGATGTCAGATATTTAGAAGCAGCAACTATTCCAAATTTGTTTATGTCATTGATTTACTTTGCAAATGTTGTAATCAAGAAATTCAATATGATTTATTGTATTTTGTAAAGAGAAATCTTGTAATTGTAGTTACTTGATTATATGTTAAATAAAAGAAAAGTTTTCTCTCTCATTTTTACCTTGTTGAATTACTCTATGGTAAGTTTCTAGTTTTACTATGTTTTAGAATGTGGATGTTACATATGGTACCAGAACTACCAAATTCAGCACTAGGGCTTATGAGATTACTACGCTTACCTGTAGTCAACATTATGCGGTTAGCTATTGTTTGAAAATTTATGTGCAAGGATGGTACGTCATAAGAAGACAGCGAGAAAGTTTGTTAATATGAGTCAACATTTCCTTAATGAAAAAAGAGAACGTGAGGCCATTATTAAAACTTTTGAGGGAACTAATGATGAGAGTGACATTTGGTTAAGTGATACTAAAACCCTGGTGACTACCTTAATTCAAATCAAGCGAGTGAGAAGGAAAAACAATGAAAGATTTAAGATCACTACTAAAATCATAGAATATATGTTAGATGAGGAAACAACTATGGTTAGGCGAGATCCCCGCATACCCCCAACTATTAAGATCATAGAAGTTAGGTCTAATAGTGAGTAAGAAGGTTATATACCTCGAGATTATGTGTCTAAAAATGAATCTGAAGGATATGCTCCTCTTGAGCATGACTTTTGAAGTCATTTCTTGTATAAATGAAGAATATTCTATATTTTTGAAATGAAATAAATAAAGAAGAGTTGTTTTTGTACCAAACTATTGTTTGATTTGAGTTTATTATGTTTTGATTTAATGGGATGCATTATAATCATGAACTAATAGATAACTCATTATTCTCAAGTGTGAGAAAATTGATAAAAATGGTTCGAACAAGAACTAACCAAGGAGAAAGTGAAGAAGGAAACCACCCGCCAAATAATAAGCTGGACCAAATCATAACCATGCTTGAGGAAACTAAGAATAGACTGGGTGATTTGGAAAAGAAAGTGGATGATAAAGGGAATACTGAGGAAGGAGGTGAAAACTCACATGGAGAAAGTGGAGAGAATCATGAAGATCAAAGTAAGAGTACAGAAGCTCATAAAGAGGCAAGGAATAGATTGACCTTTGAACTCTCAAAGGATATGAAGAAGGTTACTCCACTAAAATTTGATGGAAAGGTGATTGGAGATGTAGTTGAATCTTGGTTAACAGAAATGGAAAAATATTTTAAGATAAGAAATTACTTGGAAGTAACCAAGGCAATTTGGGGAGAATTCCAACTGGCAAGAGAATCATCCACCTAGTGGATGAATAAGAAGATGGAATTGAATTTAAGCTCTCTGAGGATAACAATGGGAAGACTTCAGATAAGAAAGGACTCATTGGAGGATGCTTTACTTGTGGGGGCTACCGTTATGCTAATTGTTGCCCTAACAAGAATCAAAATGGTTAACAAAGAGGTACTACACTACCTACTCAACAAGAAGCATTACAGCAAAGGATTCATGTAGGTCTCGACAATTATCAAGTAGAGTATCAAATCACTCCCATTGAAATGACATGTACTTTGTTTGGAGTCCCTATATCTATTTTGATTGATACAGGAGCCTTTGAATACTTTGTTTCTCCTAGAATTTTTCATAAATTTCCTAAAAAAGCTAGGTACATGTCTAAAGCTTGGTCAGTAGAATATGCTAAAAAATCTAAGGCTTAGGTAGAGCAATGTTTGTTTGAAGCAAAGATTGATCTCCCTAGTTTCTTAATTGAAGTAAACCTGTACGTAGCTCCCTTAGGTTCCTATGATGTAATCCTAGGAATGAGTTGGTTGTGGAAGCATAGAGCTAAGGTTGACTATTTTTCAAAAATAGTTGAATGCTTAGATGATTTGAAAAATCAAACCCAATTCCAAGGGATCAAAGGGAAGTTAAAATTAGACCTATCTCTACCAAGCAATTGAAAAGGGTTAGATGTAAAAGGTTGTTAGTTATTTGTAGTCAAAATGGAACAAGTAAAGGAAGGGTTAGAAAACTCTAGTTCATCGTTTAGAGAAAAGTATCCTTTTCTTTGGGAGTTTTAGGATGTGTTTCTAGAAGAACTTCCAAGACTACCTCCCAAGAGGGTTTTTGATTTTGCAATTGATATTAAACTAGGATATGAGCCTATATCAAAAGCACCCTACCATATGACAACTACAAAGTTAATGGAATTGAAAGCCCAATTACAAGAATTGTTGGCAAAAGGTTTGATCGGACCTAGTGTTTCACCATGGGGTACTCCAGTTATTTTTGTCAAGAAGAAGGATGGAACCCTTCAGTTATGTATAGATTATCATATGCTTAATAAATAAACGGTAAAGAACAAATATCCTTTTCCATGTATTGATGATCTCTTTGATCAAATACATGGAGCTGCTATATTTTCAAAGATTGATTTATGATCAGGATATCATCAGTTAAGACTGAAAGATGAGGATATCCATAAGACAACTTTTAGAACTAGATATGGGCACTATGAGTTCATAGTGTTGCCATTTGGTTTGACGAATGCACCTGCCACATTCATGAATCTCATGAACAATGTATTTAGAGATTGTTTGGACAAGTTTGTTCTAGTCTTTCTGCATGATATACTCGTTTACTCTAAGAATGAAGAAGAACATCATCGACATTTGCAATTGGTTCTGCAATGATTAAGAGAACATAAGTTATATGGAAAACTATCTAAGTGTACATGCTTCCAGAAGGAGATTCAATATCTAGGACATTATATCAGCTAATGGAATATCTATTAATCCTACAAAAATCACAGCTATTCTGGATTGGCTTGTACCCACAAATGTGCATGAGGTGCATAGTTTCATGGGATTGGCTAGCTATTATAGGAAGTATTTTCTAAATTTCTCCAGTATTACTGGTCCAATCACTTCCCTAAAGAGGAAAGGAAAGAGATTTGAATGGACAGACAAATGTCAGGATGCATTTGATCTCTTAAAGGAAAAGTTAGCTTTAGCTCCAATTTTGAAAGTCCCTGATCCCGAAGGATAATTTGAGGTAATTACAGATGCCTTGGGAGAAGGATTAGGAGGAGTGCTTATGCAAGATGGGAGAGTTATAGCATATGAGTCAAGAAAATTGAAATACTATGAGAAAAATTATGCACCACATGATCTAGAATTGGCAGAAGTAACTCAATGTTTGCAAATGTGGAGACATTATCTACTGGGGAAAGCTTTTGTACTTAAGTCAGACCATCAAAGTCTTAGGTATATTTTGTCTCAACTACATCTGAATGCTTGACAAAGGATATGGTTAGAATTGATATCTGACTATGACTTTGAGATAAACTACATCAAAGGAAAAGAGAATAGATTAGCTGATGCTTTGAGTCGTAGAAGACATATATCTTCTATTGTTTCTATTCATGGAAACTTCAATGTTTTGGTGCTGCAAAATTTGTCTAGTGATGATTATTATGAGCAGGTTAAGCAAGCTTTGGAAGATAATCCTAGAGATCCAAGGTATGATGGGTTTTTGTTTGAGTTAGATGGACTATTGAGGTATAGGGGTAGAATGTATGTTCTTGATTCAGCTAGATTAAGGGATCTAGTATGGAAAGAAGTTCATACCGCACCATATTCTAGACATCTGGGAGTGACCAAACTTCTAGTGGATGTTAAACCTCTTTATTTTTGGAAAGGAATGAAGAATGATGCTAAAATATTTGTAGTAAGCTATTTAGAATATTAGAGGGTAAGAGCAGAACATCAACACCCTATAGGATTGTTGTACCCGCATGATGTACCAAAGTGGAAATGGCAAGTTATTAGTATGGATTTTGTTCAAGGTCTTCCTATGTTAAGGAATAGACATGATACCATTTTAGTTGTGGTTGATAAACTCACAATGGTAGCACACTTATACCAAGGAATTTGACTAATGGATCACCAGTGTTAGCTCACAAATCTGTACAAGAGGTGTTTAGATTGCATGGCTTCCTTGAAAAGATTATCTCGGATAGAGATGCACGTATAACATCAAGGTTTTGGTAAACTTTGTTCTCTATGCTAGGGACTAAACTCAATGTGAGTACAACTTATCATCCTAAAACTGATGGGCAAACTGAGAGAGTTAACCAGGTTTTGGAAGACTTGTTGCGAATGTATTGCATGGATCAACAATATAAGTGGGAGGAATACTTACCACTTGTGGAATTTGCTTACAATAATTCCTATCATTCTGCTATTAAGATGGCACCATTTGAAACATTGTATGAAATAAGATGTTGAACTCCTATAAGCTGGGATAAGCTAGACGATAGGATTAGTATCGAACCAGAAAAGCTAGCTGAAATGGAAGAGAAAGTTAAGCTGATTAGAAAAAGATTGGTAGAAGCCAATGATAGACAAAAGAGTTATGCGGATGCAAAGTGAGTACCAAGACAATTATTTGTTGGAAAGAAAGTTATTTTGAGAGTCAAACCTCACAAAAGTTCTATTAAGTTTGGAAAGTCTTCTAAGCTAGCCCCTCATTATGTGGGACCCTTTGAAGTACTTGAAGTGGTCAATCCAGTTGCCTACAGAATTGCTCTACCACCAGCTTTGTCTAGAATTCACAATGTTTTTCATGTGTCTTATTTTAAGAAATATATTGTAGGTGATAACCATATTTTAAATTGGAATTATTTACAAATGCAGGTCCCATGGGTGGTCACGATCGAGCCACTCAAGGTGTTGGAAACATGCAAGCTCCACTTGCATAACAAAGAGGTCTTGCAGTGAAAGGTCCAATTGGATCAATATATTGAGGAAAATGCTACATGGGAGGATTACCATGATTTATATCAAAAGTTTCCTCATTTATTTATTACTATTACCAGTTGAAAATAATGAACTTATTTTTAGTTACATTTTGATAGTTTATATCATCAAGGATGATGAATCTTTAGGGGAAGGATATGTTACATCCCCAATTTTTGTCTTTCTATACTTTTTACTTTTACTTGGATATAAGTAAATCTATTTTGATGTTTAGATTAATGTCAAGGAAAGATATAGATTATATTGAATGTCATTTATGGAATTATGGAAATGAATATGTTATTGTCGATTTAATAATTGCATTATGTGAATTTGGTTTATTATTTAAATAATGATGCACTGATCATAATATGTTGATTTCAAGTTTGATACAGGCTTACAAGTTTTCAGATGACTCTCAGAGAAAAGAGAGAGAATATCTTTTGAGGAGAGAGATATAGACCTCAGGTTGTGAGTGACCATTTGCCAAACAAGTATGAGTGTTTAAAAAAAATGTGAACCAGTGTCATAAGAGGTAAGTCATGTCTTGTTAGTGTGCTTTTCAATCTAATTGACAGGAAGTTGATATCTTTCGAATCTTTTCTAGTCTAGTTGTTTGTGAAGTAAACGATGTCGTCTGAATAAGAACTGTGACCATTTACGTTTAACCTAAAAATTATGATGTCATTGTCATAAAATGGTTGTGTTATTATTATTAAGTCATTTAAGGTTTTGATGTCGATGTTTAACATCAAATGACGATCTTGTCAAGACAAGTTGACGTGATTTTAACGAAGGATTGTGATGGGGAGGTGAACTTGACCCATTCATGAACATTATCCATAAAATTATTTTATTATTATTATTTTTATTGATCAAATCATAATTATCAAATAGAATCGATGATTATGTAAACCATATTTGATATAAACAAATAAATATATTTGTTCATCGAATTGAGGATAATACCTCATGATTAATATTATTTACTCACTTGAGTAGCTGAAGGCCTACAAAAAGGAGAGCCTTCATTATTTTGAGTGTTGGATCGAACCACTTTAAGTGTTGATTAAATGATCAAATGTTGGTTTAATGCCTTGTTGGCCTCTTTGGAAGTGGAGTGGTGGTGATGCTAACTACATTCACTGAGCTCCCACAAAGGGCATTCACATCATCGACACTGGCTGAGCCTTGCATTTTAGTAGCTATCAGTTGAAACTGAATCACCAATGGATTACTTTGTATTTAATATGCTTTCAAACTACAAAGTGAGGGGAACGAAAGTAGGGATGACTCATTATGAGTCTTGCTAAGCCTTTATAGCTATTAAGGGTAAAATTGGATTTGTTAGTATTCTAGTGTTTAGATGTTAAAACCTTCCTTTCCACTAAACATTGAAGGATCTAGGGTCGAGTGGCGAGCACTATCATACCCTAGGTCACTTATAAATGAAGGGAAACTTGGATTAGGGAATTAATTATCAATTTTACCTTCTCCTATGTCCAATTGACCATTAAAACCCTAATTATGCAAATACGACAACAAATTGATGAATAACAGAAAAAGGTCTTGTAGACGGGGGTAAAATAATAAATCACAAAATACTTGTTTTCAGGGTTCCAAGGTGAAACAGTCAGGGACTAGGGTGCGGGTGCCCAAGGCCAAGGTACCTACTTTTTTAGGAAATCTAGACCTCCTTCCGACACTGATCAGCCCTGTAACTTTTGTTTCCTGAGATTTATCTACGGAGGACACTGTTGCGAGCGCCCTAGTCCTAGAAGTGCTCATGTGTCTAACTTTTCTTCAGATTCTAAATCCCTGATGCCTGCCAAGCCTTCCTACAACTCTACTTTTTCCATATGTGACACCTGTAACCTATAATCACAAGACTTGGTTTGGGGGTTGTGGTGTTTAGGGGCTTGCCTCAGTCAAGCCTCAGAGGACACTTAAGTCTCCAAACACCGTTGTCAGATAAAGAAGGCATGCCCTTGTGAGGCAAAGGCCAAAAACCAAAGAAATCAATGATAAAAACACAATATTATGTCACCTTGTAGTGAAGCTCTCATGGAGGAAGATGCTCTTCATGCCATGAGGAAATTGATGCTCAAACCTACAAATATCAACACACAAAACATACAAGTCTACTCTTACAACACAATAGAAATCCTTCAATCAACTTGAGAATGCCTAAAGTTCACAAATGATCATCTAATTGAAAATCTAGTTTGCAAATAAATGCCTACACATGCTTATATAAGCACCTACAAGCATTCTGGCCAAGATTTTAAAAATCAAACTTTACCATGTTGGTAAAAGAACCAACTAACAGTCATAAACCAACACCCAGAAATTAGTGCTGCCCCAAAGTAGGGCAGGACTAGGGCATAGGCGCTCAAGTCCTCCCCCTATTTTGGGTAGGGTACATCTCAAGGGGTCCACCTAGGTCCAATTTGCCATGGAACCTAGGTCTCATTCCATCTGGATGCTAAAATATGAACTAAAATGTCCTAAATGCACTCTAAAGATTCGAGAGCTAAACCTTATGAGGGAAATGCCCCCAAGGGGACATTTTTTGATGTTACATTTAGCCCCCACTTTAATGTATGTATAAATGCAAGGCCAATACATGAATTAAAGTAAGGTCACAAACACAACAAACACACCAGGCACAGAGAAGACATTAACAGGCATGCAAAACACAGAGAAGATAGTTACAGTCATGCAGAACAAGGAGAATATAGTTAATGCATAGAAGACACATTAATGCATGGAAGACAAAAATGATATCTTTTCTTTTCTTTTTCACATATATATGAAATGCAAATGCAAGTACTAGAAAGTAAACAAACCTCCCATAATACAGGATGCACTACCTTAAGGCGTAGGTCTCTGTATAAATGGGGCAACACACACATAATACATGCAAAACCTCCCAAAATATAGAAAGCACTACCTGAAGGTGCTGGTCTCTGCATATGGGGCAACAAACACACCACACAAAACAAGCACGCCAAAACACACACACTTGAAGATATGAAGAAAACACGGTAGACAAGCAATTGAGTGTACCTATTTCTAGTTCCAACACCATCTCAGGCACATTACAGGTACACACCAATGATTGGGCTTTGCCACAACAATCGTCAA